>CM051825.1:79658635-80263635 GCA_028451465.1 Erethizon dorsatum
AGTTCAGAAGCTTAACTAAGTAACTCAACAGCACTACATCCTGAGGTGCAGAGGACATGCCCTTACTGCTCTAGGATGTTGATACATTGTGTCAACTTGAGAAGTTTAGAAGTTTAACTAAAGGACTCAGCAGGGAGCCAGGGTCCTCACTTTGTAAACATCCTCATCCTATGCAAGAGGAGGGCAGGGAGATGGTGTGAGTGCTACAGTTGCCCTAGAGTGGGCAGCCTGCTTACAATATAAGGGAGGAAAAGAGGCTTGCTCTCCCCCATTTTGCTCTTGTTGCTTTTGCTGTCTTCTGCTGCCTTGAACTGTTGCCCCTCTGCTATGTGCCATCCTGCCTTGGAGCCAGCTGATTATGGACTGAAACCTCTACAAACTGAGAGCTAAATAAACCTTTCCCTCTTTAATGTGGGTGTCAGGTGTTTTGTCTCAGCAAGGAGAGAAAAATAACCAAGACAGGTTCCTACACCCCTTACTTGTTTTCCTTTTCACTTTTCCAGACTGCATTTTAGAGATCACTGGCTATCCTTGCTATATTCACGTTTATGGTTCCCCTGTCTAAAAACTGAGAATACTGAAGAGGATACAAAGGGGGCAGATCAGTGGTGCAGGTAGGAGACACTGCCTACAAATTTTGGCTGGGAAGGAGCATAAGGTTTTGCAGGCTGATTCTGCATTTGGCTTCCAAAAAAAGTCCATTGCTTTTTTCTTATTATGTGGATTGATTAAAGGACTTTTCCTATGTAGTATCCTTATTAAGATTTTTTGATAATTTACTTAAAAGTCCAAGAAAATGACTGGCATTTTAGTGTTAGCTTATACCGCTTTTCCTATTGGAACACCCACATGTAATCTATAGTTTACTCTCAATATACATTTAAACCTTCAAGCACCATCAAGTTGTTTGTTTTATTTGCTTTTTAAAAGTCTAATAGAAAATATATATAATTGGGAAATGCTGGGCTTCTGGTCTGGAGAAGCTACTGATACGTTACTCAGTATTGCGGCTTTTGTATATGCTGGATGGCAGTATCTTTTCCAAATGTTTGTTTTCTAAGAAAGGTAGAAAATGTGCTTACCTAGCATTGCAGGTTAGTTTCCATTAGAGGAGAGAAAGGGCTCTGTAACACAGATGTTCAGAAACCACTGACACGGTATGCAGATGACTTCATCTGTCTTCCCCTTCGATCCTTCTTCTTCTCTCCTGTACAGTAGTTTCACTTCAGGGAATGTGGTCACCACCTGCCCAGTGATCCTGGATATAGTGCAGAGTAATTTTTAATATCATTTCTTCTTCTTCTTCTTCGAATCTCACTGAGTCAGGCCAATTCCATTTTCTAAAGAGGTTTTATATTCACCAATTTCTCTCTTTCTTTCCCTCATTCTCTCTCCCTCTCCTTCACCCTCCCCTCCCCCTCTCCTTCACTCTCTCCCTCTTCTCCATTCCTGTCTTCTACTTCAGACCCCTGTGCCCTTCACCTATGTAATCACTTAGCATCCAGTCTAGTCTTCAGTCATGTGCTCCTCTAATCCAGTTTGCAACCAGCCAAAGTAATTTTCCTAAAATACAGTTCTGATGAAGCCACTTATGTGAATGTTTAATTCCCACTATCATTCTTAAGATGAAGATTGAATTCTGCACCTTGGCTCCTGATTACCTCCCAGCCTCTCTTTGTGGCCATTTTCTGCTACATGGGTCAAAGCTGTTTTGGTTCTCTGAACCCCATATGCTCTTGCCAGGTTTTTGTTTCCATCATTCTATCTCCCTGAAATACTCCTCATTTTCCGTATTTAAGTACCTGTCACCAGGCCAATTAATACTGATCATGATGAGGGCTTCACTTTATCCTGGAATTCTAATTTATGCTGGGTAGGGTAATACTGCCCCATGTTGCTTAGTAGCTTCCCCTTTGACAGCTCTTGCAACACAGGAAAGATACCTACAGTCTAACTGATATGTGTACCCCGCTACGCCACAGGCATCTGAAAGGCAGAGTCTAAGCATAGGTAGTTTACAGTTGAATCTATCCATCACACAGCAAAGCATTTGGCACATATTAGAAACCCAGTAAATATTTGTTGAACTGAATAAACATGGAAGGCTGGAAGCCCACAAAAATTTACTTCATGTCCTGAGTACATGTCCATAAACTGATTATCAGTTCAACGTGGTGATAGGGCCCAAACTCTGGGATCAGAATGCCTGGACCCAATCCTATTCACACTGCTTACTAGTGTGTGACCTTAGTCATTTTAAGGCTCAGTGTCCTCATCTGAAAATTGGAATAATTATACTCTAATAGCAGGCGTTATAGATTAGACACCCTTATAAGTCAAATAATACCTACTGTTCAGTAGATGCTAAATAAATGATGGTCTTATTATTATCAAATATAGGATAGCTGGTGGGATTCTATAGGGCTTTCTATTGGTAACAAAAAAGTATTGAAATTTAAGAGAGAAGGGAAAAACTTAAGAAGTTGGATGGAATGGAAAGATGTAGGAGTAACAACTTCATGTCAGCATAGCTCTTAATATCGTACTAAACTCTCTCATGTAATTAAAGTCCTATTTGAGTGTATTCAATATTCACCCTCATGTTCAGATACATATGTGTATACTTAGAGGACCTGTATACTTCAGTTTGGATTCTTCTTTGGTTAGTGACAACAGGACTACTCATACAAGCTTAAGCACTGAATTTATGTGCTCATAAAACTACAGTATGGAAGTAGCACTGACTTCAAGCAAAGCATGAACCCATGACTCTGAAATGCCACCAAGAGCCTAGTTATGTTCATACATAACTCTGAAAATGACTTCCAGATACTCTCAAAGATATTTGCATCTGTCTTCCTGCTCAGCAGGAAAGACAGAGTCTTTATCTGAGCATTCAAGCCAGAATCTTCATAGACACCCTGATGGCTCAAGGTAAGGGCACATGACCCAAACTGCACCAGTGAGAGTCCAAACTGGGACATTTGAGTGTCCTTTAGTCAATCACTGTGATATTCTGATAGAGGATATACTGATTTGCTTAAACTAATCTGGGCTCACCAGTGAAACTGAAATTAGGGTCAGTCTCATTACCCAACAAGGAGGAATGGAATGGAAATGAGGAGAGGTTTTCCAAAGGCCTTAGCAATAGCATTACCATTAAAAGAAGGGAATTGACTGCTGTCAGCAAATAATGGTGCTTGAAGGACCAGAAAGCATCCTGAGGAAAGACCGAATTTTTAAGGAAGAAGAATCTAGGTTTGGGGGCTCCATTTGGGGATCAGACCCAGTGGAAGGTGAGGGGGAGGGGTGAGAAACATGCAGTTTTTTTTTTTTTTTTTTTTTTTTTTTTTGGGTACCGGGGGGACGACCTCAGGACCTCGCGCGCCAGCAGGCGCCCGTGCCACTGAGCGATATCACCGGCCCCTTTTTCGTATGTGGGTTCCGGGAGTCGAACTCGGGCCTTCGCGCTTGCAAGGCAGGCGCTTAAGCCGCTGAGCCGTCTCACCGGCCCAAAACATGCAGTCTTGAGGAACATTGGATTGTTACTTCTTTTATTTCATTTTTAATTTTTTTTTAATAATTTTTTTTTTTGATCCTAGGGATTGAACCCAGGGCTTCATGCATGCTAAGCAAGCACGCTATCACTCATCTGCCTCCCCAGCCCTAAACATTAGATTTTTAGAACATCCTTCAAAGATATCATTTGAAGAAGAAGAGCAAGGGGCTAAAATGTCCTCAAGTTGCCTAGAAAGATAAATGTATGACTCAAAGCCAGCATTTCTAGCTCCAAAATTAACTGGCCTTATATAGGCAAAAAATTGAGATCCCAGTTGAAATAACTAAACTTCACAGCAGCCAGAAAATTTTTAAAACAATAGGCCAAAAGTAAATTGATAAGTTTATCTAAAGAATATATATATATCAGTGGAATATATTATATATATACATGTATGGATTATGTATATATATAAATGGTACAACTACATTTAGTGTCTTCTTCCAATCAATGGCATCCATGGGTACAAAGACAATAGTGGGATCCCAAGAGTCTGAAAGCCTCAAAGCTGTTTTCTTTTTTTTTTTTTTTTTCATTTAAATTCTTAACTTTTTGTAGCATATGAACTTCTTATATTTATTTTTAGGCACTCTGCACCAAGCTGCCTACATCGTGTCAATGTTTGCTGTGCTAACTTTGCATCTAAAGGTTATTCAACACACTGAGATATGAAAAACACTCACATTTTTACCTCGGAGCAACTATACTTGGATTCTGCTGTATATTCTAATGGTGTTAAATGTCAAAAAATACTGGAAATATAAGTATTGGGAAAGTCACTAAGAGCACTGCCCTAGATTGTCTGTGCAGCTAAAGGATGTAGGCCTGTCACTGCTGGGTGTGGCATGGCATCCTGGTGTCTGCCAGGTTTCTAGGAGGAACACAAACCAGGAGGCATGCAGGAAGAGAAGTCAGGCTGTTCATCCGTGGCTCCAAGTCACCCAGCACTCATCATCCACAAAGCAGCAACAAGAACTGCATGAAGGGCTGAGAGACACACGAGTATAATGTGGCTCTTGGTTGAATGAACCAAGCACCTTTATTCCTTCCCATTTAATGATCAACTCTGAAAAGTGTGAATTTTATATCAATTTTGCTAGTAAAGACATTGGTACTTGGAGAAGTCTGATTATTGGCCACAAGATGACTGGTGCCATTCTCAAATGGGTGGTGCACATAAGCTCCATGGCTCACTTGCTTGCTTGCTTGCTTGCTTTTTCTTTCTTTCTTTCTTTTTTTGTACCTGTTTGTAGTACATATTTATGTTCCTTGCATGGAGGTGGTACACATACAGAACACATCTTAATTCTTTTTTTCATCCCCTTTCCCTCTCCCTCCACTTCCTTCCATCTCTTGATCCCCTTCCAATTTGAGGAAGATCTATCTCTCTACTTCCTATTACCTATATTCCATTTTGCTCTTTATTTAGAATTTGGGTTTATTTCTGAATGAACTCTCACTCCAGCTCTCCAGTCAGCGCTGATAACTCAAGTGTCTCTCCCTGGTGGAAGAAGTCCCCTTCGTCATTTCTGGATATATCCAAGCCTGCAAAGTGTAGGCAGAATCCTGTCATGACTGCTGTTTCAGTAAAGCAACAAAATTACTCATAAATCAGGAGAGGGGCCAACCCACTCACAGGCTGCCTTCTTAAACGCCATTAGGAATACAGTGGAGAGTCAAGGGACAATCCTTTCAATCAAAGCTTTATACACACACACACTCACTCTCACAAGCATGTGCACGCAAGGGCTCTGTAGATGCGATGTAGTTAAGAAGAAGCAAGCTAAAAAATGAAACTTTAAATTCCTCCTTTGTTTAAAAATCATATTAACTTGCTTTTTATGTTTCTACTTAAGCACAAAAGGTGCTATATATTTTAGCATCTCCAAAGAGAAAAAACCAAGGTGCTATTTATTTTTAATGGTAGTAATAATTATTAGTATATTATAGTTAAAATAGTTATATTAAAATTACCTCGTAGTTAATAATTTTACATGAAAATTATCCTTATAACAAACAAAGCCATAGTTTACATTTGCATAGCCAACTTACAACCTATCCCGCCATGAGATTTCAGCTTGTGGGTTTGCTTTCCTGTTTACAAAGTTGCCAGTCACCTCAACTGGGTTCTGCAAACTGTGGCCCACGTGTTAAATCCAGCCAGCTGCCTGTTTTTTGTTTTTGTTGTTGTTTCTTTTGTTGTCTGTTGTTATTGTTGTTTGTTTGTTTCGGTACTCAGACTGAGTCTAGAGCCTTGGCATTGAGCTGTTATCCCCGACCCTTTTTTATTTTTCATTTTTGGGACAGGGTCTCACTAAGCAGCTAAATTGCCTAGACTGGCCTCACACTTGTGGTCTCGCCTCAGCCTACCAGAGTGCTGTGATTACAGATGTGAGCCACCAGGCCTGCAAAGCCGTGTGGGTTTTGTAGTTATATATTCTGTAGCACAGCTACATCCTTTCATTCGTGTGCTATCTGTGGGTAGTTTCATGTAGCAATGGCTGTGTTTTAATACAGACTATATGGCCTGCAAATCTAAAAATACGTGCTATTTGTCTCTTCACAGAAAAAGTTGCCAACCTCTCACCTGGATTTTGTGTTTAATTTTTTTTTTATGTTAATTGGATGTCTGGCAGCATTTGGATGGGTATACCATAGCATAAAAATGACAATAATGATCCCACATCCATTATTTCACTACCTTTAAAACAGTCCATTAGAAGGAATATTCTGTTCTCCTCTACTCAGATCTCTTGGCAATGTAATTTAATGTACACAACTGACCTTCATGAAACAGTAACCTACTATGTTCCAAATGCAGAAATTCTTATGCTCAGGTTCTAATGCTCCCTCTGAAGAGATATCAAGTGATATCTGCAAACAGATAACAGAACACGAGGAAAACTCTCCAATGTTCTTTGAAAACCCACCTCTATCAGATGAGTTAATAAATATTTTCTCTCTTTTGCTACCCAGATTGACAAGGAGTAAAACTACAGAGTATCATTTGACATCAAATGCTAATGACAAATACGCTCTTCCAATACCACTGCCACATTCCTTTAATATTCCAACAGTGCATTGTTACCGCACGACAATAGCAAATAATTTTAATTCCCCTTTCAAAAAGACTCCAATTATAATCCAATTCCTTTCAGATTAAGTATACTTTGATAGCAATTGCCTTATACCAAAAAATATAGCCCAAGATAATGGGCTGTGAGTATAGTTTCAATGCTAATAAGAGGCAGTTTAACAGCTTCGAGAAGTTCATTCTAACTACATTTTCATTGCAGTGATAAACAGCATATAATGCTCCTCAATTATAGCTTTAATGTAAAAAAATGAATTTATAAGACAATTTATCCCAACTAAATTGTAACTTCATTTCTAAGATGTTGCCCTTTTAATAAATAAAAATTCTACTTATCCAGTCCATTGTTCTCAGGTTGGGTGTTGACAACGAGATCAATTACAGGAAAAAAAGAATTACAGATGAAATCAATGCTACCACTATCAGTAAATTAGTGAGAGTTTGTTCAAGCTACCAAGCTTGAAGCACTTCTCTTTTCTTTTCTCTGAGAGCATTACAAAATAAAACGTTATTGATGATTGAAATTTAAACAGAATTATGGATTCCAGCCCACTATGAGCAATTAAACAAAGGATCAAATTAGAGAAACCCTTCATTCACAGGCTAAAGTTCATTCTGTAAACGTTTTGTTGTAGTATATACACATTTAGAAAAGTGCATCTCTTAAATAAGTACAGTTCTATGGATAATCACCAACCTAGCAGACCAATGAATCTATCAACCAAATCAAATAACAGACATTAATTACCAACAGGCCAGAAGCCAGTCACAATCTCTCCTCAAGGATAATCACTACCTGGACTTCTGATAGTATCAAAAACACTTGCTGTTTGTTTCATTTAAACCCTTGCTGTTTGTTTCATTTAAGTTGACTGGCTCTTTTCACTCAGCATCACATTGCAAGAGTCATCCATATTGCTGTGTGTGGTGTGTGCCTGTGTGTCATGATAGGCCATGTCTCCAAAATTATTTCCACCAATGAAAATTTTTTTACAGCTTTAAGAATGATAGATGGATTTAGTTAGGTAACAAACACACAAGGAATGTCTGATTTATGATTTAAAGGAATATTAAAGCAAAACAAATTTTAAAAGGAGGGTAGCGACCCTGCACATGTAGTGTTCATGGCAGGTTTATGGGTTACAGCAAAATTCTAACAACTCATGTCTTTAGATGCACAAACAGTTGGACAAAATATGGTTTTTCACATCACAAAATACACTTCAACAGTGAAAAAGAATGGATGATTGATTCCCATCACAAAAGGAATGGACTTCAGGGTATCATGTTGACTGAAAAATGTTACTCATAAAAGGTTATGCAGTATATGATTTCACTCATTCATTTAACATTTTCAAAATGATGAAACTACAGAGATGAAGAGCAGATTTGTGGATGTTCAGGGGCAGGACTGAGGGAGGAGGTGGTGTTGAGCTGGGATGGGTACAAATGCAAACAAGTATCCACTGTTTATTTAAAGATCAAACTGAATTGTGTGCCGTAGGCCCCCCATACTCTAATTTGTATGCAGCTCTGTGTAAACCCTTTTCTGGACATAGTTCTCATTTCTCTTGATGCCCTTTGGAGATCTCCGGTTGGAGACCATCAAAATCTCCAACACCCTCAACCTGTTCTCATGTTTATTGCTTTTCAAACTATACCAGGCTCTCTCCTGAAGTCAGCATTCCCCTGTACTCATTTTTTATCACCACCACCACCCCCACGACCCCATATACTACCAGGCTGGGATCCCTGGACATCTGATTACAGGACCCGTCCTTCCTTCTTCCCCAAAGCATCCCAGGGCTGGTGGATGGACATCCCAGCCAGTCCTTTGAAGATTTAGTTACTGACACAATGTCATGTTCTACAAAATCACTCCTATCTTAATTTCTAGTGATTTTAGTGTCCAAACAGATGCAAATTCTGAAATTCTTTTTTCTCTTTTCCCTGAATTCTTTTCACAATTGCCATTATCCTTCCTGCAATCATGCCTTAGACCTTGATCCCCCAACTTGTAAATTCCTCTTAAGTCACTCCTTCTGTTCAATAACTTTAGGCTTTCCAGTTTGCACCCTCTGATACTGCAATTTAGCAATGGCATCTGCACCCCATGGAACCCACTTTTGAAACTGCCTTTGAACTCTCCGCACCCTCACTCCACTTTCTGAAGTTTACTCTCTCTTTGGCCTACCCACTTGAAAAATGCAACTCTGGTTAAATTCAACTATCCTCTTATCCTCACCTGCACCCAGGAAACTAAATGAAGCTGGAAATAAACACAGGGCTGCTGACTCGCCTCACTTTAAATGCATGCACTCTCCACTAGAGAGCCCTTCATGTAGCCAATCGCACTACGTTTCCCCAGCCCATTCACTCTCCCTATTTCCTAGGTGATCATTTTGTACTTTCTCCTCTCTCCTCAAATGTCTAACAGTTCCTCCTTTGTTTTCACTTTCATTCTGCTAAAGAAATATAGGCAATCAGATGAGAGACTCCGCAAGTATCCACCCCATCCCTGCCTGACCTACATCTGTGCCTTCTTCCCTGCTACGGAGTGGATGTCACTTTCACATTCCCTTGTGCTTTTGATCTCATCGGCTTCTGTAAATTAAAGAAAATTTCTCTTAGAATTTTCCTTTCTCTCTTCTATAACACTCCTGTCTACTGAGGGTTTCTCATCAGTGTACAAATACCTAAGGAAAAACACCTTCTTTAAACCCACTTACCACTCCAAATAGTAACTTATTTCCTCCCTTCCCTTTATACCATTAAGTGTTTTCTACATTCATATTTCTGCAGTTCTTCTCCTCCTATTCCCTTGAACTCTAGTCAAGTTTCTTTCTTACCACTTGATGGAAACAAAGCTCTTGTCAAGGACACCAATGGCATTCATGTTCTAAATCCAATAATCAAATCTCATTCCTCGTTTTACTTGATCCATCTGCAGTGTTTGTTAATTTGATCTCTCTCTTCTGGAAGCATTTGCTTCCCTTACCTTCTACTTGTTTTCTTTCACCCTCACTAGTCACTTATTCCCCATTTTCTCAGGTAGACTTTCCTGATCTCTCATCTTCTTCCTATCCAATCTTGGAAAGTCACAGTGGCCCTAAGTGCAAACCTTTAACTCTTCTCCCATTGCCTTAAGCTCTCATGTGACTAGAGTCTGATAACTAAAAAATCTCTATCTCCAGAAAGACCACTTCCCTGAACTACACAGGCATTTTATTCAAAGCCCTCTGTGTAATTTTCATTTGAATAGCAAAAACTCATCTCAACTTAATATGTCAGAAACTTTGTTTTTAGTCGTTAGTCTCTTAAAAGAACCTGTACATTCTACTTGTCTGTGTGCTGAGGCACAAAATCTTGGAGTCATATTTGATTCTTCTTCTCTTTACCATACCAGACAATCTTTTTGATCATACTTTGTTACTAGTGATCTGATCCAATTATCTACTAATTATCCCTGATCCAATCATCTCTAACTATTTCAAGGATCTTTTACCTAGTCTACTTGTATCCACTCTTTTCTTCTACATTCTATTCTCAATTTAGCAACTAGAGTGACCCTATTAAAAGTAGTTCCATGCGTGTCAGTCCTCATTTCAAAACTCTCAATGTTTCCAATATAAAACCAACAAAAACCAATAACAACAGAAAAGCTGAAGTCCTCAAACAGCATGAAATTTGCCACCCTTATTACCTTACTGATCTCATCTTCTAACTCCCATGACCAGCGACCAGAGGCTCACTCTGCTCCATCCATATCGGGCTCCTTGCCGTGCCTCTGCCGTGCCAGCTGCATTCCTGTCCAGACCTCTTGGACTTGCTGCATCCTCTGTGTGAAATGTCCTTCCTCTACTTATTCACAAACTCCCTTACTTCCTCTGGTCTTTCCTCAAGTACCTCCTTCTTGATCAGGCCTTTTCCCAATTGCCTTATTTAAATGGTAACTGAATCCCACTCCTTATCTGGGTACCCTCCTTATTTGGGTGCTTTTGTCCCCTACTTATTACCATTTAATTACCATGCATTTAACTTTTCCATTTCACTTAATATCTATTCTGTGTCCTTAAAGGCAGAGATTTTGCCTCTTCTTCCCACTTGCCTCCATCTACTGCTGAATCTCCAGACACTCAGTGAATGATATCTATGTACATATTTGGGTTTTTTTCTTATTTTTCTATCTTTTTATTTTAAAGAGAATAAACAATAAAAACAATGATACAAAATTTCAAAACAAGGTAGTTGGAGTGTAACAATGGTTAATACATTGCATATTGTTATCTCCAAAGTTGTTGCTCATATTATAAGATATAGGCCTGAAAAATTGAACAATATAGGCACAAAACTTTCTTTTCAGTGAACTAAAAAAATTAGCAGTATAACTCTCTTAACTATCATATATATATATAAATATGTTTTTTTTTTCTTTTCCCTACCTTCTTTTCTCCTTTCCCCCATCCTAGTATCTCTTTCATTTTGGACAGTTTTTTCCGATTTCACAATGCCTATTGCACATTTTGGATCATATTTACTGTTTCAGCTTCTTCACTAGGGAGACAGTACGATGTTTACACATGTGTGTCTGATTTATTTCACTTATGAGTATGGTCTCACGTTGAATCCATTTACCTATAAAAGTCTCAAGTTTATCCTTCTTTATGGCTGAGTAGTACTCCGTTGTATAAAAATTCCACATCTTTTGTATCCATTCCTCAGTTGATGTGCATTTGAGGTATTTCCAATATTTAGCGATTATAAATTTTGCTGTTATAAACATTAGGGCACATATATCGCTGTGGTATGATGTTTTTAACTCTTCTGGGAAAATACCCAGAAGCTGGGTTAAATGGAACCTCTAGTCCTAGTTTTTTGAGGAATCTCCACACTGATTTCCACAGTGGCTTCACCAGTCTACACTCCCACCAACAGTGGAGAAGGGTTCCTTTTTCCCCACAGCCCCTCCAGCATCTGTTATTGGTTGATTTCTTGATGATAGCCATTCTTTCTGGGGTGCAGTGAAATCTCAGCATTGTTTTAATTTGCATCTCTCAAATGACCAATGATGTTGAACATTTTTTCATATATTTATTTGCTATTTGTATTTCTTCATCTGAGAAGTGTGTATTCATCTCAGATGCCCATTTTTGGATTGGGTTTTTTAATTTGGGGGGGGTCTGATTTTTTTCAGTTCTTCATATGTTCTAGATAGAAGTTCTTTGTCTGAGGTACAACTGGCTAAATTCGTTTCCCATTCTGTGGGTTGTCTTTTCATTCTGTTGGTGATTTCCTTTGATGTGCAAAAGCTTTCTAATAAGATGAGATCCCAGTTTTGATCCTTTGGACTATTTCCCGTGCAGATTGGGTTTTGTTCATGAAGTCTCTGCCTACACCTATGTCTTTAAGATTTCTACCTATTTTCTTTTCCAGTAGATTTAGTGTTTCTGTTTTAATATTTAGATCTTTGATCTATTTTTACTTTAGTTTAGTGCATGGTGATAGACATGGGTCTAGTTTTAGTCTTCAGCATGGAGAGAGCCACTTTTTCCAGCACCATTTATTAAAGAGGCTGTCTTTCTGCCAGTGAACACATTTGGCCCCTTTGTCAAAGACAAGGTGGCTGAGTGTGTTTGTGGTTGTGTCTGCATCTTCTAATCTGTTCCACTGATCCTCAGGTCTGTTTCTCAGCCAGTAGCATGCTGATTTTATCACAGTAGCTTTGTAGTATAATTTCAAGTCAGGGATTGTGATGCCCCCTGCCTTGCCTTTGTTGCCCAGAATTGCTTTTGCTATCCTAGGTCTCTTCTGGTTCCAAATGAATTTTAGGAACGTTTTCTCTAGTTCTGTGATGTATGCAAATGGTATTTTGATTGGGATTGCATTAAATCTGAATAACAATTTTCACAATGTTGGTTCTTCCTATCCATGAGCAAAGGATATCTTTCCATTTCTGATATCCTCTTCAAGCTCCTTTTCCAGAGTACTGTAATTTCAATGTATTGATCTTTTACTTCTTTTGTTAGATTGATTCCTAAGTATTTCATTTTTTTTGGATGCCGTTGTGAAGGATGTGGTTTCCCCAATTTCTGTCTCAGTGAATCTGCTGTTTTTGTACAGGAATGCTATTGATTTTTGAGTGCTGACTTTGTATCCAGCTATGCTACTGAATTTGGTTATCAAATCTAGAAATCTTTTGGTGGAGCTTTTGGGGTCTTCTGTGTAGAGTATCGTATCATCTGCACGTCATGATAATTTAACTTCTTGCTTTCCTATCCTTATTCCTTTTATTTCTCTCTCTCTCTTGTCTAATTGTTTTGACTAATGTTTCCAGAACTATATTGAATAGGAGTGGAGATAGTGGACATCCTTGTCTTGTTCCTGATTTTAGAGTGAAAGCTTTCAGTTTTTGTCCATTTAATATGATGTTGGCTGTTGGTTTGTCATAGATGCCTTTTATTGAGGTAAAGACCTCAATTGAGGTGTTTTATTGAGGTAAAGACCATCTATCCCAATTTTCTGTAGGGTTTTTATCATGAATAAGTGTTGGGCTTTATCAAAAGCTTTTTCTGCATCTATTGATATGATCACGTGATTTTTGTCCTTGGCTATGTTGATACGGTGTATTACATTTATTGATTTGCATATAATGAACAATCCCCGCATTCCTGGGATGAATCCCACTTGGTCATGTTCAATAATCTTCTTGACAATTTGCTGCATTCTGTTTGCTAGTATCTTACTGAGGATTGTTGCATATATGTTCAGTAGGGAGATTGGCCCATAGTTCTCTTTTTTGGTTGGGTCTTTCTCTGGTTTTGGTATCAGGGTAATACTTGTTTCCAGGAATGAGTTAGGGAGTATTGCTTCCCTTTCAATTTCATTAAAGAATTTGAGGAGTATCGGCATTAAATCTTCTCTAAATTTCTTGGAGAATTCAGCTGTAAATCCATCAGCACCTGGATTTTCTTTGTTGGTAAGTTTTTAACTACATTTTCAATCTCATTAACTGATAGTGGATTATTCAGCATATTTATACCTTCTTGATTCAGCTTTTGCAATTCATACATTTCTAGGACTCTGTCCATTTCTTCTGCGTTTTCCATCCTATGACAGTAAAGATTTTTGAAGTAAGTATTGATGATCTTCTGAATCTCCACAGGATCTGTAGTGATTTCACCCTTTTCATTCCTCAATGCATGAATTTGAGTCTTTTCTTTCCTTTTTTTGGTAATGTTTGCTAAGTTTTTATCAATTTTATTTATTCTTTCAAAGAACCAACTCTTTGGGCTGGTGAGATGGCTCAGCGGCGTAAGCGCCTGCCTGGCAAGCGCGAGGGCCCGAGTTCAACTCCCAGAACCCACATACGAAAAAAGGGCCGGTGATATCGTTCAGTGGCATGGGTGCCTGCTGGCGTGCGAGGTCCTGAGGTCGACTCCCGGTATGCACAAAAAAAAAAAAGAACCAACTCTTTGATTCATTAATTCTTTGTATTATTTTCTTAGTCTCCATTGTGTTAATTTCTACTCTGATCTTTATAATTTCCTCCCTTGTATGAGCTTTGGGCTTGTCTTGCTTTTCTTTTTCTAGAAGCTTGAAGTGCAACATTAGGTTATTTGAGCTTGTTCTGTTTTCCTGATGTGAGAATTCAGTGCTATAAATTTCCCTCTTAGGACTGCTTTCATTGCATACCATAAGTTCCAGTAAATTGTATCTGCATTCTCATTTAGTTGTAGATATTGTTTAATTTCTCCCTTAATTTCCTCTGCCAGGGATATAGCTCAGTGGCACTGCACCTGCCTGGCAAGTGCAAGGTTGTAAGTTCAATTCCTGGTACCAAAAAGAAGAAAAAAAGAACAAAATTTCATCCGTGATTCATTGGTTGTTTAGGAGGGTGTTATTTAATTTCCATGTGTTCTTGGGGTTTTGCAGTTTCTTTTACCATTAATTTCTAATTTCATTGCACTATGTTCAGAGAACATGCATGGGATAATTTCAGTTCCTTTGCATTTACTTAAGCATGTTCTATCGGCTAGTATATGGTATATTTTAGAGAACATCATATGTGTAGCAGAGAAGAATGTGTATTCTGATGATGTTGTGTGGAACACTGAAAATATCTACTAAGTCCATTTGTTCACAGGTTTGGTTCAGTTCTGATATTTCTTTGCTGATTTTTTGTCTAGTTGACCTATCTCTTTGTGACAATGGGGCATTAAGGTCTCCCATTATAATTGTGTTATTGCTTATTTAATTTTTCATGTCTATTAATAATTGTTTAATATAGTTGGGTGCTCCCATATTTGGTGTGCACATATTTAAAACTGAAGTTTTCCCCTAACAAGTATGTAGTGACTTTCTTTATCTCTTTTGATCATTCTTGGCTTGAAGTTCACACTGTCTGCAAACAGAATAGCTATCACTGCTTTTTTCTGGGTTTCTGTTGCATGGAAAGTTGTTTTCCATTCTTTGACTTTCAGTCTATGAATTTCTTTTTGAGTGAAATGTGTTTCTTGTATACAGCATATTGTTGGATCTTGTTTCTTGATCCATTCTACCAGTCTATTTATTTTGATTGGTGAATTGAGGCCACTGACATCGATGGTTATAACTGATATGTATTGGCTTATCTTTGTCATGATATTTTCCTGCCATTGGCTCCCTGCTTTTCCCCTCTGTTTAACTGCTTGCCCTGCCTGGTGGTTCTTTCTCCTGTTATTCTTGGAATTGTGATCATTTTTATCTCTGTCTAGAATATCTTTCAGTAGCCTTTGTATGGTTGGTTTTGTGGTTATGAATTTCTTCAGTTGTTCTTTGTCATGGAAGTATCTTCCATGGCATTAATTTTAAAAGATAGTTTTGCAGGTACATCAATCTGGTTTGGAAGTTGTTTTCTTTCAGGTCTTGAAATACTTCCTTCCAAGCTTTTCTTGACTTGAGGGTTTGTATTGAGAAATCTGCCATGATTCTGATGGGCTTTCCTTTATACGTGATCTATTTCTTTTCTCTAACAGCTTTTAATATTCTGTTCCTGTGCTGAAGTTCTGGAATCTTGATTATTATATGTCTTGGGGTAGTTTTATTTTGGTCATGGCTCTTTGGAGTTCTATATGCCTCTTTTATTTGTATGTCAAATTCTTTATCCACACTTGGGAATTTTTTTGCCGTTATTTCTGTGAAGAGTTTATTTTAATGGCATTTGCAATGTCTACAGCTTTCTCACTGACCCCAATCAATCTTATGTTATTCTTCTTTGCTTCATCTTGTAGCTGTTATATTGATTTTTCATGGTCTCTTGCTATTTTAAAGATATCTTTCTTTTCATGATCACTAGCTGCAATTCTGTCTTCAAGATCTGAAATTCTATCCTCTTCTTCATTCTATGCGTTGCATATACTTTCAATGGAGGTTTTAATCTCTTGAATTTCTGTTTGGATCTGTTTCATGGATTCCATTTCTTTCCTATGTTGGGCATTTTTTGTATCCATCATTTTTCTAAGCTCATCTATTCTTTTATATGTGTCTTGTCTAATATCTTCGATTTTAAGCATAATTTCTTTTTGTACCTGAGAGATTATTTTCTCTATAGTTTTTTCCACTTGTTTTTTCATATCTGTTGCTATCATTTCAGAAAGTTCCAGTGTCTGACTTACAATTTTTTCTCTTTCACTGTGTTCCAGGCTTGTCCTGGGTGGGCTGGGAGTCTAGGATTGCATTTTGCTTCTGTGTTTTGTCATTTTCTATTTTCTCTTTTTTATTTTATTTTGTTTTCTATGTTGATGCTTGCCAATTTCTTATGATAGATAGCTTTATCACTAGTATTGAGGCTTCCCTAGGAGATGTCTGCTTTTCAGGGATGTCCTCTTGATATAGGCGGCTCTTTATAGCTATCCCAAGTACCTACCGCTGGTATTTACAGTTCTGTGATGGTGTCCATGTTAGATCTCAGAAATGTGCTGGGTATGGAGCTGATCTTGGCCTCTGCATGTGGGGGCTGGTACTGGTCTTCTGTTAGTGGAGTTCTCCAGAGCCAAACTGCTCGCTCCTCGCTGCTGCTTCAGACATTTCCACGTTGCTGGTCTCGCTGATTACTCCACCCTCCAAGGGCATGTGTGCACCCATGCACCAGGGGTCCAGCTGTCTTGGGTCTCTCAGGGGGCTCCAGTCCATCTGCCCACCAAGGGCACACATGTGTGTGTCCGCACACCCAGGGCCAGGCTCCATATTTGTTTTCTTGGTCAAGTAGAAAGATGCCATTTTCCAGAGCTCTGTGGCAGTTAGACTGGAGTCATGTGACTGATTTTTGGTCAGTGTAACATGGGCAGAAGAGTTGTAAGCCACCTCCAGGCCTGGTCCATAAAAAAACTTTCATGAGTTATGTTCCTCTCTCTTCCTCTTCAGCAAACATAGAGGCTATCTGTTAAAGATTGCAGTACCTTAGGATAGAAGGAGTGTGGCTCCCAAATGACCAGAAATGGACTGTGATAACTGCAAGAAACAAATCCTTACATCAGTCTATTGTGATGATATTTTAGAATTGTGTAAAGAATTAACACATGTCAAAAAAGCACGGCATTTGTTAAATATTTCTGAATAAATTTTATATTATTTTAATAGAACCATCTTTAAAGATAAAACAGTTTCTTAACATAGGAAAAAATATAATGAACATGATTTAACTATTAGTATTAACTATTTTTATAGACAACTAGATCTACTAAGATTTCTGCAAGGTACATTCTTATATGCCTTTACACTTTCCAAAACCCATTCTCTTCATCGTGATATCTTTTCTCACCTCCTTTTTTTGTTATTCTGATGTTACTTTCCTCTGTTCAACCTTGTACTGACTTCTTGGTGTTTCATTCTTGTTATTATATCTAACCTTAGATACAAGAATCACTACTGCTGTTGATATTTTCTTCTCTTTTTTCCTACTGTTTGTTGTACAGTCTTCACTTTTTAACTGATAATGGGCCAGGCTTAGGTGTTTTAGCGGTCACTATTCAATGAGAACATTGTCTGGTTTGTAAACCATCTATCACACAATATCTTCATTGGAGGCTATTGGCTTATCTCAGATCTTGTCATGAATATTCACAATAAAAGCCTTTTCAAATTCTCTTGGGATTTGATTTTGTCAGATATGTAATCACCAAATAAAGGTAATGGGACGCTACAAATATCCCATTGGATAATTCTTTTTTCCCCAAATTGTCTGCAGATTTACCTTATCTGGCATTGCTATTTATAATAATTACTTATCTCTTTTTTTAGTATTTTGAGGTTTACTGGTAGACTAAAACCATCCTGGGAAGATTAAAGGAAATTATACCCCTTGTGGTAACATTTCAGATTATTTTTGAATGCAACCTTTTTTAACCAACTTTAATCTAATCAAAATGCAGTGATAGCCTGGAATTAAAATATGCAAGAAGTGGGTTTCTTAATGGTTTATTTCAATGGGATGTGAAGTTAGAATTGTTAAGAAATGCAGAATCCTAATTAACCAGATTTAGAAAGCTGGGGATGAGAGGAAAATATCCTGATATGAACTCTAGATCAACCTTTCTTACTCAAAGTCCACAGAAGCCGGATGACCAGCTGGGACAAAGCTATGAGGTCATGGCCTCAGAGGCCTCATTAGGACTCTTGGGGTTGTTTCATTAACTTATTGCACCAACCAGCAGGGGGAGACACAGGATGCTTCTTGCAACCCAACAGACACTTTCTTGTACCCTGGGACTTCCTCAGATATTTCTTTGTCCATAACTGGTAGAACAAGTTGGTCTGGTCTGACAAAGTTCTCCCCTATAGTGCTTTTTGTTTCTTGAATTATAGATGATTTTGTATTTCAGTCACTCATTAGAAGGACTTGTATTTGTTAGTTTTGCAGATACTGGATTATATTTTTATATATATGGCCAATGGTTCCAAAACACTGGTGAATCTGATTGGAATTTATCCATTTAAAAATTAAGCTTCTCTTCATCTCTTCATCTTCATCTCCAGTAATCGTAGTTCAGCAGTCAACATTCTAGGGACTAACAGAAAGAATTCATATAGACCTGATGACAAACTATATCGAAGTTTTAAAGTGTTTATGGTAGGATTATCCATGCTGGTTAGAAGGTCCAGCCTTCGTGTTTGCTCTCCCAAGAGCCATGTAACTTTGCTTTCACCTATTCCACAGCACAGCTCAACATATACCTGGGATTCCGAACCGTATGTCAGTTCCTAAGTTAAATACTAGTGATAAAGGAAGGTCAAGGCCCCTGATACTTGTGTAGAAAGACATTTAACAAATATTTGTTGAGCAGTATGATCCATGAAATATGAATGAGGTGCTGAAGTAACTTCAGTTGGAGTTTTTAACTTAAAATCACCCACTGAGGTCAACTTCATGTGGAGGGGGTAATCTCTAAACATGCCTTTAACAAATAAAACAAGTGAGAGAAAGGGTTTCGGTACAAATGGTGCAGAAAGTAGAAGGCATAAAGAGAACAACATATTTCAGTGATTGTCCTTTACTTCTGTGGCCGGATATACGAAGAAGGAGCCATGTAAGATAAAGAGTAGGTGGCAGGCATAGGATAGGAGCAGGGAATCGCGGATGAGGGATGGCAAGAGACTGAAGAGTCAGGAGGACCGGGCTTTTATTGACTAAGCAACTGTTCAAAAGTAGGTGATAATTTAGGCTTAAAATTAGCTGGTTGCTCAGGCTCTGAATCTGACACAACTGCTGGCAAGTGTGTCATAAAGAAGATTAAAAGACTCTGGGAATTGAGGTGAAAAATACCATCCTGAAGGATAAAGGTGTGTGTCCCATTCCTCAGGAAGGTCATCTTCACTGTATTAATAGAAGAGAGGTAGATATAATGTGCTACATAGCACAGATTCTCAAAAATAAAGAGGTGTGTTCAAGGACAATTTCAACTTCAGTTTTACCTTGACACTGAGCAATAATTTCTCCTTCTCCAGTCTCTAATTTTAAAGATTAAGTATTGCTTCATGAAAGGCTTCAAAAGTGGTTTTGATAAGCGTATCTCTGACTCCTTTAGATAACGATGAAGGTAAAAGAACTTTAAATGAATATCTATTTTGCTTTTCTCATTTTGCTTTTCTTGTTTAATAATTTTATTTAATCTACTAATTTTATAGGACATTGAGTGGGGATGATGAATTTGGAAAGCTGAATTCCTACTTGTGTTATATAAAATGATTGTGGCTTGTCTCTTGTTAATAAGTGATTTGAAAAACTAAAGATTGGATGTGCCAAAATCCCCACCCAAATCTCGTTTGACAGCCCTTTATAAAAGGAAAATAAAACCCTTAAATGTTTACACAAAGCCTAATTATGAGTTTGCAAGCATTTCAGGTGCTGAAAATACAAGGTCTGGACTGGGAAGAAGTAGAATGAGAAGCAGATATAGTATTTCCAGGAAATAAAACAGAGGCCAGCAACTTTTGGGGTCATAATCAGGACAAAAAAAATGCTCACAGATGTTTTCAGAGGTCTCAGGTTTGGTAGAAAAGAAAGAAGGGAGAGAGAGAGGGAAAGAATGAGAAGAAAAGGAGGAACTGAGGCTAAGAAGTGAAAAAAAAGGAGTCATTTGGGCAAAAAGGGGATAGAAAGGGATATGTCCCTGAGGCAGAGGGAGATGGTGAGCTTAAAGGGCTCAGAGCAGTCTAGAGAGCCTGACAGTTGCCTTCAGCTTTTTTGTCTAGCGATAGTAAGGATTGAGCCACTCAATCTTTTCTCTTCGCTTGGTGATTTTTCTCTATTTACCCATTAACTCTCAAAACTACTTTTTAAAAAACTACCAATAAATAGTCTGTTTTTGTGCATTGACAAATCCTAACCTCAGGTCACATTTACTAATTCCTACCTAGCTAGAAGGGATGTAGGGGTGTCAAGTGAGACTGTCCATTCTAGAATATGTACCACTATCACTCTAGCCCAGAGTATTTGCATTTAGTAGGTGGGAGGAGATGGATTTCCAGACTCACAGAAAGACTGCTCTGCTATCTCTTGCTTCACTCATTGTTTATTAGCTCAGTACAACTCTGTGTATGGCAGAAGAGAAAGGAACTAGGCCCCGTTTTCCTACAAAGTATAGCTACTGTGGAAAAGCAGAAACTGCCCACCCTCAGCAAGGTGGGCACAAAGGAGCCACCATTCAGGGAAAAAATCCCAACCACCCCTCTGCAGTTAAGCAATCCCTTTAGAGCCTTTTGCTTTATTCTGGTACATTTTCTCACTCCCTCTGAATTCTAGAGCCAATTTGCTTTTCACTTTTGTGTATTGCTCCAAGTTTCACCACCACTTTCTCCCTCCAGAGCTCATCACTACCCTGACAAACTTCTAAAGATCTGTCACCTGTGATCCAGCTCCCGACATGGCCTAATCCTTCCATGTGATGCGCCTCTCTGTTGGCCAGGTCACTCTGTTCAATCACTGCTGACTCTCTTGATCTATAGCTATGATCAGAAAATGGTACGAATAAATTTATTACCATATTTGTTCATTTTCTCATTCTCAGATTTCTTGCCTTATAGTCTTCAGAATCGAAAACAGAGATGGGAGATTTGCAGTAAAAACTTTCCTGTCAAAGAATGTCACAAGGACAACAGGTAAGTTTAAATCTTCAGATGAAGGAATTCTTTAAGTTAGGGCTGGCGAACGTATTTCTGTAAAGTGTCGGATGGTATTTTCAGCTTTGCAGATGATATACATGGTCTCTGTTGCAACTAATCAGTTCTGCCAGCATATAATAAAGCACCCATGCACAATACATACATGGGAGGATGTGTTGTAATAACCATTTATTTACAAAACTGAGAGTGGGCCATAGTCTGTAGTTGGCTGACCCTTGATAAAATATCAGGTACTATTACATTAAATACAGTACACTTGACCTGTGAAATAACTTAGCATGTGCTTACAAATTTCCCACCCCAGCAGCCCAGAAAGAGAGTTTCTATTGCCCTTGTATAACTCATTGTTTGTGTTGACTTCATAAACATCCTCATGGAAGAGTAGAAGTGTTCTGCATCAAGGTGAACCAAGCTGCGCAGTGGCCTTTACAATAATAACATTTGTAAAGTAGATCATCAGATAGAACTGCTTTTCCTAATCAAATGGTGATAATGATGACTTAAGGTTCATTTGGCCCAACTTTTAGTCTAATTCCCATTGAGACCTACACTGGTATTGAGACCATATGTCACTTATCCAATAACTTCAAAGGAACTGTGTCTTTTCATGTAAATTTCGCTAAGCTCATGGATCACTGACCTGCTGCAGGTGATGTCGGGCATATCAATTTACCCCTGAATACACACAAGGAAGCCATCTTTCCTCTTTCTTTCTGAGATTTTATTTAGAAAGCAATTTGTGAACATATACTCACCAATTTTGAACCAAGGTAGCTTGACCATTTTCATTCTTTTCCCTGTCAAGATGCCAAAAGCATTTAGACTACTTTACCAAACCCCACTTGCCAAATTTCCACTTTAACATCAAAGCTGTTGGAACCCAGAGACAAAGCACAAAGCCCTCTCAGCCAGTCACTCCTATTGTTCTGTTTTACACTGGTTTAAAAAATAAATAAATGAATGGCGAAACAGATTGTTTTCGAAACTGATAACACAATTTGTTCTCCTGCTTCATATGTTAGATTTCCGCCTGCAGCAAATATTTACAGCAGAGTTTTAACCCTCTCAAAATCAGCTCAGTTATCTAAGGGCTGCAACTGTCTTTCATATAGCACCCCCGACAGTGTGGCTTTAAGAACGAAAAAGCGACCTCAGACACTGCCCTATGTGCATGGTCAATGTTTAGTTATAAGGAGACATGTAGATAGAAAACATAGTCAAAAACTTGTTGTCAATTATTTAGCATTCCCATAAACCATTAGATGGTCAAAAATATCATTAATTGATTCCATCGCTACCTATGCTTCTTATTATTTATTACTGTAACAAACTTCTCCATGGGAACAGCTAATTGCACCTCCCTGGTGGCCACTTCAAGTGGAATAAGCCCTGCACAGTGCAGCCTAAGATACGCTGAAAGGTCTTCAGCTTTGGGGATTTGATTAAAACTGTATTACATGAACACATCAGCAACCATTGCCAAAACAAAACACTAATTTAAAAAATCCTTCTGCTTTACTGCTTAACACAATTGAAAGGAGCTCTGTGTGCATGTGTGCATACATTTGTGTGCACGAGTTTGTATGTGTGAGAGAGAGAGAGAGACATGAAGAGTGGTAGCAGGAGGAAGGGTTGCATATGTTGTCTCTTTTGCAGGCAATCAGGTTTAATGGAAACACTGTGGCATTCTGTAGAATAATAAGGTGTAAGAAAAGGGCAATCTTGCCAGCTGCATTATGGGTACAAGCAAAATCTCAGACCTGGTGATAGACTGCAAACTATTGTATCAGAAAGCAAATTATCTTGCCCATCCCTCCCTAAATACACACACACACACACACACACACACACACACATCTTTAAAAGAAGCATAATTGTTAATCTGCTACTTAGTAGAAAAGACAGATGTTATGGAAATAGTAAGCCACGCTCTGTGAAGAGTGTTCTGTGGAAAGACATTCCATAGGCAGCACTCTGCACGGGAAGATTTAGACAATTAAGCAACCGTTGTGAGGCATGCAGATGAATAACACATGCTAAATTAAATCAATACCAAACACTGTGTTGGAAATAGGTTAATTGTTTATTTTAAATTTCATGGGAAAAAAGCAACAGTGGAATTTGTCAACTACTCAGGGCAGCATACTGGCCTAGATTTACCATGGAAGTTCACAGCACAGTGTGCCCCGTGAAGTCCTACCTGTGGGCCTTTTCAAAACATTATTTCCCCACATAAACAATTCCAGATTAATTTTAAAGAAGGTTATGGGTGGGGGCCGGTGAGATGGCTCAGCGGCTTAAGCACCTGCCCGGCAAGCGCGAGGGCCCGAGTTCGACTCCGGGATCCCACATACGAAAAAGGGGCCGGTGATATCGCTCAGTGGCACGGGCGCCTGCTGGCGCGTGAGGTCCTGAGGTCGACCCCCTGGTACCCACAAAAAAAAAAAAAAAAGGTTATGGGTGATTATAGAATTTGTAGAGACTTAAATATCAAGACGAACTATTGCTCAGGTAAGTATGGACACTTAGCCTGAACTTAAGCCCCTTAAAGATACTTGCACCTCAGTTTACCACACTTATCTGTATAGACTTAGAGAATAAAAATAGTCTTTCTCATTTATTTTCTGAATCAGCTGATAACCTAAGAGTATCTATAACATTGCATGAGTGAGTCAAAGACAACTGTTGTCAAAAGATAACTATCATTCCAAAGAGTGGGTATTTTATATATTGTGATGCACAAAAAGGCCACTAGCTGATAGATTTCTTCAGTGTATTGTGTATGTGTAGAATAAACAAATATAAGAACAGAAGTTAAAATAACAGAGAGAGCAAGAGGTGATAGCCTGTATGTGTGTCTATTAAATGACCCCAAATATTAAGTTTTGCATTTGGAAAAAACAAGGAAATGAAAATGAATCTTTTATTGAAAGTTTAAAGATGACAGTCATGCTAGGTGTTTGTAGATAGTTTACTGAATTTTATTGAGGTCTATGACATATAAAGTTTTGGCCTCATTTTTTAGAAGTAAGGAAACACAGGCTCCAAAATGCTTAATGATTTACCTAAGATCAACGAGGTGGTTGCTGGTGGGTTGAGCCATGAAGCCTGTATCTGACTGACTCCAAACTCTTGGATTTTCCCATGACCATAGCAGGCTGCTGCAAACAGTCTCAGAGGATGTCTGAAAATGAAGCTCTTTGTATTGCTCGGCCTTGTGTTAACTATAGGAACACAAATCTACTCTACGGTAATTCCAAGGCAAGTGAATTTGTGTCTCACATACCCATCTCATCGCTGAGTTACCAGGATAATTTGCCCAAATTGAAATGATGATATTGGATTCATTAAGCACAGATGAGTTAATTTTTATTCCTTTCTATACATTTTTAGATTTCTATCCCTCCCGCACACAAGTTGATTGGGACTGACTTTTATAGTAGACATTCTCTTATCTGACATGATCATTAGTTGGTTAATTAAAAAAGTTAAAGAAAGGGGCTGGTGAGATGGCTCAGCGGCATAAGCGCCTGCCTGGCAAGCGCAAGGTCCTGAGTTCACTCCTGGAACCCACATACGAAAAAAGGGCCGGTGATATCGCTCAGCAGCACGGGCGCCTGCTGGTGCACGAGGTCCTGAGGTCGACCCCCGGTACCCACAAAAAAAAAAGTTAAAGAAGGAAATTATAAGTAAATATGAACTTTAATCATTTTATTTTACTTTAAACAAATACACATTCATTCACCAATATTTAAATATAAGATAGGTCTTTGCATGGCCACATTTATTATCCAGCACTACTGCAATGTCAAGTTTTGGTTTTCTTCAAATGAAGGAGGAATGTAGAGATACTTTCAAAGCAATCAGAATGTGCAATCCTCATTGCTAAATGATTTTTCCCCAAGTTTTTCCACTTGTCTCTCCATGCCTAATTCTACATCTTTATTTTTAGCAACTTCACATTATTGAATCATTCTAAAGCATAAAACTTTGTTTTCATAGGAACAATTCTATTTGTTTTGCACTAATATTTCAAAGTTTACAGAATATTTAATTAGATTTGGTATTATAATAATTACTGTAACACGACCGGCATACACTAGCTCAGGGTCAAACACTGTGCCTCCTGGCAAGCAGTCTGCTCAATTGGTGGAAGCATAAAAATGCAGGCCTGCCAGACAGGACATCATTCAGCATTTTTGTCAAAGGAGAGCACATCAATTAATGCAACAAACTTATTAATGTTGCAAAATTATCACAAATAAAATAGAATGATTAGGACTAAAAGCACAAGTATTAATGAGCGCCTGAGGTGTTCGGCCCTTAGGAGTTGGGTCTTGAGTACCCTGGCTGTAAAGTGAGGAAGCCTGTTGCATGGCTGTTGGAGTCCCATCCATTGGCTCCTGGTGAGAAAAGCCACCTGCAGGTTCACCCCCCACCCTGGCTCTTGGCCAGTGAGAACTGAGCTTGAAGGTAAGTCATGAATGTCTTCACACCAGGAGATGGGGTGAGGATGGAGGATCTTGGGGAGTTATTGTGTGTGATCTTTCAGGTTCCTCATTAGTGGCATGAATTATGGGATTAATTGGGGGTTTCCATGTTAAGCTGATACCAGACATGGTGCGTCCTCATGGGTATCTCTTATCATATGTCTCCCTTGCTCTTGCTGAAGTAGGAGATGGGGACGAATGAGCAGCGAAGAGCTCTTGCTTCTCTTACCTCCACTCTACAGAGTCCTGGCCTAGTCTCTGTCCTCTCCTTCTACATCAGTGACTCTCCTAGGATCACATTCAACAAGGAGATGGCACTCATGATAGGTGTGGAAAGTACACATTTTTACTTGTAGAGTTAGTCTTTTTTAGACCCCTGGAAGGTCTTAAGCACATGAATTTCTGAAAAGATAGATATTTTGTGTAATAGCAAATAATGTATTCAACCTGGATTTTGGCTAAAAAATTCAAAACTAATACAAAAATGAATGGCATTTCTGTTCCTTAAAAAGACTTAAGGATTCCATTCACTGGTACAAGCGTATTTATTTATTTATTTTAATAAGAATTTTTTTTTTTTTTTGGGTACTGGAGATCAAACTCAGGACCTCATGCTTGCCAGGCAGGTACTGTGCCACTGACCTAAATCCCTGGCCCTGGTATAAGTTTAAATATAAATCTTGTACATAGAGAATGTGGGGTGGGGTTGGGTCATCTTAGTCCTTTACTAATTCCATTCTTTCATAGAATATATATATATATATATATATATATATATATATATATATATATACACACACATACATACATCCCTTTGACTTTTTTGTTGTTGTCTTTGTTTTTTTTTTTTTGTGTGTGTGTGTGTGTACCGGGGGTCGACCTCAGGACCTCACATGCCAGCAGGCGCCCATGACGCTGAACGATATCACCAGCCCCTTTTCTCGTATGTGGGTTCCAGGAGTCGAACTCGGGTCCTCGCGCTTGCCAGGCAGGCGCTAACGCCGCTGAGCCATCTCACCGGCCCTGTCTTTGTCTTTTTAATATAGGGTCTTACTACGTAGTTCAGGCTGGCCTTGAACTCACTATGTAGCCCAGGTTGGCACTGAACTCATGGTGATCCTCGTGCCTTAGCACAATGCTGGGATTACAGGGTTGCACCACCACACCTCGCTCCTTTGACTATTTAAAAGTGAATATAAAAATTTTGGGGGCCAGTGAGATGGCTCAGCGGCATACGCGCCTGCCTGGCAAGCGCGAGGGCCCGAGTTAGACTCCCGGAACCCACATACGCAAAAAGGGCCGGTGTTATCGCTCAGCGGCACGGGTGTCCACTGGCACACGATGTCCTGAGGTCGACCCCTGGTACCCACAAAAATAAAATAAAATAAAATAAAAATTTTAAAAATTTTGGAACTATTGAAGTTTGGGCCTAGAAAGAAATTCAAAGATTATCTCATCCAACTTTGTCACTGCCAATAAGAAAAAGACTACAATGCTAAGGTGATGAGTAAGCCAGAATAAGAACAAGGGAAACTGTTTAACCCTACAGGTCCTTCCGTTCCTATACTACCTGGATACTGTGTAGTTTATTTGTTTTGGGAGGGGAGATTAAATTAATGAAAGGGTAGACTGGGCAACACATCACTGAGTATACAAAGAAATATTTGACAAATGTATCTTGCTTTTGTTAACTCCTTAGAAGAGTCTCAGATGTATATAGGAACTAGATATTATTATTATCATTATTATTATTATCATGTATCCTCTGTAGTGATGAGCATTCTAGCAGAGTCTGTGTGATTCCTTGACAGGTATGGAACACAGGGGATTTAAGCCTCAGATGAGTATTTGATGTCAATACTATATGAACCAAGATATTCTGTGACGATTTTATCCCAGAGTACCAGACGTCTTTGCTGTTATGCACAAGCATCCATTCTGAAGAATGAGGTCAGAATATTCTTTCAAAGACCCTGCTCTTTCCACTCCAAAAAAATGAGATTGAATTTCTAAATTATGAATATGAGGGATGCTTTTAAGATGTTTTCTTCCTTTATATTCAACTCATGTTTTCTCTGCCAAAATCTGCCTTCCAACCCCTAGCACTCCCCATCTCAGTCAGTGACAAAAGTGATCATACAATTTCTCAAAGCTGAAACTTGAACATTATTCTGGACTAATGATTTGACCTTCCTGCCACTTTGAGTCCATCAGAAAATCCTATTGGTTCTTGTCTCAGTTACTGTTCTCATTGCTGAGACAAAATACCCAACACCCAAGATCAAAAGAGAAAAGATTTATTTCAGCTCTCAGTTTGTAGAGTTCCATCCATAGTCAGTGGGCTCCAAGGCAGGATGGCATGGCAGAGGAGAAACAGTCCATGGCAAAGCAGGGCAGGTAGAAGGCAACAAAGCAATAAAGTAGTAAGCAGCAAAACAAAAGCAGCAGCAACAGGCCTGCTTCTCCCGTTTGTCCCATCCAGGCTATATACCTTTTGGTTGGTGCTGCCTATACCCAAGGTGAAGCACACTTAATTCCAGCATCGCACACTTAATTCCTGCATCACAAACTTAATTCCAGGGTCACACACCCTAGATCCAGCCACCTCTGAAAAGCCCCACTTATGACTGCATGAGGCTTTAGGGGGACATCTAGATACAAACCATAACCATTCTCCCTGCAAAATCTACTTTTCATCTTTCAGCACTTTTCCCTCTCTATTTCCACCATCAAACCACCATGGTCTCTTACCTGTGCTATGGAGACCGTCTCCTAAATATGCAATAGTTTCCCATTTTAGTTCTTGCCCTCTCCTAATGTGGCCACTCATTGTGGCAGCCAAAACTACTGTATATTCTTAAAAACCAAATCAGATCATGTCTATTTTTTGCTTAGAAAATCCCCTAGCTCTTTTCTGCCCCAAGGTATTTCTGCCCTGGTATTTTACTGAAATTGTTCTACACTCTTCACTTGGCTAGCTCCTTTTTGTCTTCCAGATAACAGAATAAATGTCACCTTCCCAAAGGCCTTTACTAGCCATGCTCTTTAAAGTTGATTCACTTGTTATTATCTCGCTCAGATTTGTTTCTTTCTTGGTATTTGTCAAGGTTTGTGATTATTTTGTTTCTTTGTTTTTAATCTGTCTATCCTACCAGAGAGAAGGATTATGTTTCTTTTCTTTATCACCTTATCCTCATGGCACACAATGAGTTCTCCATAAATTTCCACTGGATGGATGGATGGATAGATGAATAGATGGATGAATAAAGAAATGAATGCAACCACTCAGTTGTCTTAAGTACTTGGGGCCACTTTTAAGAATCTGGCAATATGAGGAAATGGAGGCAGAAGCTTCATGTGAAACTAAGATGAAGCTTTTGGCTTGTGTGAGGGACAGTGACATTCATTTTTGTTTCAATTACTTAGCTCCATTCCTGAAATAGCATGTGGGCTTCAGAAATGCATGCTCCATGAATGAATGAAGTAACCTTTCTCATAATGGACAGGTAAAGCTAAAAGATATGGCAAGAGCCTTGCTGTTTGGATGAACAGCTATGTGCAAACACACAGAAATTGTTTTGCAATTAACTCTATTGTTGAGGATGTCATTATGCAGGCAATGATTAAATTTTTTTTTTTTTTTTTTTTTAGAATTCATTGCTTAATACATAGATAGCAGGAGTCATCAGTTTTTAACCTGGCTATTCCAGTCTCTTCTTTCTTGATTGCAAATAGTTTTTTCAACTCCTTGGGATCTCGGTCATTTCCCTCTTTAAAAGTGTGGCCATTAGTACTACAATCTTGTCAGTAACCAGGCTAATATTACTGATAGCAGGGATGCTACTACTGCTGTTATTGCTACTAATATTAACACTAAAAATTTACAGTGTGGAAATGGCTTATTTAATTATCTTAACAACTATAGAAATAAGATCACAGACCTAGAAGCTTCAATTTTCTTTGTCTATATGAACTCTTAATGTAGGAAGAAGTAAGAAAGACATGTCATCCATCAAAAAGAAGAAAGCTATTGTGCGTCAATTGACACAATAATTTTTAGGGATTCTTTTATAATGAATGAAACCTAGAATCTCCTAAACACATCTATTCCAGAATTTCCACTGAAAAGGAGGCTTTTGTATTCACAAAGCAACAAAATGTTGATAAACATGTGAAAAGCAATTCCGGTATATTTTAAATAAAGGAACATCTCTGCAAGAAAACAGTTGAGTTGTATATCTGAAAGGAGATTCAGGTACACATTTAAGAAGAAAGAAAGTTTCCATTCAAAAGAACAAAAGTGAACCATTCTATAGAAGAAGGAAAAATCAAAAATATCTTTTATTAGTCAAATTCTTAACTTTGTAAATGTATGACATAGTTTTTTCTCTGTTGTTTATTTTTCCCCATCACTCAGAAGATAAAAAATTTCCCATTTTCAGATGAAAAACAGAAATTAAGAAATATTCATAAAATGCCAAATATCTTACCACTAACAAGGGTCAGAATCACCAGTCTGTATTTTATTAAGTTATACAGCAGTAACTAAGATTCTGAAAATTAGAAAAAATGTTGTTCTAAGCTATGCTCCACACAATAGAGGTATAATCTGGACACATTTTTAAACTCGTCAGAGAATTCAGTTTGTACATTTGAGAAAGGGGAGCGTAGTATTATTGCCCTTGGGGTTATTATGAAGATTAAAAGCCATGATCCATGTAAAATTTGCCAAGTCTCAGTAACACTTAATAAAATGTTTGCTATTATTACTAACAAGGCTTTTCTTCTAAAGCTTGCCTGACTCCATTGTCCAAGCTTTTAACCACAGAGTTATTAAGATAGACTCCAGGAGAGGGGATTGGCCAGGAAATGCAGAAATGTCCCTAGTTACTACTGCAATGTTGATGCGACATTCAATCTGATTATATCCCTCTCTGAGAATCTTTCAACAGCTCCCTAGAATATCTGAACACAGCCCTGTATGCCATGTGACAGTCTTCAGGACCGAAGGAGGGTATGGAGATGAGATCAAAAGTTGAACTGTCTAGGTTTGAACACTAGCTCTGCTGCCTCCTGTGTGACCTTGGGCAAGTTGCCTTACTTCTCTGTGCCTCAAGTTTATCATGGAAATGATAGAAGTGAATGACTCATAAGCTTGCTATGAGAATTAAACAAGTCAATTCATGTAGACACTTCGAATAATGCTGGCACATTATAAACACTATATTTTATATTTTATTATGATTTATGACAGGCTAGTAAGAAAATAGAGTTTGCATTAACAGATTGCTCCTGGAAATTGGGATGCCTCGATCAGGAGCTAGTTACTTTCCTTTTTATTATAACATAGGTGAAAAGAAATAAAATGAGTGAGCCCTGGGCTGGCAAGGAAGAAAGAGAAATGCCATCACTAGAAGTTAGAAGCTCAATGGAATCAAGTGCATGAAACCGTGGAGCTGCATCACTGCAGGTTAAGGGAACCGCTTTTGTAATCTCTGCGTTGCCGGGTCTATCCGCATGACCCAAAATTATCCTTGTTCTAGTTCCACCCAGTACTAAATAGTGGTTAGTTAAATATCAGTGGGTACATTGAGCCCACCTGAAATACCCAGAAGAGCAACAGATATTCCAGAAATCTTCTATGTGGTGAATACAAATTGCAGCAGCCTGTTCTGCAGAAATTGGCGTGGGAGGAATTGGGGCTCCCTGGGACCGGCATTCTGCCTCTGCCCTTCCCCAGATGGAGTTGCAGAAGTGCTGTTTCCTTCCTACTCCATAGTTTCCCCAGGTCTCCTTCCAGCCCTCCAGGAGTCTTTTGAGAACAAGGACTGCCATGAAGGTGGAAGCCAATCACTGTCCACCACCCATGCTGCATTTTAATTTGTATTATTACCAGGAGAGTCACTACTATGTTTTACTGGCAATGTTCTTGGTGATTTTTAGCTTTTGTGCCATATACACAGAGTCATACTTAGTGTTGAAACTTTCAGTCCTTAAAAACCTGAAAACAATCCAACTTCAAAACCATGATCTCTTCATCGAAACAATTATGATACATTTTTGACAGCATAGAAATCAGATCATGGATAATGCAACATTTTTAGGGATTACAATTATAATTAGCATTAGAAAATTATGTAATACAGTTTAATATTGGTGTAGTATAAAGTATGTGTGACAGTGAGGGTTTTGGGGTGGGAAAGAGTTCAGAACAGTGAGGAACATATTATAGGCACAGGGAAATATCACACTTCAGTGTATCTCTTTGCTTACAAAGATATTTCCTATGTAAGACCGTAAGTTTCTTTATTGGGGGAAATCATGTCATTTATGTTTCTGTTTTTATTCCCTGAATGTAGTTTAGGAAAAAGAAATGAATTGTGACAAAACATAGCACACAATAACATGCAAAGAATGAAATGCAGAAAGCTGTCAGAAAGTAGAACAAGAGAGAGGACAAAGCTTTATTTGTCCCCCATTTGTTTTGGGGTTGTGTCTTCGTGATGTTCTTTATTTTATTCCTTTAAAAAAATTTAACTCAAAGTGTCATATACTCAGGATCATCTGTTCAGTCCTGCCTGGCTGAGGTTTTGAAAACAGGGCAGAGAAAGAGATAGCTATATCAGTACCAAGCAAATCTGTTGCCTGAAAGCAAATGCTCATGCCTCGCTACTTATAATACAGTACCCACGCTACAACCTGGACACCTCTTGAGTGCTTATTAGAAAAGTAGAATCTCAGACCCTGCCCAGGTTCTACGAAATCAAAGATCTGCTCCAGGTGATTCGTGAGCGCTCCTTTCAGTGCCGAGGCACCCATGCCCACTTAAGGAGCGGGAGTCTTTTGGCCCCTTATGTGTGACTTGTGGAATAACGGTGAGGTCAGACTGGGAAAACAATGACTGCAGTAACTAAAATAAGGAAGATAAGATGAGGAACTGGTTTTGAAGTGGAGGTGAGAGAGAGACAAAAATGCCACTTGGATTTGCAAAAGAGGAACTTACTGTTCACACTTTTTGACAATCAAATCAATAACAATCAAGTGTAGTTTGCTTCCAGTATTAGGAATCCCCACACATAGAGAGAAACAAAAAGAGGAAAAACAAAGAAAACATTTTTGGTTGAATATATACAGAAGAAACTCATGGTTCACAGGTATTTAAACCCCTAGAGGGGAAGTCACTTTTATGCCATCTCTGTGCCCTTGGTAACAAGATCATGTCTCCGCGCTGGATTCTATCAGCCAACACTTCATCTTTTCTCTTCTTGCCTTTGTGTATTTAACTTGAAAAACAATCCTCTTAATATCCTCTAAAACCCATTTTGGATATCCACACTGTGTAAAATGTGTGTAAAAAGCCTCTTAATGCAATTGCTTTCAAATGACACTGTCAATGTATTTTTCCTCATTTTGTAATCATTATTATTCACTGTTGCTTATAATAACCTCACATGAGGCTAGAACTGAAATCTGTTTTCTTATGAAATTTTAAAAACCTTAACCTTCATTGCGTGTCACCATTACTCTTTATCTTTTATTTTTAGTGATTTTGTCAGGTTCTTGAGAGATATCTGAAGCACTGATTTTTCTTGAAGAAAACAGCCTGGAATCATTTACATGAACTTTGCAAAAATATACATATGAAAGGGGCCTAGATTATCTGCTGGGGGCAGGGGCTAGGAGAGAAGTGAATGCTATTTACTATAATGCACCTTTTATTGTCAGATCTCAAAATGCTTCACAAATGTTAATATATCACCTTACTTCCCTGGGAAACAAGTCAAGATGATTAAACACATTTTACAGATGAGAAAACTGAAAGCACAGATTGGTGATGTGATCTGTCCAAAGCCATAATAAAGGTCGCCGCGGAGTGAGGCCAGAACTCACCGTCCAGATACTAGTAATTCCATCACTAGTCTTTGGTTCCTTGGTCCTCACATTTGTATTAAAAAGGAAAAACAAAAGCTTATGCCCCATTAACTGAACATGGAGTGTTTGTTACAAAGTGTACTCTTCCCCCTACCCTTTCACAGGAAGGACTCTGCCAGCTTCTGCCAATAGGGCTCCTTATCCCCAACCTCTCACTCTCCCTTCTCCCAGAACAGAGTAGAATAAATACGGGCTCACTTGAGATAGTGTGAAATAAATACTACAGCTGCATCTGAGTGTGTGCATGCGTGTGCGTGTGTGTGTGCATGTGTGTGTGCGTGCACTCCCACATTCATGAGAGGGAGAATGTGTATTCATTCAATATCTGAAAGAGTAGTTCACATACTTAAATTTTTCAAATACAGATTACTCTAAGGATTATTTTTATCTTTGGTTTAAATAGCAGTATGAAGACAGAAATCCTGTTCTAATTTTTGTTAAAGGCAAAAGACAGAGCCCAAACAAATTTTGAAAATTTCAGCACCTAAAGGAAGAGTACCAGCACTCTGGACTAGAGGCTGGAGGTTTGCTTTGCACTAGCTCGGCCTTAGCTGAGCCTCTCGCGTAAGAGGATTTGTTCTTATGGGATGGGGAAAGTAAAAGCCGCTCAGGTCCTTCCCACTGAGTCCTTCCCAGTTTGCCCCTAGTGCATCCTTCCAGCACCATGCCTTGTCCAAGGGTAACTGATATACATTGGAGATCATTTGAAAATTATGCCACAGCTGCTCTTCGCTGACCTTTGTGGTCAGGCTGGAAGAGGTGGCATACAGATCGGTAAAGGAAAGTTGTGTCTTTGAAGATGACCTGTGGAGGGTAGAATAACTGAGCAGACAGCTGGCCCTCAGATCACACTGTCAGGAGTCACCATCATGCTTTGTAGACAGTGTTTTGTCCTTCATGAACTTGTTTAATCCTTGCCTGAATTTTGGCCCATCTATCACCAACATTTCAAAAAATGTTCTGAATCATCACACCCACAGTCAAGAAAGTCTTGCTTCCCAAGTCACTGGAGGACCAGGCTTTAAATTTCCTGCCCTGCTGGTGTCATGTTTCACTGTGCCAAGGCTTCCCAGAGGCACTGGGCAAGGGTGACCTCACCACGCTGGGGCCTACACTGCTTTCAGGGTAGTTTTACACAGTGGCCCTGGTGGTGCACACGCTGAGCCTCAGATTCTGTCCAAATCTTATTGTCTGCCCTGCATTGTTAATAATAATGGCTATCATTACTGCTGATTATGACAATAACTCTCTGAACAAAGCAAAACTCTTGCTAATGATGATTGTGAGAGTACGAAGAATTCTAAACTAAAATAACGATATAATTTTGGGTTTTAATCCTAACAGGCGGGAAATTAAATGTGAGCCCAAAAGTCAGGGGAATTAAAGCATAGTCAACATAATGGCCCCCAAACCATTATTTCTCCCTCATGTTGAGAGTTAAGTTGAGAGCAGATTCAAGATTGCTATTGTGACTAGAATTTAGTGACAGTGGAAGTTTTTCTTATTTTATTAGAAGCAATTTGCAGAAGAGTCAATCCATTGAAATGTTAATAAAAATTACTACAGTTTCATATTGTGGAATGGAAAATAAATGTGCTAAAATTCTTAAGGTTAAGCATAAATACTTTCACAATAGATTTTTTTTTCATATGCTTAAGTGTAGGGTCCTATATTTGTATGTACTTTTCCTTAAAAACAAATAATAAATTGAATAGGATAAATAATGTTAACTGGGGTTCATGAAATAATTCCACTTATTTTCCACTTCCCAACATGTGCTAATATAGAAAACAAAAATTGGATAATGCCAGATAGCATTAAAAAGTCAAGATGGATACATTTTTTAAATATTAAATTATTTTTAAAAGCATATTTCTTTTCTAAGTTTCCCTATTTTTCCCCTTTGTTTCCTTTCTTCTCTTCTGACAGAGGTGTTAAAACAGTTTAAATGAAAAAAATAAATCTGAGAAAAAGAAGTTAGTTAAGTGAAGAAATTCTGCATAAAGAATAAAATGTAAAAATAACTTGTGTATATACAAAAATTGTTTTGCAGTATAATGTTTTTATTCCTGAAGAAAGTTTCTATTCTCTAAAATGTCTCCATTTGTGACCTTAATCTATTATCTCTGCTCAATTTATATGATGCATTTAGTCTTTCCTGTCTTCTAATCTTTACTGTTCACCGGTAAACAGATAAGAGTCACTGAAAACACGGTTTAAATATAGTTTTCAGGGTCCCACTTTCCAAGACATTCTGATTTAATAAATCCACCACTGGGCAAGGAAGTAGGCATTTTTTAACAAGCACAACTGGAGGCCTATGAAGCAAGTGGTCCAGAACGCTAATGTTCAGTAATGTGCAACCTACAAACAAAACAGACATTTACAGTCTTCAGCAGGCTATCATTTAATGGAAATAAACTTCAGTAGAAAGTAAAGAATGAATTAATTAGCCACTCAAAATATGTCACATGTGGATCTTCGTAATAAAATGTTTTCCTGAAACGTATGTGACCACCAACATCCTTTTAATGGAAGAAATACACAGTTTACAAAATCAGGTAAAAAGTGATGGAGGAAAGTGAGCATATAAAAGGGGTGGGTGGGTTTAAGGACATCTTTTTTTTAATTATTTTTCACAGCCTAGGATTTATGAATCCTTAAATATTTTTCAACGATTGTTTTTCATCAAGTTTTATGCAATACAATTATTTTATTAATTATCCAGTGAACATATCCAGGAAGAGCTATTCAATGCCAAAGAAGAGTTTTCTTCCGTCCGTTTAAGGCCTTCATCTTAGAAACAGGTCTTCTCTTCTGAAGACCAGTATGATTCAAAGGGTTTATGTTTGAGCTCGATACAAAACTTGTACTAAATTTGGCAAAATGTGGTGCCTGTGGAAGGGAAGAAAATTATAGTACTGTGGCTGGTGTTTAATGACTTTTGGAAAATATTTGACATGCACACTCACATTATTCTTTAAAGACTCTTTAATGAGGCATTTCCCAAGAAATTTTGATGATAATCTGTGGTGGACTGATGGGTAGTATTTACGCACTTCTGAGGGACCACAGAGTTACATTTGTGTGAATGAGTTACTTCCTCTTAAATAAATGACTCTTCTTTCACACGTTCAATAATACCTAGACTTCACCTTTTTTCCCTCTGCTCTCCCAAAGAAGTTTCTGTCTCTCCCGTCATTTGTTGTTGTTGTGGTGAAGTTATTTTTCTCATCGAGTAACACCCACTCATAGTTACCCTGAAGGTCTTTTCCACTGTAGAAATGCTGTGAATGCGCAAAAAGGAAGCTTGTTATCTCCAGATCAGCAACTCAAAACTACAGCGTGATCAGAAGTGACATCACCATGCGGTTTCATTAATAATATTTAGAGGAGAACAAACTATTTTCAGTCATTCTCTTAGTGTACAAAACCAATGCATCTTCTTTAGCTCATTCCCTATCTGCTGGCTCCTCTCTGAATAGTACCCAGGGTTCCTCCTCAGGGTCATGCCTTCTTTTTTGTTCCCAGTCCATCTTGAGGGTGTATGGCTCCTAGTGTTTGGCTGGTATGGAACAACAAAAACAAAACAAAGCAAAACACATTAACATATTGACTTGGTAACTTTCTTTTCCCAGAATAAGATCTGAAGAGAATTCAAGAAAACCACAGATACTAGAACTGATGAAGTCTACTTCCTGTGAATTTGTGTGGCTTGCTCATCAAGACATACCTGTTTCTATTCTCATTCTTTATTCTGTAGTCACAGTATTTCTGCAGTTGTCTGTGGACCCTCCTTAGCACAAAGCCATGATCAGTACAAATGAGAACCTTGGCCCAGTCCCAGCACTGTAGCAACAGAGACCTGCACAGTGACGGGTTCACCCAGGCGTCTGTGGGGCCGACAATGGTGATGAAATTGGATGGTTTGTAATGGGTGGGGCCCAGGAGAAAGCATTTGCCTTTGCTTGCTTGGTGAGCTCTCCGCTTTACTTTTCCAGAAGTGAAATCATATATGCATATGGGTATTTTGGTGAATGGAGGACAATGATGTAAACAGTGATGTATGAGAAAAACAGGAATTCTGCACATTTCTTTTACAGTAGAGGGATTTGAGGTATTGAGAAAGGAGTTTGAATACTTGGCTGGGTTTTGCCACCTGGCTTTGTTTAGGAATCCTGTGGTATGCACCCATGGAAAATGTTATCAAATCCCACAACACCATCTTCACAACAAATATTGTCACATTCTATAACCACAAAGAAATCACTTATTTTAGTCTCTCTGGGCTTCCCTTTTCTTCAGTCTATCATCAAGATTCTTAAGCTCATCATCTGGCTTTTGGGTCAGTTAATTTCTTCTTGTAGAGGCTGTTATATATTCTGTAGGATGTTTCACAGCATCCCTGGCCTCTATGCTCTAGATAGCGGTAGCATCTATCATAGTCTCCAGACATTGCCAAAAGAATTCTCTGGAAAAAGGAGAAGACAAAATAACCCTTAATTAAATATCACTAATTTAAAGTAAGTAGTTAAAATTTATGACAGCTTCCCAATCTAAAATTCTATGTGTAGGGCCGGTGAGATGGCTCAGCGGCGCAAGCGCCTGCCTGGCAAGTGCGAGGGCCCGAGTTGGACTCCCGGAACGCACATAAGAAAAACGGGCCGGTGATATCGCTCAGTGGCACAGGCGCCTGCTGGCGCACGAGGTCCTGAGGTCAATCTCTGGTACCCACAAAAATTAAAAAAAAAATAAATAAAATAAAAATAAATAAAATTCTATGTGTAAAACATCCTAAGATTATTGATCAAAGCCAATTTATTAATACAAGAGACCTATATTTTCAACTCTTAATTTGTGTCTGTAAAGATAAGGAGAAAAACAGGAAGCAAAATATTTTTCTGAACTGTGAGTGGAACTAATTAAAGATTTAATGGCAAGAGTATTTTTATCATGAATCCGATTAGAATTTAGCACCAAATATTTATTGAGAGCCTATTTTTTTAAAAGTATTCTTCCCACTTATAGCAATTTAATTTTTTTCTTTTTATTTTATGATATAACAATAAGAGATATAATCTGTTGAACATTCATTAAGCTAAATGCTTTCAGTATAATATCTCAATGGGTGTGGCAGTTTGCATTAGCTCTAAATTACAGAGACAGCAAGCTAAAATTTAGAAACAACTAACAACTCACCCAGATTCACACCGCTAGCAAAAGGGAAAACAAAAACTCAAAGTTAGATCTTTTTCAAAATGGCTTGATGGCAATTATATTACTCCCTGGGTTATTTTGTCAGACATTATTTTAAGCTAATAGTAACAAATTTATTTCTTGTGGTGTCTGTAAGTTTGATACTGTAGTTATCTTCATTTTTTTTTAATATGGGAAATTTACAGAGAAGGAGGTTCTGCTATTTGCCCAAGATCACACACTAGTAGGTGGCAAAGCTGAGATTTCAACACAGTCCATGACCTCAGCCACTACTTTCTGTTGCCTTTCAACATAAAAAGCTTCGTTTCCTGCTCTTGGCACCCTACGAGTCAATGCAAATGAGTATTCTTTTCAGGTTGTTCACTCTTTGGTAAGACTTTTTCAATGGCAAGAGCTGCCATCAATCTCTTTTTCTGAAAAAGGAATTGGTGCTGTGGAATAAGAATAACACGCAAATGTCAGCTGGTATAGTAAGAAAGATTCTCTATGCATCCTTACATAGGAAAAGATTTGACCTGCATTTCTCCCACTAAAGGTGAGCTTCTTGAAACATCCTCAAAGACACTGCTATAGAAGATCTGACCACAGCAATCCAGTTACTCTCTTATCCTACTTATTGAAGAGTCTGTCCCATGCATTCTACTAATTGCTGGGGATGGAGCCATAAATAAATTTGATTCCTGAAAAGCTCAAACATGAATGAGCTGTAGGAGAAACCCACACTAAGACAAGTATAAGACAAGACTCATTCCAATAAATTATGTTTTGTTGTTGTGTTATTTTGTTTCATTTGTAATATAGATTCATTAAAGAGATTTAAAGAAGTAACAAAATCAGATTTGTGTTTTAGAAAGACTGCTCTTCACCTCTGTATGAAATATGAATGGAGTTGACATGCACCCAAGAGTGACTTTGCCATTGGGTAGCCAAAATTTTTCTTCCTGGAGTTTATAGTTTGTTATCCAAACATGGTGAACTAATGGCGAACAAAGTATCAGTTTGGCTCAAACACGTTAGTCATTGCTCTACCTTGGAGATAATTAAACAGCCCTATGGCCTAGAGAATGCAGTTATTGCTTAATCTGTTACTACAATAGAAACCTCCTGACTTCAAGAGTCTACCAAATCTTAGTGTTGGTAAAGATAAAAATAAGCAGTGGCAAAAGCTAATATTTTGTACCTACAAAGCATCTTTCTAAACATTCACTCTCAAACCATTAATAAATAAGCATTTAAAAAATCCTTCTTTTTATGTGGTGAAAACACAAAGCTAAGGAACGTTACTGAACTTGCCCCCAGTCTCATACTCAAGAACAGAAACTGGAACTGAGTCCCTCTTGCGGTCCCCACTGGATTAAAGAAGAGTCCATACTGGGCAGAGGTGGACCTCTGACCACAGAAGTTGAATATTTTGAAAGGAGTATCCTAGAATGTTTAGGTTTTTATACCCTCCTACTTAGGTAGCAGTATTGGGACAATTTTTCATCTTTAAGTAACAAGAAGAAATCCACAGCTGGTGAGATGGCTCAGTGGCATAAGCGCCTGCGTGGCAAGTGCGAGGGCCTGAGTTCGACTCCTGGAACCCACATATGAAAAAAGGGCCGGTGATATCGCTCAGTGGCACGGGTGTCTGCTGGCGCACGAGGTCCTGAGGTCGACCCCCAGTACCCACAAAAAAAAAAAAAAGAAGAAATCCAGACGATGCACACAAATTAATGAGGACAGTCCCAAAAAAATCCCATCACATGAAGAGAAGAATCACTACAAATTTCCCTTCTGAGTACCACCCCAACTTCCAATGACCACCAGGCAGGAAGAAGAGGCCAAATGGATGCACACGTAGTTGCTTATAGTAAATATGGTCATGTCAACAGTCAGCAAAAATTTCCAGTGTATGTAGAATTAATCAACCCCTTTCATTGTTAAGTGAATTAGATCTTTCACTGTCCACCGTAAGGAACACTCCCAAACTATTTCCCAGGCCATAACTCCTGGTAAAGCTAATATGTTGCTCCCGACTCCATAACTGTGGCTTCCTAAATTTGTATATGACTTTTACCTATACAGTGTCATTCATACTGTGTGAATGGAAGTGGGTCCTGAAAGCTCAAGGACAATTGGGCCCTTACTCCACTTGGTTGAACCTTAACTTGTCTTATCTTATTCTTGGGATGCTATGAATGGACGTACACCATCTGCCATTTCTTTCCCTCCATCTTACTTGTTTCTCTTAAGGTCCTACAGAATCCTTCTAAATTGTTGGACTTAATAGGTTTAGTGTCTACTACATATACTAATATTATGAATCATCTTCTAATAAACAGAGCCAACAGCTCAGCAGCACAAGTGCCTGCCTGCCAAGTCCAAGGTCCTGAGCTCGATTCCCAGTACCAAAAATAAATAAATAAATAAAAATTAAAAAAAAATAAACAGAGCCCAATTCACAACATCAGGAAAGAGGAACTGAGAAATGAGAAGATACAGTCTCACTGTCACCTCTCATTTCATGGAGGTCGATGGTAGAATTTTTTTTCCTACTTCACATATCCAAGATTCCTGAAATGTTAGGTCACTGAAGCCATTCTTCTCCGCAGTTTCCATGGCCCTAATCAAGTACTAACCCTCTCTCTAGCCCCAGGGAATGATGGAGATAGAGAATGGGTAAACCATGGAGAAGGGTGTATTTCCTGCTAAGATCCTATGGCTAGAACTGTAATTCTGTTCTGCATTTTAGGATGCTTGTAACAATGAGACATTTGGACAAACTATGGTTTCGGTCTGAAGTGGAAACACCCACTCATTTTAAATGGCGCTGTCTCAGTAATCAGATGAGTGAATTTCGAACCACATGCTCATGTCAGGTTTCTGACCCTGGATTTTTTCACTTGAGAAATGAGAGGTTTAGACTAGAAAATGAGTCTTAGGTCCAAAAGTTACGATCATTTCCATCCCTGTTGCTGTACTGTTCTAAACATTTTTCGAGTTACTAGGTTCCTTTGAGAATTGAATGCAAGCAGGGAAAAATGATATTTCAGAAATTTAAGGAACAATTTGGGGATTCTTCTCCTTTCACCTCGATCTCTCTCTCTAGTTCAGAAACCCCTCTGTTATTCTGCAAGAAGAAGAATTTCTGCAAAATGTGGAGAACAGGCATATAATAGGTAATACCCCAGAATGTTCCTTGTGCATTCAGATAAATTGATCCTTCCTAAAGATGATACCTTCTTCCTATTTCCTTATTATTTAATTACCTCAAACAAAATATAACCTTAATAGAATCCAGTATCATTTGAGAAAAAAAGCCATAAGTCTCCAAAAATATTTGGCACAATAAGGAATCAGAGGTTTTGCCTGGGATTAAAAATCAACTGTCACTGTAGCATTTGATTGTAGTTACGATCCTGCTTATTGCCAAGTGGTTTTGTAGGAAGTATATTGGGTTTTGGGTTTTTTTTTTTTTAGCTGGATCAATATTATCAGCCAAATGCTACCTTGATTTCTTATTACTAGACTCTGGCTTTTGATTCATCTCTGAAAAATCTGACATAATTTGTGTATTATATGACTGTGCTACAAAATCTGGCTGCCTTATATAAGCTAACCCAAAACATCTGTCCTGTACTTTGTGCTCAAAATCTCTAAAAGAGGATATAGAATAATGGAAAATATAAAGTCTTCTTTCTGTGCTTAGTTATTCAAAACCTAGGCTCTTGTACAAACATTCAGAAACAAATTTGTCCTCTATAATCAGTTCCAAGCACACATTAAAGTAAGTGTGCATAACCCTTACTTCAGTACTCACCTAGCTGGAAGGAGTCTAGTCAATCAATATGCCTTCAAGAGTCACTAAATTCTCATTATTCAGAGGTTTCGGCTGATTGGAGTATTGGTCTCCCCAATAGGCAAGCCTCCCAGAATTCACACACTTGTACATTCAAGTTCCTTTCACATTGACACTAGGCATTGACACAGGACTGGTGTTAGGCAATAGGACCTTTGCAAGCCCAATGCAAACAGAAGTTTGACAATTGTTCACATAGAGTATCCACTTGGAATATCTCATCTTCGAAGCCAATTACACCAAAAGATGTTTAGTCTGACTACTGAGTAACAAGACTTCATGTAGAGGGAGGACCTGGAAAGGAAGAGATTATCTGGGAAGTCCCAGCCTCCCTAAAATCTCCACCTAAATACAGCCACAGGAGTGACCTCAACTCTACAATGTGGAACTGAAAACTTACCAGTTGAGCTCAGCCATCCCACAAAATCATGAGTAATAATAATAATTTAAATGTCTAAGTAAAGTAACAGAAAATTGAAACACTAGTTATATACATTTAACCTCGCATTTCGGTTTGTATAAAATGTAAATATGCCATTCATATATGTATTATAGCAAATAATATAATGTATATAAACACTGCAATATGAATCTTAGTTCTTGTTTATACTATTCACATCAAGTCCAAACTCTAATATCCATAACGGAGAAGGAAAATTATCAAGTGTAAATTATACTTTAATTAATGTCTCTTTTCCTATCCTCTATCATGTTTGTCATCCAAATGAAATCACCAAGTAAGACTTCAAAAATTTAGAAGTATTAAGAAGTGAGTGGGATATTTTTCTTTATTATTTAGATGTATTCAAGATCAAAGGCATTTAGCATATAAAAACATTTTAAAATTGAAGTGTGAACCTGAGCACATAATTGCTTTGAAAACTTGTATTTCCAATCGAAGGATTGGTAGACTACACATTTTCATTGGTCTTTACTATACTAAAGAGTTTAGTTGATAAATCAATTATTTTGTCCTCCACTTTTCCTCAGACTCTTCTATAAACTAACAAGAAATTTTATCTAATGTTGTCTTGATAATAATAACTTCTACTCACTGAGCGATTGTTAGGTGCTAGGAATTCTATGCACGTCTGTGTGTAATAACTCATCATCACAATTTAAAAAGTTCATTAATTATTCTTACTCCAACTGGAGGAAGAAGTTAAAGATCATGAAAAACTTTTCTGAGTGGCTGACTTGAAATCCTCTGTTTCTATAATTCTCCAAGGTGTGGTCAGAAATTTTTTCTGTAAAGTTCTAGAAATAGTAAATATTTTTAGCATTGAGGGCCATAAGTCTTTGTGCAATGACTCAACCCTTCCATTATATTACAAAAGCAGCCATAGGCAATAGGAAAATAGACGGGTATGGCTGTATTTAAATAAAACTTTATAAAAACAGGGAGCAAGCTGCATTTAGCTTGTAGCTATAGTTTGCTGTCTTCCACTTTCTCCACCAATGATTATCAAATTTGAGCATGAATTAAATCAACTGGAGAGACTGTTGAAAGAGATTGTTCACCATCTTCCAGAGCTCCTCACTCAGTGGGTCTGGGATAGGTCCCAGAACCTCAATTACACAGGTTCTCAGGGGACGCTGGTGCTGCTGGAAGCAGGTCCCACACTTTGAGAACCTCTGCCCTAAGGATACGGGACTTAAACTGCTGATGATAAGTTAAAGACATGAATCTATTATATCACATTTTTAGTGAGCAGTGTCATCGTGGTATGAGAATTTTAGTAGAATTCATATTTCTATTTCCTCTTCCTCTTTCTTTAATGTTGGATGGGGTAGGATGAAGCTGTGAGGATCAGGGAAAATGGAGAGGGTAGGGGAGTGATTAAGAGAGTTCCTGTGGTTAAATGCAGATTTAGAGCTTCAATCCCTCCTGCCTTCTCCACATCCTTTCATGTCTCTCCTTTCTCCATCTTTGGAAGATGAACCCTGAAGATTGTGGACCTAGGATAATGTAACTTTGCAGAAAAACCAACTAAACTTTCTACAAAGTAACAAAATGCCACAAATCTCAGTGTTGGTGTAAACCAAGAAGCAGAAGAAACAGTGCTTATAGATGTGAGTGCCAAAATGGAGGAAAAGCAACATTTACTACCTTCTGTCTCAGAGCCAAGTCCTGGACAAAGGCAGGCACCACATATTCACCTTTCACAGCCATGTAGTTTGGAAGGCAGCATCACAGCTACTTAAAGTGAGACCCAAATCATAACACCCAAGAGTGAATTCCAGATCTTTCTTTACCATGGCTGTGACCTGGGGTATGATTTTTACCTCCTTTTCTCTTTATTTGTAAAACAGGATTTTAATTGTATCTCTTTTATAGGAGTTATGAAGACTAAATGAATTAATATGTGGACAGGGATTGGCCACATGATAAATCCTCACTAGGATGGTGTGTACTATTGAAGACATTTTATAATTGAAGAGACTGAGTGCAGGAAAGATCAAATGATTCATTCATAGCTACTTCATGTATGTAGTAATTGGACAGACATGAAGTGAACATGTCTGTGGCTGATTCCAAACCTTTAGAGCCTAAGGAAATGAAAATACAGCAAAACCAAAGAAGTATCTAATCCCTTTCAGCACAGGATTAAGCTAAGGAGCACAAACAAAAGATAATTCTCATCTCCAAAACACAGAGAATTTTACAGAAATACAGGGTTGGAAAAGAATGGGCTTTTGCACAGGCGAAAGAGAAGAGTCCTGGTAGAGCCATATCTGTGTGGCGTGAGGAGAGGGCATCTTGGTACACAGCAATAGCAGGGCTACCTTGCATGTAAGCATATGACAGTATCTCTGGAAGTAAGAGACTATTTCCATGGCTTAGTGAAGGCCACAAACTTAGGACAATCCCCCTCCACTAAATACACACACACACACACACACACACACTACAAAAAATTAAAAAGAAAGGAAAGCCCTAAACTGAAAAAGAATCCTTTTAAGTACTGTATGAAAAAGAGTAGAAGATATTATAACAATAATTTGCTATTCATCAATAATAAATAAATAAATAAATAAATAAATAAGTAAACGGGAAAATCAGTATTCCATCACCATTACTCCTCCCAGATTCCAGTTATTTAGCTAAGTAGGGCAGGGGCAAAGGAGTGCCTGAGGTATCCAGGAAAATATTAAAGAAAAATTTTTGTGAAAATAATTTTACAAGCCTTCTGTTTTCCAACAAGGGGCATATCTGCCCCAGGAGCCCTGCAGCTGTGCCTCGAACAGAGCAAGCTATTAGGTTTACAGCTCCCAGAAAATAGTTTCACACTGCTCTGATTGCATGGGGCCCTCTGAGGTCTTGCTGCAGGTTTGGTTTGGTTTCATGGTGATTTTATATTTACTGTTCAAATTTTTATTAGTTTTATATAGATACATAAGCATGAGGGGTCAAGGGGGAGGGAGAAACATAAGAAGACAAAATGGAGGTAAGTTAGTAATAAGAATTTTAAAAAAAGATGTTGCTTTTTTTGTGGAAGGTGACGCTAGAGTCTGGACAGCAAGGCCCAGATTGGGTCAAGAACTGGTGCCAAATGCCCAGGCAGCAGAGTAGAATGCTGGACCTCCTAACTTGAACTAATTCCCTCTGGGCATGAGGATTATCTTACCTTGCATTTCATTGTGTGGACATTAGGAACGGAGAAACCAAAGTCATTATAGACTAAAATCATTCTAAATCTATGTCATCTGTTGATTAAAATCATGGCGTCAGGAGCCAGAATGTGAGGCTGTGAGGCCAAGGTCTCACCTTCCAGCTGGGGCACCCAGGGCACCAAGGTCTTTAATCTTCATTGGTGAGGTGAGGACAGGGGTGTGTGTGCACCTATCTCACTTAATAGTGGTTGGGACCAAGGAGAAAATGATAATAAATGAGATTTTTTATATACTTTATATATAGAGAATATATATTTATATGTATTTAGAATGTATATATTTAGAATATATATTTAGAAAAGTACCAAGCTTATAGTAAATGGCCTGCTTCAAAATGAGCTGGTTACCATTTTTGGAAGGATTTCTTTTTCTGTTCTAAATCCAATGGTTTTTAAAGTTCTGCTTCCCCCATTCTGTATCCCAGATCCAGAGCTGCCAATGGGGTCCACTGAGGCCTTGCAGAAACTGCAGCGAATCTCAGTGTCCGCCGGGCCAGATATTCTTGCCTACTCTCCTTTTCCACTTGTGGCCCCCAAGGACATTCCTAATACACACTCTGCCCATAGCCACCAGCTAAGAGTCTATCCGCAGGGAACAACCTGTGACCACTATACCATTCCTCCTCTTATTTTGTGACCAATCTGAGCAGAATCGACTACTCACAGTTCCTTGAGTGGACCACATACTCTCACCGCTCTTCTTTTCACCTGTTCTTTGCCCCTCACATAACAGGATGCCTAACACATAGAAAATAGGCAATAAGTCATGATTGTTGAGTGAATATATGCTGTTGTGTCCAGAAAAGTACCCCCATCTTTCTTCCAACCTCCCTTTCCTGTGGAAATATCCCACCCATTTCTTTTCAGCCTAAACGTCCTCTCCTCTGCACATTTTCTGATTCTAGTCCTTTTCCCATTCTTGAAATTATCACCTTCTTTGATCTGTCAGAGCCTTTTATTATAACTTACTATAGTTGCTTATTTGCCTATTTCCCTCCAACTCATGAAAAGCTTGATATTTTGAATACCTTGAAGTTGTGGCTGTTTTTACCTGTGCTTATCCAGCAAATAGTTGAAGCTCAATAAGTGTTCAAAAACGAAACTTAGTTCAGTGATTTCCTAATAGATATGTGCATTAAGATCATCTGCAGAAATGTTAGAAATACAGATTCTCATGGTTGACCTCAAACCCCATGGATAATCCAGGGTTAAAGCCAATTTGGGAGCTGCTAAAACTTCAGTTTGACTATTATTTCCACTGAGATTTGTTTCATTATAGTTTCACTCTTTATATGTTCATCTAGTATTTGTTTTTACAAAACACTCAGCTCTTGTCAGAAACACACCAACCAATGCCGCCTTTGCTCCTATGGGAAATGACTGTACACCTTGAAAAGATCCAGTCTGGTGACTGACAAAGTGCACTGGAGACAGATTGCCTCTGGTGACGACTGGCCCTGGCACTCACTGGTTGTACAAACTTAGCCAAATGATTTCCCTCTGTGCCTGAGTCTTTTCACTTGCAAAACAGGGACAGTAATAAAAAGGGTGAATGGGTGCATGCACGGCAAGTGTTGAGAGCTGAACTTGACAAAGGAAAACTAGCAAATGTTAGTTATATTACCATTAAAATTACTATTTTTATTATTTTAGAAAATTACTTTTCAGAAACATATGCAGCTTTAAGGGAGTTACAGCCTAATTGTCAACATTTAAAAGTTAGATAGAGAAATGTATAACAAATTCGTGATTAGAGATTCTAATCCCAGGATATACACCATCTCCCACTGTTGGTTGCTTTTATGTAATCCCCTGGTCCCTGGTGCCTAAAGATTATTTTCTCACATTTTGTTGTTTTGGCAAGGCTATCTAAGCTGAAACAAGTATGTTCTACAGTTTAACATTCTACAAGGGAATTGGGTGAAGATTTTTTTTTTTTCATAAAAATACCTCAGAGGTTTGAAATTGCACAATCCTTAGCTATAGTATTTCAACGGAGTGGCCTGTTTTCTGAAAGCAGCCTTCCATACAGACAGTAGTATATCAATTTGTCACCAGCTTGGAGATCCTGGCAGAAAACTGTGAAAATTACATACCTGTAATTTGGTTTTCTCATTACAGGAACCTTGACCAGTCTGGGGACTGGTTGAGTAAGGTCATTGACACTTAACAGAGAGCAGCTGGACTGAAGAATTTGATGCCAAAACTTGGCAGCCCCTCCCCTTCCCTTCCCTCCGCCTCCACATCCCCCACTGGCAGGAAATTACACCAAAACCACAGAAAACATTGCAAATACTTGAATCCAAAAGATATAATTAAGTTGATCAGCTTAAATAAAAAGTCTGTGACCTGTTTCTTACTTTGTATAAATAAATCATGTATAAAAATCCATTATACTTGTCTCCCAAAATGTTCATCCACTGAAAGGTGACAAAAAACTTAGATCTCACAGGAATAATTTAGGGTAACCTTGAAGAAAGGTTTTCACATAAAAACTTTAGAAAATACTACGATGAAAATCTCTGAGTCTACTCAGAGCTCTAACCCTGGATAAAGAACTGAGAATGCTCTACCCCAAAAATAGGACTGTGTGATGAATTTGAAAATCTGTCTTGTAGAAGATAAACTCATTTTGGACCATTGTTAAGGTAGAATGAAGGCAAATGGAGAGAAATAAAGGGAAAGACTCAGGTTCAACATACATTTATGGTGTAGAAATGTCATTTTATCCATCACTGACACCCTATTTACACTTAGAAAAGGAAAAGTATTTGCTTACAGTTATACCCTAACAACCACTTACATATAAAGAGAATTAGGTACAGATAGAATGCTCTATTATATGTAGTAACCTCTCCATTGCCACCCCCCCACACACAGTTTTCAACAAAATAAGTAAAATAGCACAAAGCTAATGTCCAGAGAATCTTTTATGGAAATAGAGTGGGAGGGGGGCTGAATGATACCTCCAGGAAAATGTAGGATGGAAGCAAAATACTAAAGTATGACAGCTGGAATGTTGATGGACAGATGTGTGAAGAAGTATGCTATTAGGAATTTGCAAACTTTATGGGGAGGGCTCTAGAATTTCAGAAAAGTTCACAGTGGGTTGACTTTCCCTGAGAGAAGAGGATCCCTTGCTCTCAGCTTTGTGGCCCAAGAAAGATTCTTCCACGGTCTCCTAGTTTATGAAGGGACTTCCTTCCTCAGCGATAACAAGTCCTACTATGTTTTCTTCACAGGGATGGACTCTGACCCCCTTGGTCAAGGCACTGAGAGTCCACTGAGGGCCATGAGCGAATGAATGGCCTATGAAAATTCAAGAAGCATAAATATGAAGATGCCATGCTAATCACTGTGCTAGGTAAACTCAGCCTTGGAGGAAGACAGTATTAGAGGAGCTTTCCCAGAAGAGGGATGGGGTGGGGGTAAATATGAGCAAACAGGGTGTTCAGAATTCAAGATCACCTGGTACTTTGAGGAAACAGCAAACTCTGAGCTCACCTCCTTCCCAGAGGCCAATTTTGGGGATTTGGGTTGCCTAGGAAGGCAATGGAGGGGCCATGTCAGAAAATTTCTTAAGTCAGCCTGAAGAGTTTGAAATTTGTGTGTGGTGTATGGTGTGTGGTGTGGTGTGGTGTGTGTGTGTGTGTGTGTGTGTACTGGTGTCTGTATCTGTGCAGCTTGTTCTGGGGACCCAACTGAAGTTTTTGTGCATGATAAGGGTGCCTCCCACCCCTGCACTGCACCTCTAGCCCTGCATTTTATCTCAATGACAGTGGGAAGCCACAGAAAATATTTAAGCAAGTGGTATGTGATTATAACTGTAGACCAAACAAAGTACATGAAGGGTCACTAGGCAAGTACTATTTTGTACAATTTAGGCATTTACCTGTCCAAACATCCTGCTAGCCCATTGACTCAGGTTTCCTTTATGACCCACTTACCCTATGAAATATTATCTAATAATATCATTGACCCCTGTAATATTTGTTTTTTGTTCATATATCATTTATTTCCTTGTACATTTTCTTGTAATGAAACATCCTTTGTCATTGTGTATCCAAATCTTTGTAAATCGTTCAGAGAATCACAAGGCTACAGGAAGACAGAAAGATATAAGTGAGTAAAGCGAAGTAGGTGTAAGAGATATTTGTTTGCATGGAAGCATGTCTTTACCTCCACACACATGCAAAGAGGTAGAAGGAGCCTTCATCCACCGTTAAAAAACAACAGCAGCAGCAGCACATAGGCATTGCAAATAGATAAGCAGAATTAACCACAGTACTAGAGAAGCAACAAGGAGTGATGAGGCCTGTGATCAATCAGGCAGGTGATCTACTTTTGTAAGAAAGGCAGCCACAACTAGGTCCCAAGTGACTGTTGACAAGCAATGTGAGATCTCTTGGCTAAAAGAGAAAAAAAAAAAAAAATGATATCCAGATTTTTATTTGAAATATACTGATACTAAATGGTGGCTCAAGATCTTCCTAACCATTGCTTGCCAATATTTTCATTTTAGCAGCTCAGATGTCTCACAGACCCCAGATTACAACTTCTGTCATACATTTTAATATGACCATGAAGTCTGAAAACAAAGTGATTTACCCTTGTGATTTTAGCATCCTGTCTTTATTATTCATCTAGTTCTGACTTTGTGTTGATTTTTATTGCTATTTACTTTTCATGTTTATTTTCGATTCTGCATATTGGTGAGAACTTCTGGATCATTTGAGGATCTTTTTTTTTTTTTGGTACGGGGATCAAACTCACGACCTCACACTTGCCAGGCAGGCGCTGTGCTGCTGAGCTGTATCCCTGGTTTGAGGATCTTTCTGTCCCCAGCCCCTAGTAGCATGCTCATTTTTCCATTGTAGAGACACAATAGCAAGTATAAAAACTAAAATTCATTAATTACTTACTACAGGTCATGCCATTATATAGGTAGTGTTTTATTTATATCATTTTATTTGCTTCTCAAAACAATTTTACAAAATAACTATTGGTCTTTTGAGTCCTACTTATAGATGAAGAACACAATAGGCTGGGAAAAGTAAGCAATTCTTTCAAGCTCATACTCTAAGTTATGCAGCTTGGAGCCAAACCTGGAGCACTGAGCCTAGGAATATTATTATTCAGCTTAAAATACCTGATGATGGTAGAAGTGATGATGATGAATTCAGAGAAATTGAAGTAGGTATTTCTTCTGATTCATCCAAACTATATGACTCCTCAAGGCTATTCCTTGAATAATTGAGTCATGCCAAATAATTCTCAATGCAATAATGTTTAGTATATAAAAAAGAAAGTGGAATGATCTTTTGACATTATGATGATTAATTGTCATGTGGTGATTTATAAACCTTGGCTTTTAAACTATGGATTCCCCAAAGTATGTGCTGTTTTTCTCTATATTTCATATGAATATAAATATAAAGGTAGAAATAAGTCTCAAATATTTTTAAAGTGCCAATTTAAAAGAAATGTGAGCATATTCAAGTGGCAGTTCAAACTACTAGGGATCACCAATGAGCTAACTAATAGTGTCACTGATTAACCATTTAATAAATATGTGTCCATTTTAATATAAAGTGGGTTTACACTAATAAAGTACCACTTTCTTCTGCTTTACGTATTGGAGTTTTATGTCAGGTTTTGTTTGCCTAATGCATTCTGTTCTGTGGGAAATTTGGAGAACCTCTTCCTAATATATAGCATCTTACTCAGTAGTCCCCACCCTCCTACTTCATTACATACAACTGAGCAATCAGTGGATGTGATTAGCTTTATATTATATTTATGGAATCTATTACACAATTCATTGTGAACTGTACTATTATTTATGTGCCACAAAGAGAAAAAAATATTCCCAGTGAAAATGTAGAATGCCATCAATTCAGAGATCTTAAAATTTTTAAAAAGTATGTTTTTGAATCAATAGAATATAATATTTAAGAGCTTGAACTGGTGGAGTTTGGGGGTTGCATGCCTATATTACTAGTATTGTAGGATGCTGAGGCAGGAGGATTGGGAATTCAACTCAGCCTGGACAAAATTTAAAAAATAAAATAAGTGAGAATCAACAAATGGGATCATATCAAATTAAAAAAAAAACTTATGCACGGCAAGGGAAATAACCAACAGAGCGAACAACCTAAGAATGGGAAAAAATTTTGCCAGCTATTCCTCAGAAAAAGGACTAACATCTAGAATATATAAAGAACTAAAAACAATTAGGCCCCCCAAAATAAAAGACCCAATCAAAAAATGGGCAACTGAAATGAAAAGACACTTCTAAGAAGAAGTACAACTGGCCAATAAATACATGAAAAAATTTTCAACATAACTGGCCTTTAGGAAAATGCAAATTAAAACAAAACAGGAAGAAACTGTTCAAAAGGAAAGAGAAACTGGGATGGGGGAATGGAGAAAAGAAGGGAAAAGAAAAAAATACATACATATACAAGATAGTTAAGATAGATACACAACTAATTTCACTTAGTTCATTGAAAAGAAAAGTTTGTGCTAATATTGTTTGAACAATTAAATGCTGATATCTCGTACCCTGAGTAACTAATTTAAAGATAACAATATACAATGTATTAACCATTGTTATCCTCCTATTATGTTGTTTTGAAATTTTGTTCTATTTCTTCTTTAAAAAAAAAAAACTGAGATTCCAAATTACCCCAGAAAGAATGGTCATCATCAAGAAATCATATGATAACAAATGCTGACAAAGCTTTGCAGGGAAAAACGAACTCTTCTATATTGTTGGTGGGAATGTAAATTAGTTCAACCACCACGGGAATTGTAGAAGACTCCTCAAAAACCTAAAACCAGAAATGCCATTTGACCCAGGTATTTCTTTTCTGGGTATCTTTCCAAAAAAGATAAAGACATCATATTATAGTGATGTATGTATATCCATATTTATAGCAGCATAATTCATAATAGCTAAATCTTTGAAACAGCCTATATGCCCATCAACAGATGAATGGAAGAAGAACATATGGTATTTATACACAGCGGTGTACTATTCTGCCATAAAGAAGGACAAACATAAAGGAATTCCTATGTAAATGGATGTGCCTTGAGACCATAACATTAAGTGAAGTAAATTAAACACACAAGCTTAAATATTGTATGATTTCTTTCATACGAGAAGCCCAAAATATATATGAAAAGCAGAATAAAAGAAAGATATTAGGAAGTAGGGAGATCTTTCTCTAACTGGAAGGGGAAAAAGAGATGGAGGGAGGAGGAAGAAAGAGACGGGAAAAGAGATTTAAAAAGAATGAAAGAAAAAAATAGAAACAGAGCTTTTGCAAATGGGAAGGGAACCAAATTTAAAAGGAACAAAAAGGAATAGGAGGGGTAGAGAAAAAAAAGGAATTACGAATGTGTTATGTACATGTACCAACTCCTCACAATAAATACAACCATTATGTACTCCAAATATGCTAATAAAAAAAATAAAATAAAACGGGCTAGGGGTATAGCTCAGTGCAAAGGTTCTGAGTTCAGTCCCCAGTACCACCAAAAAGACAAAGGAAAAAAAAAAAAGGAGTTTGAACTTTGAGTCCAGATTACTTAGACTTGAATTCTGGTTTATTCTACATTCTGTAACCTTCAACAAATCACTAAGCCTGTATCATCAGCTGCAAAATAGTACTTTTATTACAGTCCAACACAGAAGGGTATTGCAAAATTAAGTAAGAGAATGAATGTAAGGCCAGAAGCTTGGGGTATGATAAATTTTTGCTGAAGATTATCTATTGTCATTACTTTTTTTTTTTTTTTGTGGGTACCAGGGGGTCGACCTCAGGACATCGCGTGCCAGCAGGCGCCTGTGCCGCTGAGCGATATCACCGGCCCTTTTTTCGTATGTGGGATCCGGGAGTCGAACTCGGGCCCTCGCGCTTGCCAGGCAGGCGCTTACGCCGCTGAGCCATCTCACCGGCCCTATTGTCATTATTATGAGTCCTAAAAAAGACCTGAATGTTTGTTTTCCTCCAAAACTCATTTGTTGAAGCCTAATCCCCAACATGACGATAACTGAAAGTGGGGACTTTAGGAGATGACTAGATCACTAGGGTGGGCCTTTATGGAGGGATTAGTACCCTTCCTTATAAAAGAGGCCCCAGAGAGCAGTCTTTGCTCTTCCACCATGCAAGTACAAAGGGAGAGTGTGCCATCAATGAGCCAGAAAGGGAGTTTTCAGCAGATGCTATATCTGCCATTACCTTGGTCTTGTTTTCCAGGCCTCCAGAACTGTGAGTGACAATAAAGTTCTATTGTTCTTAAGTCATCCAGTTTATAGTCCTTTGTTAACAGCAGCTTGAACACAGTGAGACGGCCATTGATCTCATGACCTGATTTGTTGCTCCTATTAGGGGCAGAAGCAGAAAGGCCAGATTGTGAGATACCCAAATAAGTGCCTTTAGGAAGCCATGCTTCTCCTTTTAATCTCTTTTTCAGAAGTTCTTTTCTCAGTCAGAAGGTGAAACACACATCTGACTGAATGGGCTTTTATCCCTAAAGGAAGAAGCAAAGCTCTGTTCAGATGCCAATTTAATCTCTTTGGATGGAAAGATTGTAGGAACCTTCAGCTCCCCTTGGTGATCTCCACACCACACAAACAGATTTCTCTTGCTCTTGTGTCCTATGGTCCCAAAACTGGAAGGATGGAGTAAGTTTTCCTTCTAAGGTTTTGGTCTTGCAGGAAATAGTGGACAACTACATTTAGATAAATAATGAAATAATAGATATATTAATTAGTTTGGTTGTAACAATCATTTCACAACATACACATATGTCAAAACATCACATTGTAAACCTTAGAAGCATATATTTTTAATTTGTCACCTATACCTCAATAAAGCTGGAAAAAGAAAAGGAAAACAATACAGGTTCTCTGAATATTTTTTAAAAGAATCCCAATTTTGGAGCTAATTTTAGCTATACTTTTTGTGTTTGATGTGAAAAAAAACCTTTTTAGTCCTTTGAATTATGCATACTAGTTATTTTATATATGGAATTTTTGTGTGAAAGAGTAGGAACACAACAACTGTGTCTTCACATTCTATTGAACTCCAAACGTGCCTTTCCAACTTCCTGTAGGGACTGCAAATGCCTCTGACTGCAGCCTCACCAATATGCTACATTGTGAACCAAATTCATGTGTGGTCTGGGCTATACTTCAATACAAACAGAACCCAACCTCGTGTCACAGTGCAGTGGAGCCAGGTGGCTCTTCTCAGCAATGCTGTGACAAAAGTCTCTGGCTGTCAACATTGTGTGGCCACATCCAGCTTTCCAAACTCATTTCAGAAAGGAAATGAAGACAAGGCAGTTCACTTGAAATGTTATAAAGAACAAACCTCTTAATGGTTTATCTCATTTCTAATCCCATTCTATTTGCCAGAATTCAGCCACAATGCTCCCAAAACTTGATTCTACCTCAATGAAATAAGAACATTTTCTTCCTTTACCACCTATACTGACATCATTCATTTTCAGATGCTGTTTATCTTTCCTCTGTCTCGCCAAAGTAATTCCTTCAGAAGTCTTCCAGGCTCCGGTCTCTTTTCTCCTGTTTCTGAATATATGTGCCCCACATTGTTGCTCAGTTTACCTTCCAGTCACCTTCTGATTTCCCTGGTTGAGTGCAGTTTCTTTGGTACCAGTAGGACAGAGTTGTACTGTATGAGATGTTCAGGTGCTGTTGGGTGTCAGGTGTCCACCTCGCAGCACACCTGTTCGTGTATAATTCTATTCCGCTTAACTGAATCACTTATTTTCTTAGAAATGCCCAGATTCTATGCATGGCCTCACACTAATCAATATTATTCTGCCTTTTGAAAACATACTCATTATTTAAGATTCAAGCTAAGAGTGTCCCTTCTTCTTTCAAGCATGTCTTGATTCACTTGGTAGGAAAGAAAAGATTATTTCAAACAGCTTCTCAAGAATATTTTAAAAACTCTTTTTTCCCCACACTTTTCAAAATTCTGTTCTGATGGGTGTTTAAAGTTAATGATGCATGGGCCATCTATCTCTCTGACTTCTTGCTCCTTACAGACCTGTAGCAGATACTAAACAGATATTGGCCACATCAATTTTAATACTTTGAATATCATAGATACTCAATTACGTGTTTAGTATATTAACTAATTATTAAAACTTTAGCTAGGATTCAAAGACTCCACAAAAATATAAAATTATTCAACGTATTTTCTTTTCTAACATGACAGAAAATCACCGAAAGAAGACTTTTATCACATTAAATATTTAAATTATCTTTATATCAGATAATTTATAAATGTACGCTTAAGATAGAAAACCATAAAGGACCTTGTCATCCCCTTTAAAGTCTGAAACTTCTCCTGGCTGTGGATTCTGGGGCTTTATGTAAAGAAATATTCCAACAACATTCACACATTTAATTCTGAACCACTCTCTGTCTACCTCTGTCTACCTCTGCGCCGTTTAATATATTTTCTCTGTTCTCTTTTTCTTATGTAGACCTCAGGTTTTCGGACCTTTCTTCTGCTTCTGGGTTCATTTCTCTTACTCCATTCTCCCAAACTGATGATTTTCTCCTTCAGTACTTAGCAAGATACTCTCTTGGAAAGTGTACTGATTATATAGCTTTATTTCCTTACTAATTTACTTTTATTTAGATGCAAATAAATACAGGATTAAAAGTGTAGTAGGCAGCAACCCAGTAGCAAGATTTAACTCAAATTGGTAGAAAAAAATATGGGATTTATTAACTCTCATAATAAAAGTCCAGACATAGGATGCATACCATATCTGCAGTTCTCTTGGCTTGGTCCTTTTCTGTGTTTGGCCAATAAGAAAGTAGATGTCATAATTCCAGGCATCACAGTAGGCATGCCAAGACTAAAAGAGAGAAGGAAACTATCTGTTCTTGTGTTTTCTTTTCAGAGAAACAAAATTCTTACTAAAGCTTCCCATAAGAATTTATTCATGTTTCATCGGCAAGAATGCAATTTACAAACCAACCATTGGTAAGGGAGAAAGATTACCTTAATTAGCTAAAACTATACACATATTTTTTCGGTACTGGGAATCAAACTCAGGACCTTACACTTGCCAGGCAGGCGCTGTGCTGCTGAGCTATATCCCTGACCCTTGGCTAAAACTATTTATTCAGGATGGAATGAGGGGTCAGCCACAACAATTAATGCAAAAGAGAAGACAAGGAGGAGAAAGGGACAGAAGAAAGAAAAGCAAACTACAATAAAGCTTCTTAATCAATTAGTCCACCTTTTGCAAATAATTGATATATTTCAAAGATCTCTGTTGGATCTGACAATCTAAGTGGCAAAATGAGCTTCTAGGTTCTTCACTAGAAGGAGTAATATCCCTGGAAATTCATCACACATCTGAAGGTTCCATTTAGTAGGGAATTTATGTCACTTCTGCTCACAAGTCATTGACTAGAATTAGTCATATTGTCAATTTAACCATAGCAAATAACTGGCAGAAAGCTCAAATCTATCATTTGAACTTGTTTACCGGCCAGGTAACTAGAACAGCCTTAATATCTACCATAGTTCACTAAATATTCAGCCCAAACAACAAAAATCTTAGTCACCTATCACACAGAGGTTTGTTTCTCACTCCTACTGCAGGTCCATGCAAGTTGTCATCAGGGTTTTCCTCCTTGGAGTCACTCACAGACTCAAGCTACCTAAAGCATTATCTCAACATGAATTTTCATGATCATCATAGCAACAGAAAGAACATGTGCGCTAGCTTTTAAAGCTCCGGTCTGGAAGTGACGCTTTTCACTCCTACTCACATTTTTTTGGCAAAGTCATATGGCCAAGCCTAATGCCAAAACAGGGACCTGAAGTGCAATTCTTTGCTGTGCCCAGCAAGTAGAGAACTGATCTCTCTGGTACACTGCACTCATGAATAACCTCCTACATTCTCTGCTTCTATCCCCAACATGGCCTCTTGGGTTTTCCCACAACTTCTCTGGTCATTATCAGCTTATAAGTAGCCTATTTTGTGGTAGCAAATAGTTGCATCTAGTGTAATACTTGAACTCCAAGCTCAGTTTAGTTTAAAGTCTTGGCACGTACCCAGGGGTGTCTTACATTGCGTTTGCAAGACTTCATGGAGAAAACTTTGTGGGATATGTTTATATGAGCAATGGAGGCATGGTCAGCGTTTTTTTTCTTTCTGGATATACTTTCACTCCCATCTACTACTGACCCACTCTCTGAACAAAGTTATTAACCACCTAATCTGTCAGGCATTGATCTGACAATGAACAAAATAGACACATTTTCTACTTTCATCAAGCTTACATTCCACCTGATAAATTAAACATATACTATCATAGTTATAAGTTCTAGAGTAAAGATTCTAGTAGGAAAAGATGATGGGAAGTGCCAAGGAAGTATTATTTAGTCAAAGGTGTCCAGAGAAAGTGAGACTTCAGCAGAACTCAAGGTAGAGAAGATAAATGGAGGAAGAATGTCCAGGCCAAAGATTAACAAATATAAAAGATGTAGAGTACTACATAGCCTGGCTTATTGGGGAACAGCAAGGAGGAGAGCTTGGCCAGAGAAGAGTGATTGGAGTAGGTGGGTAGAATAGAATAGAAAGACTGAAGATGGAGGGCAAAGGGGAAGCCAGGATTTGCATAGATTTTATCAAAATTACTGTGATTAGAATTGGTGAGAAAGGGAAAAATCCATGGTGAGGATGACCATGCAGACAGCTATTGTAGAAATCTAGATGAGAGGTAATTGTTTGGGTTGGAGCGATATTACAGAAACTGTGAACTCATTTTCAATCCTTCAAGGCCAGGCCCAGATGTGAGGAGAAGGGAAGAGATATTATTGAAGGCCTGAGGACAAAAAAAAAAAAAAGTCTCACCCAACTGCCACTGTGGGCATTTTATAGAAATAACCTCTGGGTGTGGTAGATGCCAGGTGTTTGTTCTTTCACACCCCCACCCCGAGATCTTTAAGGGTTTTCTGAGACCTCCAATTGTAGGTGATTTCATACATGCATGCATATTTTCATTGACAAAGTCAAAGCCCTTTCAGCTATTCATGTAAGCCCTCTTCCATTCCTTCCTTGTATTTTGTACTTTAAATCTGGGTTTGGGCCACTTAGTTCTTCTACACTGTTCCCCTAGGCAGAGTTCACAGGCCAGGTCCCACCTATAAGGTATAACTCTCTGGCTAATAAATTTATTTATCAATTGTCCTGCCAGCTTCTTGCCTTTGGACTACAGGTAAAATACTGGTCCTGTGTCCTTCAGTCTTTACAGCAGATATAAAGCTCTTTAAATCTTTCTCCCAAATCTCCATTAACTTTGAGGTGAAGAAATATGACAGTTTCTCTCCTAGTGGTTGAGAGGAGTACCTTGTAGCACGTTGACAATTTCCTAAAAGACATTCTCCCTACAAACCTCTCTAAATTTGACTTTATCATTGGTTTTTATATACAGATAGGAAGAGGGTGTTGTGTTAATATTGGAAGAACAAGCTTTACCCTCTTAGGCCTGCAAAATATTCCACTGCTTAGCTCTATAAGTTAGGCCACTTCTCACCTGTAGAAACTCCAGGACTCAAGAAGACATGATTTTATACGTTGTAATCATTGCAAGCACGAGGCTGGGGCTAGAGTAAGAAAGCAAGGCAGCTAGGGTGCAAAATTTAAGAAGCCGTTCATTCTTGGGGACAAAGAAATACAGAGCTGGCACTTCATGATCAGATAGATAATTAGCTTGTCCTTAAATTTTGTACTTTACAAGCCTCATCCTAGTCCCAATCTTGAAAATCAAACAGAAACAAACTGAAGTTAATTTAAGCAGAAATGATATTATTTGAAAAGGCATTTATTTTGGTAACTTATAGAATTACAAAATGTGTTAGGAGAACAAAGTTGGAAGCTGCAGTGAACAGCAAAGCTCAAAGCATCCCACACATCCAGAGACAGCACCCCACTTTCCGGTGTTAGAGAGACACAGCCAAGCTCGGACTGCTTGCCGCACTAGGCCTAGAGGTATCCCGTTCCACTACAGCCATAGTCCCTTGGCAATGCCATTCTCAACAGAATCAGTTCATCACTACACTAGCTTCAGAGTCGAAGTCAGGGGCATGTGATTTGAATCGCACAGTTATATGTTCAAGATTAAGGGGACTCTACAAAGTGAGCGTTTACCATTTTTAACTTCTATGCTGAGGAAAGGCTTAGATTCATTATAGTGTAGGAATTTTCTAAATATATAGGAATTCAGATCCAAAAATGAATTCTAAATGTTAGTCAATCAATTAGTCAATACCCTAAAAGAAGAAAGGTACTGTAGATTCCTATGAAAGAAACAAAATTAGGAGTTGATAAAGAATAAAAGAGGAATCCACTTAAAATACTGTAGTCAACAAGGGATGTAAGCTCTAACCTAAAGAAGAGAAGGATTTGGCTGTGCAAAGATTGGTTACAGACAGAGGAGAGAATAAAGGCAAAGCCCATTGGGCAGAAAGGAGCTTGGTGTGTTCTCATAATTAATAATAGTTGGAGCATAGTGGACAGACAAAAATGGGGCTGGAGATATGGACAGGGGTCAGATAATGCAGGTCTCCTAGGGGAGAGGAAGGGTTGGAGGTTTGTATTTTATTCCCAGAACAGTGGGAAGTTGTTGTGAGCTTTCAGTAAAGAAGTAAAATGATTCAATTTCCATTTTTTAATAAAAACATTTTTGGTGATGTCTGGAGAAGGAATTGAAGAGTCAGATTAAGGTATCAGTTGGGAGACTGTTGTGATATTTGGGACTGGAGAGGGAGAAGCTGGCTCCAAATGAGATAACAGTACAGGTGCTGATAGAAGTCTACGTCGGAGATATATATTTGGAGACAGAATCGGTGACTTGAATTTGGTAAGTTAGGAAAAAAGAGGAACTGTGGATGATTGCTAGGTTTATGTACGAATAAATGAATGGTTGTAACTTTTGCTAAGGTGGAGAAGTAGAAACCAAGGATGGTAATAAAAGCCGAAGAGCTCTATTTGGGACAGGTTCAGTTTGCAATGTTAGGATGTCATCAAATAGATGACATCCAATTTGAGCTTTCACTTAAATTGTTAAAGTTCTTCAAGAGTTGCAACAAACCAATTGGCAAACATGTTAAGTAAAACCAGTTTTAAACATTCCTCGACTCTTAGAGTCCAGAAGCATTTCACTGGCTTTTGTCTTTTTCTTTTCCTTATTTAAAAAAATAACCAAATGTTCACACATACAGAAAAGTACAGGAATAAAAATTTACAAGACACCTGTATATCCACCATCCAGATCTAACAAATGTTAACATTTTGTTATATTCACTTCAGATATTTTTTGAAATAAATAACACAGTATACACACAACTCTACTCCCTCACCCTATTCCACTTAACTCTATGCCATTTATATAAAATATTAAAACACTCAAAACAAGCTATGTATTTTTATGGACCACTGCACAAATAGCAAAATTATAGAAACAACAATGTCAGAACATGACAACAGCAGAATTTTTTTTTTTGTTTTTCTACTTTACATTAAATGTAATGTAATTCCTGCACACCAGGGATTTCAAGAAATCACACCTCAGTCATTTTGCAGGGTGGGTTTCCCTGTCACTTGAAATATTACAAGAAATCTGCTGCCGTGGCAACCCATACACATTGAAGGAAACCTCCAGTTTGCAGCTTACTGGGGTCACAGTTGAGATGCCCACTGCCGGAATCACTCAGAACGCTTGCGAACAGGAAGGCTGAGTCTTTGCTGCATGCCTTCTCTCAAGCCTAACATGACTCTGGAACCCATATCACAGCCCCCAGTGCCACCATCACTGGTGTTAAGGCCCGGCATCCATGCAGCCTTTATGTAGCTTCCGTGAGGCATCCACATAGCGTCAGAGGCCCCAGACCTTGGCAGTGGAAGACCTATGCAACTCCCAGTCTCCCAGTTCCAGGAAATTTAATTCTTGAAGTTAGAATTCTCCTCTGCTCCTTCGGCTTACCAAATGTCCAGATTTATGGTATGGTGATTCTCAGCCATTAGTTTAGCATTCTAAAAGTTTCTCAACTTTCTGCTAGGGTAAAGACAGTTGGCATTCAGAACAATAAACTCTAACAACCTTCAAAGAAAAACACATATCTCTCCTTTCCCAATGAGCTTATAGCCAAGTCAATAAAATGCTACCCATTTCTCAGGCAAGTTATCACCTCCCGTTTTGTATAGTTCCCGCCTTGGGCATGGGGCCTGGACTCTTTGCAGTGAAAGGTGTTTCTAGTACCTTCTTTTCCCTATCACCATTTTTACCCTCTTAAGGAATGGCTAGTCTCACGGCATCTTGCTGTTTTCACCATTCGCTACTCTTACTTCCTCCACATTTTCTTTTTTGCATATTTAACTCTTAATTCCAGTCATTTTCTGCTCTCCTCAGAAAGGTCTTCTGCTTTTTCCTTCCTTTTCCTGCTCTTTATTTTATTGGAAAATTCAAAATACTACCTGAGGAACAAAAAAGTGTTCCTATTACTATAACAGAACAAACAAAATGGAAAACAAAACATATTTTAAGTGTTAATCCAAATGCCCACAGGAGCATTTTTTTAGCCTCATAAAAAGAAATACAAAATGATAGCACTGAGAAAATCCATCTTCAAATTTCTGTCGAATCTACCTACATTTATATCCTCATGCTCTTCCTAATTAAAAATGCTTTTCTCAATTAACAGCCAGGAAAAAGAATGTAATTTTGTACTTAATTTTACTATTAAAATAAATCCATTTTCCACCAAAAACTTGTACTTAATTCTTTGAAAAGCTTCAGTGCAGGCAACAAAAATAATTCATACCAACCACCAATATGGAAATATTTCATTCCTCTGAAAATATTTCACTTATTTCTGCATAGCTTTTATTTCAATTATTATAGAATTATCTGAAGGTCTTCTCTTTCCATTACTCTTCTGTTTACAGAACAAATGGTTACTGAGGACATATTTAAGGGCCCAGAACTATGCAAACAAGTTAGACAAAACTCCTGTTTTTTATAGACAATTTCTTTTCCTATTTTCTTATTTTCATGTCCGAAGTTGCTAAATAATAAAAGTAGATATTCTAGTAGACTGAATGCAGAAAAAAGAGTTTATAACTACTAACATTCCCTCATATCTGAAAGCTTTTTAAAAATAAGATAAATTCGCTTTGCTTCTCTCATCCCTAGATGAGATGGCACACAATAGACATGTAATAAATATTTGAGAATGGAAAATTGTATGTCTCAAATACTTTTAGATATAGCCTTGCCTGAAGGGGAAAAGACATAATTCACAATCTCTTTGAATCCTTAGATTGTATTTTCTCAGCAGCATGGTGGTATTCCACGCTCCCTTTTTCCCACACTCTCCCAACCCCAAATCCCTAAGAGGCTGAATTTAGGAAGGCAGGACTGGACAAATCAAATACCTCATTAAGAATGCCTGAAGAAATATGCCTAAAGATGAAATTATAGCTCTTAGACCAGCACTCAAAACCCTGGAATAAAAGAAAAGAGAGGAGGAGGCGATGGGGGCAAAATTATGCGATTTGACCGTGGTTACTTATCCAGTAAATGTTTCTGAAAGCTACTAACTACTAATTGTGGTAAAGGTTTTTAAGCCAGGAAATGGTGAGCCTCTCTCTCTTTCCCTGATGCTTTGTAATTCATGTGCAGTTTGGGGATGGCACTATGTCTTGAATGCAATAATATTTTAGAGAAATTTGGATACCCTAAGTTAACAGGTATGCCAATTTGGAGCCATAAAAGAGATGCAACTCCAAAGATTTCAAATAATTTAATAAGGCATTACCATTTTTCTAAAGTTTTGAGGTGCCCCCCAGCCTAAAAAGCTCTACCATGTGGCCTAATTCAAGGCTGCAGGCAGGAGAAATTACTGACTTTTTTCTGCCTGCCTGGTGCTCCAGTTAAAGTGCTCAGCACCAGGCGTTCTCATTCTAGGAGGCTCTGTAGAAAGCTTTTGCACTGACAGATCTCCACTGGCTTCTTAAGAAAAGCAACCAAAAGAAGGAGGTTATGTTCTATTGTGTACGAGGCTCAGAGGTTTGTGCTCTCCCACCCCCCTCTTTGCCTTAGAAAAGGCCCACAGCACGGGGCCTAGTCACACTGGAGTCATAATGGCCCTTGGACCACTGAACGACATTCAGGACTTGCTGAAGAAAGATTAATGTTGATTATTACTGCCATTAATAGTATTACTGTTATTGTTGTTATTGCTTACCGGAATGAGCGTTCTGTGGGCCTGTGAAACATTCCACTGCTTCCCCTGCAGAGTTTAGAACAGCCAGTTGCTATCTACAAGGGAACAAAGAGTCAATGTAAAGCCATCTCTGCTCCTTGCACTTCTTTTGGTGCAGCTAGACTTGTGTTTTTCTTTGCTAAGATGAATAAGAAGACAAGAAAGAATGGCGTATTAACTAGCATGAAGCTGGCTTCTGTGAGAGAACAACCCCCAGATCTCTGTGGCTTCATTTAATACAAGTTGTTTCTCATTCCCCTGAAGTCCAGGCTGGATGTTACTAGTGAGCAGATACCATTCTTCTAAGAGCTGACCGACTGCTGCAAGTACTGCACCTTCCATCTTCCAGCTACCAAGTTCATATCGGTGACTGCCTCCATTCCACCCAGCTGAATGGGGATGGGGGAGACTATCCATGGAAGTCTGGAATTTGTACATACTATTTCTACTCAGGTTTTGTCAGCCAAACTTCACCATAAAGGAATTTGGGAGGTCAGTCTCGTCAATAGTGAAGACAGGGTTGGCACCTGAGCACTTACCCTCCAAATGTTGGAATATGGGTCAAAATGCATGGTGGACTCCAGGTAACCTTCCCTGGAAGGTGACACACATGGAAAGATAGCATAGTGGGGGCAAATCAAACTGCTCTTTCCAAATTGGGTTTGTTTGTTTTTTTTCTTCAGTACTCTATTTTTTTCAGAAAAGTCAGTACAAACTCTCTTAAAGATATGATCTTGAAGTAACTTTTTAATTTCTGGGAGTAATGGTACAGGTGCAGCGTTGGACACAGAACACGTTCTCAGATCCCACTTATTTTTTATCTGGGGCCACTGAATTTCTCCCGGGGAAAAACATGCCTGGAAGTCTGCGACTGGCTTCTTGCTCTGGTGGAAGATAGATACGTGAGCTCGAATACAGATTTTTCTCTACAGCCATACCACCCTGAATGTGCCCGATCTCGTCCAAATACAAATTTTCACTCAATTTCCTGTTTATAGTCCTACTCTCACTTCAACCCACTACCATCCTGATGCACTGGGCTTGTGGTATAAATCAGTTTCCCGCTTTGCTGTGTCCCTCCCAAAGACAGAAACCCAAGGCTGAGTTTTCTCTCATTTTACCTTGTTAATTCCCACAGTTCCATATGCTGTCTCAAGAATTTATATTAACTTCTTTTATCTGACGAAGTCTCCTTTCCCTCTCTTTGTTCTTATGAATTTAGAGAACGGTCCTAATTATTTCAACGGCTTTAAAAATGCAGATTTCTGGGCTTAATACTTGAAAATTCAAAGTGAATCTAAACTGGAGCTGATATCTTTCTGTTTTATATTAAGAAAAAAATGTTAAAATACAAAACAAAATAGAAAATATAATACAACAACATCCCATACACTGTCATCTAAATTATTTAACATCTGTCAAGATTTGAGATATTTTTTCCTTCCTGAAGTATTTTAAAACAAGTACAGATATTATGTCATTTTATCCCCGTACATTGCAATATACACCTCCCCAAATTAAGACATTTTCTTAGAAAACCATAATACCAAAAGATTAACATTATTTGTCTGAAATAACATAATGTCCACCAAGTCCAATATTGTTTTGAAATATATGTATAATTGACCTATAATGGACATATTTCTTAGGAGATCAAAAAACAAGGAAATTTTCCATTTGATTACAAGCCAGGTATAACACTAGCATCAAAGGTGATAAGGCTTCCTGCATAGAAGAAAAAGTATAGAGCAACCTGACTAACAAACATCAAATGAAAAAAGTCATAAAACAGCAATCATAATAAAACTAGAGTGTTTATACTAATAATCAAATAATGCAGATTTTAAATTTTAAAATAGTATCAAGAATGTAATCAATAATAAAAGGCTCAGTCTATCAGGAATATCCAGGAACTACAAGTATGTATACAACCAAACAAAGAGCCCCAAATGCATGAAACAAACCTGACAGAATTAAAAGGAGAAACAGGTAATTCAACAGTTGAAGATTTTAATACTCCACTTTCTATAATGGTTAGAACTTGGCAGAAGATCAACAAGAAAATGGGACACATTACCAGCCCTAGAAACCAAAAACCTACCGGACATTCATCGAACTTCCCACCTAGAATAGCATAATTTGCAATCTCTGTAAGCACAATGGCATATTTTCTATACTATATCATGTTCTAAGCCATGAAACAAGTCCCTATGGATTTAAAATGATTGAAATTATACAAACTATTTTCCCTAATCTGGCTGTAGTGAAATGAAATCAATAACAGAAAGAAATTTGGGGAATTCACAAATATGTAGAAATTGAACAAACTCCTTTAAAATGGATCAAGGAAGAAATTACATAGCAAATTACAAAATATTTTAAATAAATGAAAATTATGCCATAAAATACCAACATTTAGAGAAGGTAGGTAAGGGAGTACTTAGAAGGAAATTGATAGCTGTAAACACTACTTTTGAAAAAGGAAAGATTCTCTCAACTTCCACCTTCAGACACTAGAAAAAGAGAACAAACTAAACCTAATGCAAGGAAAGGAAAGCAAAAAATAGATATTAGAGTGGAAATTAATGAGATGGAGAATAGAAAAAATGGGAAAAAAAAGCATTGATTCGTCAAAAAGATTGACAAGACTTTACAACTAAGAATTCCTAAAGAAAAAGACAGATAACTAAAATTATTAAAAGCAAGAATAAGATATGGGGCACCACTACTCATCTTTCAAAAATAATAACGATAGGGCCGATGAGATAGCTCAGTGGCATAAGCGCCTGCCTGGCAAGTGCGAGGTCTGAGTTCAACTCCCGGTAGCCACATAAAGGAAAAAAAGGGCCGGTGATATCGCTCAGCGGCACAAGCACCTGCTGGGAAGCGCGAGGTCCTGAGTTCGACTCCCGGTACCCACATAAAAAAATAAATATAAAATAAGGATAGTATGTCAAAGGTACGCTATATAGACATTCCTCGTTTAACAACCAAGTCACTTTCCTGTGACTAGGTCATTAACTGAATTGGTTGCTAAATGAGGAATTACATATAGTGTGTACATTAAAATATTCAGAATAAAGATATGGTCAAAGGAAACTCCAATTTTATTACTTTGCTTTTATTTGCATGACACTTACATGCAGTACTCTAATGTATAACAGAACATAAAACTACAGCACTGTATTATACAATACAATCAGCAAAAATTACAGTAATGTATGAACAAGGTGTACTGTACCAAAAAAAGACATTGAGGTGCTATAAACAAGATGTACAGAACTGTACAAAAAAAAAAAAAAAAGGCGGGTCACAAGTCCAAGTGGTGGGTCATAAGTTAGAATAGTCATTAAACAGGTATGTCATTAAATGAGGAATATCTGTAATTAAATGTATACTAACATTTGATATAGATTGCATATAATAAAATGAACAAATTCCTAAAAAGACAGAAACTACTGAAAGTGATTCAAGAAAATGTAGAAAATTTGAATATGCTAATAACAAGAGATAAAATTAGTCAAAAATCTTTCCACAAAGAAAAGCAGAGGGCCAGATTGCTTTGCTGGTGAATTATACCAAATGTTGAAGTTAAATTTGATAACAGTAGTATTTTTTTTTTTTTTTTGAGACAGGGTCTCACTATGTAGCCCAGGCTGGTCTCAAACTCATGGCGATCCTCCTGCCTCAGCCTCCCAAGTGCTGGGATTACAGGCATGCACCACCATACCTGGCTCTGATAACAGTGTTGCATTAGTGTCCTTTTTCTTAGATTGATAACAGCAATGTTATGTAAGAGAGTGTTCTTGTTTGTGGCAAATACATGAAGAAGTATTTAAGAATAAAAGAATGCAACACCCTGAAGTGGCTCTGAAAAATACGTAAGTATGTGTGTGTTGTTGGTATGTGTGGATTGGATAAGTGTGTGTGTGTGTGTGTGAGTGTGCTGTGTACTGTGTACAGGGAGACGGAAAGGGAGAGGCAAAGAAACACAGAATGATACCACAAACATACCAAAATCTTAACCAGAGAAGCTCATGTAAGGGTTTTCAGACCTTTCTTTCTTCACTTTTTCTTAACAATAGTACAAGATGAATTTGAAGTTATTTCCTAGTAAAAGTTTTTTTTTAAAAAATAACAATACATTTAGCCACATAATAGTCATCCTAGGAATAAGACAATAGTTGAATATAGGAAACTATTAAATAACATACTACATGAATACAATTAAGGAATGAAATTATATGATTGCCTTCATATGGAAAAGCATTTGACAAGATTAACAGACAATCTTGATAAAATTTACTGAAATTAGAATCGATGAATAATGCTTCAGCACAAAAATGAAGCAATATAGTGGGTGTGCTGGTGCACGCCTGTAATCCCAGCACTTGAGAGGCTGAGGCAGGAAGATTGCATGAGTTCAAGGTCAGCCTGGGCTACATAGTAAGACCCTGTCTCAAAAAAAAGAAGCAATATAGGATTACCAGATCTACCGGATACTAAAACCTAAATGTAAACTTTTAGAAATCTACATGTAAAACACTATAATAAATATGTTGCATAAATAGATAGACAAACAGAAGAAAAGGCAACAAAGATTAAAAGAATGAAATGTTTTCTAAAAATGGCAATATAAATCTGTACAGAAAAGATGGAATTTTTAATAAGTTCCTAGGTTAACTACATAGTCATTCTGAAAACACAAATATGAAAGTAAATGTGCATCTCATATACACGCCATGCACACATTTAGACCAGAGTGCTAAATGTAGACTTTGAAACTGTACCAAAGCTGGAAGATAATTTTATAATTTTGGAGTGGGGAAATTCTTCCTATGACTCAACTCTAAAAGTAACCAAAGATAGATAAATTTTATTACATAAAAATTTAAGACATAAAATAAAAACAGCAAGTACAAGAAACAGAAATCCCTGAATAATTGATATCGCAATGAAACAATACCTCTAGTATGAAAAGGACTCCTGAAATCTAAGTAACAGAATGAACAACCAAATAAATAAGTGAGAAAAGACATTTTCAGACAGCTTATAAAGTAAGATACAAAAATACTTCCTTAATTGTATGAAAAGATGCACAACCTGGGCCGGTGAGATGGCTCAGCGGCTTAAGCGCCTGCCTTGCAAGCGCGAAGGCCTGAGTTCGACTCCCGGAACCCACATACGAAAAAGGGGCCGGTGATATCGCTCAGCGGCACGGGTGCCTGTTGGCGCGCGAGGTCCTGAGGTCGACCCCCCGGTACCCACAAAAAAAAATATATAAATAAAGATGCACAACCTTACCCCTGATCAGGGAAACCAAAACTATCTGAGGTTCCTGGGCATGGTGGCCCACAACTATGATCTCAGCTCTGTGGGGGACTGAAGCAAGAGGATCAAAAGTTTGAGTCCAGCCTGGGCAGCTTAGCTACTTAGCTAGACCCTGTCTCAAAAAGGGTAAAAAAGGGCAGGAGGTGCAGCTCAATGAACTGATTTATCATTGAGTCTGTTACAGTGGTGGGAGAATATGGCCACCTCCTTCTCTCACACATTTTCCCTCTCTCATATTTTCTCCTTAATTTTGAATATTATTTGTTTGACTTTTTTTATCTCAGTTTACAATAAATTTCATTATCAGCACTGCTTGTCTCAGAATATTTGCTAATGCCAGATTTTTATTCCTGTCTTCCCACAATAGCAGAGTCTTTCTTTTCTCTTTTTTCTTTTTTCTCTGCTCCCCCTTTGTTGTTACTTATTTGGATATAACATGAAAATCCTGTCTTTTTTGGGCACGCAATCAGCATAGAGTCTAAGCCAGTTCCAGACCAGCTGCAATCCTCTTATCTGTGCTTTCACATTCCACATTTTCAGTTATCCACAGTTAACTATGGCTTGAAAATATGAAATGGAAAATTACGGAAATAAACAATTGATACATGTCAAAATTTCATGCTATTCTGAGTAGCATGATGAAAGTCGGTGTGTCCTGCTCCACCCCACCTGATATGTAAATCATCTATTTTGTCCCTAGTGTCCATACTGCATACACTACCGTCCTGTTAGCCACTTAGGAGCTGCTGTGCTTTGAATATGAAGGGTCTCCTGGACTCGTGTACTGAGGGCTTGACCCTCAAAGCAAAAATTTTCAAAGATGGGGCCTAGAAAAGTGATCGGATGGTGAGAGTTTTAACTTTATTAGTGGATTAATCCATAGATGATATCATAATTTGATGGCATTGTGGGGAGGTAATGGCAACTTATGAGATGGAACCTAGTTAAGGGAGTGGATCATGGAGCCATGACATGGGGACTATATTTGGCCCCGCCTTCTTAGGCTCCCTCTGTCTCTCTCTCTCTCTCTCTGTCTGCTGGCTTCCCTTCTCTCTCTCTCTGCTTCCTGACTTGTCATGCGGTAAACAGTTTTCCTCCACCATGACTTCTGCCGTTATATTTTTGCCTCATCACAGGCCTAAAAGCAATAGTCAGCTGACCAGGGACTTATACCTCCAAAACCCCGAGCCAAAATAAATCCTCCTTTAAGTCATTTCTCTCAAGTACGTGGTCACAGCAATTGAAAGCTAACTACCACAGTAGCCGCCTCAGGTATCAGACCAACTGTCACAGTAGCACAGTGTTTGTGTTCAAGTAACCCTTATTTTACTTACTACTGGCTTGAAACCATAAGAATAGTGATTCTGGCAGTTTGGACACGCCGAAGAGAAGTCATGCAGTGTTTCTTTAACTGAAAGTAAAATTTCTCAATACAGAAAGAAAAGAAATATATGCTGATGTTGCTAAAATCAGTACATTACAGTTTTTAATACTTAATCATACTTAACTTATAAAGTACCACATATATGTAAGTATAGGAAAAATCATATATACAGGATTTTTTACTGTCTGTGGTTTCAGGCATTTACAGGAGTCTTAGAATGAATTGTATGTACTTTCTTATAAATATCATCAGATTATTAGAATATTGTTAATGACATGGCTATGTTTTGTAAAGTCTTATCAGGGACTCTGTACTGAAATATGTATGAGTTTAGCCATTTTATTTTGAATGTTATGGAAAGTTTTTTCAGCAAAGATCAAGTGGACATGATTTAATACTGGTTGATGCTACTAAAATGGGTAATCAAACTGACAAGCATGAAAACCTTTTTTCTGACTGCCCACCAACATCACCACCATCTTCCTATAAGCCTTTTCTCCACATTCATCTCACTCACAGTTAGTAGCATCTTTCAAAATTGTAACCATAAAATATTTGTATAGATGCTACCTCCAAAAAATAGAGATAGCTGCAAGTCCTTATTTATTTTTCATAGCGTATCTCAAAAACAGAAAAGAAGAAAATACAGGAGACAAATGGAACCAGATCATGCTAGCCATTCACGGTACCATCAAAAACATACATTGCAGTGGCTTTACATTTGATCTAATGATCTAATGATTCCCCAGTAGCCTCTTAATTTTTGTAAGTCTATTTAAATAGTAAAACATTTCAAGCTCCATTTAAAAAAAAGTGTCTGCTCCTGAGTTTTAAAACTCAGAATGAAGAACAACCCTGGAAGAGTACAATGACTGTTCTTTGAAATGTTCAAAATAATCAGGAATGAGTTCATAATTAGACAACATGAAGCAGGTATGCTATTCCCATTATCCCAGTCTAAAACAGCACAAATCAATACAACATGCTTATCTTCCACATCTGAATATGGCCTCAGAAAACATTTCAACTAAAGACTACCACTAACTGCTTCCAATTAATTGGATTTATCACTCATCATAAAACTTACTTCCAATCACTGATTCAAATATATTTATATTTATTTATTTATTCTACTGTTAAAATTTTTGAAAAGAAAGGACTTGGTACTTCCATTTCCAGATATATGGAAGGCTAGGTAAGTTGGCTGAAATTCCCGCTGAATACAACCAAAATATGATAAACGAAATATGATAAAAGCAACCATGATCTGGTAAGAGAATGTGGAAATTTCAGGCTTAAAACTAAAAATTTTTAAAAAGCTCTAAAAATTGTTTTCACCTTGAAATAATTTACAAAACCAGACACCCTTAATCATTGGGTTTTCACAACCTAGAGTTATTTCCTGGACAGAAAACAAAGCCCAGAGCCTGCCCATGAAGAAAAATCAACAAAGAGATTGGAGCCAGGCACACACAATCCCAACTACTCAGGAAGGTAAGGCAGAAGGTCTGCAAGTTCAGCACCAGCCTGGTCAACTTAGTGAGACACTGTCTCACAAAGAAAAAAATTTTTTTTTTGTGGGTACCAGGGGGTCGACCTCAGGACCTCACGCGCCAGCAGGCGCCCGTGCCGCTGAGCGGTATCACCGGCCCCTTTTTCGTATGTGGGATACGGAGTCGAACTTGGGTCCTCGCGCTTGCCAGGCAGGCGCTTAAGCCGCTGAGCCATCTCACCGGCCCCACAAAGAAATTTTTGAAAAAGGGCTAGGGACATAGTTTCGTGGTGGGATGGCCCTGGGTTCAATAACCAGTACCCCAAAGAGTGGGGGATGGGATTCTCATACTAAGTTCACAAAGTCGTACGCACTTGATCTATCAAAACTCCATCCATGTCAAAGCGTCTAAAAATACTATCTGTCTTAAATCTTGCCGCTAGGTGGAGAGGGGAAATAGGTTTCCTGGAAATTCATAATCCTGAATCAGCTGCCAAGACTTTATGCCCGATTTCCTGCTACCAGGGTGAGCTAAGAGCTTAAGTGAGGACTCAGTTTAAAGTGGTCTTAGACTGGTAATAGCTGCAAGCACCTGACCTAAATGAATATATTTTCTATAATAACACTATTTTTAATCCCAGGCCTTAAGAATTTCCAATGATAAAGTTCTAAGGAAGATGAGCAGCTTTTCATCAAGAATTACTAAATTCACAAGGAAATTAGGCACTGTGACATGAGATAAGAAAAACTAGTGAGGAATCAATACAAAATATTCAGTAAGTATATTTTATAAGGTTTGAGAATTAAAAGAGGCTTGAAAATACAATGGCAAGTAGATTTGTAAAGCACCAAATAGAACTTTAATAAATTACAGGTAAAATTGAAATTATATTCTCAATGGATACATTTAGTAGCAGAACCAATAGATGGAAAAGGGGAAAAACATTGAAAATAGGGAAAAATTTGTTATCCAGAATGCAAACCAAAGAAATAAAACCATAGGAAAAGCAATCAAGCAGGAAAGACACATCACCATCTAAAGATCTAAAGAAGCCAAGGGAATTTTTTTTTCAACTTATGGAAAGAATATAAACATCAACCCAAAATTTTATACCAAGCAAAAAATGTCTTTCAAAATTAATGTAAAATCAGAGCATTTTGTGACCCATATGAAAGAATGATTTCCTATCTATTCTATTTTGAATAGATAGGAAATCATCCCAAAAAGAAAGTCAGAAATGAGAGGGAATGAAGAATCTAAAGAAATCTAAAGAAATATTAACTATATAGAACAATATAAAAATGTGATATGTAGCATATAAATCAGTAATTGTATTGGAACTGAAATTATAATGTTCTAAGTTTCTTTTTAAATTTTTTATTAGTACATTTTTGCAGTACATAGTGATCACATTCATTGTGGGGAGTTGGTACACATGTATAACACATCTTAATTGTTTATAGTTCCTTTTTGCCTCCTGGCCCCCTCCCTCCATCTCTAGATTCCTTTCCAATTGGAAAAGATATTATATTGTTCAGGAGTTTAGGAATATTAATTAACTTTAAAATTTGATAATTTTGCCTGTTAGAATTTTTAGTGTTGTGCCAAAAGAACAGAACTAGGTTACACAACTTCCAAATTAGTAAAGATGAAAATATATATATAATCAATCAATTCAAAATAAAACAAGAAAGTAAAATATAAAACCAAACAGTATGAGGTAAGGAAAATACAGTTTATAATCCAACATACCTATAATTATAAGTATAAATGGGCTGTTTCAGTTGAAGTTAAGTATTTTTAAATAAGTTTTTGTGCTATTTACCATATTCATTTAAAATATGAAGTTATAAAAATTGTGAAAATAAAAGAGAAGAAAAATAGCAATCTTCAAAAGAGAAAGATATCATAGGCATATTAACATCACACAAAGTATTAAACTAAAAGCATTACTAGATTTAAGAAAAGTCACATATTGGTACTGAAAACATTCTGTTCACCAGTGAAGGGTAGGATGTGAAAACCAAAATCACCTAATAACCGCCTCAAGTTATAGCAATAAAACACTACTAGGGAAAAAGTCTACCTTTATAGAGGAAATGATTATATTTCACTAAGTAATTGGTAGGAGATATACATATATAATATATACATATATATATTTGTCATATGTCTGTTGAAATGAGTATATCAGCCTCTGCAATCAACATCTGTACAGACCACAACACATTTTACTCTATGTGATCTTTTCAAATGTGATCGTATATTGAATCTTAAAACACATATCAACAAAACTCAAGGATCGAAGTAAAAAAGAATACGTTCTCCTATCGTTATATAATTAATCTAGAAAACACTAATCAAAAGATAACTACAAAAACCCCATAAATTGGAAAGTGAAGGACCATACTTCTAAGTCACCAAGAGGTCAAACATCAAAGCACACGATAAATTAGAAATTTAAAGTGAAGAATTTAAAAACACCTACTTTTTGAAACCTATGGGATGCAGCAAAAGTAGTATTTAGATCAACATGTATTGTTTTACTTTGGGAAACATAAGTGTTAAAGATTAAAGGATTAATATTTATCTCAAGAACTTGACAAACACCACAAAATTAAAAGAAAAAAATAAAAAGAGTGAAGGATAATAAAACAGAAAATAATTTTATTATTGCATAAAATTAAAAAAAATCAAAGTCACTATTTGTAAAGATTAATAAAATGTAAAAGTCTCTCTTGGGGTTTATCATAAAAAAGAAGTTGCAGATAAACACTAACAGAAATGAAAAGAAAACTTTAACTACACATACTGCAAATATTAAAGAGACAACCTAAGAAAGCTGTTTAAAGCAGTGATTAAACTCCTAGAAAAAAAGTTGGGAGAATTAGAAAATTTATATAGCCTCATACTTAAAGGAATTGAATTGATAGTTTAAAATATAAAATAACTTCAGTGCCAGGGTTGTTTTTTATTGATTCATAGTTCATGTAATGTAAAACTCAAGCGTTTTATGTGTGCAGTTCGGTGAGCTTTGACAAGCACGTACAATCATGAGGTCCTTGCTGCAATTAATCCATATAGAATAATTACATAATTTCCAAAATTCCCTTACTATTCTAGTCCACTCTTTTCAACCTACTACAGCTCCTAGCAACTACAGACTTGATTTATGAACTTATCATTTTTTTTCAGAAATTCATACAATATGTATGTTATTTGTCTGACTTTTAGCCACTCAGCATTAAAGTTTAGAGATTCTTCCATATTGTGGCTATCAGTGGTCCATTTCTTTTTTATGCTGAGTTTGCCACTGTACAGTTGCACAATTTGTGTATTCACGCACTAGTAGATGAACAATTGGATTATTTCCAGTTCTTTAGCAATTATGAATAAAGCTTCAATAAACAAGTGTTAGATAGATCTTTGTGTAGACATATGTTTTTATTTCTCCTGGGTAAATACTTGAGAGTGAGATTGCTGGGTTACATGGGAATCCTATGCTTAACTTTATAGGAAATTGCCAAAGTGATACTCTAAGTGGCTATATTAATTTGCATTTCCAGTAACCATTTGCATTGCTCCACATCTTCACTACTACATGATATGTCATAGAGAAAAATACTATTCTAGTGGGTATGTAGTTGTCAGGCTCATATGATTTTATTGGTAAATTCTACTAAATAGTAAAGGAATAAATAATTTCAATGATATATATGTTCTAGAGAAGAAATAAATGAAAATATACTCTTCAATTCATTTTATGAGGATAAAATGACCTTGATACCCAAACATGACAAAGACAAAACAAAAAAAAAATTGCATCCCAAACTTACGATGTAAATGAAAATACTCTATCTAAAATACGAGCATACCAAATCCAGCAATATATTAAAATATAAAATCCAAGACCAAGTTAAGATTATCTCAAGGTAATAAAGGTTTTATTAACATTGGAAAATTGGTTGTATAAATTAACACAGTAACCAAATTTGAAAATGTCATAAACATATCAATAAATTCAGGGAAACTCTTGCTAAAGTTAGCATTAATTATATTTAGAAATCACATTTTAAGTAAACTCTTACTAGAAATGACCTTTTTTCTTAACTAGATAAGGATATGCACAAATAAAATACAGGATCCATCTTGCTTAATGGCAGACCATTGTAGATGGTCTCCTTAAAATTTAAAAAAAGGCAGTAGTGAAGACTTCCCTTCTGCTTGTGTGTGCCATTGTTCTGGGGTCCTAGCTAGTAAAGGCAAATGGGAGGAAAGTAAAGATCAGACAGAAACAGTGAGAATTTGGGGAAATTTTAATTGATGTGGTAGTGTGCAAATCTCTCACTGCCCAGGATTTTATACAAAAAGAAAGGGTACTCAGGCAGGTTCCTACACCAGCACTCATACCGTGGTAAAACAGTGATGAGTGATGGATAATGCTAACTTGTGCTGCCTGACCTGACTGCGCCCTATTCATTATGAAGCATTGAACAAGTTGCTGGATAGAATTCACATATCAAAACATACAGGCAGCTTTAGAAGACACAGAGAAAATTTTGTACTTAAAGGAGGTGATCAAGAACTTTTTGTTGTTGTTAGTAAACACCAACAAACTCAGGAAAATTAAAGCAAAATCCATACTGAGAAACAGAGCATCTGAATACATTATATGGTTCCCATTTGTGTGTTGGTACTTCGTTATTCCCGAGGTCTTCACAAGCATTGAAGTTCAAGTTTACAGAGTCTTTAAAATCATCATCTACTGGGCTGGTGATATAGCTCAGCGGCATAAGCGCCTGACTGGCAAGCGCAAGGTCCTGAGTTCAACTCCCACTACCCGCATATATAAATAAATAAATAAATAAAATCACCATCTACTTAACAGGGAAATGTTTCTTTGCCAATTTATCTAGTTTCAACAGCCATGTTAGGATATTTCAAAGATTCTCAATTTCTAAAATGGCTATCGTCTCCAACCAGAATCTAGGATTCCAGGGCCTGACAAGTATACACATGGTTATAAGGGCAATCCACTATTGTTATAAGGATAAGCCTTTTGGATTTCCTTTATGTGTAGTTACAGTCATTTTGATGTGTATAATACTCAGCATCTAAGAACAAACATTTGTTATTCAACAAACATAAATTGAATACCTCCTATCTGCCACGAGAATACAGGTGTGTGCTAAGTAGACAAAAGTCATTGTCCTAAGAGAACTTACTTCTTAATTAGGAAGGCAGACATTAAGAAAATACATAAGAAAAATACTTTTAAAAATCAACGAATAATGGTGAAGTGCATAGCATAATTGGGAGGTAGGTGTGCCACTGTCGGGATTAGGCTTGTTTATTAGATCTTGTCTTGGATTGAAGATGCTTTGTGCCTCTCCTTCAGCTTTGTGACAGTAAACTACTATGAATGATTAGTCATTTGTGAAGAATTAGTCATTTGTCACCTTTAGCAGACCAGCAGAAAACAAACATGGACACGTAGTGCCTTTCCCAGTGTCTACATTTCTTGTCAGCTCATAGTTATCTTTGATATGCCACTTCCTCTACTTGGTGGGACAGTCCCTTGAGTTTATGCTTCTCTGCCACTTTATCTACTAACATCACTGACATTCTGTCTTCCACCAGTATAGTCTCAATCATTCATTCCCAGGTAATCTGATCCAGCTCACTTACTTCACCTATGGCAATTCTATATAAAGTGAAGACTCTTTGCAGTGCCCCAAATTCCTGCCTACTCTGTTTTCCCCTTTAAATAGCATAGGTTATCTTTAAAAGTAAAGACAGAAGTGGGGTATATTCTTTGCAAATGACAAACTTTAGCATCTTACAGAACTTAAAATGACACCTCAGAAAATTTCATTAATAGAAGTGAAAGATAAGAGGTATAAACATTCTAGTGCTCACTAAATCTAAGGTCACCACAGCATTGCTCTAGTCATACCTGCACTAGTGCCTGCCCTTAACTAGATCCTCAGGTGTGTATTTTAGTGGATGAAATAGATGTAAATTGCTCATCTTTAGGGATAGTGACTTTCAACTTTCATTCAACAGCAAATTCACCCAGTAAGTATCAGTGCTACTCAAGAAACCTAATCATTTAAATTCCATTTAATTGTTATAAGGAAAAAGAAATTTTAAGTATAAATGGTGAAACTACCACTGTGTTTTCAATGTTTGGATAGTATTTGATCTGATTTATTAAAATACTACTGACAACTCTGATTCTTAAAGTTTTATATCACTTTTTCATGTCCCATCTTAATAACTATAGCCCATATATCATGTAATTATAATTTGTTTGATTTTTAGTCTAACAATAAAAATTCACAATCAATAACACATCTTTTATCTATAATCTTTGAGTGTAATGTTAAATCTACTGAGCATCCTTATAACAATTTTAACTATTAATTAGTTTAGTTTTGTTTGTTCTTAAAGGCGTATTAGTAAAACTGACTTTCAATCATACTATTTAGTTTTAAACTTAAAATTTACCAAAAATGATTGATATAAAGCAGAATATGGATGGATATGGAAATGCTGTGGGCTTAAATGGTCTTTTGAGGCATCTTTGTTATCACAAGATCCAGGATCTGTGGGAGGAAACATAAATGCAATACATAATCCTAAAATTTGAGGACCTCTCTCCTATACAGTATACCTGCCTGTCCAGTACTATCTTAATCCCGGCAGATCTGAAAAAGGGTCAGCACAGAGACTGGTGAATCCAGTTATTTAGATTACATTACAGGAAATGGAAGCCCATGGCTTTGCAGTTGCTCAGAGCTCTGAAAGATCTAAAATGTCTGCGCACTCTGCAATAGAACTTACCACCTCCCTCAAGGCAGTTGTGAGCTGCTTTCGACATACTCTCTCGGCCCCTCAGATTTATTCTCCAGTCCCCTCTTCTCAGCTCTGTGTCCCAGGAGCCATAACAGACTTTATTAACTGTTACCCTTGACCTCTGGCTTCCAGTTCAATTTGACCAATAAGGAGGCACCACTGACAGAGTAGAGGGCAGGACAGGAAATCAGAGTCCCTTGACTTATGCATCACTACAAATTTCTGCCTCCCTTGTAAAGCTGTAGTTCCTCTCGTGTAGATCTCTTCCCTAACCACAGGTGTTCCCTTGGTCTTTACTGTGTGCTCTGCTCATTCCTGAAGATCCAGTGATGGTAATCTCTCACTGATATTGCTAGCCCTTGACTTCTCTACCCTTCATTGGTTTCATTTAATCCTGCCCTAAAGAATTCCTATTAAAAAATGCTTCCCAGTTACCATGCTTGACTGTGCTTTGTTTGTTTGTTTGTTTGTTTGTTTGTTTGTTTGAGACAGAGTCTCACTATGTAGTTCAGGCTAGCCTTGAACTCACTATGTAGCCCAGGCTGGCCTCAAACTCAAGGTGATCCTCTTGCCTTGCGAGTGCTGGGATTACAGGTGTGCGCCTCCACGCCCAGCTGGACTGTGCTATTTCTTTCATGCCAGATCTTGACTGAAACATACATGGTTCTGTTCTTCAGAGAAGAACAGAGTTCTTCTCTAATGTCTCTCCTTCAATCCAGAAATATATACATTACATATATACATACAAGAGTATGACTGTGAATAGGTCAACATAAGTCCCCTGACTTTCCATTATGAGCCTATATTTTATTCTTGCAAATTTCGCTTTTGTTTGGCAAAGAAATATCCCACTCCCTAATCCCCATTTTCTCTGCTTTTATAGTTCACCAACTTGTCAGCCCCTCACCAAAAGAGATGCCATGCTTTTCAAGGTAATACTGAAATCCAAAAATGAAGAGATTTTCAGCAGTGAATTAATATTCACTGCCCATAATCAGTTCAATTTCTTATAATAATTTAGCACCACGTATGGTAGTTATGAATAAGCATTGATAAAATTTCCCTAATCCTTTTCACGTGGGCCAGAAGAAAAAAGATTTTGAAAACTTGAGTAAGCCAATCAAGATAAATATTAATAGTTTCAAACATGGGTTCAAAACTTTAACTGATAGAAATTTGGAGCTGGAAATTTGCTTTGTTGAAAAGTTATATAGAAGTATTTATTAGTATTATTGCCAAGAATTATATATGATTATATTATTGCCAAGAATTCAAAGGTTTCTTGGTGAAAAGTGAAATATCTAGAAAAGTATGATGTTTAATTACATAGAACTTTCATTCTAAAAAGTAATAAATCAAATAAATAAGCCATTTTCTCATTTCTCTTTATTCTTTTTTATTATGAAGAGTGAGGTGGTAGGTAGAGAACAAATCACTGGCATGTACACATAGGTATCTACAATTCTTCAGCATCTGTTGAAATTTCTGTCCCACTAAAATAATATATAAAATTATGAGGAAAACAAATAATCTCCTGCTTAGAAATGCATTTAAACTGGATAACTTCAAAATCCCAAGACAGAAGTCTCTATGAGAAATTTTGCTATAGTATTTATTACTACTGGTCAAAAGGATTCCTCTAGATCTTTGACTAAATGTTGTCCAAAACATAGCAAGACAAATCCATAATACTGTAGTTTTGCTCCTTCTATCCAAGGATTCAGAATTTATTTTTAACTACACATTTAATTAGGAAAAAAAAAGGAAATCTTTAAACTATTGTCTGGCAAACTTACATGCTATAGAGTTCAATGTCTTGGGATTGTAGGTTCACATGAGGATATAATTTTTTTTTTTAATTAAGAATTGTGGGCACAAGAAAAAGAGAGAATAAAGCATCTGATATGGCACAATTTATAGTTTTTGGAACGATGAAGTTATCTCTAACGTCAAGCTACTTTCCAGTTACCCTGAAGGAGGATGATTATTCTGTTTAGTAAGCAATAGGAAAACCTATCCCATGATAGGAAGTAGAGCGAAAGAGTGCTTATTTTTCTATATCTTTAAAAATAAAGCATAAAACAGGAATATTGTATCCCAAGAACAACAAAGGTCTTACTTTCTTCCGCCATAGGCTTTGGGGGAAGGACAGCGAAGGGGTGGACCAGATGATCTTTCAGATTGCTTACTGTGTTAGAATCAAATGTATTCTAAATCTATCATAAGTTCCATTTCACACACATAGGAACACACAAAAGAGATAAAAATGCCAGTTGTTATCTTTTTTCCTAAGGCTTTAGTTTTGTTTCAGACCTTATTTTGGAAGAGGAAAAAAATCACGGATGAATCACTGCAAATTATGATACCAGTCATGGATCTTATCAAAATTGGTGACTCATCCATTTTCAGCAGTTTTGCTAGCCATGGAAAAAAATGCAATTTCTTTCTCTCCCTCCTCCAAAGGCCAAAGGAACATGATTGCATCTTTTCTCCAATCTACAAAAAAAGACTGATCATTTTTATTGCTTTGTATACTTTAATGCTTAATTCATATGAAGAAAATTATACAAGTCCATTTTGGAGTCAGTCTTTTCAATAAATAAATCAAAAGACTAATGTTTGTAGTTTGATTTTCTGACTTTGAAGTAATAATATTTAATATGATTATTATTAATATTTATTCCAAATTATTATCACTATTATGTATTTAAAGTCAAGTTTCATTTTGGTTCACAGAAGAACAATTTTAGGTAGTAGTAACAGCACTGAACTCTGAGTCAAGAACATACATGTATTCATCTTTGCTATGTATTACTGTGTGACCTTAAGTTTGTCATTTACCTCATTCAGTTTTAATTGCCTCACTGATAATATGAGGAAACTGATAAAACATATCAAAGTTACTTTCCAAGGGTATTGTAAAAATTAAGTAAAATAATTTGGCAAAACCATTTAAAATTGCAGACAATAGTGCAACTAATATATATCCTAATTGTTATTCCCCTACTTATTTGTTCTAAATAATTTTGTACTCCACAAAGCATTAGAATTTTATATATATTTCAAGTTGGGACTTATAATTAATTTTATAATTTCTGTAGACCTTTGAATTTGCAGTTGTCTAGTTCTGCATATATAAATAATGGTTCTTTTTAAATATTTTATTTTATTCTTATTAACCTTTACTCATTTTACTTATTAATGGAGTTTTGTGTGATATTTCAACACGTGCATATAGTATCCATTTTCCCAATCCAACCTCTCTTTGTCCACCTTTGCTGCCCTTAGCCTTTAGTAATCAATGTTCTGTATTCACATTGACATTTTTGAGCTTATACATATGAAAGGGAACATATGGTACGTATCTTCCTGTCTGTGGCTTATCTCACTTAACTCAGTGTCCTCTAGTTCCATCCATGTTGCTGCAAAAGACAGCAATTCATTCTTCTTTATGGTTAGGTCACATTCCGTTGTGTCTCTACACCATGTTTTCTTTATTCATCCACCCACTGGCAGACATCTAGGTTGACCCCATAAGTGGGCTACTGTGAAAAATGTCACAGTAAATGTGGTACAGCAAGTACCTCTTTGGTATGCTGTCTTCCCTTCTTTTGGATCTATATCCAGGCATGGCATAGCTGGATCGTATGGCAAATCTGTTTTTAGTTTTTTGAGGAACTTCTGTAAAGGCTATACTAATTTACATTTCCACCAACAGGGTATGGAAAGAGTTTTTTTCTCCACATCCTCACCAACATTTTCTTTCGGTGTGTTGGTAATAGCCATTCTAACTGCAGTGAAATAATATCTCATTACAGTTTTGATTTTCACTTCCTTGATGGTTTTTGTTATAGAGAATTTTTTTCATATATTTGCTGTCCATTTGTATCTTGTCTTTTAAGAAGTGTCTATTTAGATCATTTTGTAATTTGATTATGTGTTTAGTTGTTTTTTGTTGTTGCTACTTTTGTTGTTCTTACTGTTGTTAAGTTTGCTGAGTTCCTTTTGTATTCTGGATACTAACCTTTTGTCAAGGGAATAGTTGGCAAATATTTTCTCCTATTCTACAGTAGTCTTTTCACTCTGTTGATTTTTTTCTGTGCAGAATATTTTTACCTTGAAATAATCCCATTTGTCTATTTTGTTTTGCTTCCTATAGGTTTTGGATCACATATAAAAAAAATCATTGAAATGCTTCCCTGAGGTATTCTCCTAGCAGTTTCATACTTTTAGGTCTTATATCTAGGTTCTAGACCTATTTTGAGTTTATTCTTGTACAGAGTGAGAATAGGGGTCATTTCAATCTTCTGCATGTGGATATCCAGTTTTCACAGCACTATTTATCAAACAGGCAATCCTTTTTTCAATATATGTTTTTGAAGTCTTTGTTAAGAATCAGTTAGCTGTAGATATGCAGGTTTATTTCTGGGATTTCTATTCTGTTCCATTTGTCGATGTATGTGTTCTTATGTCAATACCATGCTGTTTTGTTTTTTATGGCTCTATAGTATGTTTTAAATCAGGTATTATGCTACTTTCAGGTTTGTTCTTTTTATTCAAGAGTCCTTTGGCTCTTTGGGGCCTTTTGTGTTTCCATAAGAGTTTTAGGGTTGCCTTTTCTATTTCTGTGTAGAATGTCATTAATATTTTGATCGGCATTGCATGGAGTCTGTAAATCACTTTGGGTAGCATGGACATTTTAGCAATATTAATTCTTCCAATCCATGAACATGGGAGATCTTTTCTAGGTTTTTCTTTCCTTCTGTATATTTTGGGCTATAGGAAAAAGATTGCTCAAAATATGTCTAGCTAATATAGAGCCAGTATTACGTTAAAACAGTTAACTTACTCAGGTAGCATGCTGATGGCTACAGTTTATTTGGCACATTTAAATGTCCATGACTGGTAGTTTGTTCAAATATATGATATGGAAATGTTCTCTTATAATTAAAATCTCACTCAAAAGTACTACAAATGTGATGAAAACAACTTAAAGATAGAGCAACTTTTCAAATGTAACTTTTAACTCAATTCTGCCAACACTTAATTTTTTTTCCATTTAGCAAAGTGAACATTTTTTAAATTTCCCTGAGCCTCTATGATAGAGTGAATTTTGGTTTATTGAGTTCACTGAGAGGAGATAAACTGGGAGTTGTGATTGCCACAGATAGATCTATGGAGAGATTAAAAGTTTGCGAATATGGTGGAAGTTGTCATAAAGTACCGGTTCCAAATGCAAAAATACAGTGAGAAGGTTTCTTTTGATTTCTTAAAGAAAATCATTATAGTAACCTGAAATTTTAATAAAGTTCCTTGAATTTAAGCAGTCTGGGGAATTATTGGTTTTGAATTACTGGCAATAGTGAACAGGGTTAAATACAGTTTCAGAATGAAAATCAGTTTTATTTTGTCAGGAAGTGAGTGAGAAAAGAGCTGCAAAGGCAGGAAAGAGAAAGAGAGAAGATCACTGGGGCTGCTACCAAAAAGTGCAACATAAATTCAGAGATGACGGAGCAGGTAGATTAGCACTGTGGCTGCCGGCACATCACCTAGAGCTGAGGTGGGGTGGGGGAGGCAAATGTGAAGCAAATTCATGATAACCAACTTTATTGCTTGAGGTCTAAATGAGCTGCATTCTTTTCTCTCCTACCTTTTTAATGTCTTTTGCAGAAATAGTTAAAAGGGCTAAGGACTCCAAAATTCATGTTTCTTTCCTCCTTGCAGAAAACTTTGCTATAATTGTTTTAGCAAAAATGAATGACTTTGGATGGCCCTGCCTGCAGTGTTGAATTGTGGTCCTCGACACATTCCAATATAACTTTTCTTGCTTTTATTTTTATAAAACACATGTCTGCTCTCTAACCAATGCTCGCATTTTCCCTCTGGCTTAACAGAAGAAGGTTTACGATGAAGGCTTTACAGTTTTCATTGCTCACAGTTCAGGTGTGCTGTCAAACAATCACATTTTAGAGGTTCATATGGCTGAAATGATCCAGTATGGAGTGCAGAAGTCAAAATCTGGCAATCAAGACACTATGCCATTCATAGAATGGTATTATTCAAGTCACTTAATTTTTTTTTTTTTTTTTTTTTTTGTGGGTACCAGGGGGACGACCTCAGGACCTCGCGCGCCAACAGGCACCCGTGCCACTGAGCGATATCACCAGCCCCTTTTTCGTATGTGGGTTCTGGGAGTCGAACTCGGGCCCTCGCGCTTGCAAGGCAGGCGCTTACGCCGCTGAGCCATCTCACCGGCCCAAGTCACTTAATTTTTAAAGTTTTTTGAACTTCATATCTATTATCTGGTAATAGGGGAATTAACTGAGCTATTATAAGTACCCTTCAACAAAAGATACACTAGACTAAATGTTGGCTCTCTTTACTCCTCCCCACTACCCCTTAACCTACCCATAGGAAGGACGACATCTAAAAAACAGTGAGCGAAAGAAAACCTGAGTTATACCCAAAAAAAGCACCTAAAGATAGAAGTCACAAACATTCACAATGAGCTTGAATAAAATTAAGAACTTTAAAGATAAATAAACTTGTTTAGAATCCCAGCTGCATACTTACTGGCTCCGTGAACTTTCTTGATTCTTAACCTAAGCCCCAGTCTCATCTGTGAAAGGAAAACAGCAGCTTATATCTACTGGAATTTCTTCGCATTTTAGGTAAGATCATTTGTTCAATCTCTTATTTCATTTGTGCAATAAAATATTTTTAGTAACTATTGTCACAGGCAGTTGGGACTATATCAGTAAATAAAACAGAAATCTTTTCCCCATGTAGGTTTTAGTTGTGGTGAGAGAAGACAGACATTAAATAATAACTATAACAATAATAATGTATATAAAATGCCAAAAGATTATGAACGCTATAGGAGAAAGAAGAAAGAAGTAAGAGGTTCAGGAGTTTGCCAGGAAATTTTGTGGGTTGAAGGGAAGGAATAACATATTACAGTGTTTAATGTGATGATCAGGGTAGGGTCCACTGAGAAAGTGTTATCTAAGCAGAAGGTTAAAGAGAATTAACAAGTCAGTCAAGTAGTAGAGGGACAGGGAGAGCTTTGCAGGGATCAAGAGCAGTTAAGTAAAGGCCCAAACAGCGAGGTGAGCAGTGTGGTTGGAAAGAAGCAAGCAATGGAGAAACCGGTAAGAGCAATGCAAGAAGGGCAATAGGATCACACAAGGTGTACACCATCGAGACTTTGGTGTGCTGAAGGAAGTGTAAAGTCTTTAAAAAGGCAGTGAAATGATTTGATTAATGCTTTTGAAGGAATCATTTGGCTGCTGTGTTGAGATTTTTCCAACTATGAGGACGTAAGACAATATAGTAAGACAACCAGTTAGAAGGCAGAATGTAGCAGAGAAGAAAAAGCAAACAATAACTGCAAAATGGTGAAAAGTTGTAAAAATGTGGATCAAAGTTAAAGGCAACGGTCACAAAATTTCCTAATGAACTGAAGATTATGTGTAAGAGGTGGAGAAGAATCACTGTAAACCTTTGGATTTGGGGCTGGGCAACTGAGATAAGAAGGACTACGGTTTGGGCAAGTTGCAGGACAAACTGACCAGGAATTTGGTATAAATGTCTATTAAACATTCAAGCAAAGATACCCAGTGAGCAGCTGGACCTATAAGTTTAGAGCTGAAAAGAAACATCTAAGTTGAGTATTTCAATTCAGGAATCATCAGCATTTAGAAATATCTAAGCCACGAGACAGGATGCAATCCACAGAGAACTAAAGGCCAGAAGGACAAACCAGTGACCAATGAATTAAGGAAAAATCTAAGGAAACATACTTGAAAGCCATGTCAAGAAAGCATATCTCAAAGAAGGCAATTATCACTACATATGCTGCTAAAAGGTCACGTAAGTTAAGACTGACAGTTGAGTTGGTGATATAAAGATCATTGCTAACTTGGCAAGAGAGCCATTGATGAGTGGCGATGGTGGTAAGGGAAGAATACTTGTGCTATACTTAAGAGATGATAGGAGAAAATTCTGAGAAAATGAGAATAGTTTTTTTTCCCCCAAGAAGTTCTACTGAAAAGAGTAGAAAAAAAATTGAATGGTAACTGCTACTGAAACTAGAGTCAAAATTTAGATGTGAAAAAAATAGTATGACTCATTGTCAATATTATGAGTGTTAAGTCTATTACTCTGAACCCATTCTTATACTCAGTAATCTCGACTGTCAAAAAGTATTTGTATATTTATACTTCCCTGTGAATATAAGTGATGCGTTTGGTCTACACCTGAAAGGTGAGAAGAACTCCACTGGAAAGAAAAGGTCTTTCCCTGATTTGGTAATCTCCTTCGTAATACATTCCAGACAGCCTCACTATTTCAAGGAAACACACCAAGGAGAATTACCACCTTTGCCTATAGCCATTTTGAAGCCATCACACTTGCACCAAGAGACACATGACCTCCTGAAATGCCTTATTCTCTTCTTGAAGCAAAACATTTCTCAGAGAAACAACATCACAGAGATGCTTATATCTTAGCTTAAGAATTCCTGGGCCGGTGAGATAGCTCGGCGGCATAAGCGCCTGCCTGGCAAGCGCGAGGTCCTGAGTTGGACTCCTGGAACCCACATAAAGGAAAAAAAGGGCCGGTGATATCGCTCAGCGGCACAAGCACTTGCTGGCAAGCGTGAGGTCCTAAGTTTGACTCCTGGTACCTACATAAAAAAAAAAAAAGACTTCCTATACTCCCCAAGTCTATTTAATTCATACTACATAGTTGAAATATTATGGAAAGAAGAGGAGAAAGACTAGAATAGGACTAGACCCAGGGGGGAAAATGTGATGAAATGAAGTGTTCACCACAAATAACATTTGATAATTCATCTGAATTGGGAGGACTAAGCAAATTGCGCTGCAATTATTGAAGTCTATATAGGATTAAGCACATGTTTGTCTACCCAGTATCCAGTCTCCATTTTCTGATAGCAGCACCTTCATTTTCCCTTGGAAATTATCACTGTACAATTGCCTACAGGCTTGATGGAGTGTGGATTGTCTTCCTGTAGTCAAAAATCTCAACCTGAACTGACCCGCTCTTCCGCTGGAAGGAAGTGGCACCAAGGAGGGAAAGAGCTGCCATTTTCTCCTTTGCCATAGAAATTTCCTCAAGAGAGTCTATTAAGTCCCTCTTCCCAGATGCAATGGTTGTCTTCAATTAGGATGCTTTGTTATCACTATACCAGTTGTTCACACAGGAATCTATTTTATTTGGTCAGTATCTGCACTGTACTTGTATTAGTCAGCTTTTCAGTCTCTGAGACAAAATACCTACAATTTAAAGGAGGAGAAGTTTGATTTAGTTCATGGTTTGGGGGACACAGTCCGTGGTAATCTGGCTCCAAGACAGAAACATCATGGCAGAAGGGCATGCCAGAAGAAAGTTACACCCTTATGGCAGCCAAGAAGTAGAGAGAGAGAAGAGAGGAGCCAAGGACAAGGACACACTCTTCTAGGTAATACCCCTCAGTCACCCATATCCAACCAGAGCCCACCTCCTAACAGCACATTCAGCTATTGAACTCATGATGGAGTCATCCACGGATGAGTATAGTGCCCCATGATCCAATCACTTTCCAAAAGCCCCACCTCTGAATACATGAGACTGTGTGTGGGGGGTGCATTTTAGATTTAAACCATAACTCTTGTCAACTATGTAAAATATAACCTGTGGATTGTTCTTGTCTCTGTCCATTTCAAGGCTCAGTTCTTCACCTTTTCCTTTATACCTGTGAGTTATTATACATCTGAAAAATCAATTCCCCCTCTCCTTTTATTTTCCTTTTGAATTAAGTTGGACACATCTAATTTGCTATGTATTTGTAATTTAAAAAATACTAGAAATAGAGTGGACAAATCTGATTGTCACTGTAAGCATTTAAAACGACTTCTCATAACACACCTTTTACCAGATAGAGATATGCCCTTGTGTGCAATTTAGGGACTTTCATGATTTTCACTCACTGACTTGATAAAAATCTTTCACTATTAGCTAACAATTAGAAATGCTGTTCTTCTTGCTCTCTGAGTCCTCAATTACGTGTCAACAGAGTAATGCTAAAAACTCTGTTCCTTTATTTTCTCTCAGATGCAATAATAATGATAAAATAAATAACATTGAAACACCTAATGTGAACACTGAAAGATTCTTGAAAGCTTTTGTATATTCTAGACTGCCATTTGGGGGAAAAATGAGATCCTTTGTCTATTAAAAATTCTTTTTAATATCTGAAATGGAAATTAGTTATCTAGATGCCATTCTCAAGAGCCTTTTGCTCTTGGCTATGAAACCTTCATTTGAAAGCCTTTTCCTTTGAATTCTCTGCCACAGTTTTATGGGATGCTCAATGTAAACAGATGCCTCATATAAATTTCATTTTTATAGGTAGCTAATATACTAATATCCTACAGGGATAATTTAAGCTCCCAGGTGTCCAGGTTTTATCTAGGCTACAAAGAAAATTTAGCCAAGGACAATAGGACAAACCACCTAAGCTACAAATGTCATGGTTTTTTTTCATGAGATACAAGGATTTCAGCAAACTTCAAAATAATGTCACGCAAAGAACAATCTGGCTAGGGAAGAGACTCCATTAACAGAGGTGAGTCAAGTTTATAGATTTTGTTGTGGCTATTTGGAAGCATGAACTCTTGTATATATTATTTATGGACATAGTTATACACTGACACTTGGAATAGTAAAATGTCTCATAATAAGATGGCACCCAAATATCAACTCTTCCTACCAGGCTTACTATTCCGAGATTATAGAACAGAATCTATGTTATTGGAGGGTACAGAATACAAAATAAGATTGCAATTCCTGTCACACACAGACACAGACACACACACACACACACACCCGCCTGGTAAAAGTTGAGATAAAACTGACACCTTTGCAGGAGAAGTTGTCAACCAAGCATTGTACTCAGAAATTAGCTGGGGCAGATCCTTAATTCTTCCCTAAAAGAGGTGGCCTCTGTTAGTCAAGCATAAATTTGGAGTCACTCCTTGCACCAATATTACAGATCCTTTTATAGCTGTCTCCCTGCTAAGTTATGAGGGACTAAGCTCTGAACTAGGAAGGCAATTGGTTCACATGCTTAAAAGGCAAAAGCTTGATAGAAGCAAACAATCTCTACCCCTTGAAAACTGGACATTCTAAGATCCACTACAAACGATTAGCTTAGTAACAATTTAGGTCTACAAAAGGAAAAGTGATGGAAATCGGATGCTGGACTGAGGGTTCACCTAATGCCTGAGATTAGATATCTCATGGGGTTTCATGCAGATTCCTTAAGCATAAAAGCAATGCCTTGGGACAATAGTCCCAAATATGAGTGGACTGAAAGAAGTGCAACCCTAAAATGTCGGCACTCACGCACCCTGTGCAGCTACTCACCCTGCAGTGAGGTAGGGAGCAAATCAGAAAGAGGTTTTCTAGCTGACCACATGGCTGCAGCAGCAGGACGAGCTGCTTAAAGGAAGGACTGGACAGAGGTTCAACAGTCCTTCTCACTGTTCTCCACGTACAGACCGCAAGCAAGATGAACTCTTTCAAGAGTGCAAATCCCAGAAAACTTTATGATTCGGCCTGAATTAGCTATTGCTGGATTTCTTCCTACTCTGGTATGATAATTAATTTTATGTGTCAACTTGCCTAGACTATGACGCCCAGTTGTTGGGTCAAATAGCAATAAAGATGTTGCTCAGAAAGTACGGTATAGATGTGATTTATGATCAACTGACAAGTTCATTATCCTCGATAATACGGTATGTGTGGGCCTTATCCAATTAGTTAAAGGCCTTAAGAGCAAAAGCTGAAGTTTCAGCTGGGCGTGGCGATGCGCGCCTATAATCTCACTACTCTGGGTGGCTGATGCAGGAGAATTGTTAAGCTTCAGTACCATCTAGGGAACCTAGCAAGACCCTGTTTCAAAATAAAAATTAAAAGGGCTGCAGATACATCTCAGTGCAATATCCCTGTGTTAAATCCCTACTACTGAAACAGAACAAAACAAAACAAAACAGTGCCGGTGAGATGGCTCAGCGGCGTACGCGCCTGCCTGGCAAGCGCGAGGGCCCGAGTTCGACTCCCGGAACCCACATACGAAAAAGGGGCCGGTGATATCGCTCAGCGGCACGGGCGCCTGCTGGCGTGCGAGGTCCTGAGGTCGACCCTGGGTACCACATACAAAACAAAACAAAACAAAACACTGAGGTTTCCTGAAAAAGAAAGAATTTTGCCTGAAGACTCTAAAACATAGAAATCTTGCCCAAGTTTCTAGCATACCAGCCTCTTCCCAAGGATTTCTGACTTGCCATCCCCTACTACCATGTAGACAAACTCCTTTCAATAAATCCTATCCCAATTTCTCTCTCTCTCTCTCTCTCTCTCTCTCTTGATAATAGATGCATAGATAGATATATACATATATGTGTATATATACACACACACACTATTCATTACTATTACGCACACTATTCACACACACACAAACATCTGGGCAGGTAGATACTTGGGTGATTATTTAGAGAAATGCAAACTATGAGTGCATATGTGTAACCTCAATTGATAATGAAGTTCATTTTGTTTGCATTCATGTGTGTGGTTTATAAATAAAGTCTTATTTTGTTAGGTCACTATAATCTTCAAACCCTCTTGAGTTAAAACAGTTTATTAGAAGTTGCACATTTTGTCAATAGAAGTATTATTCTTCTGTTGTAAGTAACACCCCTCATAACTTCCCCTTTACATATATTTTCAGTAAATTATCTTTCTAACGTTACGTTCTACTCAAAACAAAACTACAAGATTGGGGAATCCCAGGCAGGCTCCTCTTGTACCATACACTCAAATAACCCCAGGGCTTTGGCAGAATTCCTGAGTTCTCCTCACATTTCAGAGATAAAAAGGAACCCAGCAAAATCTGCAACAGAGAAAGCCTAGTTCATAACTGAAAACTCTAGGATCAAAAGAGAAGAGACAGCCATGCGTGTGGCACACACCTATAATCCCAGCACTTGGGAGGCTGAGGCAGGAAGATCACCGTGAGTTCGAGGCCAGCCTGGGCTACAAAGTGAGTTCAAGATCAGCCTGAACTACACAGTGAGACCTTTTCTCAACCCTACCCCCACCCCCCCATAAAGAGTAGAGACAGACGGCTATTCATCTGAAAAAAGGGGGGGATGCCAAAGTTCAAAATTAGAGATCCGATACTCCAAATTAATGCATTCATTCATTCAAAATTTATTAAGCAGTTACAATATGTTATAGTTTATATCGAGATGTCTTCCCAAAGCCTCATGCCCTCATAGGGGGGCTTTGGAAAGGAGAGTGATTTATGGGGCAACATAGTTGGCTTGCTGGGAGGCGGTGGGGTCTGGTTGGAAGAGATGGGTCACATTGGATGCGACCTGGAAGAGTTTATCACCCTTCCCAGCTCCTCCCTTAACTCTCTGCTTCCTGTCTGCCATGTCTTGAGCAATTCTCTGCCATGCCATTCTGTCTTGGAGCCAGCTGATCATGGACTGAAACATAAGCCAAAATAAATATCTCCCACCTTAAGTTGTGGGTGTCAGATATTTTGTCCAAGCATCAAAGAAGTGACTCAGACACTATACGAGGTGCTATTCTTGGCATCACGGACAGTGATGCTGGAGGGTGGATGTGTCCTCCATGGCTATAAAGTATGCATTCTGGTCCCACTTTATATATGAGTAAACTGAATATGAGAAATGAAAAATGTGGTGTTCCTAGAATGGATTCCTTAAGTAAGACAAATTTTAAAATAACTGCACTACAAGACAGAAGCTAGGAGTTTTCACTAGTGCAGGAGAGAGGCAGTCAGTAAAAGTGCCTATCTTAGAGTGATAATAAAGTGATCTGGGGCTCCAAGATGCAATGCTGCCTGCAAACAGAAGGGCATGAAGAAGAAAGGGCCAGGTTAACATCTTTGGAGGCCTTAATTCCTAAAGAGATATATGGTGGTGCTCACCTCCCTTTATCACTACCATATATAATTCAAAACAAAATAGCACCCTTTTTTCATTAAAGAAATCTGGCTAACTTTCTTATTGTTTCCTCACGGTGGTCACTTTACTGCTTTTCTGCAATAACGTATTCTTTCAGAAAGAATTTTTGGGGGTTGCTTCTGTTTTACTGGTTCACTAAATTCATTCTTATTTTGTTTATACTTAGACGCATAAAGTTTTGTTGGCACACAGCCACACCCATTCATTTAAGTAACATTATCTATGGCTGCTTTCCCATTACAGTAGCAGAGTTGAGTAGTTAAAACAGAGACCGATGGCCTGCAAAGCCTGAAGTATTTACCATCTGGATATTTACCAAAAATAAGTAAATAAATAAATAAAAATGCCAACTTTTGATCTGTAGAGCAATTGAGCACAGATAGAAACACAAAGAAAGGTATGCAAGGGGCACTTTCTCATATGGGGGAAAGGCTGGCAGCCTCGTAAGAAGACTCAGGATAGCAGCTGGGAAGGTAGTTTGCCTTAATAGACAGAAACCTCCCAATTCAGTCTGTTTTCTGGAAGTAAATCATCCACAGCTAGATGCGAGTTAACTAAAGACTATGCAATTGATGTGCACAAAATAAGCACATGTTCCAGACCATCGTGACCACACGACTATCCCATCCCCACTCCTTCGCTACAGTCATGGTCAAACTAGCAATCAGAAAGTTGCTCAGTGCGTACCTGATCAGAGAAGGGAGCTGAACTGAATTGTACTGGAGTAGCTGGACAGAGCGTAAGGTAGCCATTTAATGCTGGAGCATCCAGGCCAGCACAAGCAAAATTCCAGAATCCACAGGCTCCTGCTCAGAGCATGGTTTGCCTTGCGACCTTCCTTTTCCGGTGCTGCCTTCCCTTTCCTTCTTTGGAAACCTAAATTGATTAACAAGGGTGTGGTCAGGTTTTCAAGCCCCATCTCCAGTCCATTCAATCCCTTTAGGTCAAAGTTTGCTCTTATCTATCGCCTTCCACTCCAAATTTTCAAGGACACCTCTCTATAGTCTTTGAGCTCAACCGAGAGGAGGTCTTTTCTGTGTGCTTCGTTCACACGCGTGGGGAGTGTATTCCGCCACCCTCGTTGTCATGCGCCTCCACGACTGAGTAATTACTTCCTCAGGAACTCATTTGCGCCACAAGCATGTGTTCACCTACTCAGAAATGTAGACAAAGAGCTCATTTGCAGGCCCTAAAACCTTGTCTAGTTCTGATTTATACAGGTAACTACATCAATAAACACATCACAATCCTGCTGCGCAGGTGACAGTCCCAAATAAAACTCACTGTGTCTTTCCTGACTGACTGATTCAGAAGCTGAGCTCTCGTTCTGTGACCACTTTGGGATTGTGACACTTCTGCACTGGTGGCCATGCCCACAGCCACACTGAACGCATTTGCTCACTTGGTGAAGCATATTAGTCCAGGATTGTTAGACGTTTTTATTTCATTTCATTGTCCATGCGCTCAATAACTTAGCGTAACAGTGAATTATCATTTATCAATTGCCTACTTCCCTTTATAATGTTGACACAGAGCAGTCGAGCATAATGGATGCTCTTTGAAGAAATGTTTGCAAAGCAACAGTTAACCATTTTAAGCCCTTTGAAAGATGGAGGAAAAAGAAAAAAAACAAAAAACCAAAAAAACCCACTTTTAAAGCCAGTCATTTTGTCAGGTACTTTCCACATATTTCTTTTCAACCTCAAAACACATACTTATTTCATAAATGAGGTAAATTAACTCATCTAAATTCTCACAGCCAGTAAGTAGTGATTCCCAAAAATACGAACTCAGATCTACCTCACTCCAAGATGTGATCTCCTTTCATTGTGTTGCATTGCCCTTTCCAACACTGGGCAGCTGATAAGATTGGTAGCTCTTGAAGCCAGTGATACGTTATCATAAAAAGCATGCAGTTTAGTAGTTGAGAGCTTATTCTAGGTTTCAGCCTTCATAAACTCTCCAACACACCCATATCTCTGTCAATTACTTTCTGAAATAAGGTAGAGATCAACAACATAAATAAATTGATATTTCTATTATTTTCCCATAATATCAACCCCCTACTAGTTACAAGGAACATCAGCTATCAACAGTAGTCATTCCAGTAACTCAGCACATATTTATCCAGTACCTAATATGGGCCAAATGTTTGTGCTGTGTGAAAGATTCTTCACAGATAGCCCTAATGGGGGAGTGCACTAGCTGCTTGAAGGACGAGGCGCCCGATATCAACTTGAAGAAACTAGGGTTTTGATGGGGTTGAAGAAGAAGCACATTTTACAAGCACTGAGTATTTTTTTAATAGAAACAGAGCAATGGAGTATGATTGATATTGTTAACCATGCAGCTAATTTGCCCTCCACTCTGAGCAGTTGACATCAAACCTGCCCGACCAGAAACCCTGTTTGGTATTAAATGCTCACACTTACCAAATCACAAACAGCCATTTCCAGTCAAAAGAGTGAGGTGGACCCTAGCAGTGACATCAGCACTTGATGGTATCTTAGCTGGCCTTCTGGGAAGTTTTGTCTGTGTCTTCTGACATGCTCCATGGGTGTGGTGTCTGATACCACCTGCAACATATCTGAATATGAAAACATTCATGTATTAAATGCAGAGAGCTGACTTGGAAGAAATTAGAAAGTTATTTGCTCTTTGAACCTTAGTTTCCCCTTCTGTACAAAGGGTATGGTACCTGTGTTTCACAGGGGCATTTGGATATCAGTGAAACAAGGTTGGCAGAATTTTCATTCATTTACAAATATATATATATATATATTAGATACTTACTATAAACCAAATACCGTGCCAGGGGATAAGAGTAAACAAAAGAGACACTGCCCTTGCTCTCACAGGCCTTCAGGTGTAGTGGGGAGGACAGACATTAAATGCATAGTCACATGTTATGAGAAAAGCTTATACAGTGCAGAGGGCTATAGGACTATCTGGTCAAGTCTCTATGATAGGCTGAAGCTGACCAACAGCCACCCCAGAGTGTCACATCCCAACACCCAGAGCCTGTGATTATGTAAACTTACGAGGCAGAAGGGACCTTGCAGATGTGATCAAGTTAAGGCACAAAAATGGGTAAATGATCCTGAATTATCCTGGTGGGCCGAGTCACAAGGGTCCTTAGAGTGGGAGAAAAAGGCAGAGGGGACAACACAAGAGAAGCTTGCAGGGAAAGGACAAGAAAAGAACTCAACCTGCCCCACTGAATTTGAAGATGGGGATGGGGGAGAGCCAGGAGCCGAGAAACGAGGGTGGCTGGGCAGGAAAACACTCCCCTGGAGCCCCCAGAAAAGAGCAGATGGCTGACATTTTGATTTTAGCATAGCAAGACCTGCCTCATGCTTCTGACCTACAAAATTGTAAGTAACACAATAAATTTCTGCCTGTTATTTGCATGACACTGAGGTTGTGGCAATTTGTTATAGCAGCCATACAAAACGCATACTATCCTTCACCCAGTGGGGTAGGAAGAGGAGAGGGCCAGAAAAAGCCTCCTTGAGGAATCTGAGACTTAACAAGTGAGTTAAAATTAGTTGGAGTGCCTTGCCCACAAATTTCTGTCCCTCCTCCTTTCATAACTCAAGCATGGCACCAATACCCATGGCTTTCTCATTGATGACTTCTGTGTATTTTCCTGAGACAGCTGGTCCAGGAGGTCATATTACTGACAAGCTCCATGGAACCAGGTGGCCCTCATTCGGACCTCTTTCCACTATACAGTCACAGCCACATGTTTCCCTTCTTTCAACAAGTACTAATTGAGCACCTACTATGTGCCAGGGTCTAATCAAGGGCTTGAGGATACAGCAGTGAATAAAAGAGACAATTAATCTTCCTGTTGGTGGGAAATAACTAGAACACATCTTTATGCAGAGGATTAACTCTATTTGATTATAATTTCTTTTGAAAAGCAAACTCACACATGGAAACTTGGTATAATCTTAGAAAGCGCTATAGTTTTGAAATGTACCAAGAAGCAAGGCATTCAGTCCAAAAGAGACCCCAGGAAAAAATTCCAAACACGCAATTTAGTCTACCTGGCTAGAAGAATCAATCAACTTTGTTGCCTCCCATTCTTTGCCAGAATGTTTGAACAATGTTAACAGCAGCAAGAGACAGGGTCACAGCTCCGGCTCTAGGAACTGCCAACAGTAGACAAATTGACCTCTGTATTTGCGATTGGGGTAGGTGCCTCTCAAAATTTTAGTTGTAAGGCTGAAAAATAGATTTTATTTTAAGTCTTAAAAGCAAGAAACTCACTGATAACTGAAGAGAAAATAAAAGTAAATGGCACCACACAGAAAAGCTTGGCATAAGTACAAAGAAATTACTGCACAAACACCTACAAAAACATTTTTAAAATTCAGTTATTTTCCAACAAATATTAAATCACTGGAATTTTCAACACCTAACAATTTTAAGATGAGTTGTTTGGGTTTTTATTGATTTGCTTTTGTTTTCAAACCACTAGTCTAGTTTTGGCCTCACATAGGTAGGTATGGTTCTACTAAATAGATCCTCCCGTCACTGGCTGCCCAAAACTGAAGTGAGCACTACATCTCCAGAAAAGCTGCAGCAAACGTGGCTGAGATCTTGGTGGAGCGTGTCCTCGTCAGACCATTTAGAGCACGTTGTAATCATGCATAGTGAAGAATTCCTCAACTGCCTATTGGTTTGAGAAGGTGACCTGCTAGTCCCTGGATATTTAGGTGGGAGACATTAATCAAGCATTCTTTTGTCAGTGTTCGTTAAATATAGTTAAATGATCCTATCTACCCGGGCTGTTGAGACCTGTCAGAAGTAATCTGCCCCTTCTTGAGGACTGCCAAACAGGTTTTCATCCCCAATGACTCAGTCATTTACTCCTGTTTAAATACAAATCTTACCTCTGTAAGTCCTTAAAAACTCCATATGCTCTTAACGTACCACTCTCTACAAAGTGGCTAGAACTGTTAGGGATTCGTCTCCTTTCTCTGAATACTACAAAGGATGTGGCCACATATTCCTCTGGGGAGTTGGGGAAAGTAGAAAGTAAACTGAGGGTGAACCACAGGGACAGCAAGTGGGAATTCTCAAGCATGAGTTGGAAAGATGAACTTGAATGACTTTATCTTTGTTGACCCAGAACCTATATCAAGAAAGCAGACACTATCCAAGCAATGCACACATCATAGGCCAGATAATGATAATGAGAAAATTTCTGGTTTGTACTGCATGATGAAGATTTACAGCATGAAAGACCAAAACGAAATTCCCTTCCACAGGGACAAGAATTTTCTATATCAGAACAAAAAATGATAGCTTTTCTCTTCATTGTCACAAGTGCACTGGTTTTCATTAAGCCACCAAATCGGTCTGACGGTGCACTCTCCTCTGTGGTGCCAGTGTGTTGCTCAGTGGGACCACACCAAGACACAACCTCACAGTTCCCGCAGCAGGAATCCCCGCCTCACTACCCAGAATTGGCTCCTAGACAGAAGAGCCTCAGAAAAGTTCACATTCTTTCACCCCATAGTTTCTCTTCTAAGAATCCCTCCCAGTGGACTGTTCAGCAATCCACAGACTTATGTGCAAAGATGTTCCTCCCGTTTTTTTTTTACACTTGGAAGAAAAATGAAACACAAAAGGGCACACCTACAGAGTCAACAAAAAGTGTTTTAAATGAATTGCTACTCCCCAGAAAAAGAATAATCTTTCACCATCAACAGTCATTTGTTAGAAATTTTAAAAACATTTCTTTTTATCTCTTCACGTTTTTCTCTAACTTCCTTCCACTTTTTATGCCAAGAGCATCCTTGGTCCTGGTTATCAGGGATGGAGAAGAACCTGAAGATAACTCTGAAAGTACTGATGCAGACAGCATGGCGAACGATGCTGAACAGAGCTTCTCTTTTCAAAACAGTTTCATGAAAGATTCGTTATTTATTCTTAGACAACCAGTTCTTAATCACACAGTCAAGTATCTTAAGAACCACCAACTGGTATTGCCTCACTCATTCTTCTACCTGTTCTCTGTGAGAAAAAACTGGTTGCTAATTTATATTATCCACCTGGAGGGAAAAAAAAGTGGTGGGTGTGATCTTCTATAACTATTTTGTAAACAAGTCCTTTAATTCATGGATGCAATGGAAAAGGCATTCTCATTTGTTGGCACTTACATGAGAGGAAAATTTGCATTTATATACCCACAAAAGTGGATTGAGCTGAGAGTCTTACTTCAGATAAACATGCTTTTATTTTTACAGTAGTGGTTTTCATGCCTTTCTTATTAGATTATAAGCTTGTCTTTGAATTGCTCTTAAGGTCTAGAAAAGATTTTGAATTGGTATGTTTCAGTGAATCCTGCTGAACAAGAAAAATGAAGGCCCTGTATCAGGGGGTTTCCATATTTTTTTTGCCTCAAAAAGCATAGCTTAAATTTTATGCTGACCCCCTGATATTGCTAAGAAGTCATCTGATTGAAGTGGATGATGGAGAAGGAGCAAAGCCGAGGATGATTATTAATTTATCAGCAAACTAGGATACTCTTGGAGTGAACAAAAGCACTATTAATAATTGTTTGGGGACAACACAGTTGACAAACCATTTATTTCTGCTTTCAGAAATTCACAGTCCAAACTATCCAAAAGAATGATTGGGAATCGGCTGCATAAAATGAAAACCCCAATATGTGAGGGCTGGGGGAGCTACTATAATTGAAGTTCAGAACCAAACAGCAACGTGGATAAAGGCTGTATTTGCAAAACACGGATAGGGGACCAATTTGGCTAATTTAGAAAGTGCTCAAACAGAACAATGAGGAAACTCTCAAAACTTAGCAAAGATTTGCATCATAGGCAATTTCGGGGGGGGGGTGTGGAACACAAATGGCAATGGTGGACAAAAACAAAAGGATGCTCAATCTTACTCATAATTGAAGGCATCTAAATCAAAACATAAAACCACTTTTCACCCAACAGATGGGCAAATTTTAAAATGTGATAATACCTGACATTAGTCTGCCTACAGGAAGGCAGTCGTTTTTAACACCAATGATAAGCATGTTACCAAATTTGAACTTTTTAGATAGTCAGTGGACAGTAACTATTAAAATATAAACACTCATCAGCTTTGACCTGACAATGACAGAGCTAGAAAATGACTTGACACCTACATTGCAAAAGCAGCATAACCTGAGCCATAGTTTGTCATAGCAAAAAGATTGTACTCGGAAACAGCCTAAATGTCTATAAGTTAGAGAAGGATAAAATAATTATAAAATAGAATTTCCATATGGTGAAAGATACACAGCCAATAAAATAAAACTTGAAGAAGTTTTACATGTTATGATACAGAAAAATCTCAGACATTTCAGTAGGGCAAACAACAAAAGGAGAGTCAGAACGTTATATTATGGCTTTTATTCTACACATCGTTAAAAGGCTGTACAGGTATTCTGGTTTTTAAGTTAAGATCACACCGCAAAGTATTACCAGTGACTGTCTTTGTCAGAGGGACTCCAGTGAAGGAGGAGCGGGGTAGGGGTGAGATTTTTACTCTGTTTTGTACCTTTCTGCCTTGTTTGAATTTTCTAAATATGTTCATGTGCTCCTCTCATAAATTTTTAAAATGTCAACAGAGGTTATCTGTGCTGTGGGATTATTGCAATAAATATTATAAAAGGTGGAGACGGTTATGTGTGGGGAAAACAAAATTAGAATCCCAAGCGAGAGGTGTTTCAAACTTTCAAAATCATACCACCTTCTCGGACTATGGAAGAGTTTGAAACTTAGATCATTTCTTTTGTGACATGTTCATCAGTGGAGTATCCACTCACTCAAATGTGGAAGTGAGGGGACGGGGTCACGGGCCTCCCTCTGTGTACTGGGTTGTGAGTGGGGAAGAGACATCACCAGCACTGATGGCTGCCACAGCAGGGCCAGCTTCTATTTAGTTGTCCCATTCTCTTTCCTCTACCCCAGTAGATCTAGGACTTCTAGGGTTTTTGCTCTCCTTCAGTTTGATTTCGTGTAACCTTTTTATCAGAAGCCCAAAAGAACCTTATATTTTCCTACAAGTATCATTCTCAATCCAATATTTTTTCACAAATAAAATTTCTCAGCAGCCCAATGACGTTTGTTATTCCATGAAATGAATGTTAACAATAACAGTAATTAAGTGTCATCTATAATTCAGCACCATGATGGGTGCTTTACATAGCACCACCCTGAAGAGTAGGTAATATTATGGACTTTACAGAGAAGGAAACTGGGGCTTAGAAGGGCCGAAGCATTTGCACAAGATCATACAGCTAGTAAGGGGCCATGGGTAGAACTTTCTGCATGGAGAAAGATGTTACGCTTCTCCGCTTTTCAATAGAAACCCATTAGCCTCATGTGGCTACTCAGCACTTGATATGTGGCTAGTGCGACTGAAGAACAGAATTTTTATTTAACATTACTTTAATTGATTGAAATTTAAAGAGACATGTGGCTACCATATTGGACAGCGCAATTCTAGCCAAAGTTTTCAAGAAGCATTTACTTTTCGTAAAATCGAATCAAAAGGAGAAGAAGTAGAGAGAGAAGTAACGATATAAAAATCACAAACCATTGAGAGCTGGAAAAAACCTTTCTGAGACCATCTCATCCAACCCACTCATTTACACAGATGAGTAAACTGAGACCCAGAAAGATTAATCAAGTCACTGAGCTCACACAAGCTACTCAAGGGCCAGATGTGGATCCTGCCCTGCAATAAATCTTCAGCCATCAGCCATGGTATTAAATGGTTAGCCACTGTGTCTAAACAATTACAAGATTGATTTAAACTAAAGAACATGGTGAAAAGGACTGCTCTCCTTACTCTTTAAATCTGCGTGAAGTAAGGAACAAGGGATAAACAAAGCCTTGGACAGAATGGCTCTTCTTGCCTCTTAATCTCTCTGTATCAGTAAGAAAGAATTTAAGATAAAATCACTATAAAGCAGAGAGGTATACGTAAGTATAAAACCAACCAGCTACCTAATGTCACAGCCTCCTGTAAGGAAAACACCAAGCACCTTAGAATTGTGTTTTGATGTCTTAATTCTATTGAAAATAAAATCAGACTTCAAATTATGATATTCCCTGACCCTCCTTCCCACCCTCTACCCACAAACAGTAGAGTCCTGTAACCGTCCCTCCCAGAGAAGCTCTTCTATTTAATTAGGTTAATAGGTTACAGATAGGTTAATTGGGTTATATCCTGGGCAGAGCTAAAGTGCTTTCTAATTGCTGCTGCCATCCCATTACCTGGATCTGAGATGAATCTCTACTATGCACTAGTCTGTATTCTGCTCACTGGAGGCCTTTTTACACCCAGTGCATGGCAGAGATTCATAAGAACAGTATCGTTCTCCTGAACTCTGTAGCAAATGCATTTTGCAAAGAGTACTTTCTGCCTTATAAATGATTTCTTCCAGGTTTCCACTGAAACAAGTCATTTAAAAAAATTTTTTTTTGACAAATGAAAGGGGAAAAAAAATGCCTTTTCAAATCCAGGGCACTTGAAAGTTTCATTTTCCTGTTTTAATTTGCTTCAGTGTTTCAAGGGAATAATAATAGTTTTTTAATGCCAAAGGTGGCTTTCATCACTCAAAACCCTCTAATTTCCTCCCATATTGCAAGTAATGTGTTAATAGTTCCAAAATGAAATATTACCTAAAACACAACTTGGTAATTTTCCTCACAGTTCAAAGTTATTTGAAAAAGAAGCATCACCTTTTACAAATATTTACTTTGCAACAACGGAAGACACTGAAAATTATCTACAACAGTTTCTCTTCTGTGCCTTCTCTGAATCTTCTTTTGGGAAAAAAAGAAATAAATGAGGGAAAGAAAAGAAAAACTGCCCTTTACCTTTCATGTTGTAATGACAGGTTCCACCTAAGGACCTAAATTCCACCTTAAAAAATTAAATAATGCTCCTATGTACATATAATACATAGAGCAAAAAGCTTGGTATTCGTGGACTCATTATAGAATACACACACCAAAGAAAGGATGTGCATAGAGGCCATAGAGAATTTAAAAGATTTATTTATGATGTATTACTGTAATTTTTAATTTAGACATGCAAATTTTTTAATTTGCACCGACTGCTTTGCCTTAATGGTTTTGATTAATACTTGGAGGTAGTGTTTGTGAAAGAGATTTATACTGTGATTCATCTGCAAAATAATCAAATCATTACCAGCTAATGACAAAGCTGTGAAAAATGATATAGATATTGTGTAACTTCCAGCTATGGCTGAGCACGTGGAGGTGCCCAATCCTTCCAGCAAATGTGGACTTGTGTTAATAACTGCTGGGAAGTTCGCTCTAGGTCCGCTCTAATTTGGCAACACAAAACATTGATCTTAATAAAGCTGTCTGATAAAAGGAGCAGTGATTAACATCCTGAACCCTCCATTCTGCTTCTCATGCCAAGGTCCTTTTTTTTTTTTTTTTCCAGGAATGAAATTCCAGTGCACTTCCTGCTTATCGCTGCATCTCACCTCAGCCCTTTGTGGCTCTCCAGATAAGGCTGCAGACAGCCTAAGGAAGAGGAGGGGTGGGAGAGCCCCAGGGAGCAGCACTGGTGGCTGCAGGTGGCAGTGTCTGGGGAAGAAAAGCTCACTCAGAACCCTTTTCCGAGCCAATACCCATTCCTTCCAGAACTCAGAGGCACCATTCTTCTCGTGGGTCTGAAGGACCGAATGACTCTTGCTCTCCTGCTAATCCTGACCACATCAGTAGAGGTGGGGAGAAAGCTCCAGAGCAGGTCCCAAGTCAGCAAAACCAACTCTGAAATGGTCATCAGTAAGACGAAGAAGGTAGGAAGCAGAAACCCACAGACAATCCCCAAATCGCATTTAGCCTCTTCTGTGACAATCTCCTCCACCATGTCCCTCATCCAAGTGACTAACTTGGCCATATGGGCAGACATAGATTTTACTTTCTTTTTGCTCCATACTACCCACCAAACATTAAAATAAACATTTCTTTAAATCTTTTTTTAAAAAAATAGATAATTAAATACTAAATATTGCATACATGTATCACATTATTTTAATGTGTGTGTGTGTATGTATTTGAATGGCTTAATTTGAGCTAATGATCTTTAGGTATTACTGTCTGCCAGTCATTAAGACACTCTCTTCATACTTATTTTTTCACTAATCCTCACCACAACCACAGGAAATAGATATTATTGTTATTCCCATTTTACAAATAAGTAGCTTTCTCTTCAATGAAAGAAACTTACCATGCAACCCCGGCAAGACTTGCTCCTGGATGATTCAAGCATCACTCACTGTTCCTCATACCATGTCGTTATCTGCCTGAAGTTTCTATGGAAAAAGGAAAATACCTTCAATGAGGGCAATTAGAGGAAAAATGAGATGAGGCAGAAGAAGAGGTTTAAAAAATAAAGGGGGGTGCATCTGCTACTGTTAATACTGAAGCGATAATATTTTAACTCATGAAGAAATCCAGCTCTTTTTTATTCCAGTTCTCACACAGAAAAAGCCCAAAGAGTTGATCATCATTAATATTTTATTGAAGACCAATCCATATTTTCTGTGATGGTGACATGGACATTTCACTTCATCAGGAAGCCATTTTACAAAATTAGAAAAAGCAAGGCTCTGTTCTGGAAAGCACCAGATGAGACTACTTATCATTATTATTTATTACTTATTGAGTGCCAACTGGGTCCTTATCGCAGACAGGACATTATAAAAGCATGGTGCAGAGGCAGGCCGTCCCTATTCACTTGGTTCCTAGTCCGGCTCTGATCGCATGACAACAATGGCTCTGTGTCTTTAATTACTGGTAACTGTGACTGCATGGGACCACGAAAGGAAGATCAGAACTTTCTATCACTTTTCTAGACATGAAGATAGATGAGGAGGGAGACAATAAGTGTAATTAACTTCAACTAGCTCAGAAGAGGGAAATTTTCAGCTGTGATACCACACACACGGTATTTATTAAGACAGCCTTTCTCTAGCAGGGCACAGTGCCACCAATTCACAGACACGAAATAGGCTGTCACTGTGGAAAGAACCAAGAGAGGAAAATAAAGGCAACATGGTTTAGTGTCATTATTTCATCGCAAAATGTTAGAAATCAGCACATAACAACTAGCCACACGGCCCAGGAGAAGCAGGATGAGCTAAGCCAGTAAGTTCAAGGTAAAGCTGAAATTCAAGCCATTCAGAGTGAATCCACGTGACAGACCTTCTGCCAGCTGAGCATCTTATATGAGTAATGAAGCTGATGCAGTGAAGGAAAGGGAAATACCCCCTCAGAGGTAAACCTGCCATCCGGTCAGCAGGATTTAGCTGAATAATTCACCCTAATGCTTAAACAAACAACGCTTCTAAATTCTTGGGAATCAGACCGTGTCTGTCTCTATCCCCAGGTTCTGAGAACTTCTAAGGACAGGACTGAGATAGTTACAGACAGAATTAAATAGGGAGTACATCCTCAGCGATGATTTCAGAGAGGGAAATCATGAACTTGACTGCCAATAGTGTTAGGAAAGGAACTGAACTTGACTCTGTTTTCCAGACCCAAAGAGGACCTCAGACGTTTCTGAGGAAGGATGGAGGCAAGAACAGTGTTGCTCACAGGTTTGACAGTCTACGCCTTTGCTGTCAACTGATCATAAACATTCTGGAATCATCACCCACCCAGGTCCCTTAGCCTCCCTCCTAACATGACCACAAGTTACAGCCTTGGTTATCACCAAGAATATTAGCTGTCTTTTACGTAGTCCGTTTTCTATTTCTACCAACTCTTCTGCAAGATTCAGCACTTACTTGCATTCATCTAAAGTCCTGTTGTCCAACAGAATTTTCTATGATGAGGAAAATATTCTATATCTACACTATCCTATATGGTAGACCCCAGCCACATGGGCTTAGTGGTACTAATGAAATTAATGTTTAATTTTATTTATTTTCTTTGAAATGGGGTCTTTATTCTCAGGCTGATCTCAAACTCATAGGCTCAAGTGGTCCTCCTGCTTCAGCCTCCCCAGTGGCTGGAACCACAAGTATGGTATACCACACCCAGCTGTTTAATTTTTACTGGACAGTGCAGTACTATCAAGAGCAATGTGAATTTATTTGAATCCTAAATAGAGCATAAATGGAGGAAAAAGGTTACAGTGCACATACTACAGCTCTCTGTTTCTCAGACTCCTTCATGGCTATAGGTGACCACTTGACACAAGTGTGGCCAATAGGAGGAAAGCTAAAAGTTGCTGGGCAAGTTTTTGCCTTTCCTATTTGCCCCCTTTGCTTTTCTTCCATCTGGATGTACACAGCACAACCTGCACATGGAACAACTTCGTTGAGTGCAAATACCATACATCAAGGTCAGCAAAGCAGGAAGTAGGACAGGGGCTCGGACCCTGAAAGCTCCTTGAACCATTGCATTAGTCCTGGATTGCCAACCTGCGGGTTTCTGCGACATGGGATAAGTGAAACCCTCATTCATTCAAACTATTCTTCGCATGTTTTTCTGGGCCTGGAAATAAACACACTATTTCTAATGAAATAACAAGGTCCCAGTATTATTTGCCACATATTGCCTTGTTATCTATAGAACTGGTATAAAGTCAGATTATAATATTTGGGCTTATCCCCTGCACCTACCCATCCTCGCTACTATCCTTGGGGCCAGCCCAGGGCATACTGTGAAGCAGGGGAGCAGATTTTATCAAACTGTCTGCTCCTCACTTGGCTTTCCTTCTCTGTGTTCTGCTTCTTTCCTGTGTGTTTCTCTTCCCTGACTCTTTGTATCTTTCCTCTCCTCCCCCAGCAGCTTTCCTGCTATTATTCATTGTGTTTGTGGTCATCCCTAACGCTGGGGCATGGAGAAAGAGCAAAGTGGGCTGCCATAGACTAAAGACATGCCGGTAACAAGAGGGAGGGGAAAAGAAGGTATGTGGATATCAGAAGGTGTTCCTTTCCATTAAAAGTATTTCCAGTAAGTACTTTTCTACCGTGTGCCTAGAAAAGTGCTCCCCTGATTGAACTTCTGAGATCTTGTTCACTCTTCTTTTTCTCCTTGATGCTGTTAACTGGGCACCTAGCATATGCTAAGCCTTTGCTTGGCCCTGAAATGTATATTGTTTCCTCTAACCCCCAGAACAAACCCAGCAAGTGAGGTTCTCCAAGAACTTGGGGACGGTTCACCGCAAGCTGTACATAATCGCAGTCTTTCACTAAATTTTTTGAAAATTCTTCCTCTTGTCTATATGCCAATTGCATTTATTATTCTCATTATAAAGATGAGGGAAATGAGGTTCATGGGGCAAAGCAACTTTGCCCATATTAGTGTCGGGCTTTGAACCTGGAATTTCCGGCTGCACAAGTGCAAGGTGTTTTCTATTTGAAAGAATAGGAGGCTTGGGGAATATCCCCCCATGTGACCCTATCTAGTCTTAGCCTCTGATGTTGCAAGTGTCAGCGTCCCTCCTCAGAGGAGCTCTGTGAGAGGAGAGGGGGAGGAAGGACAACCCGGGGAGCGGCCCTGAGTGATGAGAGCAGTCAAGAAGCCCAGGGCTCTGCCCCAAGAAAGATCATTAACCTCAATGTCCTCCAGGATGGTGAGGTGCTAATGTGCTTCCTAACCTCCCAGGGAAGTTGTGAGGATTAACTCTTGTTTAAAACCAGTTTGTGATCCAGTGCTGAAAGAAGCTCCTAATGTGTTTTTTGGCCCCTCTCATTCCTCCTGTTTTCGTCATGACTCATGAAAATAGATGGAGCAATAAACGTGGTAGAGTGAAAAGACGGTTTAGAAAGCTGAGCATGAATGAGCTGAAAGCAGAGGAGGGTGGAATGGAAAGGGCAGGATGGATGGCTCTAAAATTCATAGTCTGACCAGGAACCACTGGAAGAATACATTCAACGAGCCATCCTTTTCCTCAGACGCTCAATAATGCAAAGTGGAAGTCCTTCACCCCTATACCGTCCATCCCATCCCAAGGAAGAAAAGCCTGTGTAACTTCTGATAAGTGCTCCTCAGGGGCAAAGTTTAGGTACAGTCCTGCCTTCTGCTTTTTCCTGTTGTAGATCTTCCCCCTGAAAATGGAGGTCAGTCTTTGGCTGTTTGGTCATTTGGACTTAGATGCATCCACAAGGCTGAAATATTTTTTAGTGAAAACCTTCAGCAAGCTGCAGCCTTTTCTACACCTTTTCTCTTCTGCTCTCTTGTGACGTCTGACTCTCCCTTTTCCTCTTTTTCTAATTGAAAAGGATGAAGGTAAAAATGTAAGGGCAAACTCTTTTAAGGGTCAGCCCAACATGAAAGCATCCCAAAGTAGTGTTTAAGGAAGGAGAGAGCTTCAGGGACAGAGACAGCCTATGAATGTTCTTCAAACCCACCTACTGCATCTATTAACAGCCTTTTGCTTAATTTGTTGGCAGTTTACCTTCTTGTGTTATGCCAATCTTATTTCTAACCCCAACGTAGAATTATTACCCTGCAGTCATAGATTATGAAACAAATATCTATGCTCCCAGACACTGAGGAAAATGTGAACAGGATGAAAAAAAGGGTCTGCTCACAACATGACAAATGTCATTTCCAGGACCTACAGTGTACTGTATTCCTTTTTACTATGATCTTTCAATCCATCTGAGTAAGATAAATACACAATTAATCATTCAACAGATGTTTACCCAAGATCTTCTACATGCTGCCATATAGGAGATGCTCTATAAACACTCATGAATTAAGAGCTGAGGGACAGAAAAGAAATATCTTGATTTTAAGTTCACGATATTCACAGCTAATTATGGAGAAAAGACCAATTAGTTCAGAGGCTAAAGCTTTAAGAAAGAAACATCAGGAATCCTAACGCAGAGATATGATTCTTATTTGGGTGAGGCAGGAGCATCCCCAGGCTTGACCAAGGAGCACTACATATTGTTGCTCAGTGTCTGTACTGCGCAATGGAACTGGCCAAGCATGAGTAGGTGCCAAAATTCAGCTTACTCTTCTTGCCAAACTGAGAGACCATGGGCTACTTCTGCCCAGATGTGATTTCTTTTCCAAGGCATACAATCATATAGTGTATGTTGGCAAGGGCTTGTTTTCCTCACTAAAAAGATAATGTCCCTACTTCACGTTCACTCTTCCTATAGTCATGATGATCATGTGTGGCCCAAAATAAAAGAGAATCACTGCACTACAGCTCTCAATTGGTGGATTAAATAAAATGTTGTATCATTGATTTCTGAGCACTAGACTATCCAGAGATGTTGCCGGTGTCTATTTAATAGAACTGCCAAAAAACATTTAATTTTTTTCATATAAAACACACCCAGAAAATTGAACAAATTTCATCAAAATGTTTAAGTGCCAGAAATGATTCCAATCTAATAAAGCACTGAGGCCTCACGTTGTCTGTACTGCACATGTGGCAGACCTCCATAAACAACACGGTTGGAACCTGGTTTTTAATTCTTTTGCACAAAATCACCAATTTAGGTCCTGCTGGGAAACCTTTTGGAAGGGTCTCTTTGTAAATAAAGCAACCAATTTCTTAAAATAAAGTTGGCCCTGAGTGGTTCCTTCGGGGTCTGAGAGGAATCTTTGCTGATCAGATGCTGAGGCGGGCCTGCGCCATCAGCTGTTGTGACAGAATCTGTTGGTATCTGCTGGCGCTCTGAGTGACAGCAGTGTGTAATCACAGAGACACACAGATACACATCAGAAGGCAAGAATACATAAATAAGCAGCGGAACTGGGAACTTGAATGGACCTCTGTGCAAAACACTTCAAAACTGCCATTTTGCAGAGCCTGAAGATCTTTCTGTTTTGCACTTAGAATCTGCAGTCAGGAGGGCAAGAGAGAGAGAGAGAGGAGTTAGTTTTATGGAGCGCATCCTACACTCCAGGTGCAATGGGCTTTGCTTGTGTCCTGGCATGTACTTCTCATAGTCACAATATAATGTTACTTGTATTATTCCCATTTACAGATGGAAACACCAAATTTTGAGAGAGGGAAGGGCCTGCGCAAGGCTGTACTGTTGATAAATGATGGAGACAGAGCTCAAATCCAAGTCTTTCAGATTCTAAGGCCCATACACTACCACCTCCTCTGTTTCCACCTTGTGTGCACATCAGGGAAAACACTTTCTTCTGATCTTAGGTGGACTCCTCATCTGCTGGTTTCTAAGTATTCAAGCTGAGGTGTCTTTCAGCAGGTGCCCTTCGCCTCATCCACCTCCCTGAAAAAAGGGGAGTCCTTATTCAGAAAGGAGCCTCCAGTGTAAAGCTCGGCTGGGTCCAGTTGGACAAGGATGAAATGCATATTTTTATAATCAAGCTTTTTGGGCAGTGAGGACAGAATACTATTGAACATGAAGTTCAAGTGTTTGTCTAGCCTTCCGCATCTGTCCTGGCATCCTCTCTACATTCACACAAGATGAGAGATTGAGACAATGCACAAGTGCACACAACACCTGCAGTCCCTGAAAGTGTCAATTGGCAATGACAACCAGCTTCTCCCCTCTGAGCAAAGAGAAGATTTACAAGAAGGGCAGTGGTGTGCTCTGAGGGGAGTAAACCCACTTTATGTAAACCTGAAAGATCAGTTAGAGTTCCCAGAATTCACCCCCAGAGTGTGCCCTTGAAGTTACCAATTGAGGGACTGTGAGAAACAGTATAAATGAACTCAAAACAAAACAAGACTCACCTGATTACAAGTTTCATTATGAACCTGGGGTTTTTTTAGAACTGGTGATGTCACGTTGCTTTGAAATGTTGGGAAGGGTGGGGGTGGTGTCTCTGCTCAATGTTCAGGTGAACTTGGAGTGTGCTGGAGGGCTCCCCATTGACATCACACAAAACCCTCTCCCTTCTCCAGGCCCCGCTAGCTTTCTAGTCCACTCCTGCCCTGCTCCTATTAGAGGTGCCATACACAATACCACAGACTGGGCACGTTATAAAGGAAAGAGGCTCATTTGGCTTGCACACAGTTCTGGTCTAGACCTTCAGGCCACATCTGGTGATAACCTTCTTTGCTGGCAAGGTCCCGAGGTGGCGCAGGGCATCACATGGTCAGAGACGGGGAACACATGACAGGCCTGGTCAAACTGGCTTTTATAGCAGACCTGCTCTAGAGATAAATCTATTAACTCATTAATTCATTAATCATAGGAGTGGATTAATTCATCCTAATGGGAAGGAGCCCTAATCATGTCTAAAATGTTCCACCTGATCACACTTCTTAATGTCTCCTAAAGATACTGAATTTCAACATGAGTTTTGGAGGGGGCAAAGCATAGGCGGTAGAATTTTGTTACTTTCAAAAGTAGCTACAGTAAAAACCTGGTAGCATAATAATTGTCTGTGAATGCTCCAGCTGTCAAGTTATGGAGACTCATACCAGTATCCATCTTCAATGCACAATTCAAACTTGGGGTACATACGTTCTAAGCATTATCCACAGAGAAGCAGTCCTGGGCTCCTCCTGGAAGCCTATTTTTTCTTTTAAATGCAAAATCCCAAGCTCTATTCCAGACCCAGTGGTTCATAATCTGCATTTTTATAAGATTCTCACGATTCCTATGTGTATTAAAGTTTGAGAAAGGCTGAGACAGGCTGGTGGTTCTCCAAGTGTGTCTCTAGGGGACTGGTGAGATGGCTCAGCAGCATAAGCGCCTGCCTGGCAAGCACAAGGGACGGAGTTCGACTCCCGGAACCCACATAAAGGAAGAAAAGGGCCGGTGATATTGCTCAGAGGCACAAGCACCTGCTGGCAAGTGCGAGGTCCTGAGTTCGACTCCTGGTACACACGTTAAAAAAAAAAAAGTGTGTCTCTAGGACCAGAAACATGAGCATCCCCAGGAAGCCTGTTACTAAGGAAGAATCTCACGTCTCCTGAGTCAGAATTTCCATCTTAATGATCCCCAGGTGAGCTGCACCTACATTAAAGTTGGGAAAGCATTTTTTAGGTTCAGGCACTCCTGGTTATAGCCTTGGCACCTCCACTTACTAGGTATAATCTAAGACAAAGAATATAAACTCTTGGAGTTTCAGTTTACTTTAACAGTAAAATAGGCTAATAGACCTTCACTCAGGAAATTCAAAGGGATTAAATTAGGTCATGTAGGCAGAGCTCTTAGCACAAGGCTAACGCATATTAAGCACTTAGTAAATAGTTGTCTTTAGCTTTCGCCATTTGCTTCTTTTCTTCTTGTCTGTCATTCTCTACCCTAGAGATATTTCCATTAGGCCTTTCTGAGTCCCTTCCAGTTTTAACATGCTCTGATTTGACAATTAGTTCATTTTTTCTTGCAACTGCTGAGTGGCCACTAATCCAAACCCTGTAACTGTAATAGAAACAAAACTGGATTAAGAATTCGTTTTTCATCTGCATCTAACCTACTCTTCTCACTGAGTTCAGTTTTGTCTCCAACAGAGGACAGAAGCAGAAGGAGGACAGAGACCACCCCATGTCTGGGAAGCACCTACCACATAAACCACACTGAGATAATCACGCCAGGGGAAACAAAGCTCATGGAGTTCCCTTGTCTAACCAGGGAGACTGACAAACAAATATACAACTGAATTACAAGTATTGCAAAATATTGTGAATGAGGATCATATAAGCAAGACTAGAAGGATAATAAAACTTAGGTGGCTCTTACAGAGGCTGGGGAGGTGGACAGAGGCAGATTTGAGACCTTAGGTAACAAGTTCTGTAATTTAGGGAGGACAAGGCAGGATACCAGAGCAGTAAGCTTATTAACATGGGTAGCTACAGAGGTTTGAATACAATCAGTCCCCTCCAAAACTCGTGTTGAGATTTATTTCCCATTATGACATATGAGGAGATAAAACCAGGTGGAACCTTTAAGAGGAAATTGGGGATCTTTCCTCTTGAATGAATTAATCCCTTCATGCAATTAATGTGTTAATGGGGCATCTCCTCCTCAGGACTAGGTTTGCTTCAAAAGCCAGTTTGGCTGGTCTTTCATCACTCCCTGCCTCTTGCCATGTGACGCCCTGTGCTACCTCAGGACTCTGCCAGGAAGGCTACCACGAGATGCAGCCCTCTGACCTTTGATCACAACTGTAAACCAAATAAACCTCTTTATGACTGACCTTGTCCCGGGTATTGTGCTAGTAGCAAAAGAAAATGGAGTAAGACGGTAACTAAAGCAGACCTCAGCACCAATTAAATTCATGCATGAGCTCCTAGCACCTAGGAAGAGCTCAACAATATTTGTGCAAACCACAAATGAATAAAAGAATGAAACAGGCAACATAGAGGGACTGATGATACACTAAATGTGAAAGTGACGACCTAGGAAAAGTGCCTTACAAAAGAACAGAGGCATTGCTCATCCAATATCTCTACTTCCTCCTGAACTTTAAAATGTTCTTGCTCTGTTGGATTTGTTTAATCTCATACAAATTTGCTGCAATCTCACATACCTGTAAAAATAACCGCATATGACTTCCACATTGCACTCTACCTACCACCCCTTTCTCTAGTATCCTTTAAAACAAAATGTTGAGTTGTCCTTTCTTGTTATTTTCACTTCTTCCCCTCTCATTTTCTTTCTTAAGAAATGAAGCAAAAACACATTCTATTGGCACATAGGCAGTATATATGTAATGTGTGGGTGTATCATACAGCTCGATGATAAAAATGGATACCCCACAAGTGTTCCACCCAGCACAAATATTAGAGCCTTACAACTGTACTGAAGTAACTTGTGTCTGATTCTCTATTCCACCCATGCCTCCACTCACTGAAGCAAAAATCCTACATTTTATATTTATCATTCCCTTTCTTCTACATATAGATTTGTCACAATAATTTATATCACTAAACACCATATTTTTAGTTTTATCTGAGTTTTTTCACTTTCTAAGAATGGACAGTCACACAAAAATCAATCCTAACTGGAATCATCAATAGCAAAATGTCCAAAATTTTAGAAGAAAATAAAGGATAATATCTAGGTCTTCTAGTTATGAACTGACGTTTTAAACAAGACCCAAAAGCTGTACTGAGTAAAAGAAAGAGCAAAAACAAAAACTCCTTCTTTCCACATGCACACTTTCTTTTCCCATTGCCTCCCAGATGTCGCACTGCTAAGCAACTGAACCATTAGTATCTCATCTTTTTGTGTCAAATGCAGTCCTAACAGTATGTGATTCCTTTAAAATCCACATATCTTCCAGAGATTGGTAATATAGTAGATCTGTACTATGTGTTGGGTTTCCTAGGAAGCAGATTCTAAGACAATGTTTAGCATTCAGAATTTTTTAAGGTAAGCTCTTAGGATCAACAACTACAAGGAAAGGTCAGGAAGCTGTACTGGACATGGAGTAGCTGAGCTGTGCTGTGGTTCAATGGAAGCCTCAGGCAATGCCATGGGGAGTTGAGAAGCTGGAATAGCCCTTCAGAAGAATTCTAAGCTGGGTCACCAAGCCTTTTATCCCTGATCCACACCAGTCACTGGATGCAGTAGATCTGGGCAAGAAGGCTCTCTTCAGCCAAGACGTTTCCTCAGGAGACTGACCAAGGTGGAGCGTCTGTCAGCATACTTTCCGCAGCTGGGGTTATACATTCTCATACCTGGAGGGAAATCTGGATGGCTCATTACAGCATCCATCAAAGACCTTTATTCCGAGCCTGCATGTGTCACATGTCTTCCTGACCCAGAGCAATCCAGTGCCAAGACAACATGAGGGATGAGTGAACCGCGCAGGGAACACAAAAGACGAAAACAGATCTCAGCAAATAGAAAGTTGGGGGAAAAAAATTCTGGTTGCTGGTATTAAATCACACTGCACTGTACACCAGCTTCCTATTTGACTTCTAAATGTTTCCCAGGATCCACCTGAACTTTCCCCCAACTAGTGGCTGAGTTACCCATTTAGCAGCCTGAGTACCGTCTTAGAGAACCAGGCCGCAGGAGTGGCTGCACACCCCCATCTGCACAACCACCAAAAAATGCCCACTTTGATAAGCTTACCCAGAATTTTGTAATCAGATAATCTAGAAAGATGTTATATTCATTTCAACATGAATAAAAATGTTGAATCATCTCAAAAACTAAAATTTTATACTTTGACTTACCAGGTAGGAGAGTAAGCACTAAGCCGAGGACAGTACCCTAATCTTTCTAGTATTTCAACTCATGATCAGAGCCAGGCCTCAAATGCAGCCCTACGCAGCAGGTAGCTAGTAGCAGGAGAGTCTCGGTAAGGTAGACTCTAAGCTCAAGCAGGTTTGCAGTTGGCTGTCATAGAATCCAGGGCCATCTGTATGTGCAGCTCTGCCGTAACTCACCTTCTCAGTGTTGAAATTATTGAGGTGAGAATATTGTATTTTTGGGGGCTTTTTGTTTTTTTTGTTTTTTTATATGCGGGTACCAGGAGTTGAACTCAGGACATCGTGCTTGCCAGGCAGGCGCTTATGGCACTGAGGTATATCACCGACCTGAGAATATTTTAATTGATCAACAAGATAAAGAAAGATATAAAGTCACCAAGAAGTAGCCTGTCCTCCCTTTATGCTGACTTGGTATTGTTCCATGACAACTGAACAGGTAGAAGTAATTGCAAATGAACATGAAGAGAATAAAATGACTCATCTTAATTATTCTCCAGACTGATGGTGTTCAGTAAATAGCACTTCTACAGGATATTAATAGGTTTCCTACTTAAACCTGGGGGGAGATCTTTCAAATCCATTTGGGAAATGCTAACTATCTCTCCTGCATAGTCACAATGCACATTTGCTTATTAAGAGATCTGGAAGTCCTGCGGAAAGTAAACCTGTTCCATGCTGCTGGAGTGTGCTGTCCTCATGAGTCAAGCCCAGAAGACATTCACCGCAGAACACCCCTTAACATCTTGCCAAACTAGTGAATGAAGAACACAGTTTGGAAAATGTTGATCTAAACCTACCTATTCTGTTTAGAGATGAGCAGCCTAAGGATCAGAGAGGAAAGGTGACCTTCCCATGGTCACTACACTTGCTATAGGTGCAGAGTCGGGACAAGAACCCTGTCTCCATAGCCTTCTGACTGAAGCTCTTCTAATCCATGAAGTACTGGGAAGGAAATCAGATTCTCTTCCCAGTACTGGGGATTGAACCCAAGGTCTTCACAATGAGTTACAGTACCAGTCTTATTTTTTTTATTAAGTATTTTGAGACAGGCCCTTGGTAAGTCACTAAATTGCCCAGATTGGGCTCGAACTTGTTTCTGCCTCAGCCTCCCACAGTGCTGAGATAGGCATGCACTATCACTGCTGCCTCAGATTTTCTATTTTTAATCTAGCAGTTGATTAAGGGTTGATCTAAGAGATGAATACAGAATTAATCTTATACAGAATTTTTTTTACTATTTATAGTGTTCCTGTGGGTTTTATTTATTGAATATTTCCAACCCGACCTGAGAGGGAAAGTAGAGATAAATATAGCCTACATAAGGCACAAGGCAAAGGGTGTTTACCTGGGACATAAAGGTCGAAGCGTGACTTTTAAGGGAGTTTTACATCTCCTCTGATAAGCTAAACAACTGAATTAGGCGTAAGGGAAGTGAGAACTAAGATGAAAGAAGGAAGAAGAAAATGGGAGAAGATAGTGAGACCCCAGTGGCGTGGCTGCAGAACAGGCTCCTGAGAGAGAAACTACCGCATCTCGATGATGGATTCCAGGCAAGGAGTGCTGCTTCCCAGTGTGAAGTGGCCTCAGGTGGTTGTTAACGTTAACTGCGTCAGCTTGCTTGGCTTGGGAGCTGTCTAGAGGATTACTAAAGCACATTTCTGCCTTGTCTGGATGTGTCACAGAGGCATGACCACAGTTACTATACATGGTTCCTTGCCCCTTTCTCTTAGCACTGAGTCCCTGCTCTGCTTTCTGGCCACCATAAACTAAGCAGCTTTTGTCCACCATGCCCTTCTGCTGTGTTCCTAACTTGGAGCCAGCCAATTGGACTGAACCCCTTGGAACTGTGAGCCAAATTAAACTTTTCCTCCCTTAGTTGTGTGTGTCAGACATTGTGTCCCAGCAATGGGAAAGGAAGTAGTGTATCTTCTGTGATGTGCTTTCCATGCTTCCCTGCTCCCAAGGTCTTTAGGTGAAGAGTGATAAACAGCCTAGATAAGCACTAACCCTGAAACAAGCTGCCCTGGTGAATTAAATAAGGGCTCGGTTTATATTTGGGCAAAGAAAGCTGATGCCCCCGGGAGAGATGGTGTCGGGGAGTCAGATGCATCAGAGCAGAGCCCGGAGTAAGAACTGAAAGCAAGAGGTGGCAAGAGGCAACCACATCTCTAAGCACCTGCCTCCCACCCAAGACTCCTTTAATATATTGGACAAAGGACTGAAATTCTTTAGTCAAAGGGGAATAGAGCCTCAAATTAATTTATTTGAACACTTAGGTAAAAACTGAACCAGAGGGGCCTGTGAGATGGCTCAGTGGAGTAAGCGCCTGCCTGGCAAGCGCGAGGGCCTGAGTTCAACTCCCGGAACCCACATATGAAAAAAGGGCCGGTGACATTGCTCAGCGGCATGGGCTCCTGCTGGTGCATGAGGTCCTGAGGTAGATCCCCAGTACCCACAAAAAAAAAAAAAAAAATTGAACCAGAAAGATAAATAGGACATTTCAGTTACACAATGAGATAGAGACAAGGAATATCATGTGAGGAAATCATTCAACGTGGCTCCTAATTCCTTCAAATTAGATATACTGCGACTGGCTTCTTAACTTCGCCTATCCACAAAGCTCTCATGTTCTTAGCTGTGTTTTCTTGTGTCCAGAGTGGATTCAGCCAGCCTATTGTCCACTAAAGCTGCAAGCAACAGGTCAGTACCCAGCAACTGTGGAGCCAGTCCTCTTCTATTTTCTGATAAAAACACCCACAAGATTAAGTAGAAAGACCCATTAAGAATAGGCCCAGAGAACACAAAGAAAATGTACACATTCAGTTTGCAAGACTGAAATTCTAAGATCTCAAAATTAAAAGTTTTTTAAATGCTAAGGAGTCACGTAACAATCTTCTAGTTGGCCTGACACGCCCCCAGTGTTGGCATAACAGTTTAGATTTAACTTTTAATTCCAAGTAGCCTTAAATTTCCTTAAATCACTACGTATTTCTCTACTTTTCAGCACTTTTTTCCTACTCACAACATGTTGAATTGGATATTTCCCAGTGGTGACTCACATTTAAACCCTTCATTTCACTAACAAGATGGGCTTGGCTCACCTGTACTGGGAAGAGCCAAGTTTCTCCTCCCATCAACATTCAATAACTCTGAATACACATTCTGCAGCAGCCTGACATTCAGATTTATCTTTTTCTACTATGGCAGGATAAACTTGAACACTTCATTTCTGAAGTTTCCTTCTTATGTGGCCCACAGCTTACTCTCTGTGAACCAGTCAGTTGGAACCCAGGGTGGATGAGATTTCGAGGATATGTGGTGTGCACAACACAGGCCTCAGAAGTCCTGGCCCAGGTAATTTTGATGATAATTCCAGCCTGTTTCTTTCTAAGCAGCAAGACTTAGACTCTTTCTCCAAGCCTATAGCCAAGCCACTGCTTATCCAGAAAGTAAGTCCAAGATCAGATGGCAACTCTCCACGCATTCCAACAGAGTCCATCTGCAATGCTTTCTCCCTGGACAGAGTTCCCAGCACAAGCACAGCCACCGGAGGTCAGCCAGACACTCAAATCAGTATTTCCTGTTTCAAAAGCTACTTGTTGTCCCCTACCAGCAAGGATAGAGGACATTCTTAGATAATGACATTGCTGTACTTATCGTTTTGGGAAGAAACTCTACTTCTTGTAGAAACAATTATGAAACCAGAAAACTAAAATGATTTAATTATTTAGTATTTTAAGTAAACGTGGGTGTGTGGTTTATTATTACTAAGTAATGGATGCAAGAAGTTTCTGGACCACAATGCTGAAGGGTCTGTCTGTTAAAAAGCTTTGTAACTTAGCCATGTTGTATAACAAGACACACTGATTCTTCTTCCCAGATAGAAAAGCAAGGACAATATACAGAGCTATAGGTTTGGAGGATAATTCCAGATTAAGGGTTAAGAACAATGCAGAGGAAATGTGGAGCCATCAGAAATCATTTTCCTACTTCCTGTACAAAAAGAGAATCCTTCTCTTAAGAAATGGGGGAAAATTGGGAAATAATTGAAGTTAAAAAACTAGAACTTGTTTATATTCTGCAGAATTTTCTTTCTGGTCGTAATTGGTCATTTACTATTAAAGAAAATATTTCCAGGCAAAAAAATAAAAAATAAAAAAAAATAATAAAACTACTAGACAAGACCACCAGAAAAAAAATTTTTTCCCCAAAGGAATAGACACTAAATATTCTTTGAGGACAATATGGCTTCTGTAGTAACTGATCAAACTCTACCATTGTAGCAGGAAAATCTTAGACAATACACGAATAAATGAACTTAGTTGTATTCCAATAAAACTTTATCTACAAAGGCAGACAAGTAATTGAGTTGCTCCCACAGGTAATAGTTTGTTGATCTTACCCTAGACTATAAATTTTATGAAGGAGAAGACCTACATTCCCAAGGTACAGAACATTGCAAACACTCAATAGATGTTTATGAATGACATCAAAAATTAGAATATGGCCCTAGCACTATCATTGTGTCACCTTGCTTAAGTCAATTCATCTTTTAGATCCTCGGCTTTTGAAAATATAAGAAGGGAAAAGTAATGTTTATCCTGTTAGTTTCCTGGGACATCTCACAATAATATAAACCAGTGAAATTGCCAACATTAGTGAATTCTTTAAAGGTACTGTATAAAGCTAACTGCCTTATCTATCTCTCCTTATTTACTTTTCATAACCCTGCATTATCTCAATTTTCCAAGATAAGGAATCAAGCACCTAGAGTTTAAATAACTTAGATCCCATAGTGAATGACCAGAAGCAAAATTCAGTCTCTAGTGCATGCCCAGCTAGCCTCTATTTTCCTAATTTATTTTCCTTATGCTTGGAAAGTGAAATGAGATATTGTCATTTGTTTTTTTTAATAGCTGATGGGACATTTAGCTATGAACAACTTATTTTGTACTTAGCTATCTAATCCTCTTGACCCTATATGATGTATCCAGCCACCATCACTGAGATAAAGAAAGTTATGGATAATACTTGGTAAAGACTTTTTGATACCAAATAAATGCTGATAAAGGGGTAGAGGGGAATTTATTGGTAAAATACTAGACAGTCCACAGAATTAAGGAAGAGCCAAATGAAACCTTGAAGTGGAAGAGGACCTGTGCCACAGGACTCTGATAATGAAACAATAGCTCCCAAACACCCTGCCTCAAAGAATCTCTCCTCACGTTTCAAATTTCCTGGAAAGAGAATCTCTTGTCCAGCTGCAACACACATTCCTATCTTTATATTAATCAGTTACGGCCAAGGAGCAAAACTGGTGGCGATGCCACACCACAGATGGAATGGAACCATAAAGCAGGCAGCCACATGGGTGGAATGCCAAATTTCCTTACCGTGTTCTGTCTCCAGCTGACGCTACCTGTTACACATTGCCATTGCCCTGTTAGGATATTTTGCATGGAAAATATGCATGTAGGGTCTTCTAATCCTCTATTATGGCCCACCCCACCCGCAAAACACAAACAAAGTTATTGTTAAGAGTTCCAAATGCTTCCACCCTCCCACATTCAACCTTGCACTCCTGCTACCTATCTTTTGCCACCCATCTGTCTCTTGCAATTTATCTTTAATCTTTAGGTCACACGACCTATCGGGGATGTGCATAATCTTTGATCAGCCCTGTCTACTTCACCTATTATCATACATAAACATGTTGATAGCAAAATCATCATGTTTGCTTATTTGTATATTAGTTATACCAATAAAACTTATTGTCATGACTCTGATTTTATATGTATCTTTGTGTTTTACAATATCTGTAGATAAAAATATAGCCTTAGTATCACGACTATATTTTAATATAAAATGGAAGCATTATTCTTTTTAGTTTTTTTCTTATTCTTAACCTTATTTCTACAGTAATTTTGTGGGCCTCAGTACTTGTTTCTGGTCAGCAACATTACAGAATCCCCTTTCCTTCTTAGGTAAAATATGCTTTTCATTTTCATCACACTGGGGGTCAGAACCTTTAAGAAAGTATTTAGATAAATGTGAACCATGGAAGGTAGGAAAACCTGCTTTAACTGGGATTTGTGTGTGTGTGTGTGTGTGTGGGTACCGAGGGTCGACCTCAGGACCTCGCGCGCCAGCAGGCGCCCGTGCCACTGAGCGATATCACCGGCCCCTTTTTCGTATGTGGGTTCCGGGAGTCGAACTCAGGCCCTTGCACTTGCCAGGCAGGCGCCTATGCCACTGAGCCATCTCACCGGCCCATTAACTGGGATTTTTGTCTTCTTTTAAATTTGCAATTGCATTTTCTATCTCTGTACTTCCCCTTCCTCAGCCCAGAACAACCTGTCCCTTTCCACAAGCCAATAGCTTTCACATTATACTGGGAAACAGCCTGCAATCCCCAGAAAGCATAGAGCTTTCTGCCACAGAATATCTGGAAAGAGTTTGAGAGAGTCTGGGGTCATTTCAGTCCCATTCATTTCATGGCATTCGGTATAGTTCAGCTGTTGGTATTTTTTCTTCAGACCTTTAAATTATTGTGCCAAAAATAACAATATTACCAGCTAATAATAATTGCTTTGATTTATGATCTTAAACTAATTTCCAGGTAAGTATTTTACGAGCATTATCTCATTTATTGTTTTGAAAACTCTACATCCATGTCATAGATGAGGACACCAAAACTTAGAGTTTAAGCAAGTAATTATGCCACATAGCTGGTTAGAGGGAGCCTGGGATTTAAATCCAGGTGGTCTGACCCAATTAGTGCCTCAGCTCTAAATATTTTGTAGATTTTTTTTTTTTAATTCTAATTTTGTAACTTGCTTTGACCATTATTATGATAAAATGTCAGGGTAACTGACATGATAGTTTGCTATCTTTTTCAGCATGAGATTATTAAGCTTGATTTACTAGCCTTCTACATCCATTGCCCCAAAATCATATCTCTCATTTATACCTAGAAATCAATGAATAAGCAGAATTTTCTTTTATTCGATTCATGTATATATATATATATATATTTTTTTTTTTCCTTTTTATTATGTGCTCAGCACTGTGCTTGGCTCTATGATAAACATAAGAATAACCAGTCTCTTCCCTCATGGAGTTAGGAGAGCATGACAATATTAAATAGAGATAAGAAGATGAGAGAAGAGAAAAGAATGAGAAGGAAAAACAATTCACCCCCAAATATTACAAGCTAAGTCTACTCTGCACTAGGTAAAATTTGATAGAAATTTACTCTGCAGACAACTTTTCGAAATGGATTCTAATCTCTAAATTTTGTCCTGTAAGTATGGAAACACTGTACATTCCTATAATGTCAGCTTTTCTGAGCCACTGAATTCTGCAGAGAAATGCAGACATCTTTTCCACAAAATGTTATAGCACAGTCCGTCTAATTCATTTACTACTCTCAACCAATTAAAAACTGCTTCATTACTATAAATTCTTGAAAATCGTGGTGGACAGAGGAGTGAAATTGATTTTTAAACAAAGCAAGTATAAAGAAAATGACTACATTTTCATTTCTGGGCTTATGCATAGGAAAATAGAGTACTATTAATCTAAGAAAAAAATCGCCTCTTTATCCTCAAAAAATCTAGATTAGTTTAATACTAACACAGGGTTAAATTTCATTACCATAAATACTGCAGTAAAATTTTCTGGATGACACTAAGATTTTGAATGTTTTTCAATTTTCAAAAATAATAAGAAAATGAAATCCTAACAGAACCTACAGTCAGTCCTCTGTATTTTAACTAAGTAACAAAGAAACAAGGAGTTTACATAAATGAATAAGAAAATACTACTTTTTTCCACTGATTTCTTGGCCAAGATCATAAAGATTAAGTCAAATTGAGGTTTTTAAACTTGATTTTAGTTAAAATAAATTTTTGAGGTTCTAAATTGTTCCCTCGCCTTCCTCTTATTTGCTTGACTTTTGTTTTGTTTTCTTTAAATTTATGCCCCCTTTGCATGTTCCACTTACGCCAGGTTTGGGAGAGAAAAGCCTTGGTAATTCTGCAGGATGGTTGGTTGCTGCGTGTTGGTCGATTAGGATGAGGCTGCAATCAAGCACCCAAGCATGTTGGTGCGCCTCTAAGTGAAACCTTCAAATCCTTAGAGGTGTTCCTCCTCACTAAACAACAGACCATAAAGTTTGCTTTATGCAAGTAGATTTATTTCTTTATTTATACTCATACACAACCATAAAGGTTTATCTTCTGATCAGAGAAAGAAAATAAACAAAGCAACAAAGGTCTTCACAAAAGAGGATATATGAGCCAAAGTAACAAGGTCTTTGTTCTTTCCAGGTTAACAAAAAATAGGAAGAAAGACAAAAGTAAGAGTTGGACATAATGCAGGCTCCATGCTTTTTTATGTCACTTTGATTCGTGATAAGCAAACTTCAGTGTGTGTTTAAAGTCTTGAGGATTTATATTATTAACCAAACAAGAATTTTTACAATCAGGGAACATTTGTCTGGTTTCCTCCTCGCCTCCTCCCTCCCTACCCATCCCCCCAACCAGCACACACAATTTTTGTAGAATATTTTGTTGGCTATAATTAAACTATGTGTGTTAATTAGGATTAGATTTTAAATGCACTGCTTGGGAAGTTGAAAAATACAGGATCTGAATGAGCCCAAATTGAGATGACACTTGAATTTTCGCAGATGTTTCCATAATCCTAATTTCAAATTGATTGTACTTCCTGAACAGTGAGAAGCCATTTTCAGTTATTTATTCAGACGTGTGCACTACTTTTCCCTCTGCCAGTGGGTAGAAAATATTTAGCACTTTCATTAACTCCTTCAAATAGACTGTTTTCTGAGGCAGGTTTTAATGGGTGGGGAGCCAAATGAGTCCTACTTACTTCCAGAACTTACCAGAGCCCAAGAACAGGCCAAAGCAGAGAGCTGGACTCTGGCAATTTCTCTCGCGCCTAACCTTCACAATGGGTTCAGCTGGTTTTTCACTGTCATTGCTCAGAAGGCCAGGGGAAAAGCAAAGAGAGAGAAAAAGAACTTCCCAAATTACAGGCCAGCAGCAGCCCCCAGCGTGTGACACTTGATTCACTCACAAAGATGTGCAGCGTACTATGCTACATAAGTCCAGGGTTTGGACTCAACACCAGGGCACCTGTAAAACACATTCCCAAATAAATGGCCTGTAAAAAAGATAAGCCCCTGCCAACTGTGCGTTGGTACCAAGCAGCATTTACTGAAGCTGGAAGTACAACACCAGACTTTGAATGCGCCTGAGAGGAAGCATGGTCTTCTGGGTTTCTCATGGTTTCTTTCTATATTTTATTTTGCGTTCAACCCAGAATCCAGAGAGTCTTCAGAAATCCTGCCTTGGAAGCAGCCCCACTCCCCTGATAAGTCTATGTGATTGTAATTCTTTGCAGCTTTCCTGCGGGGGGCGGGGGACTCTGCTGAATTAGAGGCATCGTGCCTTCTTCCACCTGTAACGATTTCCCACTCAACTGTAAGACAATGGCCATGATTGATCTAATGAGGGACTGGAAAAGCCAGCTGATTGCTATAAATAGTTGAAAGCAAAAACTTGTGTTTGGCTTCCCAAAGAATTTCTCATCAACTCTGGTACCCTAACCTAAATAGGTAAGCAGTGCCTGGCAAATTAGGTGAGACATTAAAGCTTTTATTTGGTGGGAGTTTGTATAGAGAGCAAGGAAAAATTCATGCAGAGAGAGATGACTGATGGAATATTCATGTTTGAAAGTAATGATCACATATCATTCTACATGTCCCATGAAGATAGAATTCTTTTTTTTTTAACAGAAAGCAGTTTGAATAAAATGCAAGTATAGGTAAGATTAGAATGTTGGCTTTTTAAATTGGCTGGGGATTTTTTGTTTTGTTTTTTGGGGATTTTTTTTTTTAGACAGAATTTCACTATGTAATTCAGGCAGGCCTTGAACTCACTATGTATCCCAGGCTGGCCTCAAACTTGTAGTGATCCTCCTGCCTCAGCCTTCCAAGTGCTAGGATTACAGGGGTGTGCCACCATCCTCAGCTGTTTGGTATTTTTTAATGATATTTGAAGTCCAGTGGAAATAGTTTTTGTGCATTCATTTGGTAAAGAAAATAGCAAGCTGCAAAGGCACATAAAAGTAATTCACATAATATCCCTGAAAAATTATAATTTTTTTTTCCTCACTGCATTTTTAGCCCTCTATTTCTTTCTTTCTTTCTCTTTTATTTTTTTCTTTTTATGTGGGTACCGGTGGTCGAACTCAGGACCTCACGTTTGGCAGGCAGGCGCTTATGCCGCTGAGCCATCTCACTGGCCCCAGCCCTCTATTTCCTAACCCTGGCTGCACATTAGACTCACTTGATGCCCATACTATATCCCTGATCAATTACATCAAAGCACGGGGCTTGTAATCCAGGAATGGCTATTTTTAACTTCCCAGGGGATTTGAATGAGCAGCCAAGTTTAAGAACCAGTTACTGTACTAGGCAGTCTATTACAATAGCGTAGAGAAATGTTTTTCTTCTATCCTATGTGCAGAACAGAAAGGACCAACTAAAATGGTCCTTGACTCCCTGTCTCTCGCCCTGGGCATTATCTGAGGATTAACATTGCACCGTATGTGTGCCTAAATTTGTTCCCCATCACTGATAGAACCGCTTCCCCTGGAGAATCACAGGATCTGCAGCCCTGAGTGTTTAACTTGCCCAAGGCCATCATCAACTGATAAGTGGCAGAACTAGATTTCAAATCAACCCAGTTTTGGCCTCAGAGTCCATATTTTTACTATGACAAGGGCAAAGATTAAATGTTGTGGGCCCCATGAGCCAAACCCAGCCCAAGAATTTTGTTTCATTCATGCAAAGGTATAAAAACATTTATATTTGAGTGTCCATATTCTGGATGTCTGATCTCTAGTCCTCGGCAATCCCAGTCATTCTCTATTGTCTTCACACCATACATTTCAACCATTTACATTAATAACTTGGCTCCTGCAGGCATTTCAAATAATATCTCTTTGCTAAGGCAGGAAGGTCCCTCTAAATTATGGTGAAGTCACAAAAGTGTAAGTGCTGCCACATACTTCCAACCACCATATGTTGAGCAATACTAAAATTGTGCCTTCCTACTGGCCAGATGGGAGCAATTCTCTCATACAGGCAATGAAGAAAGGGAGAGAGGATCCAAGTGTAGGAGCAACATTTAATCATCTACCAAGAAGTGAGTCCTAGAACACAATTTATAACACACAGGTTTATTGAAACTGGTGCTCCTTGCTAATATCATTCATTCTCTTTTCATTTATTCAATCTTTCACTTAGCACGTAACCACTAGAGAGAAATTTTTTAAATGAGATTCCACAAGGACAAGAATTAAACTGTGTGTTCCATTAGGTGCCAGGCATTTTGTTAAGCACTTTGCAGATTTTTTTCAGTTAATATTCAGCAACCTATCTGATGCTGCTAGTAGGAATATTCTACTAATATAGTACTCTGAGAGGGAAAGGAGCTAGGCATTCTCATTCATTCACTTCAGAGCCATGAGTGAGCAATCACAATGTGCCAAGCACTCTCCTAAATATTGCTGACTCCAGAGTTGGAACAAGACTCCCAAATAGCTCACTTTCATCAGCTCTGTTCTGTAGCTATCACATATTAGCTTTTAAGAGCTGATTATTAAAATTTTAGGAATTTTGCAAGCTTGTTGTTATATCACTGATAACTTGAAATTAGCAAATCAGCAGATAGTACAAATCAGGACTTTCTTCTTTGAAGGCCAATTTATTTTTTTATATTAAATTTATTGGTACATTTTAGATATACATAATGGTCACATTGACCAGAGGGAATTTTTACCTGTACATGACATACCTTGATTTATCCCATTTCCCTCCCCTCCCTTCAACCCCTCTTCCCCTCCTTATTTATAAAGCTTTGTTTCCAGTTTATCCTTCTTTTGTCATATTTTTTCCTTTCCTCCCTTTCCTCCTCTCCCTCCCTAGTTCCTCTTTCCTTTTGAAAAATTTCTTCCTATTTTATAATATCTATTATACAATTTGGTTCTTATTTACACTTTCAGTTTCTCACAATAGAGAGACAATGTGATATTTATACATGTATTTTATAATATGTATTATACAATTTGGTTCTTATTTACACTTTCAGTTTCTCACAATAGAGAGACAATGTGATATTTATACATGTATTTTATAATATGTATTATACAATTTGGTTCCTATTTACACTTTCAGTTTCTCACAATAGAGAGACAATGTGATATTTATACATGTATTTTATAATATGTATTATACAATTTGGTTCTTATTTACACTTTCAGTTTCTCACAATAGAGAGACAATGTGATATTTACACATGTGTGTCCAATTTATTTCACTTAAGAGTATGGTCTCAAGGTCCATCCAGTTAGCTATCAATATCTCAAGTTTATCCTTCTTTATGGCTGAGTAGTACTCCATTGTATTTAAAAAAAAAAACATCCTTTTTATCCATACATTGGTTGATGGGCATTTGGGTTGTTTCCAATATTTAGCTATTATAAATTGGGCTGCTATAAACATGGGTGTGCATATATCGCTGTGGTATGAAGTTTTTTCCCTCAGAGTGGGATACCACAGAATGGTGAGAGGGAAAAACTCTTAGCCAGTTTTTCCTCAGACAAAGGACTAATATTTAGAACATATAAAGAATTGAAAAAAAAAATCAGACCCCCCTAAATTTAAAGACCCTATCCAAAAATGGGCATCTGAGATAAAGAAGTACAAACAGTAAATAAATATATGAAAAAAATGCTCAACATCACTGGCCATTTGAGATATGCAAATTAAAACAATGCTAAGATTCCATCTCACTCCAGAAATAATGACTATTATCAATAAAACAACCAATAACAAATGCTAGAGGGACTAGTGGGGGTAAGAAACACTTCTCCACTGTTGAGAGTGTAGACTGGTGCAACCACTGTGGAAATCAGTGTGGAGATTCCTCAAAAAACTAGGACTGGAGGTCCCATTGGACCAGCTATTCCCATTCTTGGTATCTTCCCAAAGGAAAATAAGGCCAATTTATAACACATCATTATTTATATGTGATGATAACTTCTCTAAGGCAACTTATGATGTCTCAGAATTTTAATTCAAGCCTGTCTGTCTCTAAAATCAGGGCCAATTCTAATGTGTCACTGAATAAGAAAGTCTCCAACTTCAAGAAACTTATAATACATATAGAAAGTCATGAATACATAGAACTAAAATTATCATATAGATGGCTGAACTTAATTCCACCCGCTATTTCCCAGCCATGAGACCTCAAAGATATAACTTAATGAGCATGTTTATATTTCAATGAAAATTCAAGAATTTATTTTAAAAAGCATATATAATCATTGTAAGTTGATAGGAATAAGGAGGACTTAAATAGTCTTTGTAGAACTGCCCACACAATTTGTAAACTGAAGATTGAAAATTTTGAGCTTGTTATTAAAGTTACTTCAAGATCCACAAAGATCAGCAAAAATGGCAACTTGGACTGCCCAGAATTAAAGTCTGTAAGGGGTGAGTGTATCAGATTTAGTGTCGCTTATTTCATTAGTTGTCAGATTAAGCAGTCATTAGTTCAGTCAAATTACTTAGTATTATTACTTCTTATAAAATGCTTCATAACTTCTGTACATATCAAAGTGTATTATTTACACTGAAATCATTACTTACCAATATTTGGGGACATTGGTAGGGAATCAAAATGCATTCTGGTCTGGCCAGCTAGAATATAATTTCTTTTTTTCCTTCCCTGGGAACTGCTTTCCTTCAGTCTTTGTCATATACTTTGTCAAAACTTTAGACTAAATAGGCATGCACTATATACTAATGGTCTAGAATTAATTAATCAGTCTTAACACTGCAATACCAGCATACAACTGCTCTGAAATTTCCCACTCAGACTCTAAATGATATGATTTGACTCAACTTCAAAAATAAGGAAGGAAACTTATCAAAAAATGTTATACAAAATGAATTTAAACTAGAAGTTGGAGAAAGCTACAGAAAATGAAGTTTTGGGGGGTTTTGCTTGTGTGTGGGGGGGGTGTGCTGGGAGTCAAGGGCGAGACTTCATATATGACAGATGATAGATAAGCACTCTACCAGTGAGCTAGAACCCCAGCTCCAAGTAAATTCTTGAAATGATAACAGGCTTAATGTTAACTTGCAAAAATAGCTGGCATTTGGGGAAGGTTCTCTTTTCCCCAACCCCATTTGAAATTTTGAGGAGTTTTGAGGAATGACATTTTGAAGATTTATTTTACTTATTTCTTAACTTTAAGAATGGCCTCATTACAAATAAGATTTGGAACAGTCCCTACTTTATCCAGAAACATAAACTAAATATAAGTGAGTGAATATTTATGGGACCCTAAGCTCTGTGAAATGCTCTCAAGTCCTGGATTATGCCCTCCAGAAGATTATATTCTAACACAAATAGACACATGAGTTATAAATTGATACAATTTCACATAAATGCATCAGATATATAAAGGTTTTGAGAATAACCAAATATCACATTTGAAGAGCAGCTTTTATCGTAATTTTAAATTCATTTCCCTGGTGATAATTGATCACTGAAAACTTAGAAAATTCAGAAGAGCTCTCCAAAGACAAGAAAAGTCCCCTAGAGACAATGATTACCAACATTTTGTTTTATAGTCTGCTAGCCTGAAAGACAAATGAAAAACCATGAGCATAAGAACTATGTTGAAGTTAGAGCTGATAAGTTGTCATGCTTGATTGATTGTGGTGAAAGAGAAGTCATCAAAACTAACCATAATTTTCAAAACTAAGCAACTTGGTGCTACAATAACTAGATAAGGAACACGAGAAAAGCAACTGACTTAAGAGGAAAAAGATAGACATAAATTTAAATATTCAAGCTGGAGGTAACATTAATAAAGCTAAAAAGAAATTCTATATGTGGTTGGTTGAGCCAAATAGGTACAACCAGCAATACACTTAAGGTATCCGCATTTAAGCTGGTCATTTAAATTACTTTTCCAAAATTATTTATTGTGTTAAAATTCACTAATATAACGGTACATTTAACTATTTTTAAGTGTACAGTTCAATAGTATTAAATTGACTCTTCATGTTGTACAACCATTATCATCATCCATCTCCGTAATTTTTTTCATATTGTAAAAGTGAAGTTCTATTCTCAGTAACTTTTCATTTCCCTCTCCCTCCCTGTCCTGGAAGCCACTATTCTACTGTCTACCTATACAATTTCGACCACTCTAAGTATCTCATATAAGTAGATGAACATACTACTTGTTGTTTTATGACTGGTTCATTACACTAATGTCCATGAGGCTTATCCATGTTTAGCATATGTCAGAATTTCCTTCCTTTATAAGGCTGAATAATATTCTATTGTATCCACATTTCATAGATTGCTTATTCATCTTCGATGCACAATTAGTGGTTTCCATATTTTATCTATTGTGAATAATAATGCTTATTCGCAATTGAGACTCCACTTTCATTTCTTTGGGGTGTATATCTAGAAGCAGAATTACTGGGTCATATGATAACTTTATCTTTTTAAGGAAGCACCACACTGTCTCCATATAGATGGTGCCACTTTACATTTCCACCAACATCGCACAAGAGTTTCAATTTTTTCATCATTCCAAAACTTGGTATTTCTGGGTTTGTTTTTCTTTTTCCTTTCTAACAGTAGCCATTCTAAGGGGTGGGAGGTAGTAGTTCACATTTTTAATTTGCATTTCCCTGATGATTAATGATGCCTCTTTTTTTCTGCTTATTGGCAATTTATTCATTTTCTTTGGAGAAAATATCTATTCAAGTCTCTGTTCATTTTGAGTCATATTGTTTGGGTTTCATGTTGGTGAGTTCTAGGAGTTCACTACAGGTTCTGAAAATTAATCTCTTATCACATCTATGATTTTCAAATAGTTCTACCATTTGACGGGGTGCCTTTTTACTGTTAATATTTTTATTGACGCATACATTTTTGAATTTAACTTTATTCTTAAAATATTTTAAACTATGCATCACAAAATTCTGAATCGTGGTGAGAATGAGCAAAACAGACTATATTTTTATCCTTTTCATCTGTTCACAAAAACAAGTACATATACATACCCATGTGTTTGTGCACGTTACATAATCTTCAGTATAGTTAAAGTCAGAGAGATGTGTATTAAGGTCAAGAAATCATTCCATATTCATTAATGATTTCCATCAATACTCACCAAAACCTCAAGCACCTATGAAAATATAGATTTATTAAAACTTCAAGGGCATGGGCTTTGTTTTGTTCCACAAATGAGATAACAAATTCACTAAGAATTAAATAGTTAATAACAGTAAAAATAATCTACATAGCTAGAACCAAGCATAAGAAACCTGGAGACTTGCAGCTACTAGTCTTATTGGGCCACTACAGTTACCAGTCTAAACTTGAGAGACAGATAAGTGTCCAAATTCACCTTCCCTATTTTTGCAGAGCCTAAAGGGTATTTCAGCAGACTTAGCCCACTCAAGCCTGAGAAACATTGGTTATCTACTCAGTTTTCATCCTTTTCTCCCTGCTGGCAGATCTCCCATTTTCTCTCTGAAGGTCATCACCTCAGACCTAAGCAATTAGTTGTAAATGATTTTAGCCAACAGCGATCTTTCCTTTCCTCTTTCCTAGTCATAGTAATAGGAACATGTGATACTCTTCTGGCCAATGAAATGTAAGAGAAACTCTGTTTCTGGGCCCTAGAAAAATTTTGCTTCCTTAATAAAAGAAAGAGCAGTGGGAGTAGAAAGCCCTTTTGTCCCCACTTTTCCCTCCACCCTCCTCAAGATACTGTATTGTGAGCTTCAGCAGCCATTTTCAACCATATGAGAAAATATTTTCTAAAATGTTCAAGCTGTACAATGAAAAACAGAAAATCATGGATTTTAATGACATGTCAGGAGTTCTGTACCTACTCTGCAATCCCTACCTCCCAAGTATTGGTTATATTTAACCATTAATTGAATTTCTGCTTTAAGCTACCATTAGATCTACTGGAACTTGAAGTGAAATGTCATCATAAGAGTTTGTGAAGCAACTGTCATATTGCAGGCACCCCATCCATTTTAATTAAAAGTAATAGGCAGTCCAAAATCACCAAGTTTGATGCACATTGTACACCTAGCTTTAGTATAAGTGAAGAGTGTGCCTTGGATGGAAACCCAGTTGCTGAAGTCCTGCCTGTGTCACTTCATATCACCATCACTCACTATTTATATCTGTATATCAAGTTGGCATTCTGCTTTGCTTTTCAAAGTGGCTGAGTGCATGCCTTGAAATAACTCAGGTTACCGAATTCCTGCAAGGTCTTCTCCCGGCCCCATACACAGGGCTGGATGCCCTCATCAGACCAGTTTTCTTTTCACTCCCCTGGGCATGACTATGAACCACTGGTCACTATATCTTCCTTTCCTGCTTCTTTCTACACAATTTAGAATAGCTGTTTAGAACAGGATGAAGAAGAGCTTGGCAGGGCAAGAGAGGCCGAGTAATCCATCATCTGACTAATCCATCTCCGAATCAACTAACCACTCTTGCCCTATCATCATGTTTATACATCTAGGAAAACAGAAAGGACCTTCAGGTAGCTAGCTTTCTAACATGTTCCAGTGAGCTCCCCTACCCCAGTGCCAAGCCAAGAATTGTTCTTACCACCACCATATCCGTAGGGCTTCCAAGGGACAGCCTTTCTGTTATATCTGCTTCTCTGTGGTTTCATTAGCACCAGAGTAAAATGCTTCAGGCAGAGAAACATAACATCAAAGAATTCAAAAGAAATGAAGTCATCAGAATCAAGTCTCCAGTGTTCCCAGGAAGACAATCTTAATGGTTAAGCACACAAAAAGAGCGAGCTAAAAAATCTAGATCTCCCTTCCTTCTCAAGAATAACAGCACATTTTTCTTAGTTCCTTTTGTGGGCTCACATGATACAAAGCCCAGGTCAGTCTGCAGGAAAGTAGACCTGCGCTTCCTCATTAACCTGGCATGGAGGAATAAGCAAAGACTGGTGACATCTGCTATTGATATGCTCTCTGTCTTTGATAGAGGAAGTCTCCGTTTAAGGGCAATTATTTAATTCACACAATGTCTCCCAGCAGTTGATAATTGGACGTGCATGAAACAGAGAGATCTTTAAAGTTGATGAGATTGGGAATCATGTAGACAATATCCACATCTAAATGTCAATAAAGAAAGTTGCTGTCATTATTTGTTGAGTTATAATAACCCAGAAACAAACCGTCCCTTGAGCAGAAAGGAAAAGGAGAATGTAACAAAAGCAGATAAATGCTGTTAGCTAGCTCCGGCAACAGAATCGCTCATTCACCACACCCGCAATCTTTTGCTATTAGCTCTGTGATGGGCACTGTGACAGGCACAGGGACTCAAAGAACCAGGCAACACTTCTGCCCATGGAGTTCACACACTCAGGTACAAAACCATTCATCTAGAAGCCTTCGGTTCATCTTACTGGGCACTAACACTTGCCTTAACATAAACAACATAAAGTTCCGTAGACTGTTGCAGACAGAGAAATCTGAGAGTGCTGTCAATAAAGGACAGAAGAGAAATAAAAGGTTTAAATGTCCCACCGTATAGTTTCTACACCTCTGAATAAGAACCTGGCTACTTCAAAATACACCTCCAAACTAAATCTAGCACATAGTAGAGACGCTCAGTAAAACTATGAATTGAATATGTAAACCCTGTCCTCATATAATTGTATAAAAACGCAAATCCATCTCTGAAGAGTGACAGGTCCGACTAAGACTAGGAGGTAACCCAAGCTCTAGTTCACTGGCTTGCCACGCAGCAAGCCATACAAATGAAAAGAAACCTCTTATTGATCTAGGCCTTTCTTTGTCATTCACACTTTGAGGCTCTTGTCATCGTGCTTTGACCTGCTTCATAAATTTTAACAGAGAAATTTTAAGTAAATATTTTATTGACATATAGCAGGCAGACAGAAAAGTGCACAAACTCTAAGAGTACAGCTCAGAGTATTTTTACCATGTAATCATTCTTGGTTAACCACCATCTGAGTTAAGAAACTAAAGATTACCAACACCTGTATGATTTCCTGTGCCTCTGCCTTTGCCTTTCCGCCTACACACACACACACACACACACCTGTCATTCTGATCTTACAGCTACTGTATGGATTATTCGGGTCTGTTTTTAAACAAATTATTAATCATAATTTCTTGCATGTAATTTCTTTCAGTCCACTTTCTATTAGTAAGATCCACTCCTGTAGCCATGTGTTTTAGATACTGCTATATCTAAACTGTTATATCATGTGTATATTCGAACTTCCACACGTACACAGATTACACATTTATTCATCCATTCTGCCACTGAGGGACACTTGAGTTGCTCCCACTTGTAGCTGCTACGAACGTCTAGTTCACATTGTTTTGCAGATACAGGCCTGCTTTTCTTGATACATATACAAAGAAGGAAAATTGCAGGCCTTGAATGTATGTGAAACTTTATTAAAAACTGCCAGTTTTCCAAAGTGATTTCACTAATTTCCATTTCCATTAGCAATGAATGAGTCTCAACTTACCCTTGCCAACATTTAATACTGTCAGTTCTTGGGTTTTTGTTTTGCTTTGTTTTGTTTGTTTTCAGTACTGGGATTGGACCCAGAGCCCTTACACTGAACTAATCCCAGAACCTCCCCCGCTTTTTAATTTTTTATTTTAAGACAAGGTCTTTCTAAGTCACTAAGTTGCCCAGACCAAGCTTGAACTTGCAATTCTCCTGTCTCTGCCTCTTGGAGCTCTGAGATTATAGGAGCGTGTCACCACACGGCTAGTTCTTGTTTTGTTTTGTTGTTTGTAGCCACCTGATGAATACATAGTATATCCTGTGGTTTTATTAATTTACTTTACCTAATGACTAATTATATTGAGCACCTATTCATATGAATGTTGGGCCACTTCTTTTATAAAGTTTCTTCAAATCTTTTGCCATTTTAAAATTTGATCTTTCTTTTGATTGACTTATACAATTTGTGTGTGTGTGTGTGTGTTTGAGATATGAGTCTTTTGTAATATTTTTGCATTGCAAATTAGTATTACCATTTTTACTTTCCTTATGGTATCTTCTAATGGGCAGAAATTCTTCATTTTAATTGTCAGGTTTATCCGTCTTTTTCTTTATGGTTGGTCCTTTTTGTGTTTCTTTAAGAAATGTGTACCTACCCCAGATTGGTGAAGATACTGCCCTATATTATCTTTCAGAATGGTGCCATCCAATAGGGTTGCCACTAGCCTCATGTGGCTATTTAAATTTATTCTAATGAAAATTAAATACAATTATAAACTAATTTCTTCAGTTGCATGAACTGCACTGAAAGATGTCAATACAGTATCAGTATGTGACGAGTGGATAGTGACCATGAAATTTCCATTATTATGAAAAATTCCAATGGACAATAGTGGTTCTAGAGGCTTTATTGTTAACATTCTTATTGGTATCCAAAATTCACTGGGAGCTATTTTTTTTTTTAGAAAATACAAAGTAGAGTAAATATTTTATTGGACCCACATATAGAATGTTTCACAATTGAACTTGCATAAAATTCTGTATAAGCCAAAAAAAAAAAAAAAAAAAAAAACAAAGGAAGATTTCATTGTGTTATGCCACTGAAACTTGGGTATTTATTTACCCAAGCTAATGTCACTTACCTTAAGGAACAGTCTACAACGTGACTACTCATCCCTCTCTGTGCTCTTTACCTTCCATTTCAATGCATGCATTCTTGGGCTAGCATTTCTGATTCCTATCCTTTATTTCCTTTCTTTTCAATAACTCAGCTTGAGACTGCCTTTGAAACCCCAGCCACCTCCGGATCTCTGAAGTCTGGTGAACATGTATTCCTACACCTGGGTCAAATGCTCTTTATTGAACATCCACTATGTGCTGAATACTCTCCACCAACGTCTAATTCTTTGTCACTGAATTTTATAACAGCACTGTCCAAAACTTTCTTAATTTGATTGGTTTTACAACATTGTAACACAGGTTAAAGAACAATTCTAAGACCTGTCTGTCACAGATTTTTAAAAATTTGTAAGTTGCTATAAGCTAAAGAATTCCAGTGCAGTATTTATAAATGTGGGATTATATAGAAAGAAAAGTCCTATTTCCCTTTAGGAGGGATGGATCAGGGACATCAGGGGAATAGGAGTTGACCATTACATCCAGTGCTACAGCAAAGTCCTGGGGGCTTTTTGGATTCGAATAATTATATGACGTTAACACTAGCAGATGGAGCACAAAGGTGAAAAAAGGAGAAATATTGTTGTTCAAATATGGAAATCCAAATCTAGCTTTGCGGGCCAGCGAGATGGCTCAGCGGCGTGCCTGCCTGGCAAGCGTGAGGTCCTGAGTTCAACTCCCAGTACCCACATAAAGGAAAAAAAGGGCCAGTGATATCGTTCAGCGGCACAAGCCCTTGCTGGCAAGTGCGAGGTCCGGAGATCGACTCCCGGTACCCACATAAAAAATAATAATAATAAAAAAACAAATCTAGCTTTGCATCTCTTAGGTCATGTTCCCCAGAAGCAGATCTCGAGATGAGGATATATGTTCAATGAATTTATTTTAAAAAATGGAAGTGGAGGAAGCATGGGAAAAAAAAAAAAAGAGAAGCCAATCAAAGATAAAATTTCAAAAAGTCCCAGCCTTAGTTCAATCTCACAAGTAGTTCTAGAGTATAAATTACCCAATTCATTATGTCCCTGACTAGCCAGTCAGTCACTTGATAGATGCTAGTGTTTGAGGGAAGAAGATGAAGCAGGAGGCCGATAAAGACAAGCTTCCTGGTATAAGCAGACAGAGGTCTGTCTTTGTGGACAAGAGGCTTCCATAGGCTTCAGGCAATACTCCAGAGTTAAACATTCACAGGCATGGGTCATTAGAGGGAAAATATACACGGAAGCTAATGAAGGGACACCCTGAAATCAGGAAGAGACCCATGGATCCAAGAATAGCAGTTTTGGGCTCCAAATGTCAGCACTAAGAGGTGAAAACAAGGCTAAGGGTAGGGTACAAAGCCAGATGGGAGGGAGCAGGGAATTAAAAAATAGCCCATGATTAGGGCATGTAATTCAGCCTTGCTTTGTGTTGGTTGATCCTACTAAGCGTGACATAATTTGTCGAGTTACAGGTACTAAAATCAGAAAAAAATAATTGGATGCTTTCATCTGATTGACATTATCAATTCTATTAAATAAGCTCAAATGTAATTCTTCCTGTGCATTGGCATTCTATAGTCCAATAATTTCATTGTTCAGTCTTTCAGTCCTTCTCAAATATTGATGACTATAACCACAGCTTGCTCAGCACTTGAAAAATAAAATGGAAAATACCAACATGGTCCCTACCCTAATGCAGTTTACAATACAGTAAGAGGAAGCTAAAGTACAGAGAGGTAAAGGAGCTTGCCCTAAGTGACAGAGCTAGAAAGAGACAGAGCTGGCATCTCAACCCTGATCCCTAGATCCCACAGTGGGGACTCTTAATCCACTTCCCTCCCTGGAAGATGTAACAGTCAAGTCACCCATGGTATTATGGAAGCAAAGGCCATGTTTTTCTTCCTCCCTGTAAAGACTCTTGTGATGGTAAGAGAGAAAGAGCAAATAAATTTAATAACATTATTAGAAATTTTGAGAAAGATGTCACTTTTTCCATTAAAACACAATTGTAAAAACTCCACAAAAATTAAAAATCAAATACAATATTTAAGTAGACCACCCTTTCCCTTTTAAAAACACCTTTCCCAAGGCATGAAAAGACTCAGTGATAGGTATATAATTTTACTGATCCTTTAGAAGCAGCTGAAATGTGGAAAAACCAGAGAGCTGGCTTAGACTAGATCCCTTGCCTTAGCTTCAGCTGCCAAAATGTGGTCATTTCAAGAAAGATTCCCAAAGTTAATTATGTTTTCCTGTAAAATGTAGCATTAATTGTAAGTGTAGAGAGTTAAAATGGAATGTATAATATACTATTCAGATGGTTTGTTGTATTCTTTTCCTCAAATAAGTATACTGCACATGATGTGCTTGTAATGGTATTAATTATTTATCACTCTATGTGGAGAAAATATCAATTATAATAAAGCATAAAAGGGCTATTAGCTTTTCTGAACAATAAATAAAGTGGAAGTTGTGAGATCAATATGATGAATATATTAAGTTAAAATTCTCTTTTGACATAATAGTTGATAGGATTTTATGTACCAAATTCATGAAAGTGTTACAGACATTTAAAAAGGAGATACATTAAATAAAATTAAAATCTATTAAAGAAAGTAGTTTTAAATATTTAATGATATAATTAAGTCTTATTAATGTGACATTCTTTATTTTTCAGATGAAAAATTCACAGGATTGTCATCTCTTTCATCTTAATCAGACACCATGTTTGTTGTAATTATTTGTTATGTATTATCATTAACATTTGATGAATATTAACTGTTTAAAATAAAACAGTATATTTTTTTCTTTAACTATGATGACTAATAGGGGCTACTTTGTAGTTAGCATAGGGAGAGCCAGAGGAGAAATGAAGAGATGTTACCTGTAACTGCCATGCCAAGGGCAGAGAGCAATGGGAGTTTCTACAGTTTAACTTCCTGCTTCCACCTGTAGGCCCCATGGCTTCAGCAGGCCAGATAAAGCCCATCTTAGCAATATTTGGGAAGCATAGGGTTTAGAGTGATGTACAGCTGGATTCAAACACAGCTTCTGGTACTTCTCCCTTTAGTTCTGTTCAAGTTGTGAAAGCTTTGGCGTCTCAGTTTGCTTATCTATAAAATGGAACTAACACCTTCTTTGCAGGGTAACTATGCAGGGTATTTATTAAAGAGTAAATACCCAGTGTGTGGCCCTGGAATAGAGGCTCAATAAAGGAGAAATGATCGTTTAATGTACCTCTTTAGGTAACTGAAATAATGGGAAATAAAGCAATAGAGTGGGTTCTGATGGAATTTTGCTGGAGAAATGAAAAAGTAGTGTTTATATATGAAGACACCATTCTTTCCAAAAAGCATGCATTAAACTTCAGCGAGAACTTTTATGCTTCAAATATACCATTAGATAATTAAAAGACGAGCCAGGTGTGAGGGTGCAGGCCTATAATCCCAGCTACCTAGGAGACTAAGGCAGGAGAATCCAGAGTTCTAGGCCAGCTGAGCAGGTAAGCAAGAACCTGTCAAAAAGGAAAGGAGAGGGACAGGGAAAAGAGAAAAAGAGAGAAGAGAAGAGAGGAGGGGGAGGGAGAGAGTGAAAAAATTAAAAGACTGAAACAAAATATTTGCAGTCATATCTCTGATAAAAGGCTCATATTCAGAATACATAAAGAACTCTTACAACTCAATAAGAGGACAAAAAGCCTGGCATGGTGGTGAATGCCTATCATCCCAGCACTCCAGAGGCTGAATCAGGAGTATCACCAGGAATTTAAGGCCAGCCTGAACTACATAGTGAAACTTTGTCTCAAAAAATCTAGATCCAAAAGTAGGCAAAATACTTGAGAGGAGGTTTCAACTAAGAAGATATACAAATGGCCAATTTGCACATGAAAATATGTACAACATAATCACAATGGGATGCCAATTAAAAGCATAATGAGTTTTTTTATATCCCTACTCACCCACTAAAATAGCTATCATCAAAAAGAAAGAAAATTCCAGGTGCTGGTAAAGATGTGGAAAAATTGGAAACTTCATATATGGATGGAGAAAACGCAAAACGGTCAGCCACTTTGGAAAATAGTTTGTTAATTTGTTAAAGAGCTAAACATAACCATATCGTATGACCCAGCAGTTCCACTCCTAGGAATCTACACAAGAGAAGCTTGTCCACATCATCCTACATTTACTGTTTCCTCACATCTATTCACTCCTAAGTTTTAAGAACCTCAGATAAAGATGTTAAAAGAAAATTAGGTGGAGGTGCACGTTAGTCACAAATAAGCATACATCAGTGAAAAAGCTAAAAAACACAGTTTGACATATCTCCTAAATTACTTCCATGTTATTCTCCCTTCACACATCTAAATCTTTTAATGGTTAAATTACACAAGGATATCCTTTTATATCCAGGAGGCACAATCAATGCCCCATAGCCAAGAAAGCACACAGGAAATGTGCTCACAATATTTACTGAACACCATGGTACCATACAGAAATAAATGAGGTATGGCCCACAACCCCAAGACCAGTCTAAAGCCATGCACTTTTTCTTTCTCTACCTACCTGCGTGTTTAACTTGTGGCAAACTTCACATTTAAATAATAGTGATCTTAATAGCTTACACTTTCATAAATGCTTAATTTTCCTCATTTTTTACTAACAAAAAATTTAACAAATAAAGCTGTTGAATGGCCCTGAGTTTATTGCTCATTCATGAAAAAGGAGGCAGAAACTTCAGTGTTCAACCAACTGGCTTTGGTTGTTTGAGGTTTACCATTGGAAATTGCCTGGATTAATACATACGAGTTAATGTATGTAAGAAAACAGTCTATGCATTGCATACGAGCACGACCTTCTTCGGGGCGATGAGGAAGAAGATAGGTGTAATCATAGCAGCAACACCCTTACATAGTATTTATCACAGCTTTCCAAGAAACTTTACTCTGGGTCAGATTTATAGCAGAGTCCCAAAACAAATGTTTTGTTCTAGAGACTTATAAGAGAATGAGAGAATGAACAAGTAGTAAATATTTTCTGGTACCAATAAAAATGGTATATTGGGGGAGTATAGTAGATCATAGATGCTATCCAGACCCCCCCTCAAAAAAAAGACGTGTTAAAACTGCCTCATTTTTTGAAATATATTCAATGGTATAATTCTCGATGTAAGAGCATAATTGTAATAGCCTCTGTATAGCAAGATATTTCTACCCCCCATGAAGCTGCAAAAGCCTCACAAGAAAGAAGCATTAAAGTGGGGTGAGGGAGAAAAAAAGTAGCAATCAACCATGAAAGTAGGCAAATGAACTACATCCAACCAATATTGTTTACACAAAACACAGTGGCATCGAATCATTTTTTAAAGACTTGGTTTTGTCTCCTTTTTAATTATGAAGGATAAAATAAAACTGAGTGACTGAGAGGAATAAATAGATAATGAAGTATCAAGGGTTTTTATATAGAAGCTCCTTATTAAAATGACTGTCTCCTTCAACTGTTTAATCTAATTTCTGCAAGGCAGGTTTTCACTTGTTCTGCTCATATAAACGCACAGGTATTAGAGGTATTATTAAAACACTGTGTAGTTCACACCCAGAGCTTAAAGAGCTCCTTTAACCCCTTAAATGCTCAGTGAAGCACTTCTCCACTGGTGTCAGTCTACTGTTTTTCTCTTCCTGTTTCCTCCCCTTCATGGAAATTTACAATATCTGACTGACTTCTGAAATGTATTTTAAAACTGTGTATCAGACTTATATGCAATATCTGCTATGCAGTGTATAATTCCAAACAACGAGAGGTTTCTACCACCTCTAAAACATTGTCTAGGTATTAGAGCACACAGAAAGTTCATTGGCAGTCTATCTGCAGGAGGCCTGGAGCCATGGATCTATAATGAGAACACTTACCCCATCCACTTCCTTAGCAGATGCAATGACCATGCAACTTAGTGTCTACACCAGGATATTTTTGAGAGCGAGAACAGGAACTCTTAATTGCACAAGGACAACAGGCAGAAACTGCAAGTTTCTTGGGCAAATCAGGACAGATGGTCACCCTATTTATGAGTGTATGGATCACTGAAACTGTAGAATCTTGGAGGGCAGAGACTTTCCCATTGTCTGAGATCTTCCAATTTCCTATTTTGATGTCATTATTATATATGACTGCTGACGCATCAAGTATTCAGATAGAGTCCCCAGTTCAGTCCATAGAACGTAGATTGCAAGCTTGGTTATGAATTTTGTAGAGAACAATTGTGGTGTGAGGACAGGTGTGCAGGTCTAGGCCAGAGCTCAGGAAAATTACTTTTATTGTTTCCCATAAGCGCTTTTTCTCTCCTCATTTCATCCCTCTTCCAGGTATGTTTAACTGTAATATTTTTCTCAAGTCCCAGATCAGGTGCCCCTTCTTACACAGGCATACTCGTTGGCTGGAACCAACTTCCCTCACGTAGTAGCGGGTCTGTCTCTTTGTGATGACTACCATTTGCATCTCTGACAGCAGTTATTTACTAATGGAAACATCACTCTCCCCACACTTCTAGTTCTGTAATATGGTAACCAGGCTCCAAAATGGTGGCGATTCCTACCTCCTGTATTCACACTTTTTGTGTAGTTCTCTTCTCTTGCAACCCAACCAGAAACATGCTAAATAGAGATGATATGTACAGCTAATGAAGCATTGCAGAAATGACGGTGTGACTTTGAAGGATAGGCTGCAAAAGGAATTGAAGCTTCCTTCCTGTTTTCTCCATGAAGTCACTGATCTGGAAGAAATCTGTTGCCATGTTATGAGGATAATTAAACATCCCTATACAAAAGCCGTAGGAGACAGAGGTGATGTTTCCTGTCGATAACCAGACTGACTTTTCAAGGGTACCTGTGAGACATCTTACAAGTGGATCTTCTATCTTCAGATAAGCTGTTAGATGGCTATAGCCACAGCAGCTATTCTAACTGAAACTCAGGAGACCCTGAGCCAGAAGTGCCACCACAAAGCTGCATCTGAATCTCTAGCCCACAGACAGTAAGATGATAAATATGTATTTAAGCCATTTAGTTTTAGGGTAATTGTAGCAGTAGATAATCAATACAATGAAAGTCAAAAATGTTTGGATATTGGTTCAGTACTTAGCATGTTCTCAAGAATAGAATGAGCATTCTATAAATATTCACTGAACTGAAATGAGTTGAACTGAATGATGCTGTAAGGTGGAGCACTGAGTTTACATATGATGATGCCTCTTAGAAGAGCAGGTACATTTCTGATCTGGCAGTCCCTGAATGAACCTTCAGAAACAACCCATCCATGTATGAGTAGGCAATAATAATTAATAGTAGCTAAGATTTTTTTTAACAGTTGCCAAGTAGAGTTGTTCTTTAAAAGTGTTTTGGTTTAGATCTAAATGTTCCCCGAAAGCCTCATATGTTCAGAGGCGGGACTTTCAGAGAATGACTGGGTCATGGGGCACTGTACTCATCAGTGTATGGTCCACTAATGGGTTCATAGCTGAATGTGCTGTTAGAAGGGGGGGCCCCGCTGACAAAAGTAGATCACTTGGGGCATTACCTGGAAGGGTTTATTCTTGTCTCTCTGTCTCTCCTCTCGTTTCCTCTCCTCTCCCCTCCCCTCTCCTCTCTTCCTCCTCCTCCTACTTCTTCTTCTCCTCTTTCTCTCTCTCTCTCTCTCCCCCCCCCTTGGCTGCCATGGGTTGTGTGGCTTTCCTTGGCTTTAAATTTTGGTTGCCAAGTATTTTGTCCCAATGATGGGAAAGTGACTAATACAAAAAGTATCAATTTCATTTCATCTGCACAAAACCACTCTGAGATATTATTGTCCTCATTTGGAAGACAAAGTAATTGAGATATAATAAGTTAGGTACCTTGTACCTGACTACCTGGGCTAGTAAAGAGTGGCACACAATAGTTTTTCTTAGCATTTATTAGAATTGTCAACAAATCAAACTTTAGACAAGTTGCTCTCAAACTATGGGCTCCAGAGCAGCAACATCAGCATTGCCTGATGCTGAGACATGGAAATTCTGAAGCCCACCCAGGTTGCGGAATCAGAAACCCGGTAGACCCCAGAAATCCAAGTTTTAGCAGGCCTTCCACATGATCAGATTCAGGCTCAAGTTTGAGAGTTAGTGATCTAAATTATCTGAAGTTTAAGGACTACTTGACCCATAGTAGAAATGGAGTAGATAGCCAGCTGCTGATCCTGGCTCTTTTATTCTGACTTTGGCCCTCCGCAAACTTGGTGCCAGCTCCCTGTGTCATTTGGCCCTTAACAAATTGAGTAACTGGGCTGCTCAACCTGCAGACAACTCCAGCAAGCTGGGAAAATACCACTGAGAAAGATATGCAAATAGGAGGGTTGTGCAGGCTTTGAGGACACTTTCAATAGCTCCGGTTGAATGAGCAAGGTCTTTGGGTGAGTAAGGGACCGTCCTTCACTCTGCAATTCCCAATAAGAGATAGGAAATTTTCTACCTTAGAAAGCCCAAATCTTAGTGAGGCTGATGGAGTTCCTGAAGAGTTTATTCACAAAGAATTTCTCCAAAAAATATTCAGCCTATAAACAGAAATGCATGTATGCATGAACACATACGCGCGTGAGCACACGCGCACACACACCCACACACCCCTACAAACCAACCCATTTAGTGTTTCTAATAAACCTCTGACTTCATGGTGATATCTATCTTTTTTATTTAAACAATAATAGTTATATAAGATAATATAATAATAACCCTACTTTAATGGATTGTCACCTGAAACTCTTGATTTGAATAATGTTTATTACACAGAAAATGATTGCTTTTGATTATTTAATAAAATCATACTTAAATTTAGATAAGCTTTGTATCTCTTTCCACACTTTCCCATAGTTGTGGCTTTATATTTTTCTCCTTTAGTTATTATAAATGGCACACTCTCCTGCCTCATTCTTTTTTTCTCTACATTTAAAAGAAAAAATAAACCCAAATGAAAAACACTTCCATATGCAATTTAAAGGTTGGAAACGTAACAACTCAAATTCTAGGAAATACACATTTCACCTACAGCACATACACGTTATTCTTTTGTTACTATTTAAATATTTAAAAGTACAGTACAATATGAGCCTAAAATAGCTCAAACATTCTGACAGTGTTTCAGTAACAAACACGTCATCAGGGCTCCACTGAGGAACTTCAGTAAAAAGCCCGATATCATTTGCTTTCCTTCTATTTATACTAAGAAAATCAGACAAGGCCAAACTCAAATCGTGCTGGAAATTTGGTAAGAATTTATTGAGAAATATCATCTCACCTAAGAGGAAGAGTGTGGCTCCTTCAAAAGCTGCCAGTGAAGTCTTAGGAGTAGCACTCCGGAATATACTCTAAACGCGGGGCTTCCACACATTTAAAGTTCATAGGAACGGCTTGGGATCTAGTTATAATGCAGAGCCTGATTTGGTCCACCTCAGCGGGGCCTGCATTTCTACACTGCTAACCAGTTTCCTGGTGATGCTGATGCTCACCTGGTCAGGGCGACAGGACTCTACTCCAGCTCTCCACTCACAGTTTCATCCCAGGACAAACTTGACAATGAGAAAGAGCACTGCCTCAATTACTTCCCAGTTTTTTAAAAAAGCCAGGATACAAAAATCATTCCATTGTATTAACCTTTGTTATAAAAAATAAGTTAACATGTTGTCTTTCTTTCCTGAGAACAGGAGCCCCTCCACCCACATAGTGTACACAAACTTATTTTCTGGGTGACATTGGAGAAAATTCTGAACTCTTTGTGCCTCATCCATTTACTTAATAATATTGAGTGAATGTTTACCAGGTACCAAGCCCTGTTATAGCCTAGAGATGAAATAGTAGACTCACAATCCAGGGAAGCCACAGGGGATTTCAGAGCATCATTCAGAGGAGATGAAGGCCATGACCAGGATAGGTCCAGGAGTTCACAAACTGGGAACTACCTGACAAATATGAACGAGCCACACCAAGGGAAAGAGCACTCCTGGTGTAACTATTATTATAATAGTGGTTCTCAAGGAAATAGTACTTTGTTTCTATACTGTTTATAACATGATGTGTTGTTCTTCTTATCAAGCAATGAAATCTGCTTCTCCCTGAATCTCAGCCACCCTTATGACTTGCTCAGACCAATATGAAGATATTTATGGTCACAAGAAAAATACTAAAATGTTAGTGTCTTGAAGGTTGCACCTGAGTACATGCCACTAACATATTATTTGTCTCTTATTTCTCATGAAAGAAATTTACTACACATCTATAAACTATGGATTCCTTAAATCTTGACAGTTGGTGGTAAATCCCAGATTTATATTTAATACATTTACCTTTGATAGCAGTGACTCAGTCCTGGAGGGCTTAAACTAATTCTTTTGAGAAGAAAAATGTTCACAGTAGGTTTTCGGTTCACTCATGCCTGGGAGGTGTTGTAAAATCCAAAATAGCGTAGATAACAGAACTCTAAGAGGTTTGGGAGTTGCTTTTAAAAGTTAGCACTGTCCAAAACAAAATTATTTTTAAAATATCTTTAAGAGTAGACAAAGGTGTGGAGGTAAATGAAAACAAAAGCTGGACTCCCTTATCTGACCCCATTCTTGATTTATCAGGACATAATTCACAAGATACAACACTAAGATGTACACTGGTAACTTCTGGCATCACTGTCTATCAGAAGACTCTGACTAACTCTGGAGACAACTTTAACCTGGGCAATAACTAACCTGTAAGGCTTGCAGCCAGTCCCCAAAGTGGCTTCGCCTTTCCCAACACAGCCATGTACCTGCATGTTCTCTGTATGCTCCCGAGGCTGAATATAATGGAACTACTTTTTAAACTAGAATTATCTCAGAGAAAAAAAAAAAATCTCACTTCCCTCTGTTGACTAGGACCAATCATACTACATTTTGAAATTCAAGGGAAGAATTCTCTACAGTCTGGAACATTCTGCAAAAATAGGCTCTTTATTTGGGGAAAATGCTTGGTCTGGAGCCCCCTGAGTACTTGACTAGGCTCTTCCATGTCACATGTTTTACCAGGAGATAGCCAAAAGTGAAAACAGAGAGATCCATAAGGGAAAATTGTGCCGCGCTAAAAGAGTTTCCAAGATTTTGTGGAGGAAAGCATTGTAAAGGTGATAAAGAAGAATGTGTGTTAGGGCGTGGAGTTTTTATAGGCTGAATTTGTGTACAGGAGTATGAACTCAATAGGATGGTAACGTGTCAATGACACTGCAACGTCCCTCTCAGACATCTATATTTGAAAACACAGAGCTTAAAATTTTCAAATAATTCTCTTAATTGGTAGGACTTCAGGCAAAATAATGAAGTAAAAAATGAAAGCTGGATTGGGAGGTGAAGGTTAACTTTCCAGGTAGCTCACGCTGAGCATGGATATATGTTCCCTTGAGTCTTTTCTGTTTTCCATGACTTTCTCCCTTCATCTAATCACTAACCACCCCAAAACTTTTAAAATACTAATAGTTGTAGAGCTCTCCCTCACTCATCCAGTGACAAAGGAGTTTTAGATCAGTGATATCTGTGTAATATCAGTAATATTACATCAGTGAGAAAATGGTACACCAGAATCCAACAGCACAAGTAACAAGCTTACCTTAAACTAAACACTGGTACATTACTATTACTGTTCATGATATTATACAGTAATTTATTGTGTTATAAAAATATACAGTAAAATCTCATAAGAAATTTAATTGTATTAAAGCTTGAAAATTCCAGCAAATAAATGTACTACAATAAAACTATAGTTGTTGGCTAAGTTCCATTAATTTTTAAAATTCTCTTTGGTATTTTTTCTCCTGGTCTTCTGTTATCCTTTCTACAGGTTGCTTCTACAATCTTTTCACTTTTTTGGTTTGTTTTTTGCTTAGGTCTTGTTTCTGCAAACTTTCTTTTTTAAGAACCACAAGAACCATATTCTTTTCCTCAGGAAATGTCTATTCAAGCTCTCATTTGGTAAACCTGAGTCTTGACATACTGATCTATTGCCTGACTGAAGGTATGTCTTACAGTAATTTGCTATTAATACTAACATAAGGAAATGTGAGATTGAGTGATTTTTAAGTGTATGTTAGGCATACACTTAAGGTCATTCTAAGAATTAAGTCTTGGTTGAATTAAATTTAATGATTGGCATAAAGACAGCATAGGACACAACCAAGCCCTAGCCACTCATCTGGTGCATTACATAAGCATGACGAATCTTTTGGCCTAGTTCTGACAGATGCCACCAACCTTCTTCCAGGTCTCCATCCTTAAATGGAAATTAATTGATTCTCTTCCTACTACAGAAGTACTTCACACTTTCAACAATTCCTAGAGTTGTCACTGTATCACAAGCCAGTCCAATGATCAATACCAAAAAGAACTGAGGACAAAGCTGAGAATAAAAATTTAATGTGAAAGTAACTGTAATAATTAAACTACTCAAGTGTCAAAAGCTTATTTCTCATTCACACAGTAGTACAAACTTCCATGCGGCCATCCACTCTGATTCAGAGTTCCAAACTCCTTTCATCTTTGGGCGCTACAGTCTTCAATATAAAGTCCTACAGGAGAAGAAAGAGAAGTGAAGAAATTATACCCATCCTTACCCTCATTGGCACAAATTTCCATTTCCATTCTTTCATAAGAATTTGTTACATGGCCCCATCTAATTGCAAGACAGACTGGAAAATATAGAAGCCATTCAAAACAACTCCTTACTTCAGATGAAAAACACAAATATTTTTTAATCTCTTTCCATCTCTGCCATATGAGAAGTCACTGACTACTAAAAAAGATGACAAATCAAACAATTGTTTTTCCAGCTCTCCTGAAAGACACAGGACCATAGTGCAGTATAAACCTATCAGATGAACCTAACCAGGCTATTTAATCTGGAACTGGCAGACCAAGGAGATGGATCAGGGAAAAATGATCTCTGTTCAGAGGGAGCAACAGCAACATGCAAGATGCCAGTGTTAGCAGCCAAGGTCCCTTGCTTATGTATCCAAGGCAGATGCTATGACACCCATACTTGTAGTTGTACCTTCTTTCTCCTTTTTCTCCTTTTTCTTCTTCCCTCTTCCTTCTTCCTCCCTCCTCTTTTTCAGTACTGAAGATTAAACTCTAGAGCCTTCACACTAAACTACATCTCCCACTGTTTTTTTTGTTTTTTTGAGACAAGATCTCACTCAGTTGCCCAAGCTGGGCTGGAACTTGTGATCATCCCTCTTGCTTCGAGCCTCCCAGAGTGCCAGGATTATCTGCATGTGTCACCATGCCTGGCTTAATTGTGCTTTACACAGTGCTGGTTCATGAGAATTATTTGGGCTATTCTTCTAAATGCACGGATGCCCTTAGTGGTTGCCTGCCTGCTCGAAATGCTTAGTTATCCAGCTTTCCCAGAAATTCTATAAATTATTAGTTTGCTATCAATAAATACTTTTTTATTTATATCAGTAAGAGTCAGTTCCTGTTGTATACAGCTGAAAATCCTGACTGGTATAATAATGAATGATGCTGTTCTGAGTGACTGGGGGCATACGGAGGTAGAACATTAAAACAATGATATTGCTTTTATTAGGCAAATATCAGCGAGTGAAAATCCAATTAAAGAAGCTCCAAAAAACATTTCCAGAAATTGGCAACATTATTAGAGCAAGTGCCAAATCGTCCCAGGTGACTGACTATACTGAGGAAGATAATGTTGTTTGGGTGGACACGTAAAAGGAGGCACTTTGTGATAATTTTTCAAAGCATATGTGGTACATAATCATGGAAAGTTTAGCCTACATAAATGCAGCATATTAGGTCAGTGGTTTAAGAAAGTTGAGAAATGTCACCAGTATATTAGGGTATATACAGATGACTTTGTATGTTATTACCTTTTCCTGTACTGTATATCTTGCCTTTACAGATAACATGACTACGACAAACGCATGTCACTCATAGGATGTTCCCCAGTATTTTACATTTCTACCTCTGTGTAGCAGATAATTCATCTGCTGACAATGAGATAAGCTATCTCTTCTATGAAACTTTTATTGTTTTCCTATTTTTTCCTAATCTATATTTAATGGTTAGAAGGTTTAGCCATATTTTTGAAATCTCTCTCTTCTCTTAACCTCTGTGTGACCTTAGCCAAGTCATTCATCTTTCTTGACTTTGGATTTTCCCTCCAACCAGGAAAACTTGATGGAAGGGTAAAGAGTAAGATGTAGGTTATTAGCAAAGTTTGCCTTTTGTTTTTGTTTGAATTTTATGCAGCTCTAAATTGTATATTTTAAATAATTAACTATGTAACTAAATCAAACTGGGCCACAGAAGAACCAATTATAAGCACATATCACAAACTAAGAATTATGATTTAGCCAATTATATGCACTCCAGCCCTCTCCTCCCCCTTCAAAAATAAAAAAAATAAAATATTAACAAGCCAATAAAAAATATTATCAAGTAACCAAGTTAAATTAGTGACCTGTCTTCCTAGAAACTGAAAAGTCATTGGCTTAGAAAATGAATCCACTAAAGGGAATTTCTATTTTTTAAATTATACTGATGTATAACAGAGGTTCCATTTGCTACTCCAAAACTCAGAGATCGACTGAGCACAAAGACAGCAACTTCAAATTTGCCTGCTCAGTTCACAAATGCATCATTCATTGCAAAACAAACATTATTTAGAGGCCTCAATTTATTATTTGAAATGGAAATAGAATGGATGGTGTTAATTGAAGTATCCGAGTTGTCATTTTATGAATATTTTAGTTCCATTATAAATTACTCACTTGCTCAGATGTGTCAGCTTTCTTCCCCCAACTCGCCCTTCCATGCCCTGAAACATCTTTGCTCTAGTAAATAATTAAAGGGTATCAGCAAAAAGTCAAAGAGAACTTGACATTAGAATATCTCGTGATGGATAATGTTAAAGTTAGCCACAAATAACAAATGTCTCTTAATTAACTACAGCTAAAGGAATTAGCTACCAGGTCCTGTCAGTGAAGACTCCTTCTCCACTCCTCTCCTCTGTGATGCGGAGCTACTGACATTGTGCAATGGTACATTAAACTCCCACGTAATGTGTAAGGATTCTGTCATGCAGTGCATGCGGCTCTCCAAATTTTAGGTGTTGCCAATGTGATAGTTTAAGAGGAGGGGCCTTCAAAGGGCAAACAGGGGCCAGTGAGATGGCTCAGCGGCATAAGCGCCTGCCTGGCAAGTGCAAGGGCCCGAGTTCGACTCCCAGAACCCACATATGAGAAAAGGGCCAGTGATATCGCTCAGCAGCACAAGTGCCTGCCTGGCAAGCGTGACGTCCTGAGTTCAACTCCCCGTACCCACATAGGAAAAAAAAGGGCAAACAGGCCATGAGGGCTCCACTTTGTGAATGGGATTAGGTCCCATATTAAAGGGCTTGATGGAGGGACTTTGCGCTTCTTTGCCCTTGCACCTTCCACACAACAAGAAAGCCCTCACCATCTGTCAGCACCTTGCTCTTAAACGTCCCAGCTCCCAGAACTGTAAGAAATAAATTAGTGCTCTGCATAAATTACTCAGTCTCGGTTATTCAGTTATAGTAGCATCAAACAAACTAAGATTCAATAGACTTTGTTTGAAAGGTCACTTGTTTAGACTATGTCGATCTGCTGGCTTCTACCATTTAGGCCTCTGAGACAAAGCAAACAATACAACAACTAAAATCTTAGTCCATGGACACATTGATGTAAGGCAAAATTTCGAGTATATTCTACAACTAGCTATGCTTATTTCAAGGTTTACTGTTCTATTGCAAGCAGAAGTTGTACGTCTTTCAGGATTTATATGCTACTACTTCTAATTGCAATTTTAACATTCTCCTTAAAGGCTTTTGTTCTTTGTATATTGCACTTAAAGTTCTGTTCTTGAACTTTCTTTTGGAATTCAGTGAGTTGGGACAGAATCTATTCAGCATGGGAAGACATTTGGATAACAAGAGAAATCTGAGTCGGCACTCACACCTGAACACCAGTACAGCAACAGCACTCACACCGACCTCCACTGGACTTAGCCAGGACTTACCTGTGTTTCATCAGGTCCCGAAAGGTGGATTACACAGCATCTTTACATACTCCCGTGCTCCGCAATCATGGCCCCCTCCAAAGACTGTATCAAACACAGACCAAATAGCATTAATGTTTTTTCCCCTGAGCGTGGCCCAATTAGACTGTATTGCTCCAAACAATAAATGCTCGTAAGAAACATATTAGATACCAAGGTTATTATTGCCCTGTGGCCTAGAAATTGAATTGGTTCACATATGTTTCCAATAGAATCTTTAATTAAGATTCCTTTCCTATCAATGTGCTTCAGCAATTATCTGTATTGATGATGGGCTATTATTTCCCTGGCAAGGTAATAAAGATCCTCACAGGAGTGTCTTAACAGGTCACTTCTAGAACATTTCTGATTTTTAAATTTTTTGACTAATTTACCTAAATGACCTGGTACTGAACAACTCCTTTCTCAACTGAAAATGAATTGCGCACACACTTAAATATTTAAGGATTAATTCAGTTGGGCTAGAGACATATATTCCTTAGGAACCCAGCTGAGTCACTCATTCATTCATCAATTCATTCATTTGCCAAATGCGTAGTTTGGGTCTAATAAGCATCAGTCACAGTGCTCTGGTGGGGCTGAGGAGGAGGAGGGTGGTTTGTCCTCCTGTGTAAGAACTCACTATTAGGGTGACAAATATGGGCCTGCTTTCATGGAACCCTGAGTGAGACCAAAAGCGTCTGTGATTAAAAAAATTTATTTTAATGCCCTCTCCCCAGGCAGTGCTGACAATAAGACAGATATTTTGGTGTTTGGCATGTCCTGTCTATTTTTGTTGAAGAGGTGCCCCAAGAAGATGAGCCGAAAGTTGCACGTTGAGGGACTGCTTTCTTCACACCATTTTAAAGAATATCAGCCCTCATGTCTTGACCTACTTGACCATCTATGCTACTCTCAGAGCCCCTTGCCTCTCGACTTTGTGGCCTCTTCCTGATCTGTCTTGGCCTCCACTTTCCAACTTGATGTCTGACCCACTCCTCAGCCCTGACCTTATTTTCCCTCCCATATTGTTTCTTCTCTGTTCAGCATAATCCAAAATATCCCTAAGGAAGCCCTGAGTCTCCCTTCCCTACCCACTGTCCTATAGAACTCCTCTGCCTTTATTTATCCCTGATGTGTGAGCCCTTTCTCCATGTAATGATGTTTCTTCTCTTTACCGCTGCTTAAGACCTCCAGCCTCCTCTTGCTCTCTGCACATGTCTTTCTTTCCTAGGGTACTCCCAGGTAATAATTTTGCTCGAACACAATGGTTAGTAGTTGTAATATTTGAAAAGCCTTCTGATCTGTGGCCTTGATTGGAAAATGTCCATCTTACACCACCTCCCCAACTTTCCCATAATTTGTCCACCATTAAAATTTAAACATGAAAGCACTTAGAGAAAAATGTGATGTAGAAAAAGGCCTAGACAGATAAAAGGGGGGAAACAAAAGAGAATCTTGCTCCTGTAAGACATGTGGAATTGTGTTTAGAGGCAAAAAGGTAGAAGAAGAATGGGATAAGAGAACTGCTTCCTGCTCATCCATCTGTAAGAGGGTGTGGTGGATTTGGGGGCAGATGTGTATGATAAATACAGTTGAAAGTATATATGATAAACACAGACAACAGGGAAGCTTCATCCTCATTCATGTTTGGGACTCTGGGGTCAATCATGGGAAAGGGGTCTTGTTAGCGTAGGTTGGTGTAAATAGAAGTAGGGTTAGAGTTTATTTCTCCTGAGTCAGATTTAATTCTCACAGGCATGTATCAGACTCACATGAATCTACATGGGTCTGAGGGCACAGGGATCTCAGGCTCTGACTAAGTCACTATGGCAATAGAAAAGAGTCCTGCAGCTTAGGACCCCAAAGCAGATATTTGAGCCTTAAGCATAGGTCTTTTCTCGGTCACTCCAGGGAGGGTATTCACATACCAGGAAGTACTCAGATATTATCAACTCAGAAAGAGGACACCACTGATTTCTGACCAGACTAGAAAAGGATGGAGATCCCAAGACCTACAAGATGCATCCTCAGCAGTAGATACCAGCGTGGATGGGATCGATCACTCCTCAGAAGTCTCCACTCCAGAAAAATGTATAAGATTTAGTAAACCAAACAATGGGCTGAGAATCTATTTCTCCACTACCATGAGAAGACAGTAATTCCCTCTCCTTTATCCACATGTTGTGATGTGGGGGAAATGGCTTGGGGTACAAGGATTAGAGAAGAGTTTTAAAAATATCATATCCCTAATATTATAGTTCTTAAAAAGAATGGTCCTTCTTAAGGATTGGTTAGCTATAGCTCCCCCAAAACTGGTATTTGGTAAATGGGGGCTCATATGAAAGATCTAGTAATTAATAAGGAAATGTTTAAAGCTGCATTTTCTTTGCATACTAAAATGAAAGTTATTGTGAGCACTCTTTTTTTGTTTGTTTGTTTGTTTGTTTTTGTGGGTACCGGGGGGTCGACCTCAGGACCTCGCGCACCAGCAGGCGCCCGTGCCTCTGAGCGATATCACCGGCCCCTTTTTCGTATGTGGGATCCGGGAGTCGAACTCGGGCCCTCGCGCTTGCAAGGCAGGCGCTTATGCCGCTGAGCCATCTCACCGGCCCCATTGTGAGCACTCTTGTACCCAATTTCATTTGCCTTTGTTGCCTTCCATAATTATAACAACAAATCTCTACTTCCTTGATAATGGATATGTGGAGGAAATCAGAATATCCCATACCAGAGCCCTTTAGGATAATCAAGGTGGGAGGGTCTTCTGTTTAATTTCCACAGTTTATTTACATTCTTTTTTAGTTTTATTTATATATTTATTTATTTTGGTACTGGGAATCGAACTTAGGACCTTGCGCTTGCCAGGCAGGTGCTGTGGCACTGTGCCGCTGAGCTATATCGGCCCTCTTTTTAGTTTTAATATGCATGTTCATGTTTTGAAGGTTGTGCCTGGTGAAGAATCTACTAAACATGCTTGTAAATAGTATATCTTGCCCCCATTCACACCAGCACCCGAGGGACTATAGAATATTTTTCTGACATTTGAAAGTATTAAAACAGCTCCTGGGCTGAAGAAAACATTTTCCTTGTAATCTCTGAAAAGTTTAGTTGCCAAGGAGACAGAGGCCCCACCGACCAGGTACGAAGGCCTCTGCAGTACCTGTGTGATGATTCTCAGGATTCATCTGATTATTCAGTGAAGGAGCAGGGAAGCAAGGGACGATTGTAGGAAAGGGACACTGGGGTTTCCCAGTTTCTTAAACAGAATGTCTCTTTTATTGCGTATTTAAAGGAAACCTAAACTTTCTCTTCTCTAAATGAAACTGTATTTTATTTTTTTTAAGATTGCAATTTAGTCTCCATGCCACATTGATTTATTATCACAAGACTGATGTGCAAACATCATCTTCGTAAGAACTACATTCTGGAGGAGAAAGGGCCCAAGGAGCAAGTTTTACATGATAACAGAATAAATGACACCCATGCAGAAACACACTCTATTTTCAAGGAAGGCCAATTAATTAATTAATTAATTAATTATATCTCTTGGTAGTGTAGCTAGGAAAGAAGTGAATAGAATTCTCAGATGGAAAAAGAGGTTAACTGGATAAAACAAAAATACAAAAATGGTTCAAGTTTCTCTAAGTATGTCAAACAAATCTTGCTTGTACATATGGAGTGGCTTTTGTTTGTCTGTGTTCTTTCCATCATACAGTCAAGAGTTGGTTGGGAAGAGTATGTAAAATCCCCCCAGGATACACCACAAACTCTACTTAGCTGACTGTTTGCTTTTTTGGTATTAAAGGGAGAAAATGGCAAAGAACTGAGGAAGAATGCAGTATCAGGCAACATTATCCATTCACGTAAAGCTTACCTACAAATTCTAACATACAGTAATGAAGTAGACATAATTTTGCATATTTTAACAAGTTGTTTCCTGCATCAACCATTAACCAGATCCCACTGCTTCACCATGTACTCGGAACTTAGCAAATAAAAGTTTAAGGGCAAAAGCAGCTCATCATCTTGTCCAGCCTGCCTGAAGTGATCTCTCACAAAATAGCAAATACTTTAAATGCAAGAAAGCCAAAAAGTGCCAAACATGCACACACACACACATACACACGCACACACGCATGCATGCACACAAATAGGGAATTCTGGCCATAAGTCCAGAAATGATTGTTTCCATAAAATAAGACTTTTCATCTATCTGTTTAGATTCCACTTTTCTTAGATGATTAGCAAAACCTCACTCTAATAAACTGGCTTACAAGGAGATTTCAGGTCCTCCAACTGTATTTGCAAGAAGAAAATTAATTGTACAGTTAGAACAAAATATAGTGGATACCAACTTTGATCTATTTTAAGATAAACATATTGCCACAATTCACAGGCATGTCACTATTTTTTAACCAAACTATTAAGCAGTAGGTCCTGTGGTTGATGTAATATTTATCTTGTCTGTTTTCATTCTTTAAGCACAGTTCTAAAGAACATGTGTGTCCTAGTTACTTTTCTCATTGCTGAGACAAAATACCTGACACCCGAAGTTAAAGGAGGAAAAGTTTATTTCAGCTCACAGTTTGCAAGGTTTCAGTCCATAATCAGCTGGTTCCAAAGCAGGATGAGATGGTGGAGAGTCACTGAAGAGGAAAAACAGTCCATGATGTGGCAAGCAGAAGGCAGCAAGCAGCAACAGCAGAAGTTAGCCTCCCTTTCCCTTTTATCCCAAATAGGCTACAACCCTTTTGGGTGGTGTCCCCACACCCAGAAGTGGGCCTTTCCCTTATCCACACCCGGAACTATGATAAACCAATTAGTGAACTAATCCAGTACCATGCGCCATTAATCCCAGGATCACACACCCTAATACCAGCCACATCTGAAAAGCATGAGGGCATTAGGCTTTGGGGTGACATCTAGATACAAGCCATGACAATGTGTTTTGGGGTTCCAATATAATACAAGTAGTTTTCCTTAAAAACTTGTACACACAAGAGAATTATGAGTACGGTAGACCTAGGAAATCCTAACATTCTTTCTAGTAAGAATAGAAGAAGCAGCAACAGGAAGTAATATTATAAACATAGTTGACACTTAATACATAATTAAGTAATGAATGATAAATGTATATAGTGACAATACAATTTTTATGGCCATGTGGTTCAGGATAAGCAAGATTATCCTGAAAACTTCAAAAGGTATTAATTTTTAAATTTTTTTACCCTATATAATTAGCCTGGAAACATATAAATATGCACTTTCTATTAAGCAAATAAGTTATGGTATTTCTGGAGGGATCTAGGCTGTGAAGACAGGCATGTACGTTCCAACTTCATAGTGAAAGTGTCACATAAGGAAGGTAAAACAGCCCTTAAAAAGGCATGGAATGACTAAAATAATGGAAATATTTTATATTTTGTATTGAGAATTTATAACAAGTAATATTTTTCCAATAGACAATTCTACAGCATTGCTATTTGAGCAAAAATTTTAATACCTGAAACAATTTTAACATTTTGGTTTCCAACATGACCTTCTCATCCTACTGAAGGCTTTGTGGTCACTAGAATCTGGACTTGTATTGTCCAAGGTGCTGGTTCAGTATTAGTGCTCCCAGAGTAAGTCAAAATTCCTTTCCACACAACCTTCCAGTTCCTTCATATAAAGCAGAATTTTCAATTAAACTCCTATTTAATTTTTCTCTTCCCTTTAGAATACTAAAAGGGATATTGTTTTCTGATTCTTCTTAATTGTTCTCCTTTTTCTGATCCAAATCAATTGAAACATCATAACAGCTTCAAAATTAATTACACAATTTCCCCTCTGCTTGGATAGATATATACACATCTCAGAATGTGATGGCTGCATTCACATTGCTAATTACTCAGGAAACCCTTTGATGGCTGTGTGCTTGCACCAGCCGAAGTGAAATAGCTCACCTTTAATTGCGAGTTGCCGTGTTTAAAAAAATGTGTGATGAAAAGGTATTGACAATTTTGGTTTTCTATGACTCCTGAGTCTTTTCTTCCTTAAAGGGGCCAATTGTGCTTTTAAAATAATGAAATCTGCATATACAGAAGCGAAATATTTGATTCAAAGGGAGTAATTTTTTTCTGGAGAGGAGAGCTAAACAGGTCCTATCCAATCAGTGAGCTAAGACTTACTTTTCAGTAACCCTAAAAATCTATAGGAATAATAAGGTAGAATTACTAGAAATTGCCTCAAAATCTCCTCCATTGTTTCATATTTTCCCCCAAGAGAATTCAGAAAGACCTTTAAAGAGAAAACATTCTAGACCATTTAGATCAATTTGGAATATTTGTTGTCTTAAGGGTAAGAGGAAATTGGGTTATCATATTACCAAAGAAGAAAGTATCTGACAAGTATTTTAAAGAACAAAAAGTCATTCTTTTCTTTATTGTCCCTAAAGTAATTATCACAGGGCTGCCTCAGTGGGTACTACACAACTCCAATAGGAACCAGGTCCACAAAAGCCACCTCATGCCACAATCGTGCAGCATGATGCCCAGATATTTGTTCTGTGGGAAGATGTATATAGTTTTCATAAAATCCCTCTCTTACCTGAGGAGCTTATTATTTTATTTTTATTTTTTTACTTTTTATTTTTTTTGTGGGTACTGGCAGTCGAACTCAGGACCTCGTGTTTGCCAGGCAGGCGCTTATGCCACTGAGTTATCTCACCAGCTCTTATTATTTTAAAGTAAATCAAAATTAGGTTTTCCTCTCAAAGGGGAAAAATATAGTTCTTTGTATTCCCCGCAGTACCTAGTTCTACGTGCTCTGTAAATATTTGCAGAGACAATAAGTGAATGAGCAAAAAAATACCATAATTTTGTTTTTCTCTTTTTAGTCTTTTTTCTGCTTTTTCCATCATCTTCTAACATAACAACTGAGCATAAAGTGTAGTGGGAGAAAATAGCAAAATTAGAAGGCATTTTTGCAAGGTACAATGTAATATAAACCCTTTCTGCTGTGAAATCTGAATTATCCTTCTCAAGTTTAAGTTGACTTTTCGGGTAGAAGGGGAAAAGAGTCCATGGCAAATTGGAACACATGGTGTTGATCATTTGCCTACTAATTATAAAGTCATTTAAGTCTCCAAGAACTCTTAAGCCAACTGGAAAGGCTATTTTGGTCTTCAAAAAACTCATAATCCACTACCGCCTTGTGCTTAAACCAGAAGTTCTATAATGTTCCTCTCGTCCCACCAGCCCATTAATGTCTAATCTCCTAGTGAATGATACATCATTTTTTAATCCAGAATCAAAATAAGATTTTATATGTAGGTATGCTTGAGAAAAGCAACATTGATTTATAGTTACACTTCTAATAGCCGTTAGCAGAGTATACCCTGAGAATCTTGCTCCAAAGACAGGGGGAAAGAAGATAAGGAAATGAATGTATCTTATGAGGGAACAAATGAAGAAAAGGAAGAAGAAAGCAGAAAAAAATGAGACTAGAAATTAGTTTTCTCTTTGCAGATTCTGTTTTGTCTACATTCAGTCTTTGTATCTCAGAAAGAGCTCAAACCTGAAATAAGGCCATCGCATTCCGAGAAAAAAAATAAACAACTTTAATTAGAAATGAACCATTGATATTCTACTTCTGCCAAGTGTTTGGGTGGTTTCCCATAGAACACAGCTGTATCATTGCTATGAAATTGCTAACTGTAAAAGGAACCCACCATTATCCATCCCACAATAATATACTCCTTCACAGCTCTCAAAAAAATGGGCACAATTATCCTTTGGGCATGATGACCTTCTAATTCACCATCGGACCTATAAACACATTCTTTAGCCCTCTAAGTAAACATCTGTGCTCTCTCCTGAAACTTCCTGATTGTCCAAGGGAAAGAATTAATTAAAACTAGTCCAATAGATGTACATCGTTCTTAATTGTCAACTAACAATATGGTTAATAAGGATGTGATAGAAAATCTATTTGTAACAACTGAAGGCTGAGTCATAAAACTTTGTTGTTGTTGTGATTGTCCTAAACTTACATTTTAAACAATATTTGAGAGAAGTCAACAAAACAAATGGGAATTCAAGGTTTATCTACTCAAAGGACTTTGCAGTTTCATATCTGTATTTTTAAAAAGACTATGTTATGATTCATACTACAAATAACAAGGGTTCCATACCTACCAGAACTACTGAGCAATAGATATTCCAATAACAGAACATAAAATGTCCTAGTTTCTTTCCTTTTCTTTTTCTTTTTACCTTTTTCTTTGTTCTCTCTCCTTTCTTTCTTTCTTTCTTTCTTTCTTTCTTTCTTTCTTTCTTTCTTTCTTCCTTTCTTTCTTTCTTTCTTTCTTTCTTTTTCCTTCTTTCCTTTGTTTCTTTCAGTGTTGGCAGCCAAATGCAGACCCACATACGTTCTAGGCAATTGCTCTACCACTCAGCTGCACCCCCAATTATACATCCTTCTTAAAATTGTCCATGAACCAGCAATCTCTGTACCACCCAGAAGCTTGTCAGAAATCTAGATTCCTCAGGACATACCCCATTTTTGGCAGCACTCTAGGTTTTATCAGGAGGGATAGGAAAGAACAAATAAAGATAAAAGTTGTATGCACAAGGGAGAAGAAAGGAAGCTCTTCTGGAGCTCAACAAACACAGACCTGGTAGAAAAATCTACAAGTCTCAAGCTTCTAACATTACTAAGGCTGAGTTCTGAGGCAGGGTCTTGCCAGGTTTTAACTATTTTTATGTAGACTGCATGGTATGCCTATGCTATGCATTTGAAACTAAGAGGCGAATAATGAAGACCTTAGGAGAGATCTGAAAACCTGTCTTAGCATAGCAAACTTTGTACAAAGTCTGTCTCAGGACATTAAGGAAGATAATTCCCCAAGGAAAGATTTTTTTTTTTTTGTGGGTACCGGGGGGTCGACCTCAGGACCTCGCGCGCCAACAAGCACCCATGACGCTGAGCGATATCACGGGCCCCTTTTTCATATGTGGGTTCCGGGAGTCGAACTCGGGCCCTCGCGCTTGCAAGGCAGGTGCTTATGCCGCTGAGCCATCTCACCAGCCCGGAAAGATTGTTTTTAAAAGTGCTACGATGTGAGTTAAAAGAATCTGCATAATAGGCCCTCAATAAATGTTCCACTTGCTGGCAATATTGCCATCCTTTCTGAAAGAATAGGGACTAATGAAAATGTTTCCATCAACTGAGTGTCTACTATATGCCACAACTTAGTAAGATATCTTTGACCCTTTTTTCATAAAATTCTATTGGTAAGAAGTTGCCACTCTCCGGTTGAACACTTTTGTACTGCCTGCTGCATTCCTCTGACTAAAATGGGGAGGTGAAGTCTTTCCATGGGCAGCTGGTTTGCCCACTCTCTCAGCTTTACCTTGATTGCCACAGCTACTTCCTTCATGTTCATATAATTTATTATCTATAACACTTCCATTTACAGTGCTAATTGTGTGCATTTTAAAATAAAATAACAGGAGCCAGTGAGATGGCGCAGCAGCATAAGTGCCTGCCTGGCAAGTGTGAGGTCCTGACTTCGACTCCCAGTACCCACATTAAAAAATAATAATAATAACAGAAAATAAAATAGCAAATGTGCTGAGTGATGTCCACACTACAAAATGATACTCATAATATCAAGCACTTTCAAAAGTGTATATTCGCATCAGGTCATCAGTATATTCCTTACTGTCGGAGAGTGCTTTTGTTCTCTGCTGTCTGCTAACTTGTTTCATCTTTCACAAGAAAATATGCTTATCTCCACAAAGCCATTCTCACATAACCTCCAACTTGAAATCTGGTAAACAACATTCACTATGAATGCAGAGAAACCCTAAGCAAAATATATTACAACTGCATTTGTCTATAGCAGCAGTTCCTTTAAACATATTGGGTGCAAATCTTTAAATTCCTTCAGTGTTTCTAAGTCCAAAGCTAGGATCCCTTCAAGAATCCGGATGCTCAAAACTGCAAATTAAAAGGCGTGTTCTGAGCATAGCTGGATATCTTCCACCACGCTACTCTAAAGAATATATTAAAGAGAGGGTGAAGGCAGGTGGTACATTTTTAACTGGCAGCTGAACATTTGCTTGGCTTAAAGCCAAATGAAATAGCATAATCCTAACTGACTGGTACACTTCACTCTGATCCCTTCAAATTCTTTTTTTTTTTTCAAATTCTTTATGACATTTAAGTATTCTTAGAATTCATCAATATTATTAAACAATGAGATGGTTCTAAATGAAGACAGCCAGCAGTGAGAATCACAATAAAACGGCTATCTGTCACTGAGCACTTAGAATGTTCTTGCACTTCGCATGATCATCTGCAAGTCCCACAAAATTCTGTGAGAAATACAGTATTACTCCCATTTTAAGGATGAAGATACTGAGGCTGAGAGAAATTAAGTAACTTGCCAAAGGTCCTGGAGATAAGGGAAGCAAGGCAAGATTCAAACTCAAGTTTGCTTATTTATTTGTTTTGTTCCAAAACTCATGCATTCTTTCTATAGTCTCCAGTACTCACATTGGTCAATATCTCCCCCTCTTTATTCATATCTTTATAAAGGGCTATCCAGCATGTGTTCATGTTTTCTTGCTGTCTCCAATGCAAATACCACGGAGAAGTGACTATTTCCAACTCCGATGTTCACAGAATGGCCCCCGCACGGCTGGTGCTCAATCAATGTTAAATAATAACAGCCTGAACCCGTAATGATAAAGCAGGAAGCGCCTCCCTCTTTATACTTTTAATGACTTCATAGGGTTCTTTTTTGCTAATTGTTTAATCACAAATTTCAGTTATTGCTATTTACATGCTCTTTTTCAACTTTTGAATACAGTCTTATTTCTATTTTGCCAAGCTTTCGGAAACACCAAATTAGAAACAAGCCTATTGTCTTCCCCACAATTTCTGCACTGTGAAGAATGGAAAACATCACCAGAGTGTCTGCGTGTCCAGTAGAGGATAGGAAAGAAAAGAAGAGAATCTATTGTAAGTTGTCTCAGGAATGCCACCTTGAGATCAAGTGCTTCAGAGGCCAAAGTCACTCTTTCCATAGTGGCAAGTACACCCCTGCCACCTTTATATCTCGAACACACGCATCAAAGAAGCATAGCTTTTAAACAGGTAGAAAATCCAAGGAAGTAGAGAGATCATTGAATGAATGTAAAACTGATAGCTTTTTGTACTGGGATGAGTTATTGGCTTACTCTTTAAAGGCAAAATAGATTTATCACTCAGTGTTGGCCAGTAAAATTAGAGATTAAAGAAAACTACTCCATCTCTAGAGAATTAAGAATACGTATTTCAAGCCTACTTTCACTATTTTTTGAATAAACTGCCTGTGCAAACAATACTACCCTAAAAGCACTGCCTTCATGGCCTGAAATATTTTGAGCTGAATATTTACTTCTAAGAATTTAAATTTTTTAACTATCAACTAAACTGTATTTTGTGAAATTCAAACATTAAGATAAGAAATCACTTAGTCCCACTAATTACTGACTACAAACTTCGCTACTTTCACACACCAACCCTAAAAATTATTAGCAGCATATATAGTAAAAATGTGAAAACCCTTAAAAGAAAGCTTGGAAAATCCAACATAAAGCCATGAACACATATTGCTTAAATTTCTCTTTGTGCTCTTAAATCTAACAACAACCAGGGAGTAAGGGGATTATTGGATAAATTAGAAGAGAAGAAAAAACATGAATCAAAGACTTCAAGCTGGCCAATCCCACTGGTGGATTGTGTTTCATTTATATACTGCTTCTTAAAATTTGTGGGTGTTTTCTTCCCTTCACTTGAAATTTGGAAAATTCTAAATAAAATTCAGATTCTCAGGTTTCCTTTAAGTATCAGAAGATTTGGGAAAGTGAGCACAACATTCCACAGAGCAGTAAGCAGCTGAGCTGAGAAATGTTTATTCTTTTCCCCACTTTTCACGGAGCCTATCTTCTTTAGTTTGTGAAGATCCCCAGCCTGCTTAGCTCTTTTCCCTTGATCCCTATGGCTCCTGTAAGCATCCAAGGTTCTTACCTAGCTTGTAAGAACTGGGGAAGGAATACAAATTTTTATAGTTGGGACCCGAATGACCCTGAGAAAAGACTCATTATGTTGAAGGCTTTGTTGTTGATGGGCTTGTGGGAAATGCCTGGATAATGAGAGCTGTAACTTCATCAGAGGGTTAATCTACTGATGAGATCATGATTTGATTTCATTCTTGGGAGGTGATGGAAACAGGAGGTGAGGTGTAGTTGAAGGAAGTGGGTCTTGGGAGCATGATTGGGGGACTGCATCTGGTCCTAGCCCCTTCTCTCAGTCTCTCTTTCCCTCTCACTGCTTCCTGGCTGCCTGAGATGAGCGGTGTTCCTCAGCCACATCCTTCCACCATGACGTTTCTGCCTCACCCGAGGCCCGTGGCAGTGGAGCCAGGCCACTATAATTTCAACCTCTGAAAATATGAGACAAAATAAATCTTTTCCTCTTTTAAATTGTCATTCCTGGGTATTTGCCACAGCAAAGGAAAGCTAACACACAAGTGGTATGTATCTGAGAAATTTTCTAACCCATAGATTTTAGGATTTTTACTCATATGTATGAAAATAATGATACACTGAAAAGCTTTTCCCTTCAGAATTGAATGCAAGGCTTTGTTTTTACTTCTAACCCTAGCTGAGTACAGTAATGCAAATTATGTTAACTTCTTGGACCTGAATTTCTGCATTAGGAAAATAAAGTTATCATATTAAGTTACCTTTAGTGTTCTTTCCAATTCTGTTCTAGAACTGTGCTTCTTATGTGGCAGAAATATGTGAGCCCTGAATTCAACCTCACACACGAGTCTCCTCTCGGCATGAGGATGAGAGTGGTGGTAGAAGGAGAATTTTAACAATACTTTGTACCTGTTGAGAGAAGGCAGATTTCAATTTCTTTTGAATAGTATAATTCCAAGAAGAAGGAGTAGAGAAGGCACAGTTCTTTCATAATACAACAGGAAAATTTGACATTTAAATAAATCATATTGAAATGAGAAATTAATGTGATGATAATAATAATTGTGTATGACAGCGATTCACCTGTTATGGGATGAATTATGCTCCTTTCAAAAAACATCATATGATAAAGCCCAACCCTCTGTGTCTCAAAGTGTGACCTATTTGGACCTTGAATATTTACAGAGGTGATCAAGGTAAAATGAGACCAGGCCCTAATCCAGTATGACTGGTGTCCATATAGACAGAAGAAATTTGGACACAAAGGCAGACACATACAAGTGTAAAAACACAGGGAAGAGGCTGGTGAGATGGCTCAGCAGCGTAAGCGCCTGCCTGGCAAGCGCGAGGGCCCAAGTTCGACTCCCGGATCCCACATACGAAAAAAGGGCCGGTGATATCGCTCAGCGGCACAGGCGCCTGCTGGCGCGCGAGGTCCTGAGGTTGAACCCCAATATGCGCGCACACACACACACACACACAAAAAAAAAAAAAAAAAAAAAAAAAACACAGGGAAGATACTAGCTACAAGCAAAGGAACACCTCCACTACTAGGAGATGGGAGAGAAGGATGGAAGAAATTCTCCCTGTATCCTCTTCTGACACCTTGATCTCAGACCTTTAGCCTCCAGATCTAAGACAATAAATTTCCCTCATTTAAGCCACCAAGTTTGTGATACTTTATTTTGATAATCCAAGAAAACTGATACATGCAACACCTTATATTGCTCAATTTAAACGGAAGCACAGAATTGTTTCAAGGGTGGGAGGAGACTCCCAAGGCAGAAAAGAAATAACATCTATGTGACTTTTGTAAGGACATGGTGCAGATCCTCTTGGCTCCTTCAGTCGTTACTCTCCAGGTTATCAACAAGGGTCAGTATTTACTGGTTCTTGATAACTTTCTGAATCTTAAAACTACTTTCTCAACTGGGTTCAAGACCAGATATATAGCTGCAGAACCCACTGCAAAATGAAAATGCAGAGCCCTTTGTTCAAACGTAATGGAGAGTTTCCAGATGACAGTAGCAGAGCATTAAACCAAGTGTGAAACCCTGTGTGGCTGCAGGGTTGCAACCCTATAAAGCTGGCCCTGACTAGTTCCACCAGGTATTTGAGAAAGCTCTAATGCCTTCAACTTCCCCTTTCTTTACTGGTAATTCTGGGCTATGTGTCTCTTTGGGGACCATTTTTTACTTGCTCACAGCTAGTCAAGTCCAAGTTTTCTACCTATCATCATCACTTTCCATAAGTGTATTTATTTGCCAGATGTATCGAATCCATTCAATGTCCCAGCTATCATGCTAGCTTCTAAAAAAAGGTATGAAATCCTGTATAATTTAGAGGATGAAATATCTGCAATCTAAGGAAGTTCATGGTGCTGAATATAAACATAAAAGCTATAATACCAGAAGTTGAAATATCAGAAGATCAAAATCCCTAAATCTGAAATCCAGAAATTATAATTGTGAAAGATTAAAATTCAGAATGTTGAATTCTTGAAAGGTAAAACCTTTAAAAACATGCAATTCTCATGGAGGCTCTGCCTTATAAGAATGGTAGAAAGCTGAATTCCAAGGAAGAGCCACATTATAGCAAAGACAAAAATTTAACTTAAAAATGTGTCATTTATCTGCATTGGCATTAATTCCAGCTGATGAAATTCCATAAAAATTTAAGGATTTAAAGTCACATGTGCCTGAAGAAGCAAGCAAAGTTACTGACTGGTTCCAAAATAATTATGTGCACAGCAAGGTAAGAAGACACCTACACAACAGAATTGCTGCTCAATCACCAGTATTGTTTCCGCCAAATGTGTAGTCCATATGAGTACATGAGGAATGAATTCCTGTGTACCCAAAACAACATAAAAGCATGGCACACATACCAGATCACACTGCAATGAAACTAGAAATCAATAGCAAAAGAAACCACAGAAAATAGCCAAATATACGGAAATTAAGAAATAGACTTTTGGGCCGGTGAGATGGCTGAGCAGTGTAAGTGCCTGCCTGGCAAGCACGAGGGCCCGAGTTCGACTCCCGGAACCCACATACGAAAAACGGGCCAGTGATATCGCTCAGTGGCACGGGCGCCTGCTGGCGCACAAGGTCCTGAGTTCGACCCCTGGTACCCACAAAAAATAAATAAATAAATAAATAAGAAATACACTTTTGAATAATCAATGGGTCATAGAGGAAATTAAGGAAGAAATAAGACAGTTCCTAGAATTAAACAATAACGCCAGTACAACATACCAGAACTTATGGAATACAATGAAAGCAGTCCTACAAGGGAAGTTTAAGGCTATAAACGTCCACATCAGAAAAACAAAGTGAACCTGGATAAATACCCTAATGATACATCTCAAAGTTCTAGAAAAACAAGAACAATCCAAATCTAGAGCTTATACAAGGAAGAAAATTATAAGGATCAGATCAGAAAACAATGAAATGGAGACAAAAAAAAATACAAGGAATCAATGAATTGGAGAGCTTGTTCTTTAAAAGAATAAACAAAATAGTCAAACCTTTAGCCAATCTTACAAAAAAAGGGGAAGATACAAATCAATGCAACTAGCTGAAATCACAACAGACACCGCCAAAAACTAGAAAATTATTAGAAACTACTTCACGAACATGTATGACAAAATATTTGAGAATTCAGAAGAAATGGAGACTCCTAGATATGTATGAAATACCAAAAAGAAGACTTAAAATCTTGAACAATCCAATAACACCAATGAACTTGAAGCAGAAGTAAAAACACTACCAACTAAGAAAAGCCAGGTACCTGATGGATTCATAGCCAAATTCTATAAGAACTTCAGGCAAGCTCTAATGCCAGTAATCCTCAAACTCTTTAATGAAATTGAGGAGAAGAAATATTTCCAAAATCATTCTCCAAAGCTAACATTATTCTGATCCCAAAACCAGACAAGGATCCAGCCAAAAAAAGAGAACTACAGACAAATTTCTCTAATGAATGTAGACGCAAAAATCCTTAAGAAGATACTGGCAAACAGAATGCGACAAATCATCAAAAAGATCATACACCATGACCAAGTAGTCTTCATCCTAGGGATGCAAGGATGGTTCAATATATGCAAATCAATAAATGTAATTTATCACATGGACAGAACACCCAAAGGACAAAAATCACTTGATCATCACAATAGATGCAAAAAGAAAAAAAAGGCTTTTGACAAAATCCAACATCCATTCATGATAAAAACAACTGAAGAAAAAAGGTATAGGAGGACCTTATCTCAATCTGATAAAAGCCATTTATGACTTACCTACTACCAACATCATATTGAATGGGGAAAAACTAAAAGCTTTCCTTCTAAAGTCAAGAACAGGAAAAGGATATCCATTACTACCACTTCTGTCCAATAGTGTCCTCGAAATATTAACCAGAGCAATCAGGCAAGAGAAAAAAATAAAAGGAATATGTACAGGAAAGGATGAAAGCAAAGTATCGCTATTTGCAGATGAAAAGATCCATTACTTACAAAACCCAAAAAACACCAGAAGACTCCTAGAATTAATAAGAAAATTCAGCAATGTAGAAGGATACAAAATAAACACACAAAGATCAATAGCATTTCTATACAGTAACAATGAACTCACTGAAAAAGAAATTAGGAAAACAAACTATTCACAATAGCATCAAAAAGTTAAATTCTTAGGAATTAACCTAGCCAAGAAAGTGGAAGACCTATGAAAATTGCATCACTCTGATAAAGGAAATCAAGGAGGACATGAAAAAATGGAAAGATATCTCCTGTTCCTGGATAGACAACCAATATAATCAAAATGGCTACACTTGCAAACTGATATACAGACCTAATACGATCCCAATCCGAATATCAATGGTATTTCTCACAGATCTAGAGAAAACCATCCTAGAATTCATATGGAAGAAAAAGAGACCCAGAATAGCAAAAGCAATCCGGGTAACCAAAGCAAAGGAGGCAGCATTACAATCCCTGACTTGAAGTTATACTATAAGCCACAGTGATTAAAACAGCGTGGTTCTAGCATAAAAACAGGCATGTGGATGAATGGAACAGAATAGAAGAAGCAGAAACAACCCCAGGCACATACAGCTATTTGATCTTTGACAAAGGGGCCAAAAATGTACACTAGAGGAAAGAGAGCCTCTTTAATAAATGGTGATGGAAAAACTGGATATCCACATGCAGATTGATTCTAGACTTATGCATCTCACCATGCACTAAACTAAAAATCAAAATGGATTAAACATCTAAAGGTTAAAACAGAAACACTATATCCGCTGGAAGATGAAATAGGTACAACTCTTAAACACTCAGGTGTAGGCAAAAGTTTTTGAACAGAACCCCAATGGCAAAAGAAATAATACTGAGAATCAACAAGTGGGATAATATCAAATTTAAAAACTTCTGCGCAGCAAAGGAAACAACCAATGAGGAGACAACCTAAGAATGGGAAAAAAATTTTGCCAGCTGTTCATTGGACAGAGCACTAACATGTAGAATATGTAAAGAACTAAAAAAAAAAAAAATTAGAGCCTCCAAAATAAAAGACTCAATAAAAAAATGGGCAACTGGAATGAAAACACACTTCTCAGAAGAAGTACAAATGGCCAATAAATATGTGAAAAATGTTCAAATACATTGCTGGCCATTACAGAAATGCAAATTAAAACTACTTTGAGATACTATTTAACCCCAGAAAGAATGGCTATTATCAAAAACTCTAATAATAACAAATGCTGGTGAGGTTGTAGGAGAAAAGGAGCTCTTGTACATGATGTGTGGGAATAGAAACCAGTACAACCACTATGGAAATCGATACTCTAATTTGTTTCATTTATCCTGCTAGCTTATCTTCATTTGTTGACATTATTATGTTAGTTTCTTTTTTGTAAGAATCTTTTCAGTTTATGTCTTATACTAAGTAAATACTTAAAGGTAACAATACACAGTATAATAAATGTTATTATTGAAAAAAAGTAATAATAGAAATTCCTAGCTATCTCCCTTCTAGATATCTTCCCCAAAAGAATTAAAATTATCATATTACAGGGATACATGAATACCCATGTTTATAGTAGCTCAATTTATAATAACTAGATCTTGGAAACAGCATATATGTTCATCAACAAATGAGTGGATAAAGAAAATATGGAATTTATACACAGTAGAGTACTACTTTGGCATGAAGGAAGAAAAACTTGAGGAATTCATAGGTAAACGGGTGCAATTTGAGAACATAATGTTAAGTGAAGTAGATCAGACACACAAGCTTAAATATCACATGATTTCTATTCTATGAGAAACTCCAGGTATATATGTGCAAATAAGGAGCAAAATGGAAGATAGATAAATAGGAAGTAGGGAGATGTTCATATGGCTCCCCAAAATACATATGCCATTGCTTCAAAAATATTTTAATATATATGCTAATTTGTTTCATTTATCCTACTAGTTTCTCTTAGTTCTTTGAAAAAAATTTTTGTGCTAATATCTGTTTCTTCTTTGTCAGAATCTTTTTCTTTAATGTCTTGCAATATGAGTAACTACTTTGAAGATAACGATACACATATATTAACTATTGTTATTCTCTTATTATTTTATTATGAAATTTCATTTTTTTTCATAAAATAAAAAAGAAGAAAAAGGGCCAGTGAGATGGCTCAACGGCATAAGCACCTGCCCAGCAAGCGTGAGGTCCTGAGTTTGACTCCCAGAACCCACATAAAGGAAAAAACGGACCGGTGATATCGCTCAGCGGCACAAGCACTTGCTGGCAAAAGCGAGGTCCTGAGGTCAACTCCCGGTACCCCCCCCCAAAAAAAGAAGAAGAAAAATAAAAATAAAAGTGTGTCACAGAAGATGAGAATTTTAATGAGGAGTGCTGATGTCAAATCGTAGAAGAATTTCAAAAAGATCAGGACCATGTAGAAAATGAATGTGAACATATTCTCTTAAGAAAAGCCATGTCCCAAAACAAAAAAGCAGCTATTCATCTCAATTTAAGACTTCGAACTTTCATAATCATGAAAGTTGTATGGCTCTTAGGGACTGCCTCCATGCAAGTGCCCATAACTTATCATTGTAATAAACTTTTTTCAAATGTCAAAGGTTTTAAATTTTTTCTTTTTTCTATTTTCAGATTTTTGCCCCTCTTCTAAACTGTCAATACTATTGTTTACAGTTGACTATGTTATGTGTTTTATTTTTGTATCATTTCTAATCCTGGAGGCATACATTGTTTAAAGACTTTAAAAGAATTCTAACTTGTTCCATGCATTTTTTGTAAATTTCATTCTGTGAAAGCTCATTATTACAACATTACTTTGGGTGTAAGTATTATGCATGTAGGTAAAAATATTGAAACTTCCTCCATAAACAAAGAGATGCCTTTTTTTTTTTTTTGTACATCACCATTTCTAAAGATAAACTTTCTCCAGGTCTCAGCTCATTGGACAATTGCATAGAGAGTGATGACTCACTGTGATTTTTTGATCCACCTCATAGAAAAACTCAGGTTGTCAATCTCAGTATTTCAGATAACCACAGTTATAAAAGTAGGTGCTCACAATTACCAACCATAACGATGGACTTTTATACATTTCGTTTTGATCTGTGTATCTCTTTATGAACACTGCTCATCTGCTCATAATTGTTACACCTGTGTGATTCACATTCATATGCAAGTGTTTATGCTTGCAAAAATATGTATCCTATTACTGCCTATTTTATTGTTATAAAATGGCCTGGGATATATTCTGCTGTGTTTTTGTATGTTTCTGAAATAAATCCCCTTTTTAAAATATAAATAAATACCTTTTAAAGAATTTTTCTTTGTTTTTGTCAGAATTATATTTTTTGGATTTTGATCTTTTGGGGGGATTGCAACATTTGTGATTATGGCATTCGGGATTGTGTCTTTCGGGATTATGACTCAAACCTGAAAGTGTGTGATGAATGAGACAAAGGAGACAGAAGCATTGCAGGGTAGAGATTCAAGAGGAAAACTTTACTGATAGATAGGAAACAATATTGGAATAGACTCCTAAAAGGATAGATTGGATTTTGTTAGGCATTTATTAAAGAATCCCGGAAAAAGAAATACTATATACAAAAACGCAGAAATGAGACACAGAAAAGCACTTTTAGGAACATGGGCACATTATTGAGGTGGAAATGTAGGGTCAGCGTGGGAAAATAGGTTGGTTGTAGATTAGAAGGCCTTCTCCTGTGTAGAAGGCTAATAGCGCTTTTTTGTATTAAGTAGCCAAAAGTAAGCCGTAAACACCAGATTAACTTTAACTTCAGTTTTATATCTCACAATAGATGGCACCATTCTTGCAGATGTGTGTATGTAAAACTGTCTTAACAAATATGGTTTAGCATTAATAATTATTTTATTTCCATGAAATAAAATCTTTACAGAAAATCCTACCCTTTTTTGATTCTTTTGACAAGTCAGTCCCTACACTTATATTAGGATATATCATACTGAATTGCAATTATTTGTTTTGAAGTCTGACTTCCTTAGCAGACTGAGAGTCCTCAAAGGTAGAGACTGTCTTATAATTTTTTCTACCTCTGCATCTGGCATATTGCCTGGTTCATGGTGAGTGTTTAGTAAATATTTGTTGAATGACTAAACAGAGATTGCTACTATACATGGTTGCCTTCATTTAAATACTCTTTTGCTAACTATTCGTAAACAAGGGGTATTCAATAAGAAATGGGAATGAAAAAGTCTTTTATAGAGACTTGGTTGTTGACAATAGCGAATTGTTCTACTTTCAAGTACAATCTGTTTCCTCTACCCATAATGCTTTGCCTTCCAGTCGAGTTTCATCATCTTTCAATGTCCTTGCCCGTATGGCACCTGCTTGCACACACTTACGTGGCACCATAATTTTCTTACATTTGGCAATTGGCTCTGGTCCAGCAGATTCATCCCTACGGAGATGAAGATGAGGGACCCCAGGTTACTTTTAGCTAAATTAATACCAGTGATAATATGGGTACAACAGACCCTTCCTCTGCAAAATGGCTTTCTGACGTTCAGTGCAAGTACTCAGTTTTGGAAAGCAGATTGAAAGCTAATGTGCGACAGAGGGTACCTGACCTTCACCCCGACACCTCAGTACTTTCTCTGCTGGTCAGCAACGAAAAGTACCTTTAATGTTTCCTACTGTCACCATGTCTTGTTTGTGGCAGCATTTTCTTTTTTACAAGAAAATATTTGATGGTGTTTTTACATCAGGGATCAGCTCAGAGTGTAGAAGCAGAAAGGAAAATCCCACTGCTGGGCTGCTTTGTTCTTTGGTTTTTGAAAGGGAGTCACTCCGACTGCCGCGTCCAGCGCAGCTCTTGCGACTCCAGGGAGGATGAAGGAGGATGAAGAAATGAAGACATAAGTCAGAATGCAGAAACCTGAGGTCAAGTGGAGCCCCTCTCCTGATGGGAGAAAAGACTGCCGAACAACTGCAGAGCATTTACTTATACAATCAGCTTAGGAGGCTCTTTACAGAGAATTTTAAGGGGAGGGTAAGATTTGGAACAGGAAAACATCTAATCTTCAACAAAATGTCATATCTTGGTGGTTACATGGGGAACAAGAGAGGAGTTGTCTATATTATCCCAGGGGAAGGCACAAGTCACTTTGTGCATTCGCTCCCTGAGCTACGTAGGCTTCTCATGGGGCCCTGCCAAACTCATGCGAAGCAGTGACCTTGTCCTAGATACCCGAGGTACAGACAGCTTCGCTCCCAACATCTGACATAAAGACAGCTAACAGGTTATATTAATAAAAATGGACCACAACATAAGCTGGCAGGTGGAGTGAGCTTCAGACGGAGTATGACGTGAAATACTATATGAAACACTCACCCGTTCATCCAGGGACCCGACGGTGTTCCTCCAGCTGCAATCTGGACATCCAGGCACTTACAAGGAACAATGTTAAATCACTTTGATTTCAAAGCAGTTTGAATCAGGGTGAACAACGGAACACAGTTCTATCATTTAAAAAAATGTATCATGGTACAGCCCCAGAGAATGGCAGCACCTGGAGAAAAAGACACACTTTCCTAAAGACAGTGAGGCAGGCTAAATAGTAGTTGAGACACAGGTGTCAGGCAAGCTGGCTCTGGATCCTAGCAAGGTGTTTACTTTTCAGGGTTCATTTTCCCCATCGATAAACTGAAGACAATAAAAATGACAAGCTTTAGGGCAGATAAAGTAAAATAACACTCAATAAATTAATAGATGTTATAATACATATTAGTTACTCAAACTATCATTATTAGCGTGTGTTTGGAACCAACAGCTACTAGTCATATAGCTCAGGCACAACTTCTCTCTACCTTGGTTTCCACATCAGTAACATTGAATAGAATCTCCTCATAGGAGTGGCTCGAGTATTGAATAAGAGGACATCCAAGCAGAATATTTGGCAGAGTGTCTGGTATGTAATCAGCACTTAATAAATGTAAAATATTATTATTATTATTAATGCTAAGATGATTTAAAAAGTAGGATCAATGTTTTATGGGAAAAAGCAAATAGCCCCTTGCAGCTATTTTGAAGATATTTCTAGGAACAAGAAGCAAAGATTTGATGATTAGATACCAAAGGTCCAAAACTTAAATAATGTAATATTCCTTTTGGAAAAAGTAACTTTATTTTGAAATAATTTTAGACTTATGGAGGGTCACAAAGATGTATATAGAGTTTCCATATACCTTTCACTATGCTTATCCTCATTTTAACATCCAATATAATGATGGTACAATTGTCCCAAAGTAAGAAATTTATGTTGGTACCATACCATTAACTAAATTGTAGGCTTTAGTTGTTATGTGTCCTTAGTCTCCTCCAATCTGGGATGGTTTCTCAATTTTTCGTTGTCTCTCATGACCTTGGTCTTTTGAAGCATACTGCTGAGGTTAGTTTAGATGTCCCTACATTTGGATTTGTCTAATGTTTTCTCACATCTGGACAGATTATGTGACCTAGGGAAGAAATAAACAAATATCAGAGGCCCTTCTCAGAATGTCACGCAGAAGGCATTGATATCAATATGTTTTATTACAGGTGGTGATAACCACAATGACTTGGCCAGGATTTTTCTCCCAGGTTTCCCCACTGTGAAATTACTATCTTTCCCTTTTTCTCCCAGTTAATTAGATGTGAGTCACCAACTCTAGCCCTCACTCAAGGGGAGAAGAAATAAGCTCCACCTCCTGGAAAGAGAGGCATCAAAGAATTCATGGACATGAGATTAAATACACTATAGAAATTAGTGGGCCGGTGAGATGGCTCAGCGGCTTAAGCGCCTGCCCGGCAAGCGCGAGGGCCCGAGTTCGACTCCCGGATCCCACATACGAAAAAGGGGCCGGTGATATCGCTCAGCGGCACGGGCGCCTGTTGGCGCGCGAGGTCCTGAGGTCGACCCCCCGGTACCCACAAAAAAAAAAAAAAAAAAAAAAAAAAAAAAAGAAATTAGTATATATCTGGGGAGAGATGATGTGATGATGCAAAATCCTCTCCTTAAACTTTTACCTAAAAATTTTAGCATTCACCAGTATTTCCTACTGGTAATTTTCTATTTTCCTCATTCTGTGTCTCTTTATTAACAGAGATTTTTCTAATGAAGAAATGTCTTATTTGAAATATATTCATGGGTATTTATTTTGTCCTTTGGACCATCCAGTACTATTCCAATTTATTTTTTTCACTCTTATCTTTCTAGCTTCAGTAATTGGGAGTTCTTTAAAGTTGCTGACTCTCGTATCCTTCAGACTTTTTCCTTTTCCTTTTCTTTCTTTTTTTTTTTTTTTAACCTCCTGCTTTCTGGACTCCAAGATGTCCCATTGTCATCTTGATTTTTCCCTGCCTCAGCTCTTCAGGGAGCCCTGATTCTTCTTCTTGGAGAAAGATATTTAGGAACTAAGGTTAGGGTGTCATATTTCTTGTTACTAGGGTGTCACTGCTGCCAGGCCCTCTGTAGCATACATATGAGTGAACAAACCAATGAGTGCTAACCCACACAAACCATGTATGTACACTGACGTTTATTTCTGGATCAATCTGTGTGGTTAAAACAAACATGAGTTCATAGTGATAGCTCTGAGTCTAACCTAGGACCACGGGGTCCTTTCCAGCCTTCCTTTTGCTTATTTGTAAGCTCCTTTCTCTGGCAAATGAGAAATGTGGAATTCATTTTCTATAATATGTGCATTTATTTGTTTGATCCTAGTAGAGTAGATTCAGAACTGCTAATCCATACCACTCTGAGAAACAAGTTTATCAATGAGGATAAACGGTTTGTGTACAGCTCTTTTGGTCTTTAGTCTTTACAGAATCCAGTTGCGACATTGTAGTTATGATATTGTAGTTACAATATTGTAGTTATATCAGTCCACTCCTTTCTTTCTCAGTACTTTAAGTTATATTGTACACTTGCCTGTATAGACTGGTTTCCTTCTTGGTTTTCCCTGACACCTTGGTTTTTTTCTTTAAATAAGTAAAATTATTTCTTTGGGAGCTTCAGGGTTTAACAAATATGTACAGTCATATAGCCACTGTCACAGTGCCAGTCAGACTATCACCTCCTCAAGTTGCTTCTTATCGCGCCCTTGTTGTCAGTACCTGTCCCCACAGTCTCGTCACTGTTCTGCTTTTCATTTCTGCTATTTTGCCTTGTCCAGAATGCCATAGAAATGGATTCCTGCAACACATAGACGCCTATATCTGGCTACCTTCATTTAAGAAAATGTGTTTAAACTTCATCCATGCCGCTGTACAAGTCCACAGTTTGTTCCTTTTATTGCTGAGTAGTATTCCACTTCACAGATAAGGTTTGTTTATTCAGTCTCCCACTGAAGAGAACCTGGCTGTTTCCAGTTTTTCGTGATTAGGTATAAGGCTGTATAAATATTTGCACACATTGTTTGTGTGTGAACATAAGTTTTCAACTCAGTTAGCTAACTACAAAGAGTAGGATTGATACAGCATATGACAAGAACATACTTAATTTATAAGAAACTACCAAAGCATTTCCCCAGCAACTGCACTATGGTGCATTCCACTAGAATGAGAGCTTGGTTGCTCTGCAACATCATCAGCATTTGAGGTTGACAGTTTTGTTTTGTTTTCTTTTGCTTTGTTTTCTTTTGTTTAGTTTTAGCTATCCTAATGTAATGTTATTTTGCTGAGGTCTTTATTGTATGTGATACTGGGGATTAAACACAGCCACATCCCCAGTCCTATTTTATTTTTTATTTTGAGACAGGGTCTCAGTAAGTCTCTAAATTACCCAGGTTGGGCCCAAACTTGTGATCCTCCTACCTCAGCCTCCCTGAGTTCTAGGATTATAGACATGCACCACCATCCCTGGTTTAATGGGTATTAATTTGTATTTTCTTAAGAATTAATGATATTGAATTTATTTTTATATTTTTAATTGCCCTGTATCTTTTTTTATAAACTGTCAACTTAGATGTATGCCTCTAGTTTTTAAATGAGGTTTATTTCTGTACTGTTGTTTTAAGAATTTTTATGACGACAGGCATGGTGGCTCATGCCTATAATCCCAGCACTCAGGAGGCTGAGGCAGGAGGATTGTTGTGAGTTTGAACCCAGCCTGGGCTACAAAGTGAATCCAAGGCCAGCCTGAACTGCATAGTGAAACCCTGTCTCAGAAAGACCAAAAAAAAAAAAAGAATTTTTGTGTCTTAGATACAAGTATCTTATTAAATACGTATTTTGAAAACATTTTATTCCTCCTGTCTTTAGTCTTTTTTTCATTCTCTGAAAATATTATACATAAAATAAGAATTTATAACTTTGATGTTCAAATTATTAACCTTTTCATCTTACAGATTGTTTTTCAGTTTCATAGTTTAAAAACTCTGTCAAATCCAAGGTCACATTACTTTTCTTCTGGTTTTATAGTTTTGTATTTTACATTTAAGTCAATGGTCTATTTTGAACTTTATGCAGTGTTGAGGTATGTTTAGCTTCTTTTTGCTTTTTTAATATAGATAACAGTTTTTTCCTGCTGTTTTCTGAAAAGAGACCCCTTCTGCATTAAACTGCCTTTGCAGATTGGTCGAAAGCCCGTGGGCTGCGTTTATGCAGGTCTATGGCTGCGCTTCATAGGCAGTTCTCTGCTCTGCGCTGGCCAGTATCACACTGTCTGTGTCTTTCTGGGTCTGTTTCTATCAGCTGCTTTGTGCCTTCTGAGTGTGTTTTACTTTTCTTTGTGTATGTCAGATAAATGGTGTTGAAAGCCTTTCATCTAGTACGAGGTAGTCAATAATAAAGGAAATACATTTTTTTCAGTCCCGAGGATTGAACCCAGAACTTTCACACTGAGCTATATCCCCAGTCTTTTATATTTTTTTACTTTGAGACAGTTCTCACTAAGTCACTTAGTTGCCCAGGCAGGGCTTGTAATTCTCCTGTCCCGGCCTCTCAGAGTGCGGGGACTGCAGGTACGCATCATCACACCAAGACTGAAGTAAATACTCTTTATGCTTGGCAATGAGCATACTTTTCCTTCTGCTGGGCAGTTAGTGTTGGAGTTTGTGCCATTAGGAGCTGACTGCTTGTCAGATTTGTTATTGCTATAGTTACCCTCTTACCTCAGCCTTCAAATTTTGCCGGTAATACCACCCCTTTAGGTTGGGGATGGCTCACCACGAATCATTTCCTCAACGTTTATTTCCCTCTCGGACTTCAATCCTTCCTTTGTGCTGTTAAGAGAATCTGTCTCTCACAGACCCCCGCCCCCACCCCGAGGTTTACTACGTTGCTATAACTACTTGACATTTGTTAGTCTGGCCTTGAGAGCTGGAGGAAAGATGGATTTCCTGATGCTGTGATTAATGTTCAATTCTAGGCAGAATCTGAGTGCTGGGCCTGGGTCTGGCAAGGAGTGGAGGCGGCTACACAAATACCCCTGCTCCTCACCCAGCGGTATGCTGTGCGTGGCATGCCTGCCTGCCCCTCCGCAGAAGTGAAGAACTGTGCTTTGGTTTCTGTTTTTCTTGTTCTCTTCCCCTAGCTGCAACGGGTTTCCACCAATGCACTAAGAGGACATTTATTGTTGCCTCGTCACACATCAAGGTTTTTATTCCCTCATGGAGATGTTTCCAGGAGCTTTATGCTGTGACTCTTGTTTCCTATCCTCAGATGACACCAGAAAGGAAGCTTCTAGCAGTAGAGCAATGAGGACCAGGAGAAGGTTGAAACAAAGGATCTAGGACAAAATCAAGTCCACGGTTTAAAAACACATGGAGTCTTGTTTGAAGCCAGGCAGGATATGAGAAGGCCAGTTGTAAAGTTCTTATATAAGGGCAATCTGTCAACCTAAGAGACAATATCAGAATTTCTTCTGGGGAAGGAACTATTTCCATTTACCATAGGAAAAGACCTTGATAGATGATTTAGTTATGAAAAGATAGACACCCCCCCCCCATAAGAGAAGAACAAAAGCTCAGCTGCATTGCCAAGTGGAATAAAATAAATTAATTTCAGCTTGTTTTTTCAAGATCGATGACAGGCAAGAGAAGGGCAGGAAAGCAGATCAACAGTGATTAGGCCACAGCACATGTGGGAGGTATGATCAGAAATATATCCCCACAGAGGGAAGAATCTAAAGTATATTTATGTATAAGGATGTCTAAAATTCTAATACAAAGCGGTTGTGTTTCTGTGATATAAATGTCCTATATTACCCAGAATCTTCAATGAAATAGGCCCCACACAACAAAGGAAGTGCTCTGAGGAACAGTTGCTTTAGTGGGATGTGGGGAATTTTGGAACTCAGGCTAGAGGCTGAATCTTAGGTCTGGATCAATGAAATACGAAACAGCAGTGGGTGAGGAGAGGACCAGAGAAACCACTGAAGTGAAGAGTCAGGGTTAGTAACACAAGAATGACAACTGGAACCCCTAAAGGAGAATCCTGGACTTTTCACAAGTCAGAGATTCAGGTATCTGAAACAGAGTGATCTCAGCTAACCCTTCAGGTCACAGTCTTTTTTAAAAAATATGAAAACTTGGGCCGGTGAGATGGCTCAGTGGCGTACGCACCTGCCTGGCAAGCGCAAGGGCCCGAGTTCGACTCCCGGAACCCACATACGAAAAAGGGGCCGGTGATATTGCTCAGCGGCACGGGCGCCTGCTGGCACGCGAGGTCCTGAGGTCGACCCCCGGTACCCACAAAAAAAAAAAAAAAATGAAAACTTGGACCCTATTGTCAGGAATAGGGTAACCCTTGTGAATGGTGTATGTAAGTGGGGCATCTGTTCTGCCAAATATCTAATTTTAAGTATTTGTATTTTAATATAAATAAACATGCTTTAATAAAAGCACTGCAAACTGATTTTATCCAAATTAGTTGTCCTCACCCCTAACTTATCAAAAGAGTAAGTATTAGGTTAACTTATTCAAGCCATTTAAAATTATTTTAAAGTTACGTATGTGAAAAAGAGAAATGCAGCTTAAGTTACTGTAAGAGAGCGTTACTGCAGGAGAAGATAATATACAATTTACGAATTGTTCTGTTCAAAATGGAACTGGTCTACTCCAGAAGGAAAATTGAGCATTTTTATGATGACCTGGATGAAAATAGGGAGGAAATAAAAATACTCTCCTCTCAGTGGCTTGGGATTATGGCAACACACTGAGCCACTACTCCAAAAAAGTGTCCTACAAAGACACTTAAGTCCCACCGTATATATCTCTTACAAAAGGCAAATTGGGCATGAAATACCAATTATTTTACACCTGAGACACAAAAGCAAGACATATTACAAACAAGTGTATTTTGGGAGATTCTTTCCAAACAGTTAATCACTAACTTTGGCTCATAGTCTGTTGTCGGAACTTCAGTACCAAACAAGAGGCAGTTGGAGCTATTGTCAACAACAGAAGCACTGCATAAGAGACTCAAGGATTTTTAAAGAAAACCTCCTGTACATTTATATTGCAGGAATACTTCTTCTAAACAAGGGAGAAAATGTCACTAAAAACTCAAGGTATTATTCTTGGAAATATTCACAATCACATTGTCTTGTTTCACTTTTTTGACTCCAAAATATCTCATGCCCTTTACTGAAACTAGCAAAGAGAAATTACACTCCTCTGAGTTCCCTTGCATTTGGCCCATAATAAGGTTATAACACCGATGTCAATCCAAGTACATTTGAAAGTGAGAATTTTTAAAATTAATCCTGATAGACTTAATACTTTCGAATGTCTGTCTTGATTTGGTTCCCAGAAGCAGACCCTGACATAAGGATTTGAGTGAAAGAAGTGTATTTGGAACATGATCCTAGGAAGCTCTGGTAAGGGAAAGGGGGAGTGAGACAAGGAGAGAAAGCCTATAATAAACCATGCATTACCCAGAAGACACTGTGGACAGCTGAGGTGATCCTTGAAGGGGCTGAGAGATAACACAGAGTGCTCCTCTGAGTTATGCCGCCCAAGGGGCTATGGATGGCAGGTGTGTATTCTCCAACTTGCATGTGTCTGCCGAGCACGGCCTCGGGAGCATTAACTCTCCAGTTTGCCCTGTGATTGGGTCTCCTGTCTTCCAGGGACCAGAGAAATGCCCCAGGCAAGAGAGCTGAAAGTGCTTCTCCAAGCATCTTCAGGAGCTTGTAGAGGGGAACATTGAGAAGATGAGCTCGGGACCCTCAGGTCTCACCATGGTGTCATTTAAACCTCTCACAAACAAATCACAGAACTGTGGATTGAAAGGTTTTCCAACTAGCAAGAAATCAGACCTTCTCTGCAGGTGCTTCTCCTGTGCTTTTATAGTAAACACTTTAATTCTTGTAGAAAGTGAGACTAAGAGGAATTAGGAATTGTTATCAGGCTGGCAGTCTAGCTCAGTGTTAAAGTAAAAGCCTACCATGTGTGAAGCCTTGGGTTCAAATCTCTAATACAGCAAAAATGTGTCATCTGGTTCCAATCTGAGCTCATATGAAGTTCATACAATTGTGTCTTAGGAAATGAGCAAAATAGTGGGTAGAAAACAGACTTTTGGTACAAAAGGCAGCTGAAAAAGAAGTGGGAAAAGCAGAGTCAATTTTGTGGTAGCCAGTTCCGCGATCCTCCCTAAGAACTCTGTGTTTCATGGAGGAAAACAGTGGACTCTGGGAGACAACAGAAGCAAGAAGCTCTATTGGCTATTATTTGAGAAACTGTGACGCCATAAGGCAGCCTTTTTGTTTATTCTGTGCAGAACGCATTTAACCCCACATCTAAGAGGACTGGTGAGAATCCAGTACCATTCTGACAGCATGAGGAGGAGGACTTGGAGACTTGAGGGTCCTGGAGGAAGCACCCTTGCAAGAGGCAGCAGTCTTCTCATGTGGGTTCCAGTCACTGTGGCCAGATAGAAGCACTTGGCCTCACAAGTAACCTACCACTGAGGAGGGCAGAGTTTGAAATGTGGGGTAAATATTATGGGCACCTAAGACACCGTCAAAGGCTCTTGGTAATGAGACGTGTTCAGAAGGAAGTTGAGATTACAGTTGCAATTGAGTAGAGAAGCAAAGAGGGCATCAGTAATGGAGAGAGAAATGAGCTGCTTACTTAAAATTCTATGCAAATGGTTGTGATATTGGATTTTGGAACAATGATAAGAATATGAAAACTATAATGTATTTGGTACAGATGTGATTTTTTAAAATATTTTTTCTACAATTGGTCAAATCCATGCATGTAGAACCCACAGATATGGAGGATCAACTTTAATAATTTTCTTTTATATTGAAAATTATTCTCTTAGGATCACAAAATGTGGATTTTGCATACAGAAATAGCCCTAGAATGAGGACAATTATATCCAAATTTAATGTGCACAGTTCCTCAAATTGAGAAACTATTCTTGGTAATTCCATGGCATTTGCAAGTGATTGTCTAAGGCAATGCATGTGATACAACTGCCCGATAAGACTTACAAGAGAGCAAATTAAGGAGTTCTGGAGGGGGAGAGTGTCCCTCCTTGATAAAAAGAGACATCACCATACTTTCCTCTTCTCTGCCTCACCACACAATTATGTGAAGACATGGCCCCTTGAGGTATGATAGTCATCTAGTGGCCATGAAGAAAAACTGGGTGGGTGTGGGAGAAAAGACAGATGGAAAGAACCTGGGTCAATATTATGTGTGGCCATGGAACTAATAATCTTGGCACTATCTACTTTCTATGCTCCACTTTTATGAGTATATAAATTCTTCTCATTGTTTAATCAATTTTTAATAGCATATTCTGTTACTTGCAGCCAAAAGCATGCTTTCTGACAGACTCAGAGAGTTTATAAAAGGATCAGTTAAGCACACTGTTTAAAACTTGGCACCAAATGTTTGAAATTGCCTGAGTCGTGTCACTAAAAAAAAGTATAAATCTGTTTACTTAAGGCAGTCCAAAAGCTGATTTTCCTTGATTTACTCTCATTTCTCTTGAAATAGAAGCTTTACATTTTCACCATACAGCTATAGTAAAGTAATTTTTACTTTGTAGCTATTGGATATACCAAAGTATCAGTTGATGTATTTTAATAGCACAAAACGATAAAAAGTAATTCAATTTCCAATATTATAGCAAACCGTTATCAGAATTTCTTGTGGGAAATGTTCCCTTTGTGGTAATCTGCTGGGTATCTAGGGCACTTTGTCTTTTATCCTATAGTTTTAATGCACAAGGAATGCCCATGCCCTTGGCTCTGCCATGCTTCTCCTGCGCTCTGCTTCTCTCCTGCTGATGCTCACTCCAATGGAAGAATTATCTGCCAATATTACTTGATACAGGAAGCATCGTGAGACAGTAAGAAAACTCCGTTATACTCTCTCCTTACTTCTCTTACAACATCTTTATATCCCCATAAATCAAACCAGGTGAATCTTTAACACCACCTTTGAAAAGTTATATCGAAAAAGAAGTAAAGAAATAACTGTTTTCCCTCACTGTCAGGTTGCACTGTTACACTGAGAAGGCCTTTCAAGACTTTTCCCATATAAGCTATGTCAGGAGGAATCTGAGAATGTATCATATGATCTGAATTGTGGATGACAAATGGCCTGGGCTTCCCATCATCCCAATGTTGTCAATTTGGCCTTCCTCCTCACTGACTCAGGACAGACAGTGGGACTCCAGACTCAGTCCTGCATTAAGAATCATATCCAGTAAATGAATTTATTTCTTTTACTATTATCATTGAATCAGGGAGACTTGAGGGAAACACTGGCTTGGAAGAACATTCCTGGTAATTGCAGATAGAGCTATTTCCTTCCTGTAGTCCCAATAAAAATTTAAAACAAAGAAGAAAGAGAGAAAAGGGGAAAAGGAAGAAGATGAAAAAGAAGGCAGAAGGAGTACACTTCATCTCAGTTTCATAATTCCCCTCTGTGTTTTCGCACCAATCTACCGCATTATAAATTCCAGCACTTGCTCATGAGAGTGGGACAGTGTGGAGCCAATGAGTTCTCCACCTCCCCCTCCTCACCCTTCTCAGAACCACCAAGTTCTCAGATGACACAGGGGCAGCTTCTCTGATGCCAAGTGCCAAAACCCCTCATACAATCTATTCCCTTCCTGAATGCTTCCTTCCTAATATGTGACAATCACACCTCCTCACCTTCCTTCTCCAAGAGCTTTGTTAACTTTCCTGGTTTTTTTCCCACGTGCTTAAATAATCCAAAATCTGCTACTGTGTAGTACCTAGCAGAAGAACAGATGCAGTTGGGTGTACCTGGGGACAGCTGCGGTCTGGACTCCCGGTCCCCATCAATTATCACCCCCTCTTACACTCACCCTCCCCTCTGCCACATTACCACCTGTGCTCTGTGTGTTCCTGAGATTCCTTGGGAGAAAATGCAGTGAGTGGCATGCTGGAGTCTCCCTGATTCCCAAGTTGTGTAGTCTCCCTTTCCAACTCTCCCTTTCAGCAAGCTAATTGTAAATGCAGATACAAAGAAACGCCTCCAGAAAGTGCAGGCTTTAAGCCCAGCCCAGACAAAGGTGTAGCTACTGCCAGAACTCAAACACTATCCGATTCCTGTTTCAGACAAGGCTTTGAAATTCCTGCAGGCTCACAATTCCCCTTGTCTTCAAGGGCAGAAGTGGGCCCAAGCAGGAAGCAACCAACATGAGTCTTAGGGCTACGCAGCAGTGCAAGCTTTTTCTGTATATTACAATTATTAAAGCACTTGTGCTAAGTAACCTGATCCACAGTGTAGTTAGTACTCTTGACTCTGTGAGATTACTCATTTCTTAAGTAGGCTGGCTGTATCGATTATATTTCAGTGGGTACTAGAAAACAAGGGTAAAGCCAGACTCCGAACCTCTTGAAGTGCTCATTCACCTATATCGTAAGGCATGATACAGCAGCTTGGGAATTCCTTGCTCTGTTATTCTCCTACAATTCTCGTGAAAACCAACCTAGATTTACACAGCAGCGAAAGGCAATTAAAAGCAGCCTGAAGAAGCCAAGTGAGGGATGAAAAGGTGCCATTTGTTTGGATTAAGAGTAGAGTGGAAGAAGTCTTTCCTCCTAACATTAAATGCTTGGACAAAATGCAGGAAGGAGGATGCATGCAGGAATGAGGGAGATACAGTTTTAAATGAATAAAATCCACCCTGATTCTCAAGATGTACTGAGTGCCTATGTCATATGCTTGGTCTATTTTAAAGCAGCTGGTCACTTAAATCAAAACTCACACAGATGGAGGTAAAGTTCTCACAGGATTAGGAAATGTCTTTAAAATATCCACGGCCACATGGACTCTGTGGCCATTGGCAAGGCTACGGTTTAAGCCTCTTTGCCTGCAAGCTCACAGACTCCTTGCATTCCAGTAGACTTCTGGCTCTAGCAGTGTTTTTGCTTTCTTCAAATGCAATTTCTCTTTGGCCAAGAGTTTCTTTTTGAAAAAGCAGGACTCATTTGGGTATAGGCCAGTGACATAGGGATCAAAGTATAGAAGTCATACATAGGTTCTAAGGAAGTTTGATTTTTGTTTAATCTCTGAAATACAGTATGAAAAGACTTGTGTCCCCCTCAGGTGAGATTTCTACTGAGAATGTGGTATGGTTTTTAGACGAGCTTTAGTTGTTCCTGCACTAGAACTTCTTGAGCATCTCTAGATATGATCAAACCAAAGACATGTCAAGTCTATAAATGCCAACTTTGATTCATTGCCATAGCAAAGTAACCAGAGGATAAAAAATGAATGCTATCAGTGCTTTGAAAATCTGCTCTCTAGCAAACTTTAATACACCATGAGTCCTGCCTATGTTCCAAGAACTGTGTTAGAGTATTTTATCTAAAATATCTCATTCCTCTCAGCAAGCTGGTACTTCCCTCCTCTGTAAGTGAAGAAGCTAAATGTGGAAGTAAGTATCTGGTCTCAAGGCCACAATGCTAATAAATAATAGAACCAAAAATGGACTCACAATTCCAAAAACTGATAGTCCTAATTACTACACAATTCACCAAAAAGAAAATGAGAAGTTTGCTACACAAATCAAATTGTTTAATCTCATGCATGTTGTTAGAAATGTAAATGATAACAGCAATAACTTCTTCCTCAAAGTAGAAAATATTTACAATGATAGTATCTGGCTAGTGGAATTGTGTGCAAGTACTTTTATATTTTGAATCTTTTCTGTAATAATTAAGTATTATTTGTGTAATCGCCATAGGTTTTTGTTTAAAGTTATTCATAATAATAAAAATAAGATTAAGTTGATTTTATAGCTCAACAAATCTCAAATACATTGCATGAGTAAAAGTTTCTACCATTTGCTATGGGATTAAGCATTTATTAAATAAAAATACTATAACTCAATTGGGAATATAGGTTATAAATTCAAATATAAAAATTTAGACTATATGTCCATATCTGACAAATATTGCAATTTGTTGCCGTGATATTATGTATAAAATTTATCCATGGAAATCATAAGTTTTGTTTTTAAAAACTGAGTGCTGATATAAATATTTGTATCTGTTTGGGTATAAATAACTGTTAATGTATGTGTGTATAATTGTGCACATATTTGAGTGTATATAAGGGTGTGTATATCATAATGTGCTATAATTTACACCAAAGTTAATCCTGGAGTGATTTGGCATACCAAACTATGTTTTATCACTTTAATAAAAATATTTAGTAAACACCTTTGTGCATGCAAGTTCTTGTGCTAAGTGTGAGCCGAGGATAGAAAGATGAACAATAAATTCAATATGTATGCTCTCAAGTTATTTACAATTTATCAGGTGGTTAGAAACACAAGGAAACAAAGATTAGATAAACTTAGCTAAGTGACAGTAACACAGATGTAACCAAAGTGTTATGGGTATTTCAAACGTTATGTATAGACGTAGATGTGACAATAGATATAAATCAAGGGTTGTCCAACTTTATTCCATACTGAGCCAGAGAGGAAGTATGTCAATCTCTGTGGACCATACTAGACTCTGACTTTGTAGCCTAAAACTTTCACAGATAATGTGTAAATTAATGTCACTGCTTCCTAACAAACTTCATAGACATTGGAATTTGAATTACAAAGTACACTTATTTTGATTTTTTCCCTAACCATTTAAAAATATAGCTACCATCCTTAGCTCACACAAGAGACAGGCTAGACTTGGAATGAAGATCTTAGTTTTCTAATTCCTGACAGAGATACAAAGAAAAAGAGATAGAGATACAAATTAAAACCAAAAGGGGTATGAGAAGTAAGAACTCAGGAAGGGGCTTCATGGAGAAATGGCTTTGGATATATGTCATGAAGGGAAGCACTTTGGAAGAGATGGAAATGACAAGAAATAATTTGATGTCACTAAAATGTTGGTCAAAGGAGTCTGGGTAAGTGCAAGGAATCAGGAAAATGTGATAAATAAGGTGAAAATGATCACGGTTGTTACCCCAATACTGGAAGATAGAAGGATTTGGTGAGGAAAGGGGCAAAACTATTACAATTATCCAACTGAGCTAGGATTAAGGCTTGATCTTTGAAAGTAGTCAGGGGACTGAGAATGGGAGAAAGAAGTCTAGAGACAAAAATTTTAAAAAAGTTGTAGACCTGGTGAGAGAATAAATGAAGTCCATGGGAAAAGGGAAGGAAGCAAAGATGGGATTCTGTGGTTCTGGTCTTGAGAACATGGAAAAGATGATGCCATGAACAAAGAAAGACAAAGGGGCCTGGAGAAATAGTTTCAGGAGGATTTCAGGAAGGATAATGAAAATACAAAGCATGTCAGGGCAGGAAGGGCAAGCACACAAAGGAGGTGGTGTTCCACTGCTTTTGAAATTAGTTTTCCATGTGAAGCCTGTCTTCTCTAAGCTGCAGGCCTCCGCTACCATGTCATGAATACAGTTACAGCATTTCAAGTGCTCGTATTGTATTACCCGCCAGGAAAAAAACGGGATAGTATCAAAATCTCACATGTTGCCCTTGACCTTATATGTCTTGGGACAATACATATAAAGCCACTGACCAGCTAGAGTACTTCAAAACTCCAGAGTTTAATGTCTCAGTTTAGCCGAAACACCTGAATAACTAAAGACGAGATTTGTTCCCACCTTACTTCTCCTTCTGCTTGTTATCTATAAGTCTGGGCCTCAAAAGGGAGTTTGCATTTGCTACAGTTTTGGAATTAGTAACATATACAGCAAAGTTGTCCAAAAAAGCACCTTGCAATGAGGAAATTGCTCTGTGTTGGTGCTGTTCAATATGGTACCCATTGGCCCACAAGGATAACGAATACTTGGAATTTGGGTACTATGACTAAAGAACAAAATGTTAAATTTATTCTATTTTAAGTAATGTAAATTCAACTAACTATATGTGGCTAGTGTTTACCCTATTGAGTAGTGCAAATCAAGATGATAATTGCAGCTGAGGAACTGGGTAAACTAATCCAGTAGGTAATAGAAAGAACACATGAAGAATCTCCAAGAGTGGTAGAATTTAGGGGTGGAAGGAAGTTGAGGAGCCATAAAGGAAAATATGAAAGAAGGTGGGTAGAAAAACTCCAAAAAATAGCTTAAGAAAAGCTAGAAAAGCTACAGGGAAGAATGGCTAATCTTATCAGCAGAGATGTAACCGATGAGGAAAAGCAAAGATGCTGAGAATATTTCCATTGACGGTGGCTATGAGTGATCACAATGACCTTTGGCACCTACGGGAATGTAGTGGGGAGAAAATCAAATGACAATGGGCTTCAGAGTGAACTAGCAACTAAAATTAAAATAATAATAAAACTAGAACTATAGCATCATGCATAAAAACTATCTTAGAAAGAAAATAAAAAGACTCGCTTTTCAAAAAATGTGTGGGGTCTAACTCAGAGTCATTGGAAAGAGCAGAATGAGAAGGACATTGAAACGACTGTCTATCTTGAATTCTAGGATGTTTTCATCTTTAAGGTGCATCATTAATTTAATAACAGCTATCTTTTATGAGAGGAGGAGGGAAACTGTCACTCAAAATGCACACATCAACTCTAGCAGCCAGACTTTCTACACTCAAAAGAATACAGTGTATACAAAGGAAAAGTGTTGTCCTTAAAAAAAAAAAAAAAAAAAAGTATGGCTTCTTCCTATTAGAGGAGGAAACTCTTGCTATATTTGATGGATTCCAATCAGTATTGTCACAAATTCTCAGGGAATTCTGGCTAGACAGTCTTGTGCAAACAGAAACTACAGTACAAGACACAAGAAGGTTGCCAGAAGTAAGAATTTTAGAAGAACAAAGAGCAATGGATAAGAAGTGGGTTAGGTTGAGCTGAGTTCCAGAAAGAGTGGAGATGTACTACTGTGTTATCATCAGTGGGGTTAATTAGAGAGACAGGACCACCATAGAAACAAAAGACACCATAAGCACATGTGCTTCTGAAAGACCAAATAGTGTGCCACGGTTTGAATTCACTTCCAAAAAGGGTGTTTGGAAATGTAATCCCTAAGCAGCAATGTGGAAGAAGTGATCAGGTCATGTGGGCTCTGCCCCCAGAAATGAATTATCTCACTGAGAGAGATTCTTTGCTGCAAAAGTGGGTTTGTTATAAAAGCAAAATTGACCTCTTTTTTTTTTCTCTCTTGCTCTGCTTTCTTGCCCTTCCATGGGATAACACAGCACAGCAAGATGCATCTCTGGATCTTGGACTTCCAGCCTCCACAATTTTAAGAAAGTTTGTCCTTTGTAAAGAGCAGGCTCGGGTGTTCCAGGAGTACAAGACGGACTAAGGCATGTGCTTAGGTTCACTCTAGTTTCAGGTGAAGCCACTCGAGCTCAGGTGCCAACAGATCTTCATCTGAGGTGCTACCAGTGTCACCAGACACAGAAGAGCCTCGATCCATTTTCATCTCTCCGCCCCTGTCCCATCCTCACCCCTGCCTTCCAGAGATTCCAGCCTCTGGAAAATCTCCCGATGGATATCAGAACTGTGTCCAGCTCTCAGCTCAGGCTTTACAGGACAATTGAGAAATACTCACTTTTATTAAAAAATCATAGCATCATAGACTAGGGCAGACATTTTTTAAATGAATCCCCCATCAGATATCTGTCTTCAGACAGGTATTTGTCAAACTCCCCCACAAAAGATGATTATTTATTTCCTTTTCGCTAATCTTTAGGGACAAAAACATGACACTCTGCCTTGTTTGTTTGCTGCAGGATTTTCTCCAGATGTTGCTTATCCCGAACACAGAACTGTATTTTCATGGCAAAATGCACCAGCCTTGATGCTGGAGCCTTTGTTCAAATGTGTGCTAGATTTGCATCAAAACGTCTGGGTCACTAAGTTTTTCCCAGCAAATGTTTTAACATCCTCTTGTTTCTTTCTTCCATTTGTTCTACTCATTTTGAAAATAATAATCTTGGCCCTTCTGTCCAGTTTGTTACTCTTGTGTGTGTGTGTGTATTTTTTTTTTAATTAGGGAAATTCAGTGCAACATGTTATGTCTCTGATTTTAAATGTCGACAGTAAAGCTCTCCAAACCCATGATTTCCATGGCAAATGTAACTCAGTCTCATTGCCGAGTCACAGAGGCACAAGCATTAACATTTTATGCTATATGACAAAATACTGCACTTTTGGAAAGGGCCAGAATTAATGTTACTATGACAACTCCAAATTTCTGACTTTTATGCACGTAAAATTTCAAGGATATGGTTACATTATAACATGAGGTTGTTTATAAAATCTCACTTGACCATTAAGATATTTATTACAAGTTCTCACTGAGACCAATGGAAAGGGTCACTCCCCTCCCCATACCAATGTACATCAGTGAAGTCAATGTAGTGTATGTGTGGTTGCAAAATGTTATGAAATCGATTAAAACCTTATTTCTTTTTGTAGCTGCTATACTTACAAACACATATATACGATATGCAGCACTGGATATAAATACAAATAAAACATAAAGTGAAAACATATAAAATCTCATAAATATACAGTATCCTGCCTTATCAATATTCATTTATGCATATCTCTGCACTCACGCATTAATAAAAGCACATATATTGGATTTGAATGTGTGAGGGATGGGTAGGGAAGCTGTAATCAAGATATTCAAGCTCTCTTCTTCATGGAGAAGTATTGCATTATCTCTCTCAGCCTATTATGTTTTCTGAAATTTCCAAATGTATGTTTTGGCCTCTTCAACTTTAGTCTTTTGCATTTAAGTAATGAGGAAGTTAAGTGCAATAAATGGATCACTCAAGGGCATTACAGAGAATGTTTTGATCTATTTAGAGCCTTTAACTTCGGAGCAAAGGCCTGGTTTAGTGTGACCTTAGCGAATTCAAATTGTTTTGTTTCACTAACAAGTGAAGCACATATTTCAATAGAATTAATGTACAACTGGCTTCTCAAAAAACTCCATGGGGGGCCGATTTCTAAACTCTTTCAGGCATATTTTAAAGGAAACGTTTCAGTATCAATTGATGAAAATTTGAGAAGTTATCTAATCTTGTAGTTCTCTTTCTGTGTGTGTGTGTGTGTGTGTGTGTGTGTGTGTGTGTGTATTAGTAATTAGTAGTGTGTGTGTAGATTTTTTAGAGTAATTTTCTTTTTCTTTTTGAGACAGTGTTTCACTGTGCAGTTCAGGCTGGCCTTGAACTCACTGTGTTGTCGAGGCTGGCCTCAGACTCACAGTGATCCTCCTGCCTCAGCCTCCCAAGTGCTGGGATTACAGGCGGCTGCGTGTGTAGATTTTTTTTCAAAGTGCTGTGCTTTCAAGAGAGAGCTGGACCATTTCTAGACACTGTTACAGTGTCCTTCAGAGAGACGGGGCTCAGGGTCCTGCACTCTCTTCTTAGTTTGTAACCATTAATATTGAGCTAACCTCAGCAATAAAACTGTTTACTGTTTTCTGGGATTTTGTGTCCCTTAAACGTCTTCCTTTTCTATGGCTTTGGTCATTCCTTTGGCAACCATAAATAAGGCACCAACATCCTTACCAAAGACCAATTGTTTTATGGAGCCAGGATGGATAATGAGCAAATTAATTTATTAGAGTTACCCTCCTATTACTGAACCAATCATCTGTATAAGCAAGATGTCCTCAGTTTATGAAAGATATGTGTATCTGTGAGTGAATAATTGGGAATTTGCTTCTCTCTTGCTCGCTCTCTCTCTCCCACCTGCTATTTAGAAACAACTGGAGGAATATAATGGAGGACAGAGGGAACACAGGACATCAGGAACACAACACAGGACCATAGCCAACCTCAGACATGGCGTCTTTGACTTCATAATGGTTCACACTCATAGACTGAGTCCTTATCAAGAGCTAAATGTGCTACAAGGTGCTTCACAGTTGTCCCCACAAGAACTCCATAACAAGGAGCACCATTTTCCCATTGTATGGATGAGGCAAGAGTGTAACAGAGGGCTAAAGGGCTGCTTAAATTCACACAACCAGAAAACAATAGATGCACAATTTGAACCCAAGCAGTCTGGCTCCTGAGAGTGCTTCGCTTGCCTGTATTTTATCGGCCCTCTCAGGGAGAGGGAGCGTCTTTAGCACAGAGGTTTGGACGTTCTTGAGACACTCCTAGCACTGTCCACTTGAGGTTGGAGGGATCTTCCATGGGGGTGAGCTTTCAGAGTTCCTCTCGCTTCTCACAACTTTGCCTCCTCCATGCTTAAGACTCAAAATACATCAGTGCCCTTAAGTCGATGAGAAGAGACTATGAAACAAACTTTACTCTGCTTCAGTTTTAATGGTACATTTTTTCTTTATAATTTTATAGGCCCTTTTTCTTATTATTAAGATAATCTCTGATTTTACAAAATTTGTAAACTGCCAAAACCATCACTCCTGAGAGTTATGCCATGTTAATTATCCCTCTGGGTAGTAATGCCATAGCACTTAGCACTCTAACCTACTGCTTTCCTGTCTTTTCTATGAACCTTCTTCATACATTGTATAGTCATTGCTAATAATATTTAATTGTAGTAAAAAATCAACCGTATGTTAAGGACTATTCTCACGCATGTGTGTGTGTGTGTGTGTGTGTGTGTGTGTGTTTGTGTGTGTGTGCACGGCACTGGGAGTTGAACCCAGGACCTTTGCACTGAGCTGCATCCCCAGTCCTTTTTTTATTTTTTATTCTGAGACGGTCTCACCAGGTTGCTAAGGTGCACAGGCTGGGCTAAAACTTGTGACCCTGCTCCCTTAGCCTCCCGGAGTGCTGGGGTTACGGGTGCGTGCTACCTGCTTGGCTTCAAGGACCATCCTAAGTTTGATGTGTGTCTTTCTTGTTTGCTTTATATCATATGCTTCATCCAATCTATGTTACTTCTTACTAGTTCAAGTTGGACCGTTATTTGTAATATTTGATTTATTTGCAATTTGTACTTTTTTCCATTTTTAAACTATTATAAGTAATACTGAAATGAACATCTTTTGTGTTTCAGATTATTTCTGACATGATAGAATAGATTTGTAAACATAGAATTACTAGGTCGATGGGCTGACCCATTTCAGCCTCATTTTTAGTACTTATTGCTAAATTGCTCCCCAGTTCTTGCTAGAAGCCCAAAACATTTAGTGAAGAGAATGTTATTTGAGAAAGTTGAATGAAGGGATAGACTTCATTCCTGTTGTCAAATCGAATTTTCAGAAAGTTTCACCTTGAAACTAATTAAGTGACTGTCTTACCAAAGTCACATGTCAAGAGTATGGCCTTGACTTTCATTGAGGACAAGTAAGATCAAGTCCATGTGAAAAAAAAAAACATTGTTAGAAACATTGTATACAGTGTTAGTCAATAAATAAGAGTAAGCAAACTTTGTCTCATTGGTATACATCATTTTTTTACATTAGAAAATTATACGTATGATTCTGTTTTTTCTTTGATGGTTAGGAAACCCAGCACGAAAATGTCAATAAATATCCAAGAGGGGCCAACACAATGAAATATAGACTTTTCACTGGCAAGAGTGTGCCCACCATTTTGCTCCAGTCTGGCATTAAAATCAAATCTATTATCATAAGCTCACTGTCTGACCTTGACAATTTTAAATGCCACCTTTCTGGTGACTCTTCACTTATTGTCTACATCTTCCTTTTGTGCACAGTATCCTTATCTAAACACCTACTTGAGTTTTACATGCTAACCCATTTTCTTTAGTTGCCTTGCTATGTCCAACTTGGTGATTAGGTAATAAGCCACCAGCGGGCCTCTATCATGTCTATATCCTACAGGAATACTTAGAAAGAAGGTCACGTTCCTTAGGTTCATTTAGAGATCTGCAGGAGTCCATTGTATATTCTTTGGGGAAATGCGGGCAAAGCAAGAAGAACCAATTTCTACTCTCTTATAACCCTTAAGCACTTGAACTCCCCTTACATCATAATGATCTCTAATAAAGGCATAGTTACTTAAGCTAGCAAGTCATTTTCCTGTACAATAGAAACATAAACTATTAAACAGGTACCACTTTCATTGTTAGAATTACAGCATAGTACAAGATCTCAGCTAGAACTTAGCCAGTGGTTAGCAAACAAACATCGACACACTACTCATCATATGTACCTAACCTCTCTCTGAGAGAAGAGGACCTTTCTGAAAACCTCCTTTTCAGTTTAGTTTGGGTTTAGGAAGTTTATTCTGTAACCCTGAACCAGAAATCCTTCCTCAGCAGCTCTACTTCTCCTGCAATGAGTTATGTTTTGTAGAAATATCTTTGGAGAGTGCTTATGTTTTCTGCAAAACTATTATTTTTCAATATGGAAGCTCTACAAACGAGCTTTGATCCCTTTCTGTCCCCTAATCATTCCCTCTATGGTTTCCAGAATTACTTGAAGAGAAGTACTCACTTTGTAAACTTTTCTTTGTTAAGTGACCATTTGACCTGCATGCCTCAGTCAAGAGTAGAGTTGTAAAATGTGACTAAACAAGGCACTTAAGAAAAAAAATTCTAGGGTCAATGTTCAAGTCAGCTCTGCAAAGGAAGGAATTCACTGAGTGAAGTCACCAGGTAATGAGTAGGTTAGAGGCAATTGAGTTTCTTCTCTGGAGAAGTCTTAACTCTTGGGAGGACTAGGAAAGAAAAACAGAATTGTTGATCCAAGAGGTTCTTTAAGTCTCTCATGCTTCAAGTGAAGAAGTGGCCAAAACTAGACGTTAAGATGAGGCAGTTTAAAGCAGGCAGTGACAGTTTCCTCTAATCTAATTTTCCATCAAAAACCTGCAACAAAGAAAATGCAGAAACCATCATTCAGATCCGAGAGATCGGGAAGTAGCTAATGGAACCATATATTCATCATATTGATTGGTCCATTGATTTCCCCCCTTCTTAAGCGCCCATTTCTTGGTCCTGTGCCAGAGATGCTTTAAAGAGCTTAAACAAAACTTACACCAAACTATGCCAGTGGCCCCCAGGGAAGCTACAAGCTACCTTTCTCTGTTGTCACAAGTGTAGCTACACTGGTGAATCCTTGGCAAGAAGAAATTGCAGAGTTCTGGATCCAAAAGACCTAATAAACCTATCTAATTATAAACCCTGGCTAGGAAGGGAAGCAAGGAAAATACTAAGTGGTGAACATAAATGGGTGAACTAAGTGGACATGAAGAAAGAAACATTGCTGGTGTACCTCAGCTAATAAATATTGATGGAGTCTTACCTCAGAATCAAGAATATGGATGGAGCACGTTTGCTTTCCTAGCATCAATCGCAAAAGTTCTCGTGCCATCAGTTAGTGCAATTAATACATTAGTTATCAAACTGTTCTGTTTAAGAATCACCTGGAGCATTACTCAAAATGGAGATTCCTGGATCCACGTTCAGAGAGTTTGCTTGCAGTGAGCAGAACTTTCAATCTTCCACTGTAACAAGCAGATTCCTAGTAAAGGAGGTCTTCAGATCAAACTTGGAGAATCACTGCAAACGGGCTTCCAGAAAAGCTTTATCTGGTTGGGGACAGCTATAGGTTAACTGGAAAGGTACAAATGAAACATATTAGATATGTGAATGATTGGTAACTATCCTTTTACCCATTCATTCTTCTATACACAGTATTCTAGAAAGCCTCTTGGCAAGCCTTGAATAAAAGAGATACACAGGCTAGTATTCATTAGAAAGCTTTGATTGCAAGGAGCAGAAATTGACATAAGCCAACTCAAGCAAATCAATGCAATCTTCTATGATGCTACAATTTTTCATGGCCTGGTGTTCTACAGCCTTATAGACAACAGCAGGGGAACTGAAAGCTCATCGCGAAGCTCCATCTCTCATCACTATGCTCTGTCTTAAGATTCCTTCTCTCTCTCCTTTCTCTCTCTCTCTCCCTCCCTCTCTCTCTCTTCTACCCTCACCCCATCTTCTTTCCTCTCCTCTCCAAACTTTCCCTTGTTTCTCAGTTTAGAAGGAAAGAAATGTCTGCCCCAGGCCTTCCACAAAAAGTCACTGAAGCTAGAAATCCAGTTTGAACTTGGATTAGTTGCTACTGTGGTACAATTAATATGAGATCAGACCCATATGAAGGGCAAAGGGCAACCTTGAGTGGGAAGGATGGTTATAAATTTGAAGTTTCAATCTTTCTTTCTTTCTTTCTTTCTTTCTTTCTTTCTTTCTTTCTTTTTGTGGGTACCAGGGGCCGACCTCAGGACCTCGTGCACCAGCAGGCGCCCATGCCACTGAGCGATATCACCAGCCCTTTTTTCGTATGTGGGATCCGGGAGTCGAACTCAGGCCCTCGCTCTTGCCAAGCTGAGCCATCTCACCGGCGCTCATTCCTACTCTTTCTAAACTTTCCTTCTATCTCAAATCTTCTCATCCTGAACAAAGATATCTCCCAACAAATCATACAAAATGTAGCCTTGTAGAAAGAAATTAATGTTCCACAGATTGCTCTTTCTTGGAAGGAAAATAAAATAGATGGACAGAATTTGATCTCAGCACAGGATCAGCTAAAGACATGATTGTCAAAATGATAAAAGGTTTCTTATTCTCCTTGTTTTCTCTTCTCAAGCCTTTATAACCATCCATGTGTATATGGTTACCATTCTCTTTAATCAGTAGAACAACTATTGTTAGTCATTTGTACTCAGTGTGTAGGCATTAACTTGATCTGACCCTTATTCCAGGGGAAAAGATAACCACAGTGTGCCTAGAGACATCCATTTGAATGACAGAATGTTAATTTCATTTGCCAAAAAGGTATCTCCCTTTCCTGAGGCACTGGGCGTATGAGTTACGCCTTATGCTAAGACTTTGGTGACTCCATATTTGGGCAGTAAAGCAAATCAAAATGGACAGAGCATGATCAGAAGTCATGATCTCAAAAGCAGATATATTCTCAGATATATTTTTTGGCACTTCGTGACCTATTTGCCTGTATCTGGAGATTTTTCTGTTTTTAAATATTTAAAAGGGGTGAAAAAGTTCATTCAGCTTCAGTGACGGGCAAACCCCATGGTACCCTTCCACAGCCTGCTCAGAATCTTCTTTCTAAAAAGATTCATCTTCCAAAGGTTGAAGGTGGCGGTATAGGGAGGGGGGAGTTTGATCACAACTTAGCAAGCCTTCTCACTCTTTACCAACTCGAAAGCTTGAGGGGCTTTCCACCTACCCAGGTGTTCTCTGGCAGCCTGTGTGTGTGTGTGTGTTCATCTGTGCCTGCACGTGTGGTGTTTTTAAATCAAGCCACAGACTTCTTTGCTTGAAATTTTATAACCTCTTTCTGGATTTAATTTGTTCATTTGAAGAAAGAATTACCAGTAAGCAGCTAATCTCTTGACACTAAGGTGCTGACAAAGACTCCTATGGGAAACTGGAGGCCCATTTCAAATGAGTCACCTTTTGAGTACAGCACAGAGAACCTAAAGCTCTCGGCTGAGGTGCGTGGCTTCTTTGTTCTTTAAGACAGGGAGGAGCTATGTTGTGAAATCCAATAGGACTGGAAACACCAATTTGTTCCCACTTTTCTACCCTCTGGGAATACACATTCAAGGCAGTCACTCCACACTGAGCCACCTTGTGGCACGTATGGGGAACAACACTTAGAGACAAAGGCCACTTCAGTTTCTCATGACACAAACAATAATTTTAAGATTCTCTGAGGAATGTGTGTGGTGGTGATTCCGACAGACTCTGTAATGGCATGTAGCAATTGGACCCCATAACTCACTTCTGGTGTTCCGTGCATCTTCGGGAGCTTAACTCTTCAGTGAGATGGTATTATCGTAGTGATTAAGAAAGAAAGCTTTGGAGAGCAACAGAAACGAGTCAAATTCTGATTCCTTCAGTTACTGGATCTATAACCTTGGATAAGTTATTTAGCCTCTTGAGTGTGTGAAGAAGGAAGAGGATAGTGGTGCCTGCCTCATAGCTTTGTGTATGAGATTTAAATGAGCTAATGCGTGAGCAGGTACTGGCACGGTCTTCTCCAGCACAAAGAGGCTCAAAACGTTTTGAACTGGATGACGAGTCAATACACTGCCCTCAAGCTTATTTGAGGAATACTCGTAATTACTTCTTTGAAATTAGAGTCATGCTTTTCTGTATGTTAAAAGACCTCATTTCAGACATGATTTTTGAGAAGTGGGGCAAGATCCTTTTAAAAATGCTATTATTCATTATATTAGTTTCATTCAGTTAATGAAATAGAGACTTTGTTTTGCTTCATGGCATTTATGAAGAGGATGTCCACTTCGTGTCAGTATAGACTTTGACAGATTCCTTCTCTTTGTCTTTATTGGGCCAGTTGAATCCTTAAGGCATAAGATATTGGTCAGAGAAACAGATCTGTTGAGTAGTTCACAGATCTAATGGCACGTCCAATCAGAAGAAATTTGTTGGTTCCTCTGGATCACCAAGTAATTGCATCTAAAGCCTAACTAACCCAAAACCAGTGAGTCAAACATTTCTTTTCCATGTCTTCTCTATATTCTTTCTTTCTCCTTTTATTTTAAATATTGATCTTCTGGCTACATCTGCAAGGATTGTGCAGGCCATAGACCTTTCCCTCTACAAAAGACAATGGGCAATCTGTGATAGAAAAATATTACCTAAACCCAAGAAACGTCAACTTGGAGTCAAACCTCCCAGATAATATTTCAATAAGAAAGGGGAAGTAAGATAAATCATACAGGGGGAAGAGGTGAAATTTCACGTCGTTATTGGCAGGCACCAGATTTGCAGGGAGATACTTCTCAGTCTATTTCTCAGGCTAATTTACTGAAAGATGATCTTTCCTAGGAAGGTGAACTTGGTGTAATAGTCAAGGTTCTGGGTAATAAGGTAAGTCTATTACTTTTCTTATCAAGTTGGAATTCAGATGGTATGGAAACCAGAGTCAAGGAATCAAAAGAATATTCAAATGTAGGGGCATCGATATTTTACGTCTTAATGACAGAACATATGTTCTTTGATCCTTTTCCTTTGTAAAATTATTCGACATAAAATAACAGTCACGGAGAAGATAGCTATTTAGTTTTCCATCTCTGCTAAGGTGCTCAATGTATTTTGTTGCTTATATTTATTTTTGAGAGGTGCTGCACAAATAAGGTTTTGCTTAATATCCTAGGAACTTATTGTTGTATAGTACTTCAGAGATTAAAAAGCTCTTTAAAGGGCATTGTTTGGTTTGATCCTTAGAATAAAAGTAATGTGTTCTCCAGGTCGTTATTAGAATTAGCATTTGACAAATGTTCTAAAAGATTAAGGGACTTGTTCAAGTACACTCTCCTTGTAAACATTCATGCTCAGATAAAATGGTGTTATTAGGGGCTTAAATGTTATGCCAAGAAAATTCATGAAACTTCCTCCCTTAAAAATCTATATTCTATGTAGTTTCTATAGCAGTGATAGAAAACCTTTTAGAGGTAAGTGCCCAAACTGCAACCCCAAACCCACTTATTTATTGCAAAGCGCCAACACTGCAATTAAACCTGAATACTGAGGTTTTAGTTTAGAAAAAACAACTCATACATTAACATCTTTTGCCTTAAAAGAAAAACAAATAACACACATCCCATACGTTAGCCACCACTGTTCTATAGTGTCTTCTAAATCAAGTGTTTTCATACGTGACTCTGACTAAAGGTAAGAAAAGAGACCAAAAGACCTCACAGGCATTTTGCTAGCCCTACAACTAGGACTGTTTCTTTCTGTCTACATGGAAGATTGGTGATGATAATAATTAAGCATCAGGCTCCCATATTTCCTTTCATCTGAGTTCTTCAGCCAGGCAGGAAAGAACCAGCTCTCTACTTGGTATGGTTCTCTTTTCAAACTGGTCTATGTCCACTATCTAGATTTTGTGAGGGGTTTTTTGTCTTTGTTTTGTTTGGTAAAGACAAATATCTTAAAGAAAATTCAGGAATCTGAACCCCTAAGTGTGTGGGCAAAATCTATGTTTTACAGGGTATGGTGTTTAAGGTATTGAAATCAAAATCTCTGAACAAACAGAGTTGCCACTATTATGCATAATAACAACATGAAGGAACTATCAAAGTCTCTAGGAAGCAACATCTGCAAGTTTAGTGTGAAGAGTCTGAAGGCAGAGCGCAGATAGAAATGTGAACGCTCTGTCTACACCACCTCCTCCCAGCCTTCCACCTGCAATAGACTGTATTCATATCTCCCAGAGGAAATATGCTATTACTGATAATATGATCACTGGAACACTGGGAGTGGTTAGATACAGAGCTCTGGCAGTGGGTTAATAAAAGGCCTAATGAAGAACAAAAAATTCTGCCAGTCGCTGTAAAAAAAATACTGCCCTCGGGAAATTATAAATCAGACATCATGGTGTGAAGTTAAAATATATACATATATATCTATCTATATAGATAGATAGATAGATAGATAGATAGATAGATAGATAGATAGATAGATAGATAGATATACTGCTTTGGATCTCTGATAAATGCAAGAGTAGGCAGACGGGTGATGAAACACTATGTCACTGATGCCTTCGAAGTTTCAGTCCACCTCAGCATGATGCAGTTAACGCCTAAGCAATGCAAAGCCAAAACCGCATTTGCTCAGCCTTCTCAGATCACGCTGCACCGTGTGGTAGAAACAGGATGCCTGCTCCACAAATTAGTGGTAACTCCCAGAGCCTCACTTGCTTTTTCCCTTTTTATTTTTTGTTTGTTTGTTTGTTCGTCCGTCTATTAGCAGCATTAATCTCAATAGACTCTTAACCGCTGCTCCTGGATGAAGACCTGTACTTAGGGTTTTCTTAATACCTCCACATTGAGCTTGACTGGAAAGAACCCAGTGGAAATTAGTTTCATGGGTAGCCTCAACAATTCCGCCTGACCTATATAGAAAATGTGATGAACGAAACAAGCCAAAGGATTTGTCTGACTAATAGCTGCAACTTACTTTTTACCTTTGAGCTAACTTGCCAGTGGTCTAGGAAAGAACACTGGGAATATTCACACCTTGACACATGATCACAGTGGCTGCCCAATACATACTCAGTGAGGAGCCAGAGCCCGTTGCTTTGGCTTCGCCCCTTTGCTGAGTCACTGCTCGCCTGAGACCTTGCTTCTTCACCTTACTGCCACCTAAAAGACCAACTCTTTCCCTAGGGAAATCTTCTGCCAGCTTTTCACCTGACTGATTATGTATCAGAGGTTGACTCCACACTTGAGACAGGCATGGCTCCATGCGTCTTGCAGGAAAGATGGCCAGGCCAGTCAGTGGGGTAAATAGCAAGGAGAACCCTTCCACCCACGCAGTGCAGTCTGCTGCCCACCCCATACGCTGAGGCTGGTATGTTTCAATGTACAGTCGAAGAAGTGGAGAGGGCCAGAATGTTTCAGGAATTCCTTTCCAGTTTTTAGGTTATAGGAATAGACTAGGGTGTCTAGGATACTCCTTTCTCTTTTTTCAAAGATCCCCAAAAAGCGATTCCAGGAAGTAGGAAAGCTTCATTAGAAAACCTTCAAGCTTCCTTACAAATCTCCAAGAACTTGTGCAGGAGATAGCTTCGCTTGTAATAAACATATGGACTTTTATCCTAAATTCTCTTCCCCGAGCCTTACATTTTCCAGGGAATCTCTAAAACACTACCATATTTACCATCATCCTGGTTTCAGAGGACATCTGCCTCCAGACACAGCATCGTATTTCTTTTTTTACTATGATGAGTGAAAAACAAATTAACTCTGCCATGGATTTGAGGATGGGGAAAATAGGGAAATAAGGCAGTAGACAGAAAAAGGAATGTGCAGTTTGGTATGATGGAGTATTGATTCCTATGTGCTAGAGTAAAACTCTGATAGAGAGTTCACTGGCATATAAGGCAACAAAATGGAGAAGAAAAAAAAAAGGAGTGAGATTTTCATATATAAAATGTATATAGTAATTATAGCTATTTGTTCTGAGATTATGTCCTCACTCTTATCATCATAAATAGTCCTCTTATCTAAAACTAGGTTGTATCCTTATTTGATAAAACAAAAAGTTAGTCATTCTGTGTTATTCCCCCACTTCTTAAATTTTACTAGTCCCAGAAATCCAAAAGGATGAGAACCATCACAACAAAGGGGCGAATCCCCGTCTTGTTTACTAACTACCTCACCCTGAAGAGGCTACGCGCCCCAAAACTGTGGAGTCAGTCGACTCAAGTACATCTTAAAGTTCAGGTCCAATACAGCAGTTTAAAAAAAACACAGGAATTCCCTTTCATTCCAACATCAAAGTATCAAGGTCAAACTTTTATTTTGAGGACCATCTTCGTTATGCTTAGTTTTTTGTTTTGTTTTGTTTTTTGTTTTTTTTATATGCAGGTACTGGGAGTCGAACTCAGGACCTCTTGCTTGCCAGGCAGGCACTTATGCCAATGAGCTATATCACTGGCCCTCATTATGCTTAGTTTTGAGAAAAAATTAATATCTAATAGATGGTACTAAAATGATTTCTCCTACATGGAGAAAAAAATGAGACCAGTGGCTCCCCAGTACCTGCTCCTCTCCCCTTTGGCAAGCCAAAGACTCTCTTCCTTTCCATGTACACTTAATAACACTATTATATTTATGTGATTGTACATATTATCACATATAGTTTTGCAAATTATCAAATGTCTGGTCAACATTTGTAAAATAAAGCCCTCAACAGAATCTCATTATTTAGTCATTTTAGTTTATGAATGCCAACTTGTAATTGATATTATATATTATGTAACTAAGTTTGGTTATCTAATATATAATAATTTCATAAGTTATTTGCATATAAATCCTAGTCACAGGTAACACTGAAAGTTTGTGAAATGGCAAGTCGTTCATCTCTAAGAATTAAAGAAAACTCTTGTCTTTTGGGGTCAGTTTCTGCCCACAGGAGACTCCTAACTAGCGAAAGTGGGACCACAGACCATTCTTTACAAATGAGCACTTTGGAAACATGCTGGTGATGAACGAGCCATGCCTATAGACCACAGTATTACCTTGCTAGATTCTTTATCAGTTTATTTTCTTCTATTATTCCTTGGCTTTTAGTTAAGTTCGCATATATTTTTACACTGTGCTGATAGATCTTAAAATATCTTAAGTCTACATCTGAATTTGAAGTACTAAGACATCAATCCATGCTTGAACTAGGAGTGAAAGAGAAAGAGTAGAAGCCATTGCACTGGCCTGTGGCCAGCATCTTAGAATGAAGAGAAAAATCTACAGGCACAACTATCTCTCTCCCATTTAAAGATTCTTCACATTGGCCAATTTTAGAGAACTGGGGTGCTCGTTTACTGAATATCCTGCTGGATGCTGTTAGGTGGTCCATAAAGGGGACAGAAATTTAATTTTTGAAATATTACATGAAGTTGGAAGTTCTAACAAAAGTAGTTTTTGTGAAGTAGCAGAGGTGGAAGCCATTTGATAAATTCTTAAAGAATGAATTCAGTGGAAACGTGGAAGTAGCCTCTGTTAGTCACTCTTGGGAAGCCAGGCTATGGAAAGGGTTGGGGCAATGGAGCAGTAGCAGGCAGAGTACAGAGTCAAGGTTGTGTAGAGGTGGGAGATAAAATAGCATCTTTGTATTATGGGAAAGATCATTTAGGAAGATGAAGATTGCAATGTCTGGCAAAGAGAATGAGCAATTGAGCAAAGACTTTAATAAAGTAGGAGAGGATGAGACCAGAAGTGTGTATGGCGACAGCAAAATGTGAAAGAAGAAGGGCTACGCCCCTCATCTCACTAGTGAGAAAGAAGGGGAGTGATTCTGGTGAAGACAGGTTTGGATCACCAATTTAATGATGAAGAAAATGACAGTACAGTTTCTCTTCACCATGACACCAGGCTATTAGCTGAAATGAAGGGGAAAGAAAAGAAAGTGGAAGAAATGTTTAAATGGTGCTAATTTTAAAACACAGAGAATTGTGGGAAAGGGTTGAGAAGCCATTTGAGTTCTTGTCTTTCGATTCTTTTCTTCAACTGTTACCCTTCACCATGTGCAGATGTGGAAACAGCAAGAAGTCACAACCAAGAGTGCAACTTTATAAAACTTATACAGATGAGGACAAGAGCATTGAGAATATTTGAAATGGATAGTCTATAATAATGGATCGTAAAATTGAAGCTACAAAGAAAGGGACATAGCCAAGTACAGTGCCCATGCCTGTAATTCCAGCACACTGTGAAGTCAAGGCAGGAGGATGACAGCTCCATCTCTGACTGGGCAACTTGGCAAAATCTTGTCTCAAAGTGAAAAATGGGGCTAAAGGTGTAGCTCAGTGTGAAGGCACTGGGTTTGATTCCCACTATCACAAAAGGAAAAAGAAAACAAGGAGAAATGAGCTGACATACTGTGAGTACGTAATGGATGCTGTGAAGTGGGAAGTTGAGGCTGAAGAAAAGGAAATACACATCTGAGATTTTGGGGTGGATAGTAATGAAAAGGTCACTGCGAAGAGGAATGAAGAGACTGAAAAGCCAAGTTCCTCCAAATGACAGGAGTGCAGAAGGAAATGAAGATACTGAAGGCAAAATGTAATGAAAGCAGAAAAATGCCTGGGAAGAGAGAGCTCTAACAGTCATTGTCACAGGAAGAAGATTATGGTCTTTCTAGAAGGATTGATCCTCAAAGATGCAAGGTGGGAGAAAGGAAAATCTTGGTCTACAAATAGCAGAATGCAGAGGAAGATGATTATGTCTTTTCTCAGTCCTGAAGGCAGAGGGTGCCTAAGAAAGAAATGGGAAAACCTCTTCACAAAAGACAGCAGCTAGGGCGGAGAATGTGTCTCAGTGGTAGAACACTTGCCTAGCATGGGCCAAGCCCTGAGTTCAATCCCCAGCAGAGAGAGAGAGAGACAGAGACAGAGATGCTTATAGCAAGATTTGCAGAGGACAGCAGCCAGATTTCAGTCCAAGGTGTAAAGTGGACATTTATTGAAAAGTCTGAGGCTCGAGGTGGTTTATTTGCCAGAATAGAGGTCAAGATTTGAAAGGAAGGGGAGAGTAAAGCCTAAGCCAGAGGTGTTAGGATGAGAGTTCAAAGCATGAAGGGTAATAGGACAAGCAGAATTATGAGGCATGATGAAGTTATTCCTAGCTATTGCTTTTTATCTGGTGGTGGTGGTGATTCTCTTTTCAAGGTGATTGGATCATGAGGACTCTCAGTGGATTACTCCAATGATGCATTCATAACTTGATGCATTAGTGGGGGGTGATAGAAATTTAGGAGGTGGGGCCTAGTTAAAGGGAGTGGGTCATGGAAGTGTGACCTTGGAGACTAGATCTTGCTCTCTCTCTCTCTCTCTCTCTCTCTCTCTCTGTCTCTCCTTCCTGAATGTCAAGAAATAAACAGCTTTCCTCCACCACACACTTCCACCATAATGTTTTGCCTCATGTCAGGGCCAAAGTAGCAGAACCAGCTGACCATGGACTGAAACCTCTGAAACCTTGAGTCAAAATAAACCTTTCCTCCTTTAAGTTTATTCCTTTCAGCTATTTTGTCACAATGACAGGAAACTAACATGGAGATGAAAACAGCTTTTCAGACAGTAAGTTGTCTCTCTGATTTAAAAAAAAATTATGGAGAGGTCAATAAGATCAGTAGCAAAAGCAAGAAATATAGCAAGGCATCATGACACTACTCACTATAAAACTCTGCAATTCCTTATTCATTAGAAGAGTTTTGTTTTTCATGGGATGTATTTCAAATGAGGATATGCTATAAGTAGAAAACAATACATACGTGTTCATTAGTCTTGCTCTTTTAAAGATAAATGCTGTATGTGGGATAAATGTTGTGCGCAAGAAATTATAAGCAGGTTCCCATATGCTAGATATCTATTTCCACAGCTCCTATCAGCATGGTTTCTGGGCACTTTGACAGATAGATGAGGCTAATTCAGGCAAAGTAGTATATTCAGAGGAGTAGGTGAAAATCCTCTTTCTCTTCAATTCTCTGCCTCAAAAAACAATAATTTGTTGCAAAATAAGAAGAAAAGAAGTTTTCCTAGAATGGAAACCTAACGGAAAAGGGGGCAGATTTTAATATTTTGATTACAAATAATAATGTTAAATGAATTACCCTTTGATCAAGGTGTTTGGGAATCTATCTTAAGTAAACAATCCTCAGTGGGGAAACTGTGTGTTAATCATCACAGCATTATATAGGGGGAAAATGCAAGAGCCAACCACAAAGAGAATTAAAAGTGGGAGATAATTTTCAATAATTTATGGTGTATATTTCTCTGAATATTTTGCAGTTAAAATTATATTTGTAAAAACTATGGAACTATTGGGAAATCATTATAATATAATGTTAAATGAAGAAAATAAACTATAATATTAAAGAAATATGTGCTTCTAGCTGCAAAAAGAAAAATACAAAGCAGAGAAGGAAGCTTGAATACTGAGATAAGGAGTAATTTTTTACTCTTTTAACTTTTCTGTATACTTCAAATTTCCATTATGAAGAATGTCTTATTTTTAAACATAAGATAATTTCATGAACTGAAGGTTTAAAAGATGGAAATTCTACTAATAATAACATTTTAAAAACTAGTGTGGGGGCCAATGAGATAGCTCAGCGGCATAAGGGCCTGCCTGGCAAGCGCGAGGTCCTGAGTTCGACTCCCAGTACCCACATAAAGGAGAAAAAGGGCCGGTGATATCGCTCAGTGGCACAAGCACTTGCCCAGCAAGCACGAGGTCCTGAGGTAGACTCCCAGTACCCACATAAAAAAATTAAATAAATAAATAAATAAAAACAAGTGTGGGTATCCAATAAGAATATAATTGTTGGCTAGCCATGAAGTATTTTTTAATAACTTTTAATTAAATTTTTCTGATTATATATACTAATGTATAAAGTATATTAGTGTGGACAGTTTGATGGGTTCTTATAAGCATACAAACCCATATAAACATACCACTATCACAATACAGAACAAGTCCATTACTCGGAAAGGCTTCCTTGTGCCCCCTGCCCACTCAAATCCTCCCACACTTCTAAAAGCAGCAGCTACGTATTTGGTTTTACTTATTTATTTTTTTAATGTGGGTACCGGGAACCGAACTCAGGACCTCATGCTTGCCAGGCAGGAGCTTATGCTGCTGAGCTATATCACCGGCCCCATATTTGTTTTTAATCACTATAGATTGTTAGTTTTTCCTGTTCTAGAAGTAGTTACAACTGGAATCATACACTTTGTACTCTTCTGAACCAACTCCTTTAAGCATAATGTTTTGAGGTCAATCCATGTTGTCACATATGTCAGTACAGTGGCGCCTCGGTTTGTGAACTTTGTTTCATAGTTCTGGGGAAGACGGCCACTGTCCTGTTCATCACCCACTGCAGATGTCACCAACAGAAGCAAAATTTTGCCAAATGCCTCTGTTTGCAAACCGAATTATACATGAACAGAAGCACTCATGAACTGAGCTATTACTTTGCTTCCTTTTTATTGTTGTACATGTATATTCCACCTTGAGTATTTACCGCACATTTTGATCCATTCATCTGTTGACAGTCATTTAAATTGTGTCCATTTGAGAGTATTATGAATAAAGATTTAGTGGACATTTGTGTTCAGATCTTTCTGTTGACCTATTAGATAAATATCTACCAGCAGATTCTTGTATTGTACAGTATCCATATGCTTAACTTTATTTTTAAAAAATCTATGCAGTTTTTCAAAATGATTTTAACCATAAAGCTTCCAGGAGAAAAAAATCATTCCAACCTTGGAATGGACAGAAAATTCTTAGAGGCAACGCAAAAAGCACACACTGTAAAAGAAGAAATTTTATATATAGGACTTCATCAGAGTTAAAAATTCTCTGTTGTAAGGACTATACTAAGGAAATAAAAAGGCAAGCAGCAGACTGGGAGAAAATATTTACTCCTTGTGTGTGTGTGTGTGTGTGTGTGTGTGTGTGTGTGTGTGTGTGTGTGTGTAAAAGGGATTGCATCTGAATATATAAATAACTTTTACAACTCAATGATAAGAATTCGAACACCCAATAAAAACATAGGCAAAATATTCGAACAGACATTTCTTCAAAGAAAATTACAGATGGCAAGAAAGTACATGAATAAATGCTCAATATCATTAGTCATCAGAGAAATGCAAATTAAAAGCATGATGAGATGCCATGGTACTTCTACTAAAATTTAAAAGATTAACAATATCAAATGTTGATGAGTATATGGAGCAACTGGAACTCTCAGAACTCTTGTGTTTTTTAATGGGATGATTTCATCTCATATTAGTATCTCAGATAAGTAGAGTATTATACTTTGAGTCAGTGTTGAGATTTACTTATTTGCTAATTCATTATGCCTTCAGATTTTGCTAATTTCCATAGCTAGATTATTGCACATAGCATAGCTAAATATTAAAGAGTGTTGTACCTCGAACTCAATTGTGTCCACAATTCTGGTCGCAAACAAAACTAGACAAGAACCGAATCAAATTTCCCCATAAGATCAACATTGATTCTAACCATTGAATTTGATTAAGTTCTCATCCAACTAGGTTTGCCACCAGAATTGTGGACAGAATCAAGTTTGTGAACCAAAGTACCACTATACTCTTTATATCAGGAAAGAATTATTATTGGTTGACAAGTTGTTTTAGGATATCTCCTCTAGAACACTGCCAATTCTAACATTCAATATTCATTTCAACTTTGTTCTATTTTAATTTCATAAGTCATTTTAGAGACCATACTGTAACTCCTTATTACCATGCAAATCTTGTAATACCTTTGGCCAAAAGGAATAAAATCAAAACCCCAAACAATTAGGAAATTCATGAGTGATCTTTCAAATTATACATCAATTCTGAAAGCTAAATTTCCCTTTGAGTAGGTCAGGTTTTATACACTCAATTAGAAATTCAACTGGGCTTGATTGTGGAGTTTGAACTATGAGATGGGAAAAATTCAAATATGGCTTTATTTACTCTATAACTTTAATTTCCTGTAATCTCACAATCTATAAGATACCTCAGTGGTCTCTTCAAAGGGAAAACATAGGCTTACTCCTGAATTTTACCAATTTTACTTCCTCACAACCCTTTGCTACATTTGTTACTGTAATTTTTCCAAGCATAAAATCAAATATTTTAGATGCAGCTGAGACAGAAACAATCTGGTATATATTGTTTGTATACAAAGTATGAAATTTCCACCATATTTTGATGATTTATGGAGATAATTAAACACAGCATTTAAAATCCAATTTTTCCTTTATCCTCTGACCATGATTTTACCTAGAGTTATAACTATACCAAGTGTTCTTATCACACCATAGTGGAACTATGTTTTGGTGATATAGGTATTACATTAGGTAATACATGTATTCTGTAGTTTATTCAATTCTCTGTGGATTCTGCCCTACAGCAACTTACTGGTCCCTGTTCCATACAATATCAATGAATTCTGCTTCATTGTTCATCTCTTCCTACGTTTCTTTAGAATGTAGACATAGGGCCGGTGAGATAGCTCAGCAGCATAAGCGCCTGCCTGGTAAGCGCAAGGTCCTGAGTTTGACTCCCAGAACCCACATACGAAAAAAGGGCCAGTGATATCGCTTAGCGGCATGGGCGCCTGCTGGCACGCGAGGTCCTGAGGTCGACCCCCGGTACCCACAAAAAAAAAGAAAAAATAGAATGTAGACATAAACAGGTTAAATCAGATGGCAGAGTTGTTTCTAGTACAGCCTGTACCTTCTTGGAGAAACATATTTAATTAATAAAGAAAAATAATAGCATTTTGCAAGAAAAACAAAAACTGCAAGATCAAAACTCCAGTTAAACTCTTTAAGCCATTATGAGTGACCTCTAAACCACAAACAATGCTAAAGTTCTTGGGAAAACTTTGCTTAACTGGCACTCACAATGCATGTAAACTCAGAAGTACAGTCCTGCCAAAAATGCAAACCAGTCACTGTTTACAAATGTGAGAAGAAAATTAGCACATAGGCAAAAGGAAAAACGCATCTTCGGCGTCAACCTTTCTGTGAACTTCTCTGCAGGAACTGCAATTGTGTCTGCTGATTTTTGCAGAGATACGATGGGCAGAGGGAAAAGTACACCTGGAGTCAACAGTGCAGCTGCAGATTGTCGCAGGCTGGAGCTCTCTGAGGACTGTGTTCAGTTGGTGAGTCCTGATTTACAGTCCCCAAAGTCACCACACAAAGAAAAAGTCATGAGAAGGTCCCCAACCTTGGATACACTTTAGACTCACCAGAGTGTTCAAATAAATAAACAAACAAACAAATGAAAAACTCCATTGCCTGATTTCTTCTTCAAGTCTACTAAATAAGGACCTGTGGGCATGGGACATGAACATCAGTATTTCCCAATAGCTCCTGGTAATTCTGATGCACAGTTAGGTCTGAAAAACCTTGTATTAGAAAAAACATTAGCAGCTGTTTTTAACTCAGGTTTCTAAAGCAATAGGAAAAGTAGGAACAGCGTTGAAGTTTCCAGGACCCAAGAGAAACCACATATCCAACTTATAGCATGCAGGTTTTTGTTTTTTTGTTTGCTTGCTTTGTTTTGTTTTTGTTTTTTTGCAGTACTAGGTATCAAACCCAGGGACACTGTATCACTTAGCCATTTTTATTTTTTCATTTGGACACAGGATCTCACCAAGTTGCCTGGGCTGGTCTCAAACTTGCAATCCTGCTGCTTCAGCCTCCTGAATTCCTGGGATCACAGGCCTGGGTCACTGTGCTCTGCACATGCAGGTTTTTGCTGTTTGGTTGGTTGGTTCGATGTTGTGTCATGAAAGACAAATTAATGTCTTCGATAAGCAAAACAGCAAAGTGAATAATGATATAAAGAAACACGTTTACTAGGCTAATCTCTTCAAACATGGGCTGCATTTGGGAACACTAACAAGATCTCTGTTAGATCTCTGTAGTTTTTGCCTTCACAAACCCATTCTTCTTCTTTTGGAAGCAACCCTCCTGTTTTGTATTGAGAAAAGATCCCTCCCTCTGTGTCAGCCTGAGTTTAGTTGAGCGTATTACCACCTGGTTCTGGGACAAGCATGAAACCCAGGTCTGGATAGTGCAAATATTACAACTTGTCAGTCAGAATAACTGGTTCGGGTATGTAACGGAGTAACCAAAAATCAGCACTGGGACTTTTCTAGAGTGGTGAGTAGGAAACCTGAGCCACTATGATCACATGAGAAAAAAACCTGTTAACAAAAGGCAATACAGAGGAACACAGAGAACAGCTAAGAAAGTAGACGCAGCACAGCTGTGTTCATGAACTTGTCAATTATGTAATTAAAGAAATTTAATTTTGTTGAACTTCTCTTTTTTTTTGGTGGGTACGGGGGGTTGACCTCAGGACCTCGAGCGCCAGCAGGTGCCCATGCCGCTGAGCAATATCACCAGCCCCTTTTTCGTATGTGGGTTCCGGGAGTCGAACTCAGGACCTCACGCTTGCCAGGCAGGCGCTTACGCCACTGAGCCATCTCACCAGCCCAAACTTTTCATTCATTCATTCATTCATTCATTCATTCATTCATTCTGTGAAGGCATATTTGAATACAAATTCTGTTACTAATAGCTAAAACGAATTCTAATGAATTCAAGAGCCTTGTGTTAGTGACACTGTCAGAATCACTAAGACATCTAGTGATGCTATTGCTGAGGAGTGTGCTTCATTTTGTCTAATTACACTAAATCTTTAACTTCCAGAATGAGAACCTCAAGTAATTTCTAGTCAATCACTCAGTACATCAATAAGTACATACCAAGCTGTATCTGCCACTCTACTAGGGATAATAGGAAAGTGAAAATAAGTAAAAAGCCTGGTCCCTGCCTTCAATAAATTTACTACATAGTCAGAGAGAAAGTAAAATATTAGAAGTAACAGGACAGCACATAATCTTCAGTGGAAAGAATTATTAATTCATATTCTTTAAGTGCTTTATGTGAGCCAACAACACATGAAACCTATAAAGAATTCTACGACATAAATAGTACAACCACTACCCTCAAAGAGCATCTAGTCAAGGACAAAAAACAGGTACTGGAGATTTATCTACATTACAAAGCAGCATACTATCATATAATAATAAAAATGGCCTCTCAGTGTCTTAGTCACTTTCTCATCACTGAGAAAAGTGATAGACAAAATACAGACACCTAAAATTTAAAAGAGGAAAGGCTTATTTTGACTCACATTTTCAGTCTATTGTGGGCTAACTCAAAGGCCAAAAGAGCATGGCAGAAGGTCTGGGGAGAGGACAGCTGCTCACGTCATGCAGCCGGAAGCAGAGAGTGAGAGACGTGCAGAGGAAAGTTGCTCATGCCGTGACTGTCAGGAAGCAGAGAGGGAAGGGAGGAGCTGGGAAGGGAGGCATGCCCTTCCAGGTCATTCTCCCAGGGACCCACCTCTAACTAGGCCCCACTTCCTAACACCAAGTCAACTATAGTGCCCCCATGTTCCAATCATCTTCCAAAAACCCCACCTCTGTGCACATGAAAGGATTGGGGGTCATTCTTTCTCTGAACCATATCTTTCAGTATTATAATCTTAGTGACTAGCATGATAATTTCTAATTTACTCTAAAAGGTCAAAGTCTTCCTGTATGGCTTCCCGGGGTCAACAACTTCAATCTCGGAGGCTCGTGTTTATACCTAAACGTTGGGTGTGTGTGCTTGGATAACTCCCAACTGTACCACAGATCCTGTCTGCTCTGTTCAAGTATGTCATCTTCTCAAAAACAAAACAAACTTCCCTCATTCTCCTATTCTCCACCACTGTCACCTTTTCATCATTCTCCAATTCTTTATCATCCTTTAACTGTCCATCTAACTCTCCAAATTGTTTACAGCTTAGTTTCCCAAATTATCCAAGTGTAGCTAAGATAGAGAAGGAGGGGGAAGGATGACTGCTGCAGAGTAGAACTGGATCCACACTGACAGAAATCTCCTCTTTTTCTTGTCTTTTTCTTCTGGTTTTCTTCATCCCTTAGACCTCCAAATCCAGATTTCTTTGAAGACAAGTCACTATTGGGTACAAAATTGCTTTTGTCCTTTAAAAGGGTAATTTGTTAATTCAAATGAGTAATTTGCTAATTCACCAGCATATGTGCACCTGTGTCTACACACTGCATGTATATGGGAACATGCATGACATATATGTCTGTGTATACATAGGTTGAGGTTTTGGAGATTTGGAAGAAAGGAGAGGTCCAAAAAAGTTGAGAATAAAATTCATCAAATATGGGACCTTATTTGCTTTATGTATCCCTTTTGTCTTTTCTCCAGGGGGTTGGGTAAGAGATAGATTTGATTACTACTGCAAATATTCAAATACTTATGAACACACAGAATTTCTCAATAAAGGAATTACAGAAAATCCAAGAATTAAAGGTTCTCTAGTGTCTATTCTGCTACTTTACTACCTTAATTTTCCCTTCGAATTCTTACTAACCTTTCTGTTAATGCCTGGATAGGAGAGAGCATGAACACTGAAACGGAAATTACATGATTTAGCTACTTATAATTCTTATTTTTAAATAAAAAGTTGACATTTAATTGAGTGATGGAATAATAATGTTAAAATATTAGCCAGCGCGATCCCCACCCACACGCCCCAAGTGGTCTCTTACCACTCTTTGGCTTACTCTCTGCTCAGTCAGCGAGGTTGTTCACATCTAATTGTTTCAGAGAAGGGCTGTAACAGCAGAAAACAGAAAAAAGTAATCACTTCTTAGCTTTTGAATTCAAAAGCCTAAGTGATGAGGCAAAGGAATAGAAAGAAGTCATAACCTGGCAAAGCACTGAGGATAAAATACCAAGCTTTCCCTGGATCCTCTTTGCCAATGTAGAAAGCAATGTTCCTTCAGTGTTGAGAGAAGTAGGAGCAAATGCAATGCAAACACAAACTTTACCGTCTCCTCAAGGGAGGAGCTTTGTCCATGCTCCTAGACCAAATGCAAGGCAGGGGTTGAAATCCTGAGAAATGTGTCAACTAGATTGAAATGGAAAAGGTAAATCCTTAGAAAACAGTGACTGTGAGTAAATTCAGGCAGATAACACCTTAGACAATGCCACAATTTTCCACCCTGCAGTGTAGCAGAGAAGGAGGGGGATTATCTGTGGTCAGGGATGGCTCAGAGACAACAGGTGAGCCACTGGACCTGAAGTGATCATGGGTACTAGAAGGAGGTATTTATCCATCATAATCTGACTGAACTAGCAGCTGAAGTCCAAATAAAACAAGAAAACTCACGGCCATTGTAAACAGGGATCACTGAGGATTAAATGAAGTGATGGATGTCTTCAAAGATGCCTGTATGGGAAATGACATTTAGGAGCAGATTTTACCTACCCATACTTCTGCCCATGCAGAGTTACCCATAATGCAATATCTTAACATTAAATAATTTATAAAAGCAGATGGAATATCTGTTGAGCTCTATAAAAAACTGACATATTTAAGTAATCAAAACCTATTATCCCGCTGAATAATAATGTTCAAGTGACTGTTTCTGATGCAAAAAATTCTTTTTCATATTGATGATCACAAATGTCTGTGAGTGATCTCTTGCTAAAACAAAACTGATCAAAATTTTACCACTGACAAATATGATCAGCAGTCATCACATCACCTTAGATTAATAAAAGCTGAAATAGTCACATTCAACCCTCTTAAAAAGAGATGCATGTCTGAAAATTTGCAAGGCAAGATGCACCGAAGGAATCACTTGACACAATGCTCAGTAATAGTGCCATTTCTCCATTCTCAAGGTGACAAGTGGGTGGCTTAAGACCAGAGCAAGATAAACCTCTGAGATTTTATGCTGGGAGTAAATTAAAAAGTATTTATAACATCATTCATCTAATGCCTCCACACTTTTGTGCTCCTTTTGCATTGAATGATCAAATGTTTTAAGTCCAGAAGCAAAGTGCAGTGAGAGTTTAAAATGAGTAAATGGCAACTCTGTCAAATATAACAGAAAATTTAATCGAATTAGTGGTACTGTATTCATTAGATTTGACACAATCCCTGTCCTCAAACAGCTTTTGTGATAGCAGAAAGGATAGATTCTGGAAACTTGTAAAGCAGACATTCCCAGCCACTGGTGCCATAGATTGGTACTGGTAAATGGCCTGTTAGGAATGCAGCTACACAGAACGAGGTGAATGACAAGCTGGCAAACATGGCTTCATCTATTTCCTGCTGCTCTTCCCATCGTTGAGCAGTATTGCCTCAACTCCACCTCAGATCATCAGGCATTATATCCTCCCCAGAGCATGAGCCCTACTAGGAGCTGTGTATGCAAGAGATCTAGGTTTCATGCTCCTACAAGAATTTAACACCCGATGATCTGAGGTGGAGCTGAGATAGTGTTGCTAGCATTGGGGAATGTAATTATTATGTATTGCAAACACAGACTAATTAAAAAAGAAAGAAAGAAAGAAAGAAAGAAAGAAAGAAAGAAAGAAAGAAAGAAAGAAAGAAAGAGAAAGAAAGAAAGAAAGAAAGAAAGAAAGAAAGAAAGAAAGAAAGAAAGAAAGAAAGAAAGAAAGAAAGAAAGAAAGAAACTAATCTCTCCAGTCTGTGAAAAAATTGGCTTCCACGAAACCAGTCTCTAGTGCCAAAAAGCACTTACTGGACCTTGTATGTCCTCATTCCCCCTAATTCTATTCTACCCTTTCAGATCATCCCTTCTTTATGTCCTTCATGAGCTCTTCCTGATCTGCCTGGGTCTCAAATAGTGATGCACTCTGGACTGTAATCTTGCCTCAATTCTTCCCCTTCTAGGCTTACCCCAGATTATCAACATTACCAACCACTTGCTGAAAACTCCAAAATTAGTATGTCTAGGTGTATAATGTATTAATTATGACTCTTAAGCCCCAGTGATGGTGACAGAACCATGAGTGTCTACATTCTGAGAGAGCCGTCTATGTTGCATACCTATATCTATATGCCAGGTGAGTGGACGTAGCAGTGTTGATATAGGTAGTCAGTATGGTTAGAGCCAATTTATAAGAGTTGTATGTAGTGTGTCATAGTGTGTCTAAAAAAACTATCACACCTAGTGCTACCAATAGTGAAAAAAATAAATTTCCTAACATGTAAACAGTTGTTTACCACTGTGATCGTTAATTTTGTGTGTCAACTTGAAGGGATTGTGAAACACCTACAATCAGCAGAGCACATTTCTGGGTCTGCCTGTGGATGACTGACATGTATAGGTCACAAACTGAGGAGGGAGGACCCTCCCCAGATATGGGTGGCACAAAGAATAGGCTTGTAGCACGGACAAAATAAAAAGGGAAAGAAGAAGCAAGTGTTCGCTTTGCTTCTTCAGAGGAGTTCTGGTCTTCTCCACTGCCTTGGACGTTCATCTCCAGTTCCTTCAGGCTTCCAGCACAGAGTCTCACAGAGTGCTGTGAGTTTCAGGCCTTCGACTGGATCCTCTGGCTCTCCAGCACAGAGGTGGCCATTTTGTATTATTCTATCCCTGATTCCACAGATAGCCATTGTAAGTCTACTTAGTAAATTCCTTATACAATATAAACTTTAAGAAAACAGGGATTATTCTCTATCTTAGTCATCTTCAGTCCTTTGCACCTACAGCTGTACCTAGCACACAAGAGCTGTTCAGTAAATATTCTTCAAATGAATGAGTGAATCTCCTTACCCATACATAAGCTTCTTTCTCTGTCTGGCATATTCCACATTTTCTCTTATTTAGCTCCAATTTGTTTTTCTCAGCATGGACATCATCCCTTCCAAAATGTCTTTTCAGAAATTCCAGTTTAGGCTAATTTTTCCTCCTCTCTGTACCCACAACACTAAATATGTTATCGTAGCATCTATCCATCTATTACAATGACATGAACTTAAGCCTACTTCTTGGACTAGACCGTGATATCCATCAGAAGAGGGAACATGTCTTCATCTGATACACTTAATAATGATGCATTAAACACATAGTGCTAGGCGTGGGAATGCAACACTGGATGCTCAGGCGAGGCCTTCAGTCTCGTGATGCTTGCAGTCAAGTACTTTACTCTTAGATGAACTCCCAACTCTTAACAGGACTTAGCACACAATGATGATTAACAAATATCTCTATTTGGACTTGATATCTTATGTTTTATTTGTAAAAACAGTTTTACCTCAAATTACCCCTCTTTCAGGCCGGTGAGATGGCTCAGCGGTGTAAGCACCTGCCTTGCAAGCGCGAGGGCTCGAGTTTGACTCCCGGATTCCACATACGAAAAAGGGGCCAGTGATATCGCTCAGCGGCACGGGTGCCTGTTGGCGTGCAAGGTCCTGAGGTCGACCCCCCAGTACCCACCAAAAAAATAAAAATAAAAAAAATAAATTAAAAAAAATTACCCCTCTTTCACTAGAATAAAAGGTATGAAATTTGGAGAACTTACATTTACCGAGTAGGTTCTGCAACTTTTTCCCCACCCCACAAGTCAAAAGCACTCATGCATTTTCACCAGGAGAGCAGCAAAAAAGAGCTCAAAGAAAGTAAAGAAGTAAATTGAGTTTCTAGTTTATTTTTTACACCAACTTTATTGATATATACCAACATGTACCCATTTTAAGTAAACATTTCAATGAGCTTTGGCTTAATTTATTAACCATGCAACCATTACAATGAAGATATAGAAATTTCCATCACCCCAGAAAATTTCTTTACTTTCTTTTCTAGCCAACACTGCCAGCCTCCTGGTCTTGAGCAACAAATGATCTAAATTAGACTTGTCTTTTCTAGTTTTATATAAATGGAACTTGTGTACACTTTCGGGTCTGTCTACTTCTACATAGTGTGATGGTTTTGAGATTCATCTATACCATTGCCTGTATCAGTAATTCATTCCTTTTTATTGGTGAGTAGTAGTCCATTGTATGGTCGTACCAAAATTTTCTTATGCATGCATCAGCTGATTAATATTTAGGTTACTTTGACTTTAGGTTATTAATATTTAGGTAATTATGAGCAATGAATATTATGAATAGCTACATAAGAGTCTTCAGGCTATACCTCTTTCCATTTCTCCTGTATGAATAATTTGAAGTAGAAACCATGGGTTACATGGTAACTCAGTAAGAGACTTCTAAACTGTTCACTAATGTGACTGAACCATTTTGCATTCTCACCAGAAAAGTATGAAAATTCTAGTTGCTTCACATCCTTACCAGCACTGAATATTGTCAATCTTTTATATTTATGTCAATGTATTTCTTATAGATTTTGTGGCAGACTAGTGTCTTGATAACTACAGCAGAGTTTAGGGAATAATTAAGCCTTGTAGAATAACAAAAACTGACAGCTCAATGAAGCTCATTTAGGTTTCTGAGCCCTACAAGTTGGAAGGGAGGCAACAAAACCAAAAGGACTTTAGCATTCAGAAGGTCAGGATGTGAGGATAAAGAGCCTGCCCAGGGATTACAGCAGGACCCCAAGTTTCAGTACCGAACACCAGCATCAAAATATGGGAATAATAGTGATTTATGACTCATAGGAAATACACATAGCAGAAGAGTATTGCAAAACAGAAGACTCTTGTAGTCTGAACCTATGTTCTCAAAGAACTTAAAATAATTCTTAGGAAGAGGGTAAGTTGTAAAATGATATTTTTCTTAAATTAATAGAGCTTAAATCCTAAATTCACAAAGTCTATATCCAGAAGTAACTGAGTTTACTTAGGAGTAGTAGAAATAACTTGTTGTCCAACAAACTGTTTTTGGGTAAAGACAAATTCATATTTTTATTAAAATAAACTTCATTTCTGCATACATTTTTTGTGTAAAAACTCACCCACACTATAAAAACTTCTATCTACCTACTTATATGGTTTCTATTAAGCTGTCTACATTTGATTGTCATCATGTGTATGTTGGTGATGGTGGTATAAATTAGAAAAATTTATAATAAAATAATTTGTTCCAATTAAGTCTTCAAAAACAACATGACTGTAGTTTTTTTGTTTAGAAAGTATCCTTGTTTAATGCAAATGTTCAAAATTTTTATTAAAGTAATAAATATAATCCTGACATTTATAGTTAAAATTTTTAAATCTGTGAATGCTTTTCAAGTATTTTCATGAATATATCTAAAATTATATATATATATATATATATATGCACTATGTATGTTATGTATTTACACGTTATGTAAATTCTTGATACCTATTTTTCTAGAAAGTCTCCACGAATACTGAATTAGTGAAGAGTCATTATCCATTACTGAGTCATTATCCATAAGGGAAATATGGGTTAGGTTCCTGTGTGCCTTGGGTCATATTTTCATCAACTAATTAATATATAACCTTGGTTTTGTGTGTTTTCATTTAAAGACAACTTATTTAATATATATTGTCAATTCATTAACATTGAACTTGTGGTCTGCAGTACTATAACTCATGCCTGATAGTCACATTAGGTCACTGAAATTCATCTAACACACTTCACATTTCATTGTATACCTCATCACAGGCCTCTGCTTGGAAACACTGGGCAGCTCTTCGGAGCTTCTGCACTATGCTCGGGGGTGATTTTAACAATGAAATCACCAAAAGCATAAAGTTTTTAAAATGTGGCACTGAGGAGACAATAAAAGACATTTCTTTACAGTGTGAGACCTGAAACAAATGGGCTAAATACTGCCTGTTTGACCTTATTTAAGAGCATAGCTGTCCAGCAGCAAGAAATTGAGTGTCCTTGAATGACTGTGAAAGTGCTACAAGTACTTTTTGGGGGGTTACAGGTAAATTTTAGCAAGTAGACAAATTCATAAATATGGAATCAATAAATAAAGAGGATTGACTTGTGTGTATACACAAATATGCATATGTGTAACACAAATATTGCTGAGACAGGTGATAAGCCCTGGGAAAGAAAATTAGCTCTCTATAGATATTTGACAGATATTGAACAATCAGTAATTCTAATACAACATTAATAGGTCAAAGGAATTTAACCACATTTTTCTCTCCAGAAATATTGATAACATATAATCATTTAATACAGACATTCTCTAGACTAGATAAAGTGCTTTGCACAGGTGATTCTTACTTTTGTAGAACAATAATTTATATCTAAAATATTGATATCCTAGAATTTAGAAATCAATCGTTTGTGGAATATATTCTATTTGTCATGGTCAGATATCTTATTACTTGAAGCTTGATCTTTTTGGCCATTCCTTAAGGAGCCCTGAATTTGGGTCTTTAATATTCAATGTGAGGTCACACTTAATAAGCCCCCAATTTACCCTTTCACTTTCTAACCTCTCCCCCAACTTTTTCTGCAAAAAGCCAATATTACATCTACCAAGTTCTAAATAAACTTACATGAATGAAAAATTCTATAGTTTTAATTTTTTTCTTATTGGCTTATGTATAAAAATTGTCTATTCATGCATTTATTTTTAAAAATAATTTAAGAAATGATGATTGAGTAATGAGTATAATCTTACATCATGACCATACTCTGTGTAGAAATTCATCATCTATTTAAATACCATCCAGAGTATTAGGTCTAATACTCTTGATTCATATTTTCCAAACTTTTAGTTATATTTTTCTTGTTCTGAAGATATGCTTTTGGTTCAGATGCCCAGTGATGAATTCAACATCTGTACTAGTGCAGATAAAAGCAACGAACAACACAAAAATATCTTGTTATGGAAACAGATAATATAAATTTTCCTAACCCTAAATTAATAGATAATATTGTTCTAAACACCCAAAATAATAAACTTCCAAGAAAAATAATAATATAAATAATAGGAATTACATCTACCCACAGAACACAGAGATAATCCTTTCACAATGTGTTGTATTTCTCCCTTATATGTATTTGTTTTTTGGTTTGTTTTTTTTTTGTGGGTACCGGGGGTCGACCTCAGGACCTCGCATGCCAGCAGGCGCCCGTGCCGCTGAGCGATATCACCGGCCCATTTTTCGTATGTGGGTTCCGGGAGTCAAACTTGGGCCCTCGCACTTGCCAAGCAGGCGCTTACGCCACTGAGCCATCTCACCAGCCCTGATGTATTGTTTTAAATAGTTCTAATCCACATTTTATGCAATTTCTTGATGTTTCCACTGTCCTATAATTTAAATTATTTATAAAAACAACAATATCTTGTTTTGTAACAGCATCATAATTTAATTAATTACTCCCATTCTGTTAGACAAATAGATGTCTTGCAATAAAATAACATTGCAAAGGCTTCACTGTGGAAGGGAAGCCTTATTCGTTGTCAGAGCTGAATACGGCGTGTTATTTCTGACTGGTACACACAGTGTTAAATTTACTCTTGGATAATATAATACTTTAGGCTTTTTTAACTTCCACTTGTGTTTACCAAGGTCACTTCAAATTTATTTCTACCAAGGGTGTGAATTTAGCAATAGAACTTTAAATGGCTGTATTATAAATAAATGACAATTGAACAGAAAATACATAGAAGAACATCTCTGCCATAAACAAAACAAACAAAAAATATTATTTTAAAAATAAAGAGTGTTAGAATGGTGCCAAAAATGAGCAACAAACTCATATATGCTAGAATTCAAATTAGCCAGTAAGGATAACAGCATAGCTTACTTAGGGCAGTTCGCTTCATAATAAATTATATATTTTCCATCACACATGATTACTGAAAAAAATTAGAGCTTTTATTACTCAAACCTTATGAAATAAAATCAACCTTTACAAACATAAGCACTTACTTTATAATTTTAAACATGACAAATATTCTTACCTTAATATTTTTGAGTCCCTAATTGACCCCAGAGAAAATGGCTTTGTATTTGCTGAAAAAGGCAATTAACAAGTCAAGAAAAATTTTTATTTCAAAGAAAAGTGTTAACCCACTGTTAATAGGTAAAAGGAAGTGTTTGGGGAAGCATTTTATGGCCAAGTAACTAAGATATGGGCATAAAAAAACTGGCATCAAGAGAAAGGAGACCAAATTGGGATGTTGAAAAATAAGTACATGTGAGTGGCATTACGTGGAGGTAAATTCTGTCTTCTGTCATTCCTTAGAGTGCCCACAAAGTAAGAGTGCATTTCCTTGCCACTTTGTAAGGAGATGTGGTCACATAACTTGCATAAGTCAGTGAAATATAAGGGTGTGTTTCACTTCCAGACATCAGCTTGAATAATCATTTCACAATTTACAATGAGCACTTTTTCTTTTCGCTGTAATCGTGGATCCATGTTGTTATACCTCATGTCTAGATGTCTCCCTATAGCCTCATGTGGTCATAGGTGGGGCTTTTCAAAGGTAGCTGGATCTAGAGTGTATGTTCCTTGTATTAGGGGTATGATACTGGGATTAAGGTTGTGTGAAAATTAGTCCACTGAATGGTTTGGCTTAGTTCTGAATGTGAAGGGAAGGCCCACCATGGGAGTGAGTGCTACCTACCCTAAGGGTGTGTAGCCTGGATAGAATATAAGGGACAGAAAGACAGCTGCTGTTTTTGCTTGCTGCTGCTTTTTCCCTACTTCACTGCCTTGCTGGCTTCTGCCACACATAAACTGTCTCTCCTCTGAGATGCCCCTCTGCCATGCCACCCTGCCTTGGAGCCAGCCAACTATGAACTGAAACCTCTACAAACTGTGAGCAAAATAAACCTTTCTTCCCCTAATTTTGGGCGTCAGGTATTTTTCTCAGCAATGAGAAAAGTAACTAAGACACATATTTTCTATCTATTGTTCTTGAGTGATGACAATGAACAAAGATATACTGCTAACTTACTTTGGAAATATATTATTTTTAAGAAATAAACTTTTATTGTTTTAAGTCATTGAGATTTGAGGGTCATGTGCTACTGTAGCATAACCTCAATTTATCCTAACTGATACACCCTCTATGAAAAATAGAAGCTTCAGTAAAAATTACAAAATGTTTCTCACTACCTAAATAATTTTATCTGCAAAGAACTAAGCAGGCTTGTAGTAGGGAGTGGAGTCATGTAATCTGAGTAGTTTTTCAAAATTTACGGAACTGGCGATATTTGAAATTTGCCTTTAACAGACACATACAAATCCCTCAGCTTTCTTTATTGTACGAAGTAAAATCCTGTTCTTAATTAATTTTATACTTTCCTATTTTCATGTTTACAAACTCCACAAACATTTATTTGTAACCTAATATGAGCAGATAATCTAGAGAAACCAAAGATGACATTAACCTTATCTTCAGAACTTTATCATCTAAAGACAAGGATAAGGGCTGGGGATATAGCTCAGCGGCACAGCGCCTGCCTGGCAAGCACAAGGTTGTGAGTTCGATTCTCGGTACCAAAAAAATAAAAACAAATAAAGACAAGATTAAAATATTTCCAAGAGTGTGTAAAATAGAAAGCAAAGCCCTTCCCCATAACCCCATTCTTTGGAAATAATAATTTTATCTACTTTACAGCTTTCAAGGTTTTAATCCACATATTAAACAGTTTTTTTCTTTGATATAAATAAAACATACTCTATGTGATTTTCTGGAATCTAATATTTTCTCCTAGTTCTGCACCATCTTTCTTTATGAATACAAGTAGCTCAACCTCCATTATTATTTTTAACAAGTGTCTTACATCGCATTTAGAAATATCTTACTTTGTACTTCCAAGCTCCCATTGTATATTTCTTTTTAAAAATGTGATTACAGGACTGGTGAGATGGCTCAGCGGCATAAGCGCCTGCCTGGCAAGCGCGAGGTCCTGAGTTCGACTCCCAGTACCCACAAAAGAAAAAAAGAAGAAGAAGAAGAAAATGTGATTACAAACTAAATAGTTATATTATTTATAAGAAGCATTTTATTGCAAAAGTCCATATGTTGGTTCCAACCAAACATAAGAATATTAAAGGAAAGGAAAAGACCCATCTTAGGTAGGTACCAGTACGAAGTTGCCTACGGAAAATAAACTTGGTTTATTTTAATTGGTTTGTTTTATTTCACCATATTGTCCATGGATCTAGCTCTGAACATATCCACTCTGCTTCTTCCTCATTGCTTTGTTTCTTCTCCAAAATTTTCAAATACTGCAGCAGCTCCCACATGCACCCTTCCATACTCGCGTACAGAAAAAGAGTTTACATTCCCAAGCATTCACAAACGGTTCTCGAGATGCACTCTGATTTGACCAACTCTCAAGTCATAACATGCCTAGTCACTGTTTTATTGGACAAATGACTTCAGTTATCTGTGAATTCTCTGTTTCCATGTTCATTGTTCTATGTACAAAACTTCTGTCACTGATGTTTTAAAATATTAACAAAACTATCCTTAAATTCCTCTGTTAATACTTTCTTTTAAAGATTTTGGACTCAATATTTTTGTCATATCAAACTTCAAAGCTCTAAGAATTTAAATTTGTCGCTCTATCCTTGTACTTTCTGGGTTTGATGTGTTACTCAGCAATCACTTTAAATTTATGCAAAACCCACTTAGGTTTTCTGTTCCTTAAATGGCCACTTTTTCACTTAAATCTTTGATCCATCTGAAATTATCATTAGTCTTCTCACATGATAATCATTGATCTTTGGTTTCTCTGTGGTTCAGGTTCATGGCAGATGACAAGACAAAACCTGTGGTAAATAGAGGTCAGGCAACCAGTTAGAGGAGTCCCTTGTGAGTGGAGGTAATAGTACAGGTCAGCAGAGATCGTTTTATTTGCCAGTGTAAGACCTCATCTTTACCTCTGCTGTAGCATCAGGCCATATTTGAGATGGTAGTTTTTCATCACCCAGGGTCTCTGAATTAATATAATCCACAGAGGTCTCCTGACAACCATGAGTGGAAAATAAACTATGGTAATAGTGAGCCTATTTTTTTTTTTTTTTTGGTTGCTTTTTAAATGCAGCCTAACCACTTTTCTATCCCACCTTTCCTTTTGGGTACAGTTTTGTAGCAGATGGCACCAATGCATCTCATATCACCTCCCTGTAAGCAATTGTTTGCACTTGGCCCAATTTCCACATCCAGTGCCAGCACTTCTTTGTTGAAGGTGTCCTCTCACTCCTGAAACTCACTCTGCCACCTGTTCAACAGGTCAGAAAGTTCCGGAACCTTCCTCCAGGAGCAACTCTCAAACAATATCTGAAGAGCATTGCTACAAAAATACTGTAGCTTCTGTAACCCTTAGTTGGACGACTGGAAGATGGAATAGCTTACCTGGTCTCACAGAGCTTTGTCAGTGGAATTCTGCTTTAGCTGCTTCCTGGAACTGGAAGCCAGCTTGAGAATTTGTTCTTGAAAACTAATATTCCCCTCTTAGTTTCACTTACCCGTTCTCCTATTTTTCCTTCTACTAAACACTTGGACTTCAAAAACTTATCTCACTGTCTGCTTTTCAAGTAACCCACCCTGTTAAAATTTAATTTAAAAAAGTGTTGGGAAGGGAGAATGTAAGATGGAGAAAGCAGCAAGAGAATGGGTCTAGAGGTATATAAACAAATAGTGCATTTGAAGAATAGTGAGTCATTTGGTTTTCTGGATTAACCTATATACAAAGGGATACAGGTTGGGTTATAGCTGGCAAAATAAATTGTCAAGATCATAAAGGATCTTAAATGATAGTAGTTAGGTATTTAATTACATAGATCATAGCCTTGTTTTCATACTGTCATATTCTCTCCCATATTCTGTTAATCTCACCCACTATGGATGGAAAAAAGAAGGTCATTAAATAGGGAAAAGCAAAGAGAAGCAGTAGACCATTTTCTTGATCAATCACTTGATACAACAAACTCTAGAAGAACTGGACAAAGCAGCTTTGCCTTTGTAACTTACAAACTATACTGTCTCATCTTTCTGCCATAATGAAGGTAGAAGGCATTTTTTGTTAACAGTCACTAATAAAATTTCATGCTCAAAAAAATCTGACTAAGGACTTGAGAGAGATGAGGGTGTTATCTAGCCATCACGAGTATCATGCACAAACTCAAAAAGGGATAAAAGTATCTAACATTCCTTAGTTTGATGTATCAAAAAGTTGGAGCTCACAGGCCTTAAAAATGCAGCACATGCTGCATGTACATAAGAACATTGGATACAACTAAAAGAACACAAATTCTAATTTCTATAGGATCTTAACCAAGTCACCTTTCTTTAAGAATCAGTTTTTAGGGGCTGGTGAGATGGCTCAGTGGCTTAAGCGCCTGCCCGGCAAGCGCGAGGGCCCAAGTTCGACTCCCGGAACCCACATACGAAAAAAGGGCCAGTGATATCACTCAGCGGCACAGGCGCCTGCTGGCGCACGAGGTCCTGAGGTCAACCCCCCGGTACCCAGAAAAAAAAAAAAAAAAAAGAATCAGTTTTTACATTTCTATCATAATGGGGTAAGACTAAAAGAACACCTACAATATTTTCTCTCTAAAATGGTTTTCAGATACCAAATAATTATGTTTTGTATCTGTTTTATTGGTAGGCAGAGCAAACCCATCAAAGCATTCCTATGCCTTTAGCTTGTTCTGCAATTCTAAAATTCTGTTGCTCTGTAAATCAACTTTCTCCTTTCTGTTTATCTTTCTTTACACTCCTAGAAAGACGGTATGCAAATATTTTCCCTAACCACTGAGTTCAAATGCTGTCCCTGACCTCAAGAAAACTGAAGCTAATTATTTGTTTGCAAATGGTTGGGCCGTAGGGTTTAATAGACCCTCCAAGTCTGTTGGGAAAGAACAGAGAAAAATATCTTTAAATCCAAAGACTCTTTGAAGAGTTGGGGTTAGGCACTGTGTAAATCAGGATTTCTAGATTAAGCTCCAAGTGTTTAGAAATCATCAATGCTGAGGACACCTAGTCTAAGAAGACTATATATAATGACAGCTAGCAAATCTGCATTATTTCTGTGTCCAGGATCCCCATGGGAGCGGAAAGGAAGGGAATATTTTGGACACTACTGCCAGTATCCAGGGACCACACCACTGATTCTTCCTATCAACAAAGAAACGGAAACTAATTTGGCCATTAGCACTTAACATGTTGACAAACCGATGGAAAGGGAACTTGACCACACTTTGACATAACACTTGCTCAGTGTGTATCTGATTACAACTTTAGCAATTCTGTTCTGCCAACAACCAAGTCCCAGGGTAATAGGGAGGAGGGAAATGACATCACCCTGAAAACTTAATTTGAAGTAAGACCTGGAAGATCTGAAGTCTCAAAAGATGGACTACACTGGAAGAAAGCTAGTCTCTTTAATAAATGGTGCTGGAAAAACTGGCTGTCTGCATGCTGAAGACTAAAACTAGAACCATGTCTATCACCATGCACTAAACCAAAGTCAAAATGGGTCAAACATCTAAATATTAAAACAGAAATACTAAATCTACTGGAAGAGAAAGTAAGTAAAAATCTTGAAGACATAGGAGTAGGCAGAGGCTTCATGAACAAAACCCAGACTGCAAGGGAAATAGTACAAAGAATCAACAAATGGGAACTCACCTTATTAAAAAGATTTGGGAAATAGTACAAAGAATCAACAAATGGGAACTCATCTTATTAAAAAGATTTTGCACAGCAAAAAACATCAGGAAAGTGAAAAGACAACCCACAGAGTGGGAAAAATTTTTGGCCAATTATGCCTCAGACAAAGGACTTCTATCTAGAACATATAAAGAACTGAAAAGAATCAGGCCCCCCAAATTCAAAGACCAATCCAAAAATGGGCATCTGAGATGAATATGCACTTCTCAGATGAAGAAATACAAATGGCAAATAAATATATGAAAAAGTGTTCAACATCACTGGTCATTCAAGAAATGCAAATTAAAACAACACTGAGATTCCATCTCATTCCAGAAAGAAAGGCTATTATCAAGAAATCAACCAATAAAAGATGCTGGTCGGGCTATGGGGAAAAAGGAAAACTTCTCCACAGTTGGTGGGAATGTAGACTTGTACAACCACTGTGGAAATCAGTGTGGATATCCCTCAAAAAAACTAGTATTAGAAGTCCCATTCCACCCAGCTATTCTCCTTCTGGTTATCTTCCCAGAAGACTTGAAAATATCGTACCACAGCAATATATGTGCACCCATGTTTATAGCAGCACAATTTGTAATAGCTAAATTTTGGAAACAACTCAAATGCCTATCAACTGAGGAATGGATTAAAAAGTGGTGGTATTTTTATACAATGGAGTACTACTCAGCCATAAAGAAGGATAAACTCGAGGCTTTTATAGGTAAATGGATGCAACTAGAGACCATACTCATAAGTGAAATAAACCAGAAGCACATGTGTAAACATAATATTGTCTCCCTTGTGTGAGAAATTGAAAGAGTAAATAAGGTCTAAAATGTACAATAGATATTGTGAAGTGGGAAGAAATTGTTCGAAAGGAAATAGGAACTAGGATTGGTGAAAGGAGAAAGGACAGCAGGGAAAAGGGAAAAAATGCAATTCAGTTAGTTATACTATTAGTGTCTCTCAGTTCATTGAAAAGGATGGTTTGTGCTAATATTGATTGGGGAAATTTTTATGCCCACATCTTCTACGCTGAGCAACTACTTTAAAGATAACAACATGTGATGTATTAACTATTGTTATTCTCCTATTATTTTGTTATGAAATTTTGTTTTACCTTTTCTCCATAAAATAAATAATAAAAAAGATGGACTAGACTTCCAAAAATGTAAAAATCCACTCAATTATCCCATGATTATTTACATTTACTATCTATTTTTAACCTTTTCTTGTTGCTGTTGTTAAATCTATTTGAAATTCTTTCTAACAAGGATCTGTAAATTTTAAACTAAATAGTTAGATTTTAATCAAAGATATGTTTATGCAAGTTAAGAATAACCAGTATACGGCTTAAGCGCCTGCGCGGCAAGAGCGAGGGCCCAAGTTCGACTCCCGGAACCCACATACGAAAAAGGGGCCGGTGATATCGCTCAGCGGCACGGGCGCGCAGGCACCCGAGGTCCTGAGGTCGACCCCCCGGTACCCACAAAAAAAAAAAAAAAAAAAAAAAAAAGAATAACCAGTATGTGCATTACCAGAACTGCACTGATAAAATTCAGAGATAATAAAATAATTCTTGATGTGATATTAATTGAATTAAACATTTTAAATGTCAAGGAAGGAATATATAGATATATATATTTTTTAAGAGGAAAAAAACAAAACAAATCAAAAAAGAACAAAATTTCAAAACAACATAATAGGAGGGTAACAATGGTTAATACCTTATGTATTGTTATCTTTGAGTTAGTTATTCAGTATAGCAGATATTAGCATTCAATTGTCCAAACATTACTGGCACAAACTTTACTCTTCAATGAACTAAGTAAAATTAGTAGTGTATCTATCTTAACCATCTTATATATAAATACAATTTTTTTTTCTTTTCCCTTCTTTCTTTTCCCTATTCCCCCATCCCAGTCTCTCTTTCCTTTTGACCAGTTTCTTTTTGATTCACCATGTCTATTGTACATTTTGGATCTTATTTACTCTTTCAGTTTCTCATACTAGAGAGACAATACGATGCTTACACATGTGCGTCCGGTTTATTTCACTTATGAGTATTTTCTCGAGTTGCATCCATTTACCTATAAAAGTCTCCAGTTTATCCTTCTTTATGGCTGAATAGTACTCCATTGTATAAAAACACCACATCTTTTTTATCCATTCCTCAGTTGATGGGCATTTGGGTTGTTTCCAAGATCTGGCTATTACAAATTGTGCTGCTATAAACATGGGTGCACATATATCGCTGTGGTACGATGTTTTTAATTCTTCTGGGAAGATACCCAGAAGGGGAATAGCTGGGTCAAATGGGACCTCCAACCCTAGTTTTTTGAGGAATCTCCACACTGATTTCCACAGTGGCTGTACCAGTTGACACTCCCACCAACAGTGGAGAAAGTTTCCTTTTTCCCCACAGCCCCTCCAGCATTCCTTGTTAGTTGATTTATTGATAATAGCCATTCTTTCTGGGGTGAGATGGTATCTCAGTGTTGTTTTAATTTGCATCTCTCGAATGACTAGTGATGTTGCACATTTTTTTGTATATTTATTTGCCATTTGTATTTCTTTATCTAAGAAATGTGTATTTATCTCAGATGCCCATTTTTGGAGTGTGTCTTTAAGTTTGGGAGGTCTGATGTTTTTGAGTTCTTTATATGTTCTCGATAGTAATCCTTTGTCTGAGGAACAGCTGGCAACCATTTTTTCCCACGTTGTGGGTTGTCTCTTCACTCTGTTGGTGGTTTCTCTTGCTGTGCAAAAGCTTTTTAATAAGATGAGATCCCAGTTGTTGATTCTTTGTGATAGTTCCTGTGTGGTTGAGGTTTTATTCACAAAGTCTTTGCCTACACCAATGTCAAGGAGGGAATATTTTTGAAAGAAAGAACATACAATGAAATCAAATGTATTGGATATTTATTTACCCACAATTCATTCAAAGCCCAGTTCATGTCTCCTATGAGAAAAATATTTCAAGAATGTAGAGGTCTGGTTGAAAAATGTAGAGGTGAAAATGATACCTTTTCACCATGAATTAATCAGCATCCTCAGATTTGAACAAGTGTCAGATGAGAAAGTTCAGGCTTTACTGACCTATGGCAGTCAGATACAGACAAGCTAAAGTTCCTGTGATCTATTGCCAGACTACAAATCAAAAATTAAAATATTATTTGAAAGGATATTTTTTAGTATTTTATCATTAACTAATACTAATCTATATTACAGTAAAAGGAGGATTGAGGAACTCAAAGAATAAAATCCACTTTTGCAGTTTACATGAGATTACAGCTGTGAAAGGAATTTTTCCACTACTGGCAAAGCCAGGATGGGAAATCTTTGTTTGTTTTTTGTTTTTTTGCAGAATTTGCAAAAAACAGTAACTCTAAATCAGCCCTCCCAATCTACCACAGGCTCTGGATAATTATCCCCAATAGGTCCCTTTAGTGAGTCAGTTTCTATTTTTTTCTTCAAATATAGTTTCTTTTTGACATTTTTATGCAGTCTTTCTGTTTGCTAAAATAACAAAAATCTTCTATTTCAAAAAACATCAACAACTGTCAGGTATTTTGTTTCTCCAAATTTCAGCTCTCAAGCCTTCTGATATTGTGGCTAATATGGCAATCTGTGTTGTGAAATTCATGCAAATTCTTCTTTTTTCTTAACTAGTTTATGAAACAGAGACTGGACTGCTGTTCCAATTGTCAGGCACCTCTACTGCATACCTGAACTCTCTTTATGGGAGATTCTTTTATTTTTCACTCTGATCTTAAAGAATCCAGTATAAACCAAAAAGAAAAATAAAGAAAACTTCTGCTCCCAACCAAGGTAGAGAAAAATGAAACAATTTACTCTCCCTTTTGAAAGTATTAAAAATTAGACAAAACACATAAAGCAATGGTTTTCAAGACATTAGACCATCAGGGAATGAAATATCTGATCCCTGAGATATGAGAAACAAATGAAATGGACCCTGTAGTCCCCTCTACCTTCTACCTTAGAGGAGTTCCCAGACAATAGGACAAGGAGGGGGCCCCAGGTGGAGTGCAGAGGACTCAATGAGGCAAAAAAGATGGAGTTGGGGAGGTCAGGAGACATGCAACTGCAGTTCACAGTGTAGAGTACCATAGAGGAAAGAACTACAGAGAAAGAACTCCAGATCTCTGGACTATGTTCCTTGAGAACTTAGGATATTCATATAAGCAAATGATCTGAGGCCAGAGGAGAAAAAAAACACCCAAAAATCTGAAAGGCAATAGTGTTCAGTGAACACTCAGGGTTGAGAATAGTGTCTACACCCACAAGGCAGACAGAAAAACTTCAAGATTCACAATTCATGGAGTATAGTAGTCCGGAAAGTCTTGCTTCTGTAGTGGAGAATAATAAGCCTATGATTAACACTACTCTATTCCTCCCAGCAACTCTTAAAACAAGACAAGAAGGAGTCAAATAGTTTCCAAGTAACTTAACTGAGTCCTGGGACAAAGCCCAATATTTACAGGAACACAAAAATACTCAACATCCCACAAGATACAATTCACAATATCTGGCATCTAATCAAAGATTTCCAGACACACAAAGAAACAAGAAAATATGATCCACAATGAGGAGATAAATCAATCAATTGGATCTTATTAAAAACTAACCACAGATGTGGTAGTTAGCAGAGAAGGTTATTAAAATGATTATTATAACTATATTCCATATGTTCAGAAAGTTAGACAAAAACAAGTAAGGTCTGAAAAAGATCCAATTCAAACTTGCAGTGACTCAAACTAAACTGTGTGATACAAAAAACACATTTTCTGGGATTAACAGCAGATTAGACATTGCAGAAGAAAAGATTAGCGAACTTGAAAGCATAGCAGTGGGAATGACCCAAAATAGAAGATACAGTTCTCTTTCTTTCTTTCCTTCTTTCTTTTTTTTGTTTTTTGTTTTTTGTTTTTTTGGTTTTTTTTGTTTTTTGTTTTGGGAATTGAGCCCAGGACCTCACACATGCCTGGGAAAAACTCTACCCCTGTACTGCATCCCCAGACTCAGACAAAAAGGGCCACAACTTGAGAAACCTGGACATTGTGTCAGCAAGGTGTGGAACAATTCAAGCAACTTAAAATACAAGTAATTGGAATAATAATAGGGGCAAATATTTGAAGAAATTATGTAAAACGTTTTCCAGATTTGAGTAAAACTAAAATCCCACTAAGCTCAAAAACATCTAAACAAAATAAATGAAGAAAACAATATCAAGGTATACAATAGTTATCAAATTCATCAAAATTGATGATAAATAGAAAACTTTTAAAGCAGAAGACAAAAAGGCATAGTATGTATAGAGAAACAAAAATCAGATAAGAGATGTCCACTGTGAACAATACAAGAGAGAAAAAAAGCACAGTAGAGCAACATCTTTATACCTAGTGAGAAGGTCTTTCAAAATGAAGACTTTCATTCATCACTTTCTTTGAAAAAATTAATAAATCTCTAACCAGGTCAATCAGGGAAAAAAGAGACAGTAAACATTGTCAATAGCAGAAATGAGAGTAGTGATATTGCTACAGATTTTACAAATATCAAAATGTAACCAAGAGAATTATCACACACAACTTTACAATTTAGATGCAGTGCATAAATTCCATGAATGATACAAATTATCAATGTTCACTCAAGAAAAATATTAGAGGACATGAATAACCCTTCATCGACTACATAGATTGAATTAATAGTTATAAAACTTCCTGCCAAGAAGGCTGAAACCTTCACTGGATAATTCTATCAAAGATTTAATGAAAATAGCACAAAGTACACAAGCACTTCCCAAAAGTTGTAAAGGAAAGATTTTTTCCCAACTATGAGTCCAAAATTACCTTGTATCAAAAACAAAGGAAAATATTACAGGAAAAGAAAACTATACACCAACATCCTTCATGCAGACTGAAGGAAAATTCATAACAATATTTGAGCACATACAACACTGTGTAAAAAGCTAATATATCATAACCAAGTGTGCAAGATTGGATTAACAATAGAAAATTATCAATGTACCATGATAACAAAGAACCAAATAAAAGAAAGGTAAACTACATGCATCTGAATGAGTGCAGAAGAACATTTGACAAAAATCAAAATGCATTCCTGGTTTAAGAAAAAAAAACTCAGAAAACTAGGAATAAGAATAAAAAGGAACTTTCTCAATTTGATAAGGGAATCTACAAATACATAGCTAACTTTAAATACAACTTTAAGATAGGAACAAGGCAGGATGTCCACTTTCATAACATGCCTTCAAGATAAAATTGGAATTTTAGTCAGTGGAAAAAAACAAGAAAAATAAATATAAAAACACTCAAATTAGAAAAAAAGAAAACTGTCACTGTCACAAGTGACGTAACTGTTCATGTGGAAAGTCTACTAGAATCTATAAAAACACTACAAGAACTATTAAGTGAACTGAAGCAATGTTTCAAGATAAAAGATCATTATACAAAAAAATCTATTGAATTTCTATATACTAGCAATGAACCTCAGAAATTTAAAAAATTTAAAACAATTACATTAAAAGTGACATCAAAAATATGAAATAATTAGGGATAAATCTGAAAAAGTGTGGAAGATCTATGTGCTGAAAACTACAAAGCATTTCTGAGAGTAATTAAAGAAAAACCTAAATAAAATGTAAAATGTTCTGTATTCACTGGTCAGAAAACTCAATAGTCCTAAAAAAATCCATTCTCCCCCAACAAATCCATAGATTTAAACCAATCCAAATTAAAATCCTAGCAGGCTCTTTTGGTAGAAATTAACTGACTTATTCTAAAATTGATATAAAAATTCAAAGAACCTAGAATAGACAAAACAACTTTGAAAAAAGATGAACAAATTTAGAGACCTAACATGTATTATGAAGCTACAATAATCAAGACAGTTTGGTAGTGATGTAAAGATAGACAAATATATGAACAGAACAGAAGAAAGTCCAGAAATAGACCCACACATATACAGGCAAATGATTTTGACAAAGTTTCAAAGGCAATTCAGTAGAGAAAGATTAGTCTTTTCAACAAATGGTGCTGGAATAATTGGATATATACATATGCAAGAAAAAAAATAAACTTTGATCATATCTCACACCATAAAATTAACTCAACATGAGTCATTGACCTAAATGTAAAAGTTTTTTAGGAGAAAACTTTTGCAACTTTGTCTAGGTAAAGATTTCTTAGATATGATGCCCAAATTATAATCTGCAAAGGAAAATATTCATAAATTAGACATCATCAGTTTTTTTAAAAATCTGTTTTTTAAACACATTGTTAGTGGAATGAAAATATAAACTATATTCTGGCAGCGAATATTTGCAAGTCATATATCTGATTAAGGACTTGTATAAAAAATATATTTTTTAAAAATTCAATAATAAGAGAACAAACAATGAGTCAAAAGATTCGAACAGATGCCCCACCAAAGAAGATATATGAATGAAAAGTAAGCATACAAAAAGATCTCGGCAGCAATAAATTAAAACAGTAATGAGATAGCATTACAGTCTTATTGGAATGGTTAAAAAAAATTTAAATGACCATTATCTGGTTGCAGCAAGGATTTCAAGCAGATAGAACTCTCTCACACACTGTTGATGGGAATACAAAATGGCTTAGCTACTTTGCAAAACCGTTTGAAAATTTCTTAAAAAGTAAAACATATATACATATAGAGTACAAGCAATCAATTTTCAAGTATTTCCCCAAGACAATTAAAGTGTATGTCAATACAAAGTCTTGCATGCAGATGGTCAGGGTAACTTCATTTGCAGTAGTCACAAACTGTAAACAGTGCAGTGACATAAACAAGCTGTCACACTGCAGCACAGTAGACTGCTGCTTGGCAATACAGAAGAACAAACCATCGATACAAGAAACAATATAATAATTACGCTTAGATTCCATTTGTATAAATTTCTTGGAAAGCCAATTTTGACAGAAAACAGATTGGTGGTTAACTTGAGTATGGGAGGGGGCCGTGGCAGGAAAAAGAGATATGAAGTCACTTGAAGAAATTTCTAGGAGTAGTGTAAATTTTCATTAGCTTGATTATGTTGAAATTTCTTGGCTATGAAAATGTCAAAACTTATCAAGTCATAAAATTTATGCATCATTGTTTTATGTCAATTATTCCTCAATAAAGCTGATGAATTATTTTACATATGAAATAAGTAGACTTGATCCTTCCCTCCATACAAGAGTAGAGTAAGTCTATACAGTGTACAGTGTCTATAGTAAGTAACCCACAAAAAGTCTTTGGGCAGTAACCTGAGGAAGTAACAGGATTCTTCTGGAAGTTGAAACTAATTCCTTTTTATCTAAAGCTTGAATGGGCTAAGGTCAGGTCTAGGTGTTTGGAGTCTGAATGTTAATTGAAAGGGTCCTCTTTAAGAAAAAAAATACAAAATTAGAAATATAAAGTTAGTCTTTTTTTTTTTTTTTTTTTTTTGTGGGTACCGGGGGTCAACCTCAGGACCTTGCATGCCAGCAGCCGGTGCCGGTGCCACTGAGGGATATCACGGGCCCTTTTTTTGTATGTGGGTTCTGGGAGTCAAACTCGGGCCCTCGCGCTTGCCAGGCAGGCGCTTACGCCGCTGAGCTATCTCACTGGCCCTATAAAGGTAGTCTTGAAAGTGATTATTATTATAAAATAAGAAACCAGAAAATATTTAAATGTTAAAAGACTGAGAAATACCACAAGTAGCATAAAATTCCTAAAAGTAAAATAGCATTTTATTAACTAACGATTTAACACACTTGCATTTTTACAGCTTTCTTGAGGTGTAATAGACATACAAATAACTGCATATATTCAGTGCATTTGATTAAAGTTTGGACATATACATATACCCATGATACTATCACTGCAATCAAAATTATAAACCTATCCATGGCATTCTAAAGTTGCCCTGTATCCTTTCCCTCTGTGTGCATGCATGTATGTGTATGTTAAGAAGGCTTAACATAAGATCTACCCTCTTAACAGATTATTAGGAAAACAATATGATGTTTTCAACTACAGGCACTATGTTGTATAGCAGATCTCTAAAACTGAACCACCTTTATAACTATAATTTTATACCCATTGAACAACTTATAGAAGCAGAAAATAGAATGGTGGTTTCCACAGGGTAGGGGAGGGAGAATTTGTCAATGTACTACTTAATACTTTTTTGTACAAACTCTTTGTTTTGTACAAACTTTACATTGTCTATGAGCAAGTAAAACAATAATTCAGTCTTTCCTCCATATTTCTCAATTATAAATTCCATATAACCCAGCTATCCCCTTCTAAATATCTTCCCCAAAGAGCTTTTATCATACTGCAGTGATACATGCATACCAATGTTTGTAGCACACAATTCATAATAGCTAAATTCTGGAAGCAGCTTATATACCCATCAACAGATGATTGGATAAGGGAAAATGTGGTATCTATACATAATGGAATACTACTTGTCTATAAAGAACAAATTTGAGACATTTGTAGGAAAATGGGTGCACCTAGAAAAAATAATGTTGACTGAAGTAAACCAGACACACAGATTTAAATACCATATGGTATCTCTCATTTGAGTAAGTCAAAGTACAAACAGAGAGAATAATAAGAAGGAGACAAGGGGCTTGATCTCTTGTAAATGGAAAGGGGTCCAAGAGACCAAGGGCGAAGGGTGAGGGGGAGAGGAAGAGGAAGTAGGTAGACTAAAGATATTACAGGAACCTAATAACCTCAGTGAATGTAAACATTATATGCCATAAACATGAGCTAAGACTAATAATATCAATAAGAATGAAAATGGGGAAAGGGGAATTAGAGAAGGAGGGAGGAGAGGGCTGGGGAAGGGGATTAAAAAAAGGAAGCAAGCTGTATTATGTACAAGTACCCACTCCCCAAGATGACTGTACAATGCATGTACTACAAGCATGTACTAATAAAAAAAGAATTCTATATGCAGTCTTATCTATTATATTATATTCCCAAAAGGAGCAAATTTTCTATTTCACTTCATAGTGATAAGAACTGAGTCATCTGCTGACAATTTAATATTACTGATAATTGGAAGAATTTCCATAGATTATATTTCAAAACAGGTTTCTCTATACTACATGTATACTGTCTTTCTAGTGTTAGACAACTTGGTATCCATTCACGTCCTGCTAAACTCTGACCAAGCACCATTTGAGTGCCATTGTCATTGTCTTGTCATGACACCATTTGAGTTGGCATATTTGACGGAATATACATTCCTAGGAGTCAGTACTGCACTGTATTTAGTTAAGAGAAGGCTAGCAATAGAAGTGTCTATAACCCACATAAATGCCCCCCTTTAATTGCATCCCCAGTAGAATTTTCCCTTAACCAGATCCCAAAATTTTCTGTGGTCATTCCAATGCTACTCAACTCATTGCTAGGGTTCATAAAGTTGTATGAACCAAGGGAAGTTATAGTTCCTTACAAGTGAGAGATCCTGAAGTTTAAACTTCCTTAATTTCAGAGTGAAATGACCTTTGAAAAGAGTCTTTATTGATTACTTTCCCCTGCATTCTTCTGTTTTCTCTTTACTTTCTTCTTTCTTCCCTCACCATCATTCCCCAATTTTTCTCATCTTCTTAATTTAGGACATACTGATAGGCATTTGGATTTATACATTATCCTTATAACACCTTGAGAAATATAGCTATGTATTCTTAGCCCATATACAGGAAGGGACAGAAGATACTCAGTAATTATCACAATAAAGAGAAACACATTTTGCCTAAGACATAGCATATGATTTAATATATTGCCTCAGATGAGAAACTAATGTGTACATACATATTGTAAAATTAAGCATATGTGAATAGTTTGAGAACTTTGCTTCTCAGACAAATTCAACTCCAGATTTTTATTATTCCCTTTGGAATTAAAATTTCAATTAACTAGAATTATCAGACAAAGGCATTTAAATATTTTTCTGCCTAATTTAAAATCATTAACTAAAACATTATTTTGTTTTCACTGTATATTGTTCAGAATCCTTGTAAATCTTAAGTGGCAACTTTTCTCACTTAACAAGGAGAATAGCCTGAATGTAATCTAATTTGATTAATTAGTTTGCTAAATTATTTCATGAATGTGATTCTGGAAATCAATTCTCATCATACCAGAGGTTTGGAAAAAGTAAGGTTTTTTAATGAAGGTACATTTCCCTGGGGAGTTTCTGTGTCACTTACAACTCCTTATCTTGAAAGTGACACAAAACCCATAAAGTACCTCAAACGGCAAAAGGTACTTTGAGCAAATATGTTTGCAGATGGGTCCAGAAGTAGCTCTGACTTTAGGTAAAGCTGGATCCAGGAGCTCAAGGATTGTCATTAGGAACCTGAATTTCCTTATCTCTGACCTTTCTATCTGTTGCCTCAGTGTGTTCAAGCCAAAGCTCCACACAGTAGTTATCCCAGAAAAACTATGCTGTCTTCTATAGGTAAGAAAACATTGCACCTTATATAAGAACTCATATTCTTATACAAAGAATATAAGAAGTGAGCACCTTATATAAAGAAGTGAGCTGCTCATTCGCAGATGACTAGCAGACATTTCTTTATGTCACTGGCTCTGTTGAATTACCTACTCATCTTTGAACCAGGCAATACATCAAGAGAAATAGAGGAGAGGAAGAGAATATGATAGTTGACCTAAGTCCATCTGGGTTCAACCCTAAGAGAGAAAATAAGATTAATTCTAAATGGTTGGGGTGTGATTCGATGTGGCATGAGGGACAGGCAGTGAGAAACAACTTTTCCAAAGGAAAATAATGAAGTGAAGGGTGGATATTAGGGATGCAACCAACAAATGTCCATTAGGCTTTAGGGTCAGGCAGACCAGGGCTCACAGCTTGTTTCATGTGTCTGTTTTGTGCTACTATAACAAATACTCATCTATTATGAATTTATATGTTAATTTACCTTTATAATGGGTAATTTATAAAGAAAAAACAATTTTATTTTAGTTCTGGTGGTGGAGAAGCCAAAGATCAAAGGGCAGTGTCTAGCCAGGGCTATCTTGCTTCATTGCTTCATTATCCCATAGAAGAAGAGCCCAGGAGAAGGCAAAAGAGAGCAAGGGTCTAACTTGCACTTTTTTAACAAATATTCTTGCCATAATAAACTCATTACCACAGTAGTAATATTAATCCACTCATGATGTTGGAGGCCTCCTCGCCTGTGATTAGGCCATTTAGAGTCTCACTTTTTTTTTTTTTTTTTTTTTTTTGTGGGTACCAGGGGTCGACCTTAGGACCTCGCGCGCCAGCAAACGCCTGTGCCACTGAGCGATATCACCGGCCCTTTTTTCGTATGTGGCTTCCAGGAGTCGAACTCGGGCCCTCGCGCTTGCCAGGCAGGCGCTTATGCCGCTGAGCCATCTCACCGGCCCCTCACTTTTTTTTGAAACAGGGTCTTGCTATGTAGTTTAGATTGGCCTTGGACTCACTGTGTACCCCAGGCTGGCCTCGAATTCATGGTGAACCTCCTGCCTCAGCTTCCCAAGTAATGGGATTACAGGTGTGCACCACTGTACCCAGCCTACGGTCTCACTTCTTAATATTATTATAATGGTAATTAAATTTTGACATGCATTTGGGAATGGACATTCAAACCATAGTACAACCTAAATCCATCATTTGTCATTTATAGGACTTCAAGTCAATTGACTGTTTTAATACAGTCAACAGACCGTTTTAAGACAGTTTCTTCTTCCATAAATGACAATAATAATACCAGAATCCCAAGGTTGTTATGAAGGCTATACAAGATAATATACATTGGGTAGGGCTGGAGATGTGGCTCACAGCTACAGCATTTAGCATGCAAGAGGGCCTGCTGCTTCTGAGCCTATGGCAAGGCAGAACATCAGGGTCATGAACATATGGCAGGGAAAAGCCAGGGCTGGGGAATCGTGGCAGCTGGGGAAGGGTACTCAATAACCCTCTCAGGGCATGCCCCCAACAGCCTAACCTTCTTCAACTAGGCCACACCTTTCAGAGCACCATCCGCTGAGAATCAAGCCTTCAACAGAAAAGCTTTAAAAGGATATTTATGATCCAAACCATAACATTATGAGGATGGAAATATTTCTGAAATCCAAACTCCAAATACAAATTTGTGTTTTTACAGAAAAATAATGATCTGAATTGTGGTCAAATTTCTTCAGTAGATCAGACATATTTATTTAGTCCACAGTGCAGCTGAAAAATAGGGCCTTCACAGATACATTTGTTGTGGTTGCAATGGTATTTCATAATTCCATCCATGTCAGAGTTGCTATGGAGAAAACACATTCATAAGAGAATCCACTATGAAATAGTGGGATAGGTTCATGTGGTTATAGTACATACAACATAAGTATATCACTAAGAATATATACATTTGTATATTATATACATATATAGTTTTAAGAAATCTAAATAGAATGGTCTTATACAGAAAATTCCCAGGAGCAAGTACTGTGGGTGTACAGAAGACACCAAAAGCACAGATTATTCAAAGGTATGGAGCTCTGTACGAGGTGAATGGCCAAAGTCCATGCCTTCTGCTATCCAAGCGGTCATTCGCTCCATCCACACTGATCAACAGTGTTAACTCTCCATACGTAATGGCATTTGAGAGCTTTGTCTGGGAGGGAAAGGGCCAACAAGGATAGAGCCCTCATGAAGAAGCAAACTACCAGACCAGAGCAGTACACATCTCTTCCTTGGCTCAGATGATTCATTTCATAGTTTCTGGAAAGGCATCCGGTTTCCAAGCATCCTCAGCTACAAAGAAATTTGCAGTCTTTCTTTTTTTTTAATTCGCCCTCCCATATGTGGAAGGTTGCAGGTGCAAAGCAGCTGTGTTCAAGGTAATGTCTCAGACATTTGCATGGTGTGGCAGACTGGGTTTGCATCTTCCCTTTTCTTCCCTTTCCTTTTTTTTTTTTTTTTTTTTTTTTTTTTTTTTTCCTTTTCTTTCTAATTTGAGTTTGTAGGATCTCACTCCAGTGCTCAACAGCCTTTTTGGCCAGGGAACACTTGCTTCAATCCAACTTAAAACTCTTGTGCTATAATAGCAAGGAGGTTCTTTTTTATGCTACTATGTAGAGATAGAAGCACAGCTGGTCAATCTATTCTGTGTTAAAGCTTTTCACGAACTTGAAAAATTATTATTAAATTTCTTTTCCATCTTCACTTCTGGCCATAAAATAATCCCTACTCACTTACAGTAGCATTTTTATTTATGGACTATTTTATCATTTGTTTTCCCATTGACCTTACCCTTATTTCTTCTTTCCCCCTTAATTGAACCCCTCACTTAATTATGAAGTTGACCATAAAGGAAAATAATAAGAGAGAAATATAACTGTAGCCATGGTCTTTGGACAGACCAGGATTTGAGTCTTTGCCCTGACACTGACTTTTTATGAACACACAAATTACTGAATACTTGAGTCCCCTAGTGTATGAAACATAGGGGTACTAGAGAACACAACGGCATACTCGATACACACCAAAAGTGATTCAGGCACTAGCTGTGCAGAAAATAGTACAGACCCCCTTTCAGGTACACTTAATTCCTTTACTGTTTCATGCATTCTTTTCTTGATCCGTAATATTGACTTCCAAACGCCCACCCATTTGTTTCTGTAGGGGATTATCCTTGGACTGTTGAAGCAGAAGTCCCTAGAAACTTACATGACCTTAGGGTGGTCCTTAGCAGGCACTGGAACAGCCAGTTTCCTCCCAATTACCTTGCAACAGACAACTCAACTACTATGGGGTTCACCTGCAAGAACCAAGCAAAGGCTTCCTAATATGGAACTTGTCCTCAAAGACAGAGCATACTTTGCTTGACTTCTTCCCTTTTCCTGTCCCAGTGCCCCATTCCCTTATCAATTTCTTCTGAGAGCACTTCCTTAATAAATCACTTGAATACAAATCTTCATCTCAGAATTTGCCTTGGGGTAAATGGTATGACAATTACCAATAATCATTCTCACTTCCTCATAGTTCAAGTTGTTCAAATGCCTCAGTTTGAGAGATAATACTGCTATTTTTCAGGTGGACAAATGCTTTGAAAAAATTCCTAATAGGGAAATTTCCTTAACTCATGACACCTTCAACAAACTATAGAGTATAGTGAATTATTTATTGAATTACCAGGAAATAAGGGAGGTTTTAGCCAGGCTATGTGGATGTTTATAAAATCATTCACTCTTTAGAAATTACAGGCAAGTGCTCTACCACAGAGCTACACCTCCAGCCATTTACAGACAGAGCCTTAAGTTGGAACAATGTCTCTTACCTGAGTCACTCTGGAAAAGGAGACATGAGACTCAGATACCTGAGAGACAAGCACAAACACATAGTGAAGTTGGAGTGGGAAGAATTTGATGGCTTCCCAGGGCAGGTTAAGGACAAACACAATGAAGAATTTTCAATAAGTCTCCATAGTCCTTTCTAGCCAGTCCTTCGAGTCGCTGCATATATGGCGTGGGAGTAGAACAGGCCAGTTCAGAAATTGACACACAGAAGTTTCAGAGCTACAGATCAGCCAGGATTCGAGTCTAGTCACTCCTGAGGGAGGTCATTAAAGGGCTTAAAATAAATTCATTTTTCCTATCATATGCCTATTTCGTACCTTGTTTCTATTTCCTCCCACCTCACTCCTACATTGTTCAGAAATTAGTATATCTATTGTCTCAAACTTTGAAAGAGAAATCAAGTAACCAACATTAATCAGTATGTTTCATGATTACCATTAATCATTGTGTTCCTCTTCCTCTCTGTCCTGAAGGGCTGTACCTAGCCTGTCCCATACTTTATTGGCTATAAGGCAGCCCTTTTTTAGGAGGCTATATTTTTGTTAGTTAAGACTGTCAAAAATGCAATACCAAATAAGTCGAGTTGCATTTTAATTATTTTTATATGTATTTGCCTTCCTCGAGTTTCACTGGGGTCTATATTTATCCAGTTTTAAAATTAATCTGATCACCCCCTATCATCTCTCTCTGCTTTTGCCAGTTCTTATTCCAGTCAGCTCAAGTTTGAGGCCTGCTAAACCAAAGGGACAAGGTTTTGTTTTAGCCAAGATTACCCATCACTCTGTAATATAATTGACTTCTTACCAAATCCACCTACACAACTGCAACCCCCATCCGTTTTTTTAAATTGAGTTTTTAGTCTTTGTTTTTCTTTTCCAAAAGATGAGGAATCATTTATTTGTTCTTCTCCTGCTCTTGCTCTTGCCAAGGCCACAGTATGATAAATACATTGAGAAGGCAAAGTGCACACACATACACACACTTTTTTTACAAGGCCTCTCTTCCCCGTTGTCATGGTTTCCATTGAAGACTATTACCTATGGTAACACCATTCAGATAATGTTGTTTGTTTGCTTATTTGTTTGCTTGTTTGTTTGTTTGTTGTTTGTTTTAGATGTCATATCGCAATACTTCAGTGTACAGCATGGCGGTAGATGGAATTTAAAACCCTCTCCTCCAATATCTAGCTTCTCACTCCAGCCTACTTTCAAACAAATTGCTTACATCTGAAAACATGTCCTTGCATAACACATGGAGCTTGATGAGATGTCTTCGAATGACTTCAAACCTTGAAATCAATGAAAACAAGTTCTCCTGTAGGTCACTGATGGATTCTACATTGTTGAGTGCAGTGGCTAAATCTCATCTAATAATTCTCATCTCATTTGACCTGTCAGCAGCATATGACACAATTGATCAGTCCGTCTGCCTTGAATTGTGTTCTTCACAGGACATAATACCCAATCTGGCCACTCCTTGTCAGCTTCATGGCTGTTTTCTCCCCATATCCCTGAACCCCAAGGTTCAATATGGTCTACCCTTCTCTGAAAGGTGATATAAGGGATTTCATCCAGTTTCGTGACTTTAAATACTATCTGTATGTTAATGATACACAAATTTCCAACTTAGTTTCTTTCTTGTACTCCAGAGTCATATATCTAAGTACTTACTTGATAGCTCCATGGCAATACCTAAATAGACTTATTGAGACAGAGATTAGTGAGACAGGTGTTAGGATTCTATAAGGCAGTAAGGACAGCGACCCCCAAAATAGGGTCAGGAAGCCCAAAACTGGAGTCTGCTGAGTCATAACCCTCTGGGGATCTTACAAAAACACCTGCCAGGTGTCATGTGGCTATCAGGAACCTTTCTAGAGAATGATCAGGGAGGCCATTGGCTCAAGAGCACCTGATCCCTGCATGGGCACTGTGTGAACACTGCATAGATGGGACCCTAAAAAAGTGTGTGATGTGCTGTAGGGTCGAGATCATATCATTTTTGTACAACAGCCCAAGCTCCTTTCTAAACCCCTAAAAATCCCTAGACAAAGAACCTTCTTGGGTATCCTGGTCAGGACCCCTCCCAGCTGGCAGCAGTTCTATTTCTATACCTTTATATCTTTTAAATACATCTGTTGGCATCCTACCTCCTACACCCACAGTTTCATTCTTTGTCACCATGGGACATGACCCTGGTTGTTCCAGTATCAATAACACTTTTAACACGCCCCAAAATCAGAATCTCTACATATCCCCCTACCAAAAAACTCCTATTTCAATCTTCCTCATCTCAACTAATCATGTCTCCATATTTCCAGTAATTCAGACAAATGTATTTGTTGTGTCCTTAATTCCACTCTTATTCTAACAGCCATTATCAAATCCTAGTAGCCTTCACCCATACAACCCTGAGCATACTTGATCTTGTCTGATCAAATCCTATTGTCTCTTCCTTCAAAATATATCCAGAATTTGATTATTTACCATCCCTATTACCACCACTCTTGTTCAATCCTGTCTAGATAATTTCAGTAGCCTTTTAACTGGTCTTCCTCTATCAACCCTTGCCCCTTTTCCATTAATTCTCAGTCAACACAACTGAGTAGTCCTGTTAAAACAGATCTAATCATGACAGCACTCTGTGCAAAACATTCCTATGAGCTAGGCGTGGTAGCATATACCTGCCTGTAATCCCAGCCCCTAGGAGGCTCGGCAGGAGGATCACAACAACGTTGAGCCCAGTCTGGTTAACTTAGCAACTTAGAGAGAGCTTGTCTCAAAATAAAAGATAAAGGGCCGGTGAGATGGCTCAGCGGCTTAAGCGCCTGCCTGGCAAGCGCGAGGGCCCGAGTTCGACTCCCGGATCCCACATACGAAAAAGGGGCCGGTGATATCGCTCAGCGGCACGGGCGCCTGCTGGCGCGCGAGGTCCTGAGGTCGACCCCCGGTACCCACAAAAAAAAAAAAAATAAAAAAAAATAAAAGATAAAAAAGAGCTGGAGATGTAGCTCAGTGTGAAGATCCTGGATTCAATGTTCAATCCCCAATAACACACACACACATAGACACACACACAGAGCTTTCTTTTTTTTTTTTTTTTTTTGTGGGTACCGGGGGAACGACCTCAGGACCTCGCGCGCCAACAGGCACCCGTGCCGCTGAGCGATATCACCGGCCCCTTTTTCGTATGTGGGATCCGGGAGTCGAACTCGGGCCTTCGCGCTTGCAAGGCAGGCGCTTATGCCGCTGAGCCATCTCACCGGCCCCACACAGAGCTTTCTAATGGCTTTCTAAGCAACTTAAAGACCAACGTTCTTTCTGTGACTTACAAGGTCCTACGTGGTCTACACTTCATTATATATGTGATGTCATCTCTTATAAATCCCCTCCCCCTCATTGATTCCACTCTAGCAATCCCAGCCTCTTTGCTTTCCTCCACACTGCCAGGCATGTCCCAGTCCCATGGCTTTTACAGTTGCTATTCTCTCTGCCTGGACTGCTAAGTCACTAGATATTTGTATGGCTAAATCTCCTACTCCCTCCAGGTCTTTAATCCAAATCACATCCTCACTGAGGCTACCTTTGGGTAACCTATCTAAAACTTCCTCTCCTCCCCTCCTTTATTGCTTATTAGCCCTTATCATTGTCTTATTTCATTTACTTTCCTTACATATTTTGTTCATTTTTCATCTTACCTGCTAGAATATAAGATGAAAAAGTAGAAGGTTTTTGGTTTATTCAATACTATATCCTTGGCACCTAGTGCTTGATGCGTAATAGGTGCTCAGTAAGTATTTCTTGGATGCGTAATGTTTGGTGAATACAGACAGAGTCTTCTGTAACCATCCCATGTACCCCAAACAGAAAGAAGGTAGGCAAAGTAAGATTTGCCCTGCAAGTGGATACAAGAGTAGTTACAGGAGGGTCAGGCCTAAACATCACTGAAGCAACATGAAATGTTACTCTAGAACCCATGACCTTCCAACCTCAACATTGCTGCTGTCATGGGATGCACGTGGTTGATAAGAAATAGGCTTTATCAAAATCCTTACACTCATAGGCTGCTAAGAATTTATTTCATGCTGAATTATCTGCGGAGGCTTCCCTTAGCTCTAACTTTCCTGCATGCAGGAGGCTTAGCAAATTTACTGTCCAGTAGTAATGATTTTAGGACTTACATCATTGTGCCTTTCTTTAGGTACATATAAACATGAAGTTTCTTGGTCTTAACATATAAAAAAATGTGAGTTTTGTTTTAAAATGGGTTTTTCATAAATTGATATATCCCACAGCTTAGAAATTCAAATCCCTCTGCCTAATTACTCTATCCTTTGTTTTCCTTATTTTCACAATTCTCCTCTTTGCCAACTCTTTTTTCTTTTTTTGCCTTCTCTTATGTTGTTATTATTATTTTTTAATTTGGAGGTACATAGCAGGAATCCTATATAGTTCACCTGATAGCAACAAAAAATTAGCCAAGGAGTAAAGAAGTATCTGCAATTTTATTATTCAGTAGAGACTAATTTAGACAACTTTTCAGAATCGTGGCAAGTCTTCCAGTTTTTTTTTTTTTGTTTGGTTGGTTGTTTGTCTGTTTTTCTGCTGCTCTGATTCCTTCATACCTACAACCAGGGGGGAAATTCCCTTCCCATATTGTATCACCTACAGGCATCGAGATACCTATAGGCATTTGTGTGTGTTTTCTGCTCTTTGGGGGATTGGGGATATTACTATTAGGGTGTGGAAGATTTGTTTCATACAGGGAGTTATGTAGCATCTTCAGGGGATCTGAGACCTAGAAAACAGCAGTCCTATTCAAGGAAGACCATGCTACCAGGGAGCCCAGTTATCAATCAATGTACCACAAAAATTAAACCGTCTCTTATAACAGCAGTTGAAGCACTGTGGGCAATGAATTCTTAGGGGGTGGCAAAACAGATGAAATCCAGTCATCACGTTTTACAACGGATCTGCTGCTTGATAAAGTACAACTGGAGAGCCGACTGTTAGCAATAAGGCCATTTCTAAGAATAAAATGAGTTTGTAAAAGATCCGTTTGAATTATTAACTCCAAAAAATGGCTGGAGAAGCAAATGGTTGCTGGTATCACTGGCTTTTCTCCTCTCATGTATGATTAGAACAAAGGGAGGCATGGGAAAGCAGGGGAAAGAAGTGAAAGCAAATTTCCCTCCAACATAAGGAGGCACATTTTCACGCAGTGCCTCATCGATACATGGAGAGGCCACCTACCAGGTAAAGAAAAACACTGCGGCCATTGTGAATGCAAGCAGATGCCGAAGCAGGGGAAAACAACACTTATTTCTACCAAACATCAACTCTCCTTTCTCTCTCTCTCTCCTTCTTTTTTTTTTTTTTTGCTTGCAAAGCATTCCTTTAACACCAAGTGGACACTCATCACTCATATACAGCCTTTACTCTGCACCCTCTGGATTTCCACTCCCTACTCTCAGATTCCTCAATCCAGATTTAATTTAAAATACAAGCCATGTTGGAGGTCATGAAGGAACCAAGGTGACTATTAATTCCTTCTTGTTCTCAAGTTGCAAACAGAGGATGAATTCATGTGAAAAAACAATGTTAATGTTTTCCAATTCAATATTTCTCACCACATTAATGATGTGATTTGAAATCTTTCATCCGAAGCAAAATGTAGAAACATGTTAAAAAGGTCACATTGGTCAATGCTCTCATTTGATTTTATAAGTGTGTTTTCTCTACATTGAGAGAAGATTCATAGATGCATTCTGACCCCAGATAATAAGACACTTCTTTATGGAAGCACGTGCAATAAAGGAAAACCCGGCCATACTATTACTGCTACTGAAGATCCTGGAATATCATTTAGCTTTTTCTTCTATAGGAAGTGGCTCTCAGAACCCTTCCAACTCTTCTTCAAATGCTTTCAGTAGAAAACCCCGGAGTTTTCCTTAAAGAATGTACATGATATTTCAGAACATGTGGCTCCTATCGGCAATAACACTTGATAAATAATGTCAGAGTATCCTATTTACTCCATTGTTAATGATGTATTCCTTTGTTATATAAAGGAATTGAATGTAAGGTAAGTTGAATAATATTTAGGACCATTAAGAATTAAATTACCCTTCTATTTAAAAAAAACATGGGAGTAGAGTTTACATCTCAAGTATTGCAGATCTGATTAGGGCACATTAACAAAAGCATAGTAAAAGACCAAAACTTAAAAAAAGAAGCACTATGGATGTGCTTAGCTTAATCTAAAAGTCTGGTGATTGAGAAGCATATGCTCAAAGGTTATATAATAACCATGGGTAAATTGACTTATTTACCAAAGCCTAGATTAACAAAACTATAGTGCTTGAAAGAAGTAGTTTTAGGTTGAATTGTTGCTATTATTTGTTGTTTTTCATGTTGTCATTTAAGGAAATTTTTCATATAGCAGGATGGACATCAGCCATAAAAAGCTGTTGTGTTCTGCGAAGTTGTGTATATAATCCAAAGAAGATTGGTTTCATTTTATTTGTATTTATTAAGTGTAAACACTTTTTAAAAAGTGACTCATTAATCACCATGAAAGTTGAGCAAAGTGGGTATTCTCAGTATCCTCATTTTTCCAATGCAGTGGAGACTTACAGACGTTAAGTAATCTGTTGGAGATCATACAACTGGTAGATGATAGCGTCTGATTCCGTAGTCGCTTCTCATTCAATCATACAGTTCATAAGTGGTCATTGAGCACCTGCTGAGTACAAGGTAAAGTAAATACTCCCTTTCTTCAAAATGTCTACAGATTGAGAAATAAATGAAAGATGGATGCAAATGCCTGCAGTCTAAAGAAGCATGTGACATGCTATCTATCCAAGATGTTTGGAATGTATGAAGCAACTCTGAAATCCCTACAGGTGGTCCAAGGGAAGTGAGAGAAACAGAAGAGAAGAATTTAGGAGGAGGGACCGACAGTAATGGTGAGGGTAATTATGAGTGAGCCAGTAGTAATTACCATTCAAGTCCTGGAAAAATAGAGTTCTCTGTGGGAAAAAAATAAATTCTTAAACAATGCTAGGGTTTTGCCAATTACAATGTGCTATAAACAGAGACGGTAGGTTGGTTTCTGGGAAAAGTACAAGAGGAGTTTTTTGTTTTTTTAACTAAACATAGACCTAGCTTCTGATCCAGCAATTCTTCTCCTAGGTATTTTCCTAAGAGCAATGAAAACACATGTCCACAAAAGAGACTAGTACAAGAATGTCCATAGTACTAAAATCTGAAATGCTTAGTAGTCCATCAACAGGGAAATCTCTAAACAATTATGCTATATTCATATGATGAGCTACAAGTCAGCAATGAAAAAGAACAAATTACTTTTTAAAACAAAGCAGCATGGCAAATCACAAATATATTATGCTGAGTGTGAGTAGCCAGGCACAAAAAGATTGAAGTAGGATTCAATTTATATTGAGTCCTAGATTGGAAAATTATTGTAGTGTAGAGTTGAATCAGGACAGGGTTAGTTCTGGAGGGATGGTGTAGGGATTTACTGAGAATAACCATGGGGAGTTTTCCTGGGTGTCGGTGAGGTTATATCTTGACGGATGTTGTGGATGACATAGAGATATGTTTTTGTCAAAACTCACTGAATATATTAGAGATATGTACATTCTATGCACCTAAGTTTTACCTGGAAAAACAAGAGAAGAATGAAAAATATTGAATGTCAGTGAAAGATTTCCATGATATCATATTTAGGAGCAAAGTGTACTCATGTCTACTACTTACTTTAGAATATATAGAAAAACCAGATGCACTGATGGATGAATATATGATAAAGCAAGTATATTAAAATGTTAATTATAAAACTTACCTGGTAAATTTATGAATATTCACTATACTATTATTTCATGGTTTTGTATGTTTGAAATTTTTCATTTTAAAGCATTAGGAAAATACAACTCAAAAAATATATTAATAGTTTTTTATGGTACTAGGGATTGAGCAATTCACACTGAGCTATATTCCTCGCTCTTTTTACTTTTTATTTTGAAATATGGTCTTGCTAAGTCACTAGGTTGCCCAAGGTAGACTTGAACTTGCCATCATCCTGCCTCAACTTCCCTAAGTTCTGGGATTATAGATGTGTGCCACCACACCCAGTTTAATACATATATTTAAAAGGGGGATTTGAAAATTTGAATTACCTATGAATTAAAGATGCTTTGTGGTGAGGAAAACTTAGGGTTTAACTTTGAAGCTACCTTTTTTTATAGAAGAAGATAACCAAAGAGGTAACAACATCAAAAAATGCAGCCAAAGGAGACCGTGTGTATGAAGCAAGATATGTGTCTTACCTGTATTTTAGAAATAATTTGACTATAGACTTTAAGTAAGTTTTTAATTTTTTTAAAAACTGGAATGCATAAAACTAGGATTTTGGAATATAAGTGCTTTCTTTGAGGGGCACTGGAAATTTGTTAAATGTATTTACTGCTTGTATAGAAAATGTGAAAAGGCCCTAAAGGCACACAGAAGGAACCACCCATAATACCATCACTGAAAGAAAAGCACTATTAATAGTTTGAGAAATTTATTTTCAATCATTTCTTTTTCCATAATTTTACAGCATTAAAATGGTAAATACCCTATTTCAGTACAGGATGTTTCATGTAAACAAAAATTTTTCAATAATTATTTCTTTCAAGAACTATTTTAAGAGCTACATAATGTTATTTTAAATGAGTATGTCACATTTTTCTATGGAAATATGGGCATGTAGTTTGTTTTTATTTTATTTTGCTATAAAAATAACTTTGAAGGGCAGCATCTTCGGGGGGGGGCCTTTTTATATCCCTATTATTTATAGGACCAAGAATTTCTAGAGATGTACATCTAGCAGAGTATTTTAGGTGGTTAAAAGATGTCCCCATGCACCCTTGACGAAGTGTACTTGTTGCTACAGACCGTTCAGTGATGTGAAGATGGGTCAGTTCCTCAGCCCATGGCTTGTCAGCATTCCTGCAGCACAGAGAAAGAACCCTGGCTACCTGGAAGCTCACGCAAACCCAGATGTATGCAGTGGACAGGGGATGGGAAGCGAAATAATGGACTTGAAAGTGTCTCTGTCTTTCCCATACAATAGAATCTGTATTTTTGTGTGTGTGAGTGCATGCTACTGGTGTTCGAATCAAGGGCCTTTGACCTGAGCTATACCTCCAGTCCTTTTTTAAAACTGTATTTTAAGACAGGGTCTTTCTAAGTCACTAAGGTGCTCAGGCTGGGCTTGAATTTGTGATTCTCCTGCATCAGACTCCCAGAGTGCTGGGATTACAGGCATGCACCACATCACCCAAGAAGCACTGAGATAATGAAGGCAAGATTTGGTCTTGTCATTGTATGGGGCTGTGCTGGAATCCCTCTCATGCTGAGGCACCTGACAGCCCCTAAGTATCCTTGGGAAGTGTAGCCTCTGTTCCTCCTTGTTACAGAAAAGAGACCCTCTATTAAAAGCAGTGACATAGGAAGATAAGGTATTTCTATGCCAAAACTGAAGTCCAAGAAAGAGGTGTGAGCTCTGGAGAATCAGCCAGAAATGGGGACTCCTGGCAAAAGACTTACTTAAACCCAAAGCACCCTGAAGGCCAAAGGACCTGAGGCAAGGTGAGAAAAGATTTGTATCTCTCTCATTCTTTGCCTCAGCAAAAGACTCAGATCTGGTCCTGTTTGGGAGCTGACAGGCACCATCTGCGAAGAGGTGATTGGTAAATGTTCAGGAATTTTGCAAACCAGTTTGGTAACTTGAAATTGGCTATGATGGAAATATTTACAGCATGGAAATCAGCAAATGGTGCAATTCAGAGGGTTTTTTGTTTGTTTCTTGAAGATCCAGTTTATCAACTCAGCATACTTCAAATCCAAAACTGCTTTCTGATTTTTCTCCTGAATTCAGGACCCATTATTCCCAACTGTATTCAGAATGTCTTCACTTGCTTCAAATTTATTAGGTTCTAAAGAGAAAGCATCATACTCTCCCTGAGGTATATTACTAGTTCTACATTTTTTTTTAACAATTTGTATCTTTTCAAACACCAGCACTCAAACCTCATAATCATAGTTGACACCTTACTCAGTAATAAACAAGCAGAAAAAGGTGGAGAATTATTCAAGTGGCATTAATTTCTTAATACATTATGTCAGCCCTTGCAATGAGCCCTTTACATACATTCCCACACATTTCTTGAGAAAAAGTATTAATTCTATAAAGGAAAAACTGAAGTTCAAGGAAGTTGTACTATTTATCAAGCTTTCACAGGTAATACATCTTAGAACTATGATTTGAATCCAGGACCCTCTGATCACAAAATCCCCACTTAAACCCATATGTCATATTTCTAACCAATCAGTTGCCAAACTCTGCTCTTCAGGACTCTTTTCATTTTTTTGGAGGTATTATTTACATGAAATAAAAAGCACAAATCTTAAATGTACATTTGCTGAATGCTGACAAATACTAACTTGCATAACTAACACATCTGTCAAGACAGAACGTTTCCATGACCCCCAGAATCTTTCTTCCTCACTTGTTCCAATTAATTCCCTCCTTATTACAGTCAAAGCACTGGTATAAAATAAAATAATATTCTAAAAATGGTACCCTAATAAAATAATAAAAATCAGGTGGCCTATATGCAATAAAAATTGATTTCCCACATGTATTTTTGAGACAGGGAAATTCAAGACCAAGGCGCCAGTAAATGTCGTGCCTGGTAAGGGTCAGTTTAATTCATAGATAAAACTTTCTTGGAGTGTCCTCAACATGGTGCAAAACACAAGGCAACTTTCGGGGGCCTCTTAATTGGGATTGAGGCTGCTAATCTCAATGGTAAGTGTTCTCTCCTCGTGACCTAATCATCCTCTAATGGCCCACGTCCAAATAGTATCACATTGGTGATTAAATTTCAACATATGAATTTGGAAGAAACACAAATATTCATATTATAGCACACTGTTGTGATTTATTTCATCACAGATGGATTTTATTCACCTTAGAACTTTATATAAATAGAGTCATATAGCATACAGTCTTGTGCACAAACTTTCTAGCTCAGCGCTTTGAGAATAATCCACATTATTTGTGAATACCAGTAATTTGTGTCTTATTGCTGAGTAATATTTCATTACACAAATAAACCACTGTTTGTCCACTCTTTTACTGATGGGCATTTGGATGGTTGGCTATTAGGAATAAGGATGCTATGGATATTCATTCATGCACATGTCTTTTTGTTAACAGATGTCTGCATTCCTTTTGAGTGATACTTAAAAGTATATGTGCTATCATAGATTAAGTTACCTATGTGAGAAACTGCCAGACTAATTCCCAAAATAGTTTTGTCATTTTATAATGCCATTAGCAGTATATGATTCTACTTGCTCCCTAAACTTAATACACTTAGCATCGTCATTCTTTTTTATTTTAGCCATTTTAGTGACTATGTAATAATAACCCATTGGTATTAATTTGTATTCCCCTAATGGCCTAACACAGGGGTATATCCTAGTGACTTTATAATCAGGCAAAACTCCTTTGACAGGACCCAGAAAATGTTAATAGGAAAGAAAAGCAAAAATAAATCTAGGGGATTTCATAGAAATTAAAACATTAAGCAATGAGTGAACAAGGCACACACAGAAATTAATACATACATTCAAAGGACTTGTACTCAGAATATATTGACAACTCCTACAACTCAGGTAAAAAAAAAAAAATCCAACTGGGAAAAAAATGAACAAAAGACTTGAACAGGTCTTTCATGAAAGAACACAGTACATATGACAGCCAAAACCACATGAGAAAATGTCTCATAGCCCTTCATCTGTATGTCCCTTTGGTGCCATAAGTTTTTATACTTTGTACACAGTTTGTGTAAGAATAAGTCCCAACTTATACTGTACACAACTTAAAAGCAGAATAAATATTTGAGGCATCTTTGAACCTTCAAAATATGTACACACAGAGAGACACGAAAGGGTCAGAGGTATTTTCCAATGATTGATCCGATGAATTAATGCACATTTTAAGACCTTTTAGCAGACTAATATTGAAAACAAATAAAGCAGTAACAAAAGAGCAGTGCATAGAGAGGAAAAAGAAAACAGATAACAAGAGAAATAGCCTAAGAAAGGGAGAAAATGTTTCTCAAAGATGGGTGAAATGACATTTAAAATGGTAGTGTAAAATACAAAAGGATATAAGGTTTCTAGAGTAAAAAGACAAAGATAATGTGAAAAGAAGCTTTCTAAAAATAAGATACCCACTCTTTTGCACGGGCAACCCACCTCTGTGTTTTGCATCTACGAAAGCCCAGGGGAAGCTATCAGACCAAAACAGGAAGCCTCTCATGTGTTCTCAGGCGGAAGTCACTGCAACCTGCCCGGTATAAACAGCTGTGCATCCTGCTTGCCGAAAACTCAGATTCCGTGTCAGAAATTACACTCGGGTGTCATCATTACGGCATCACAGTTGTGTTCTCAGATTCCAATGACATCATCTAGGAATTCCCAACACACCATAATTTTAACTTCTATGTGACATATGCTCTCCAAAATAAAATTTGTTCACTGAGATATTTGTAAATGACTGGTGTGAAACTTGCTCATTTATGAACTATTGTTCAGAATAGTAACTCTGTAAGGAATTTTCTGAGCTAGAGGATTCCTTGGATAATCTTCATAATTAGTTTAAAATAATAATGCATACTTTATTTCAGATGATGCCCGCAAGACCCAGTTATTTTCAGGGGGAAAAAAATCCCTGAATATATTTCAATGATTTTATTTTCAGGGAGAAAAAATCCCTGAATATATTTCAATGATTTTATTTAAAACTAAATTGTATAAATCATTCTCATGTAAAAGAAAGATTTTTCTCTTTCTTGATAAGATACAAAGGTGCCATTATTTTAAAACATGAAAATATCGACCAATAGAAGCAATTTTCATAACTTTTTCTGTCTGAGATTCTCAGGAGGAAAGAAGGAAGCCGTACCAAACAAATCACATTTCATGACTGGAGCAATAAACAAGAAGATTAGCGGTACACTTCAGGTGGGGTGCACATAGGTTCTGGGAATAACAGGGAAAACAAGTTTTACAAAGAGAGAGAATAATTAAAGGGTTTGGAAGATCCTAAAAAATGATATTCTGGGGGAATATCTTAAACATAACTATAAAAGATGTGTGTGCTTATGGGATGAATGGGTGGGAGTCAGAAAAAAAGAAAACCTTAAGTGAAAGTTACTCTTTTGTCAGGAAAATCTTGAAGTCTGGATTTGCTGTCATAAAAACAACACATAAGGCTATTTTGTAAAACAAAGGAGTTGGGGCCGGTGATATGGCTCAGCGGCATAAGCACCTGCCTGGCAAGCATGAGGTTCTGAGTTCGACTCCCGGTACTCACATACAAAAAAAGGGCCTGGTGATATCGCTCAGCAGCACAAGTGCCTGCTGGCAAGTGTGAGGACCTGAGTTCGACTCCCAGTACCCACATTAAAAAAAAAAAAAAAAGGAGTTTGAGCCAGTTACCTTATAAATAGGCACAATTCACATACACATTCATCCATAAATGAAACCCTGAAATAAGAAATGTTTTAAAATTAATCTGCTCCCATACTTCAATACATTCTGAAACTCAAAAGACACTTTGGGGGACAAACTAAAAACATTTTCTTTATGTATAAGATAAAATTTGTCAATCTGAGATATGGTAGTAGGTTTCATCAGTGTGCATGCCACCCAGAAGTTTTATAAATGAATCCAATTCCCCCATAAAGCCCTTGACTAGAGGCTTGCTGGACTTCACTCTGATCCCTTCGACTTTGGCCCAAACTACGATACTCCTCTTAGTTCCTGGGTCCCTCACCTCAGTGCCGGAGTTGCCCTGTGTTCTCCTGAGCTCCTATTTCTGCCCCTTGTCCCCACCATCTCCCAAAGCTTCGGCTTTTGCCCTCACCAGACTCCCGGGTGGGAATCATTTGTAAAGCACTTGACTCAGAGAGGAAGAACTAATCTACAGTTGCTTATTTCATCAACATTCTTGTTAGAGAAAGTACAACTATTGGGAATTCTGTCGGGCACCTTTGTTACACGTGTTGTTCATTTTCTGGAAAATATCTCCTGGAAACTTTAAGCAAAATGAAGGAGATGGCTTGGCAGATACCAAAAGAAGTCACTGAATCAATTGGTTGAAAGTCAGAAGCTGTTGAGGAGGCAGAAACTAAGCATGGGCTGTGATCTCCTGCTCTTTCATAAGAACGCAGTTGGACAAACCTACCGGCTATTGATGAGAACTAGAAAGTGTAATTCATTTCTTGATACCTTGCTAAGGTTGGAAGATACAAAAAAAAAAAAATTTTATACCAACCTAAAGAAATGAACATGCTCAAGAAGGTTTGAAATGACCTTTTAGATTTCACAGTGAATGTGTAAATAGACTTTGCATAACATCAGAGTGGAAATATAGGAAAGATTTATAAAATAGCAGCAAACTGTATAAAAAATTGCTGTCCTCATACAATTTGCTCAATGAGAATTTCTTATTTTACTGTATTGTTTGGATCCAATTGTTTTTCTAACCATCTTTTTGGTGTTAAAATGGAGTACAAACATATTTATCTCTACTCAAGCAGAATATACCGAAATAATCAGCAGAACTTAAAAGTTTTGACCGCATTTGAGATGCCACCTCAGAAGCAATACTCTGGAATTGAAGATAACCGTCCATAACACATGTACGTGCATGCTCGTGCATGTGCATTTTAACACCAGACCTGAAGCCCTCGTAATAGACATAAGGAAAGGAGAAGGCAGATACAGCAAAATGGCAGAGTCCCCTTAAACACACTGAGTGGACAAACAACCTTCAAATCAAATTAGAAGTCTAACTTCTAATTCAAGGAATAGCTGAAAAAAAATATACTTGTGACCAGCCTGGGGAGTAAGCAAAAAACAAATGGTCCAATGCTCTAGAATGACAACAAGGCTGAAGCAAATTTATTCTAGCTATCACATTCTTTGTCATTTCTGGTTTATGGTAAAAGGACTGAGGGTGAACACTTGGAACTCTTCTGATCTCCTTGATTGCCCTCTCAGGGAAACAGCGGCTGGAATTCTTCAACAAATGTAATGCATTCTTATAAAAGATAAACATAGGTCATATTTTAGATCTGTCATATTTTTTAAATTTTCAAGAAAAGCCTACCATTTGAAGGACTCCCCCTCATTTATATATGCCTAAGTTCTAATTTTGGCTTTTGGGACTTCTATAAAGTGCAGTCTATCAGAATAGTATTTCATTTCAGAATCAGTGAATGGGTTTTCTAGACTAGAATGTCAGGCCTCAGCATGTTATTTTTGTATTTTATTTTACATTACAATTCAGATTCTTTTTGTGACTACCTATCCATTTCCAATTTGAATTTTGCTGGGTGGTTTAAAGCTTTTAAGTCCTTTCCCACCCAATCTTTAAGATGCTTAGTTTAGCATCTTACATCCCCCCACCACCCCGGGTTTTATTTATGCATAATTCTTCAGCACCCCAGGCAGCAGGCTCTGAAACAGTTGTTGGGCTGTGCATGGCCCCCAAACAATCCCTAGGACTATGAAGAATATGGGCAACTCGGGAGCATCTTGAAGGATCTGGTGCCTGGGGTAGTGTGTGTTGCTTGTTTAGTAAATTAGCACCTCAGAGAAAGATTGTAAAGGTGTTCCTGATAGCATGGAGTGCAAAAATCAAAAGCCCGTTCAATCTGTTTCAGCACTATCCGATGCTCTGTCAGCACTATCCAAATCTGAGACTCTGATTTAAAATTGATAACCTACATGATGTTTTCTTGCCAGGGTTTACAGTATTTGAAGATATTATTTGGAAGATGTCAGCTGAAGCCCATGATCTTGGAGGACTTTTCAATAAGAATATGACTTATTTGGGCACGTAGAACACAAATGCCTATCCTATTTCTTTGTGTTCTTTGCTTAGAATTTTCAGATGTAGATTTTCTAAATTTCATACTTTTGTAATAAGTCCATGATAACTCTTTTGGGATCTGAATATATGATACAGGTGAAAAAGACCCTTGCATTATGGTAGTAACAATAATAGCTTTGCTAATCAGGGCAGTGCCACAAGACCAAGCTATGTACTTGCAGCTGATCTTTATCACAATGCTATGACTTAGGTACTATTTCCTATATTCTACAGATAATAGAACCCAAGACTGTACATGGATACAAATATATCACCTTGTCACTGAAATGTAAGTTTTTGACCTCTGTAATGCATTTAAGTGTACTTTGAAGAGGTGTAACTTTCTTTATAAATGTCACATGATGTTAGTATCGTGCCTGCTGGAAAAGAGTCTGAATCTTACACTCCTCTTACTGCTGCCATTTAAAAGAGGCAGTACTTTAAAGTGATATACATGGTACAGCCATCCTTGGGAATCATTTAAGTGAGAGTAGTTATACCTTAGCAACTGGGTACAGTAATACTTCAAAACCAGTATTTTACAATTTCAAGAACTCATAATATGGGGCAATGTTACCAGAAGCTGCTCCTATCTATTTTTGAGTGTGAGAAGGAAGAGCTTGACAAAAAATAGCAAACAAAACAACTACTTCAAGGCTGATGAAGGCCTGCCTTGGATACCTACATTTTTCTGCTGCAGTTACAAAGAGAACGTTTGCATCCAAGAACCCTTCAAGCTGAGTTCATTTATCTGCTCCTTGGAAAATACCTATAAGTTGAGTTCTCTAAAAAAAAAAAAAAAAAAAAAAAAAAAAAAAAGTCTTGTTTCTGTGACACCACAAGTTAAAGACATCTGTTTGCATTATCCACTGCTATTATTCTGAAGCGAGATAATGATTGAAAGTCAAAGGTCAAGACTCCTGAAGCAGAAAACACAAACAATGTGTTCAGTACTTCGGAAACACTGATACGGTCTATACGGATATAACATCTCATAGTTTCAGGCTTATTGTTTTCTGATACATTTCTGTGAAATAATATTATTTGTCAGTCTTCTCTGAAATAGAGGTAACATCACTATTGAAATATGAGATTGCTTTTGCTAACAAGTTGATGATTTGGGAAGCAATAAGCAATTCCAAGTTATCAATAATTGCTTTGTTAAGCAAACAGATTTCAGCAATTTCTCTCCAGTAAAATATTGCTTTCATGACATCAACCCCTCAGCTGAAAAAAGGAATTAATCTGTTGTTGATGCAACCAAAGTGATCTTAATTACGTCTGTGGATTTGCGGTCTCATCCATAGTTTAGGAGAACGATTTTGTTGATCTCAACGGATTCTTGACTTTTCAAGCATTCAGATTCTCTCTCACTCTCTCTCTGTCTCTCTCTCTCTCTGTCTCTCTCTCTCTCAAAATTATGCAAGAAACCTCAAGCCTGAGCTTATGTGATACGCTTCTATTCAGGAATTCAAATTAGGTATCCTCACTACCATCATTAATAAACACTGCTTTGGAGCATGAACACAGCAGACAGCCTCTCTCAGTTGAGAAGGAATTAGGTAAGATACCTGTGATCACACACCTTCAGGAGGGAGCAGATGGGGCATGTTCGAGGGAGAAAGGTGAAGAAGCAAGCTTGGTGACCATCCAAGCCCAGAGGAGCTTGAGACCTGAAATTGGAATATAGACTATAGCTACAGAGCAAAGCTGGCTCCCACTCATTTCTGTTTTTATGAATCTTATTAGAGAACAATGGAAGAACTGCCCTCAGTATTCCCTTTTGTCACTTCTATTTTTCTCTGCCCTAAGGAAATCTAATTTATTGTTGTATATAATTCTAACTTATTTTGTGTTATCACCAGTTTGTCCTATTTTGTTTTAAATTGACTCTATTTTGTTATTGAAGGGAAAACTCAAAAATTTCAGACTTTCCTAAGGACAGTGTGGTAGAAAATCCATGGTAAGTTGTATAACCTTTATCAGTCTATATTGAAGGATACAGTTGGGAAAATCACAGGATTCTGTATAAATTATTACTCCCCCTTTAATGACACAATGGCTTTGACCAATGAATACACAGTTTCTCCAGCTGTTAAACAAGATGGGCAAGTCCTTAAAAGATTTCTGACAAAAGTAGCTAAAGCATGGTGTGTGTGTGTGTGTGTGTGTGTGTACAGTTGCAGACATAAACAACTGTGCACATCCCTTATGTTTTCTATATAAACCAGAATGAGAGGTAAAAATTAAAACAAATAAGCAAGGTCTCCAAAGTTTAAGTGTTGTTTTCAGTTTGAATCTTAAAAGATGAGATTGAGTGGTTCATGTTCTGTCTAAAATGGTTTGCTCATAAATAATGAATGATAGAAAGGCAGCTTCTATACCAAAAGTCCCTTTCCATCCAAAAGAAAATTTATGATCCTTTCAAAATTTTAAATCATTTCAAACTATGTAAAACGAATACCTTTAGGTATTATTCTTGACCAAAATTCTCAGGCAACTTGCTAGAATTCTATTCCATATGGGGCAGGGTCGCTCCGCCTCAGCACATTTTGGATCAGATAATTTATTATTATAGGGACTGTCCCTATGAATCATGGGATGTTTAGCGCCATTCTCAGTCTCCATCCACCAGATACTAGTGGTGACCCCCAGTGCCATTTGTGAGAATCAAACATGTCTCCAGTTGCTGACAAATCTCTCCTGGGGTGATAGGGAGAAAATCCCTTCAGTTTTGAAAATCACTAATATAAGGAATAACTGTGTAGTGTGAGTGTGCCTTGAGGAAGGAGGAGGAGGGAAAGGTTGGAGTTCCTTATTAAAGCAAGTTACCTGAGAGAGAATTTTATTCTTACAATTGTATTGTACATCGAAAGACATGGCCACAGCATTTGGCATCTCCTCTCAGAAGAGGTAAAGTACCTTTCTCCTCTCCTGGAATCTGGCCTTACCTGGAGAAGAATGCCGGCAAAAAGTATGTACAGAAATGACACTGTGTTACCTCTGAAGCTAGGCCTTACAAGGTTTTGAGACTGCCAATCTGTTGTCTTGTGGTGCTTTCCTAAGGACCACCATAGCCTTCAAGGAAGCCACGCTGGTCTCCGAGAAGATGAGAGGGCACATAAGAACAAACCAAAGGACCCCAACCTGGAATGAGCACCAACTGCCAGGCATGTGAGTGAGGCCGCTTTGGACTGTGAAGGCAACTGAACATCCAGCTACTTCAGCCTCGAGAGTGAACCCAGGTAAAAACAGCAGAAGAAATACGAGAAATAAGGAATTGTTCTTTTAAGCCTCTAAATTTGGGGGTGGTTTTTTAGGCAGCAGTGACTCAAACAGATGGTTCCCTGGCTTGGACCCAAAGTATGTTGCTATCAAGGGATTCCAATATGAAATGTGGTGGATCAGATCCAGAGAGGTGAGCCACTCATGGTCAGAGTCATGAAGACAAGTGTCCTAGTGTCCTGAGAGATTTCATTCAGCTTCTCAAGAGCTGGTCTGTGAACAAGTTACTAGCCTTTAAGAACCTCATTCCATTCAATTAGAAAAATATGCATTTATAGTATATCAACAACATAAGAAGTACATAAGGAATGGAGGGGGAAGGCTATGACTTTCTACTTGTTCTAAAGTAGATTAAAATAGGATATTGGCTATTATCATAAGAAATAAAACATAAGGCCCCAGAAAAAATAAAAATATATGCATTAAACAGGTAATTGTTGTGGATGCTTTATACTGGCTATACTGGAAGAATTTTCCCATAATTTCCTTTTATTTGTCTTCCAGACTACAGCTGATGAAAAAAAGAAATTTGCCTAAGGCTTTTCCAATGTGAAGGTGAAGCCATAGCCATTATATTCTTCTTTTTCTGTTTTGAGACAAGGTCTCGAGATGGCCTTGAACTCACTTTGTAGCCCAGACTGGCCTCGAACTCACAGAAATCCTGCCTCAGCCTCCCAAGGGCTGGGATTACAAGTGTGTGCCACCATATCCAGCGACAGCCATTATATTCTGAAGATGTTCATGGTTAGATGTAGCAAGGACTGATGCAGAGATCTGATGGCTTCTAGCTTGTCCTTGTTCTCCCCATCACCAGCCTTCAACCTGCCCTTCTTCCCACCTGCTGTGCTGCTGAACAGCAGCTACCCCAGACCCGCCACCAAATGAAGAAGCAACAGCTATCTATAGGTTATGGATGTCCCTACCAGTCCCACTTCCTAGTGCAACCTCGGCACTTGGACATGGTTAACTTCCCAGATTTTCCTGTATCTACTGGTTCTCTCATATCAGAGTGTCAGCGGGACTGGTTAGTGGCCTTTATCTGACTCTTCAACTCTTTCTTTTGGACTTTAACTCCCCCATGTTTGTGTATTTTGGATTCTGTATATCATGATACAGTGGTTTTGTGTGGTTCACAATTCAAGTCTGACATATCACAACCCAACAGTTCAGAGGAAAGAGGTGCTAAGGATTAAATTTTGCTCTGGCATTCTATGTCATCATAATATATTTTGGGGCTCCCATGCTAGTTTGATTTCTTAGCATCACTGATACTGGAAAACATCCTCCCGTTATCCCATACACATAGCCCACTCATTATGCCTCTAGTCATGGAGGAATAGCAGCTAAAAGAAAACATTGAAGTCATTACTTCCCCTTATTTAGGACTCAGGAGGTTTTTTGTTTTTGTTTTTGTTTTGTTTTGTTTTTAAATAGCAAGGAGGTTAGGTATTGTCTAAAAGACAAAGATCTAATGGGCAAACACTGTGTATAGGAACAGTAATCAGGAGCATTTTTTAAATCAAAAGTAGGACAAAAGTAACACCAGACATTTTGGCAAGAGAAGGAAATGTTTATGGCATTTGAAGGGAAATGTATCTCAGAAATAACTTAAATAGGTTTTACTACCTGTTGTAAATACCAAAATACCAAAAGAAAAATCTGCAAGTAAATGTAAACTTGAGTGGCATAAATCAGTAAAGAATAAAAATTTTCTGTTAAACAAACTGAAATGTGCCAGGGAGAAACAAATGCTGTGAGCTCCATGCCTGATAAAATTGTGCTTTGGACTTCTGAAAGTATTATGTGTGTGAAAGAAAGTTATCATGTCCATAGTGCATTGCATAGTTATTAGAAAGAATTTTCAAATTATGAAAATGATGCTATAAGACTATAATTCTGATATTTTACAGACATCTGATAAAATACAGACTTTTTTAAGCTCAACGAATCAAGTTAAACAAACATATGCCACTGAATTTCACTTACTTTATTCCCTAAATGTTTAGCCCTGGAAAAAAATACATGAAAGATCTAATAGTAATTCCCCAACTCTAGACACCAGAAATCTCCTGAAGACTTGCTGAAAATATACTCTCTGGATCCACAGAGATCCCGAGCTAATAAATCTGAAACCACGAAATTTGTACTTTCTCAAAATGTGGTAGGTGAGTCTGACCTACTTGGTCCAAGATGACACCAAGGGAAAGAGTTATCTGGATCCAATGGAAAGAGTTCCTCTCTGTTCTGAATGCACCAAAAGAAAATGTGTAAATGTCACTTGAAAAGTATAAAATGCAACATGCCACTTGTTGAAAAAGGAAAATTCAACCATACTATTTGCTTTTATGCCCATGAAAAATGGATGTAAGTTCATTGTCAGTGTGTGTGTGTGTGTGAGAGAGAGAGAGAGAGAGAGCACAAGTGTGTATGTGAGAACATCCTGCACAGATTGCCTTGATGTGGTTGGTAGCTTTGCCTCAGATACGAAGACATGAGAGTCTCAAATTTGCTAGCAGGCCCAGGAAGATGGCTCCAGACAAGAGCAAAATTTACTCTCATTCACACACGGCAAAGTCCAAATAAATGCATAAAATCGTATTAATTTATTGGTGCAAGGAAAGTCTATATTTTCTAATCTAGTATATTCAGAAAATTTGGTTCACTCTGAAGTTTTCTTTCAGCAAAGTAGGTAATGTTCTAACATCCAGCTTTCAAAAATAGCATAGGCATACACATTTTGTGTTTAAAGATTTCTCAAAAATTCCAATGTGAAATAGGATATCAATCTCCCCAAACTTGGCATCTTGATTTTACTTATTTTTCTGTGAGTGAAAATGGCATATCTGAAATGTCATTGCATTAAACGACAAGTGTTTCAAATGTTCTCTGTGGCACCTCTGCTTTGCAGACTTTGTTCCCCCAGTATAAAACGGCTTACCTGCACTTGCTCCATCTATCTACATCTTGCTTTCCCTCAAGACTCGGCTCCAGTTCCACCTCCTCCTGGGCACCTCCAAGAGCCTTTCCTTGACACGTCCCATCCCTTCCACCTTCCTCCCCTCAACTAGACAAGACATAGCCTCACAGAGGCGGGCACTTCCCTAAGTCAGTGCCCTGCTGTAAGGACTCTGTGCCCCCTTTGTCTCTGCAAATAACCAGGGATAGTTCAATGAGGTCAAAGCCTCATCTTGTCTCCGAATATTTCTATGCTGAGCAAATAGTAGGAGTTAAAAATTTCCATATAGTAAGTATATTTTAAGAATTGAAAATTATGTGCCATACAGTAAAGCTTAACAAAGCATAACATTATTAGTATTTGAGTGTTGTGTGGGTAAAAAAACATAATCAGGTCATTAGTTGTAAGATGTGTAACTATGTCAAGAAAAGCAAACTATCTGTAACTATCACACAATCACAGGCAACAAACATGTACATCACTATATAACTAAGAGATTAGCATGACATGTTAAAAGCATTGCAAGGTTTGTGTGGTTGGTTTGTGTTTTCCCCATTACACTGCACGCGCACACACACACACACACACACACATACACACACTCAGAGGCAATGAAGTTTCGTGAATTTTTGTTTATTCCACATAACACTGGGCACAGAACAGAACAAACAGTGATCCATTTCTTCTCGTCTTATTAATAGGCACAATCCAGTCTTGTTCTTTGAAGTAAGTGTACAAATTCTCACCAAGAATAAGAACACAAATAAGTGTTTGATTTTCAAAGAAAAGGCATGAAATACTGTCTTTCACTGATTCATTTATTTAAAGTATACTTTTACCACTTAATTAATATTGTTTATTTGGCTATAATTTTATATTTGTTTGGACTGTTCAAAACTTCTTTTTAAAAGTAGGGACTGCTGATTTCTTTTGTATTCTTTTCTCCCTCTGCAAGCTGAGCTATGCAGTGTCAAACAAACTGTGATTAAGAAAATGAGTTTTACTTTTAATCAATTAGAAAGTTGGCACATGAAACTCATAGCTCCTTAAAATAATGACTAAATAAAGAAGAGGTATTTTAATATTTAGCACAGTGAGACAATAATCAAAAAGTAATAAAAACAGACATCTTGAAATAGATAAAAGTGACAAACATATATAATGTATAGGTCTATTCCAATAACCTCCAAAATTAATATCTTTAGAAAAAACGAATGCAAATCATTTAACCTTTTTCAGTGCAATCAAATTGAACCTGCCACCATACTATAAAACTACCACTGCGGAGATATTTATATCCTCAGCAAACAAATATTGTTCAGGTAGAAAAGCAAACACACATGGAAGAGAAAAATACTTCAAAACTATTTATTGAGCTAAAAAAAATTTGAGCTCGACATTCACTCAGAAGTCCTCATATCACTTTATACAAATTCTTAGAAATCAAGAAGCTTTACTATTTCAAGGAGAGATGTGAATAAATTTGCTTTTGTTTTCTTTCAAAAGTTTCCCAATGCCAGATTTAAGGCATGAGTTTTCAGATCCATCCTTCCTTCCTTCCTTCCTTCCTTCCTTCCTTCCTTCCTTCCCTTTCCTTTCTTCCTTCCTTCTTTTTTGTAATGGGGATTGAACCCAAGACCTTCACACTGAACTACAGCTCTAGTTCCCCTAGCCCCCTTTTCTGACACAAGGTCTCGCTAAATTACTAAATTGTCCAGACTGGGCTCAAACTTGGAATCCTCCTGCTTCTGCCTTACGGAATGCTGGAATTATAGAAGTATAATACCTGTTTTTTTGATAGATGCATCTTTTTTTTAAAAAAAAGAGGATTATCTCCATCTTGGATTCTGAGAATAGGCATGAACTAATACGCATGAATTAATATAAATTATTTCAGGAGATGTAGTTAGACAATGCTGTGAAAAGAACTTTAGTATATTTTAGGAAACATGCTGGGGTAATGTGAATTAGAGATTTTGAGTAATCAAAAGGATTTGCCAATTTAAGTGAAAGTTAAATCCAAATTTCCCTATGAAAACTAATTTCCTTTTGTAGTATACTTAACACGATATTTCATAATCATATTCTACTATTTTACCTCCTTCATGTCTTCACTCAAATGTTTCTTGCTCAATGAGACCTAATGTGAAAACCTGTTTAAAATTCAAAATTGAAATACCTCACCCACACTAATGATCCCCTTTGCCCTTTTTTTTTCTTCTTTCTTTTCCTTTTGCTTTTTCATGACACCTTTTTCAAACTATTCTGTTTTTCATAACACTTCTTTCTAACTAGGTTACTATACATAGCCACACACTGTATAATTTATTTATTATTTAGTCTGCCCCCCAAACCCCAAGGGACATAAATCCCTCCAGAGAGGCACATTTTACCTGATTGCTCAGTGGTGTAACCCAAGCTTCAAGAACACTGACTGCTATGTAGTGAATAATAAATATTACCTAACTTTCACTGAATTTATATATTGTTTTATAAAGTTTGAAATATTTTTTAAAAACCCACTTTGCTGACATATAAATGTTAAACATAAGTATTATTTGACATTAATTCATGGTACAAATTCAAAGCAATTCTTAAATTGTGTTGTAACATTCAGAAGGTTTTTTTCAAATATATTTTTGTAAATGCAAATATGCCTGAAACTTCTGTACATTATACTATATTTTGTTTGCCTGTTTATAGATTTAGACACATGTACCTATGGGGAAATACACTTTTACAAAAATATCTTAACAAATCTCAGAAATATAAAAAATCTGAAGACCTGGGTTCATTTTAGAGTCAAAATTTTTATTTTGTTGCCAGGCTTGGTGGTGCACGCCTGTAATTCCAGCACTCGGGAGGCTGAGGCAGGAGGATCACTGCGAGTTCGAGGCCAGCCTGGGCTACACAGTAAATTCAAGGCCACTCTGAACTACTCAGTGAGGCCCTGTCTCAAAAAATTTTTTTTAATTTATTTTTTAATTAATTATATTGGTACACTTTAGCTATGCATAATGATCACATTCATCATAGGGAATTTGTACCTGTACATGATATATCTTTTCCTTTTTTCCCCAACCCCCCCCCTCTTTAAACCCTGAACCCCTGAGCCAGGTATCATGGTGCACACCTGTAATCCCTGCAACTCTGGGAGGCAGGGGACAGAGGATCATAAGTTCAAGCCCTGGGCAAGTGGGCAACTTAGTGATCTAGTGACCCTATCTCAAAATTTCAGAAAAGAAGGCCTGGGATGTAGCTCAGTGTAAAGGCTTTCCATTTGATCCTCAGTACCAGGACCAAAGAAGGAGAAGGAGGAGAAGAAAGAGAAGGAGGAGAAGGAGGAAAAGAAGGAGGAGGAGGAGAAGGAGAAGGAGAATCATCTGAAAACTCAAACTCTTGCCTTAAATCTGATATTAGGAAACTTTGGAAGAAAATAATTAAAAGAGATTTTCCATCATACATTGTTTTACACCCATTTCCTCGACAATCTAATCTATCTCCTTTACTGATCTACTGGTTCTATATTACTTATTCATCCATTAAATTCTAACACCTACTCTATATCTGTCTTGCCAGGATAGCTTCACTGGTTTGTCATACACAGAACTACGAGTAGAGCAAGAATATTTATTACTTTTATTAGTACATTTTTGTGAAATATTCCCAGGCCCTACCTTTCTAGTCAGAGAAAGGTAACCCTGTCTGTGAATTCTACTACAGTAATAGTTAGTTTTTGGTCTAGGAATGCCCCTAGTCTTCCTGAGAACATATCTTCTTCAGTAACGCAGTACATATTTGGGAAGGAAATTCAGAATTCATCTCAGAATTTAGGGATGAATTTTGCCTCACCCGCTGCCTATCAAATCTGGCCACCGGGACTCACGATTTGGAACTGATCATGATTTCTTAGCAATACTGAAGTACCCAGAATAGATTCATCATCTAGCAGCCCATAATCTATCCATTATGCACGAAATACGTGCTCTGAAATCTATACAGCACGTAAGAGTATCAAAATTAGAGAACTTCACTGATACCAGTCTTCCTTACTACAGTGTGTATAAGGAAAGGGTAACCAAATAAAATAGGATACCAAAAGGTGACCATTGTGGTGGTTGTTGGACAATGCTGTAGCTCTTTAGGTAGGATCTAATGTCATTTTCAAAAGAAAGCAGCTATCATAGAGGAACTGGGTCAATGCATGTGCTTCTTACGGAGTCTTTGATGCTGCTGCAAAAGCTGAAATGATAAGGATTCTTCTGAACCACAACAGTCACCTCATAAATGACTTCCTCTTCGCAGTGGTCCCTTTCCGTCCTCCACAGTACTGACAAGATTACCTTCCTAAATACTTTAAATCCCTTTCTACCTCCTTACTGTGTATAAAATAAATCCCAAATTCCTTCAGAAAGTTTACAAAATGATGAGGCCACAAGTTGCTATTCAGACCATCTTCTCCACTGTCTCCCACCGTCCCTGTGCATCTGGGAGGACAATACTTGGTCTGGAAGATATCTGTGATGTTTCACTTGGTGGGGAGCTCCATGAGTGCTTTGTCCATTCAGGGACGGACATGAAACCCAAACCCACTGGACACCAAGAAGTAGATTCCAAGTTCAAATGGGTGGGGTAAATTTTTAAAGTACCACCTACCTTTCCGTCTTGGTCTCTCTCTCCCTCCCTCTCTCTCCCTCCCTCTTTCTTCCTCCCTTTCTTTCTCTCTCCCTCTGTCTCTCTCTCTCTCTCGCACATACACACACAAACATGCACACATGAGGTAAAAATCTATCCATAGCAGCACTTGGAAACAGGGAAAGCATCAACAGCAGATGATCTCAGTTGGGAACTGGAGGAAGATAATAAACATTGATATATAAAATCCAGTAGCGTTGAGGAATCTGTGGAACGTATTAAGGAGAAAGCATTCATAAATTTCTATGATGTTCAGTTTTTTAGAAAAATCTCAGTTCATTTTAGACTGGGACACACTTATGAAAGGATTAGTGACCTGGAAGATCAAACAAATCAATTTTAACAGAATAAATCAAAAAAGGCAAAGATATGGAAAGCATGAGGAAGCAGGAAAATTAAAGGACAGATTCAAATGTTCTAATTCCTATTTAATAAGGATTCCATAAAGAGAAAATGAAGAAGATGCAAGGTTGGGATAATTAAAGAATAACAAAATCCTCCTAAACTGAAAAAAAAAAAAAGTGTAAATCATTCATTTGAAAGGACTATCAACTGCCAGGTAAGAATGTTCCCAAATTTGGAAAATACAGAATTTAAAAATAAAGACAAAATCATGAAAGGTCCACAGAACTATGAAGAGTTTCCTTGTGCTTCAAAAGAATGAACTTAGAATGCAGCTGCATCTACAGAACTGAGTGTGAGAAGATGTAGAAAAATTTCTTCTTGGATTATGAGATTAAATTATATTGAACGTATCCACTAAGATTATCAATCACATATAAGGCCTAAAGGAAAACATTTGAGAACAATGATTGATAGCTTAAGTTCCACAAATTTTCTCTAAGGATTATTTGGTGTAGTATCCAAAGAAAAAAATATATATGACAAAGGGAAAAGCAAAGAATAAAAATCAGTAAAAAAAGAAAGTCACTAAACTCTTGATTCAGTTTAAATGATCATTATTAAACAAATAAGACATTTAAGGCAATTATAGGATTTCTTTCTCTAGAAATAATTTCTTAAAATAACAAATAGAGCATAAATAAGAGAATATTATGTTACATATTCCTTTATATTAATACATTGGCAAATCTAGAAATTTAGAACTCAGAACCCTGGATTCCAGGTTACAGTGGAACCTGTTATAAATTCATATTTATCTTTATTCCTACTAAACTAAAACTGAATATTAGCAAGACCTTCAATTATGAATCTCAGTAACAAACAGTAGTGCTAGCAATACCTATGACTTTCATCAGTGAAAATAACAAAAGAATTTATATCACTTTTCATTTGATGCAGATAGATGAAACTATCCCTCTGGTAGCCATTAGATCTGAACGCAGATTGTGTGTAATCTCCAAGTTCCTGCTTAGAGATTCCTGCACATGAGCTGCCCACTTGTCAGGCAATTGTGCTTACTTATCAGAGTTCTCACACTGGTGACCCAGACTACTTCACTCTCTAAAATTATCTGCCTCTAGTCATCAACATTTGAAAGGAGGTGAGTTTTTTCCCCCATTATTTGTTAAAGTTTCATAAAACAAGAGAGTTGAAATGAGAAGTTTTAACTCCCCATTAAGCAGTTTGGTATTTTATAAGACAGATAACTTATAAGCTAAAAGTAAAAGCCTTGCAAATTTGAACAATCACATGACTGAGATAACCGTAGAATCATTATTTTAAGTAACTTATCATTCACAGGTCTTGCAGTGATACAGGCCATCAAGGCTGCAAGTTGTATGGTACTAGAGGTTCTTTTCTTTATTGCTCTTCAACCCCTTCCTGTACATGGTGTCATGAGGTAAAGGTGAGCACACAGAGGATATCATACAAGCGGGTTTAATGCATTTTTATTCCTTAAAATTACTGAGTATATGGCAAATAATATTGGCAGAAAACTATAAACATGATGACCAAACACACATATATAAGATTGTTTCTGGGAAGGCACAGAAAGTCATGTGACTCCACTCACACGGGATTTTTTTAAATGATTCTATGAAAAATTCCTAGACTTCATCTGTCAAATGGTTTTACAGACAAAAAAAAGAAAGAATTTCTGATGTAGAAGAAGTAGAGGCCTTATAAGGAGAAAATAACTCAGAAAATGGGAGAAGAACAGATTCATATATGTATGTACACACTCACACACACACCTCATCACATTTACCACCACCCAAAAATCTGTACCAAAATGCTGTTACCAATCTTTCAAGGTACAGATCACTTCTACTATTCAAATTCTTCGAACACCTAAAAATGGGAAAAGCAAACAAACAAAAGAAAATCACCAATTTATTCTACAAGTCAAACGTAACCCTGATATTGAGACTAAAGTTATAAACATATAACTATGTACCACATTCCTAAACAACAAGAAAGCATATAAACTTCCTCCACTGTACCAAGAAGGAAGAAAGAAAGAAAAAAGAATGGAAGTATATAAATCAATATATGATAGTCGAGGCTTCAGTTTCCTCTAAATTGGGAAGCACCATGAAACTTAAAGAAGAAAGCTGAAGGAGAATAGGAGAAATCTGACTTTTGAGGGCATGGTGGCAATTCTAAATAAGGCAATGTAGTGCATAGTAGGAAAGTGATTTCACCAAAGAAATCAGCAGGATTACAAGGTAGTGATGAATGTCTATTTGAGGAGAGACATGGCTGCCCTATGTGAGGATTTTCTTCAACAAAGCTTGTCTACTTGGTAACAGGGCATTGAGAGTTGTGGCTTTGCAGAGTGGGGCAAAAAAGAATGTCAAATTGGGCATGGCGATGCACACCTGTAACCCCACTTTGGGAGACTGAGACAGGAGTATTTCAAGTTTAAGACCAGACTGGGCAATTTATTGACTTAGAAAATGCTGTCTCAAAAAAAAAAAAAACTTTTAAAAATATTTTTAAAAAAAATAAAGAAAGGGGCTTGAGATATAACTCATTGTGAAAGCCCTGGGTTCAATCGTCAGTACTGCGGGGGTGGGGGGGCGAGAAAAGGAGAGACAGATTAATGAAATATAGGAAATATACCTATCTGATTATCTGAGCTGGGAAAGAGAGAAGTGAAGAGCAGAGAAAAAAATAGATCAGTAATCTACAAAACCTGCTTTGGAACAGAATGGTCAAGGTGGGAGTAATTGATGAAGAGTATAATGTATTTTTCAAGTTAGTACATGTTTGTAGTACATGCAGTTTACAATCATCTTCCAGAGTGGGGACATGTACATAATACAGCTTGTTATTTTTTAATCTTCTTCCCCTTCCCTCCCACTCTCCTCCCTTCTCCTCTAGATCCCCTTTTCCCATTTTCACTCATTGATATTACTCACCTTATCTCACGTTTATGACATATAGGTATGGCATATAAAGTTTTCATTCTTTGAGGTTATCAGATTCCTGTGCAGTAAGTCCCCGACTTATGAACCAGTTCTGTTCTGGGAGAACATTTGCAAGCTGGATTCATTTGTAAGTCTGACACAGTGAGTTTTAAACACCTTTGACACAAATATACAAATATATGTAAAGCATAAAACAACTTCACATGTTCCATGATGTTGTCCTTGTTCTTTAGAATTGTGCCAATGGTTGAGCGATTCATCTTATAAAAATGAGCGACGTCCACCATCTTTCCATGTTGGTCCAATCTCTCTATTATTTTCCCTTTTTTTCCCCATGGTTATTGCTTTGCGCTTCCTAGCAGTCCCCTCCACATCACCACTGCTTTTCCTCTTGCTTCTGGACGTTCTGGGCTCTGACTGAACACTGTACCACCATACAGAATCACAACCATGACAGTGTCCGGCAGACATGTGAGCTACTTCTGTGATTCGTTAGCATCTATGAATGTTCGTAATGCAAGGTCCATTCGTATCTGTGAAAGTTCACAACTCAAATGTTTGTAAATTGGGGACTTACTGTATATGGCGTATCTTTAGTCTACTTATTTCCCCTTTCCCTCCCCTTCTCCTTTCACAAATGTTCTCTTGACCCCTCCCCATTTACAAGGGATCCGTCCCTTTATATCCTTCTATTCACCCTTTATTGTGCTCTGTTTGCACTTTGCCTTACTCAAATAAGAGATACTATATGGTAGTTAAGCTTGTGTATCTGATTTATTTCACGCAACGTTATATTTTCCAGGTGCATCTGTTTTCCTATGAATGTCTCAAATTTGCCCTTCTTTATAGCAGGGTAGTATTCCATTATGTATAGATACCACATTTTCTTTATCCAATTATCTGTTGATGGGTATACAGGCTGCTTCCAGGATTTAGCTATTAGATATAATGTATTTCTATTATGGAATACTATGCAGCAGTTTAAAGAATGAAGCTCATCAATATGCACTATGATGCAAAACTCTCCTAGATATATTGTTGAATTAATAAAGGAAAACAAGATACAGAGATGTGTGTGTGTGTGCACGCACTCCTGTGTATTCTACCAAACAATGCAACTGCAGGGAGAAAAACTTACAATTATTACTTTACTTTCCTATGATTTGAGATTTCTACACCTACTACACATTATAATTTTAAAAATATAATAAAATAAAGCCATTTCCGTGTTGGAAAAAAGTCATGAATAATTCCATTATGTACAGATACTACTGTTAAAATTTTGATTTGTTTTCATCTAATATTTTTGATGCAAATTTTTTTTACAAAAGGAATCACATTGTGCATACCGTTTTTAATCAGCTTTCTCCACCTTTCCCATGGCACTAAAAATTTCTCTAGTATCATTTTTAATGACTGAACAGAGTCTGATTGTTAAATATTTATGTTTTATCTGGTTCTTGTCTCTACCAAAAACACCTCCATAAAAGTCTTGTAGCTATAATTTTGCAAACATCTATGACTGTTTTCTTAGCATGAATCCCCCAAAGTAAAAATGCTGGTTTAAAGGTTTTATGCAAAATCCTGTGGTATTCAATAGATGTGGCCAAACTGCCTTCCAGAAAGATTTTAAAAATTTACACTCTCACCAACAGCATATGATAGTGCTTCTTTCCATCTATTTTGCCAATGCTGAGAATATGATTGCTTTAAATCTTAAAAATCTAGGTTTTAGTATCCAGTTCCTAAATCTACATTTCATCATGAAGTTACACATTCACCCATTCTAAGTCATGCTGAATTGTATTTGTACATTCAAATACTGTAGCTATAATGATTTGAAAGCAATCAGTTCGCTTTTGTGGAACACAGAAATCAGGAAAATATTTGCATGTGTGTTGCAGACTTCCTCCCTAAATTTTCATTCTTTGCTCATCAGTTACAATAAAAGATTAAGGATTAGATTTTGAGAGTCTAGTTCTAACTGCCTCCAATGAGTAAAATTATTAAAATTTAAATATAACTTTAAAAACTATGCATTGGACCTTTGCGCCATTGAAGAAGGTCAAGTTCAAGCCCCTTATTTAAAAAGACCTCTCCCTAAGAGATCACAAAAGGAAGCCTATTAACATTACATCTTTTTCATTGCTTTTCTTCTTTGTTCATTTTAAAACACAGCTAATACTGACTGAAAGCTACTACTGATTCAAAGCATAAAACAGGGATAGCTTTTACTACACTGATGTGGCATCAAACTTGATTGTGCCCCCACCCAACTTACTGGACACGGTTAATAGTGGAAATCCTTGGTGAGTTATCTGTCTAAACAAAGCCTGTTTTTTTTTTTCTAAACAATACTGAGAAGGACCCATAAATATTGCCATGTTAGGGATTTTATGTTTTCACTTTGAAACAAGAAATTTAGAGTTTGGTATGGTTGGAGTTTGGTTATTAAACATTCGATTATCCCTATATTAGTCAGTGATAAGTTTTCTAACAGTAATGTAATTGGAAACAGTCCAATGCTAAATATGAAGACCATAAAAAGGTCTAAAATTTTAAAAAATTATTTTGAGTTTTTAAAAATGTATTTATTTTGAAAATATATTTGCTCACCATTACTATAGTTGCGCTGTATACAAACCAATAAAATATGAGAAAAAATGAAGATGATGGTTATACATGGTTTTATTGTGTAGACACAGCCATACTTTTCAAATTAATTATAATGACAGTGTTAACTTTTATTTTTCATTCTCATGTAAAAATTTCAAATATGATACAATGCTCTAAAAAGAGTAGCTGAAAGAGATCAAAGAGGATCAAAAACAGTTGAAACCTCTGGCATCTTAGCAGTTATCAAAGGAAATCATAAACTTTCAAGGCATTCAATACGTATTTATTTCATTAAAACACACAGCTAAAGCCAAAAATGGAAAAAAAAAAGAAAAAGAAAAAGAAGTGTTTACCGTAATAAAACACTATAATTAGTCTGTAGTTTCACCCAGGATCTTAATGATCTGCTTATCTTAGTTAAATATAATTTTATAAAACCTTAAAACTAAACTTTTACTCTACAACTTACCTCTATCGAAATATTAAGTGGGTGGTTTCAGTGGACTTACCCCTCTGGAGTGATGACATGGGGCACAGGTGGTGCTAGACCCTATGCAAATTTATCAAGGATGTGTGCAGAAACTTAGTTACAAACCTACTGGAATCCCTTACCCACGTCAGTCAGGAATCCGAATGTCAGGTTGGCAGATGAAAGGAGAATCTGTGGGGAAAATAACTCCCAAGGGGGAAGGCAGACTCTGCTACCTCTTCCCCAAGCCAAAGGAGAAGATCTTCAACAGGACGTCTTCGGTTGATGGACCTGGGATCCTTGCAACTGGAGTATCCCAAAGAACTGGGCTTGACTCCCATACGGGAAAGCTATGAAGCTTGGACAGCACAAAGGGAAGGGGTCCTTGCTGGTCCAGGAGGTAGTTACAAACCTAATAGGGAAGAAATATGAGACAGGAAAGGAAGCCAATAAAGTGTGTATTATCAAGCCAGTTATCACTGTGGGCAATAAGAATGCAGGGAAGGCTGGGGAAATGGTGTAGAAAAGAGATATCCAATAGAAAAGTCAGGCAAGTCAAACTGGTACTTCTAAATTTTCTAGCAGCCACATTTTTAAAAGTAGCAAAACAGGAGAAATTAATTTTAATACTATCTTTCACTTAACCCATTAAATCCGATAAATAACAGTTCAACATGTTATCAATGTAAAAATTATTCACGAGCTATTTAAATTATTTTTACTCAGTCTTCGATATCAGATATGTATTTTATACTTACAACTTGATTTGGACACTCAATTTTCATCTTCATTTGTATTTAGATTTCATAAAATTTATAGTTGAAAAAGTTGATTCACATGGCCAAGGTTTTACCAAATACACTTTTTAAAAAGTTTTCCAATAACTGAAACAAGTATCATTAAAAAAATTTTTTTAATTACTTAAAATTAAATCAGATTTAAAATTCCATCCTTTGGTGACACCTGTCACATTCTACAGGCTTAGTAGCCACATACGACGAGTAGCTCCTGTACTGGGTGACACAGATGTAGCACATGCCTCAGAGTTATTCTACCAGGAAGGGAAAGAAACTGGGCACTTACCTGCGTCATGGACCATTGTTAGTTAATGGCTGTTTCTGGGGCCATTGGCAGCTGTGCACGTGACTGCACTTGCTCACCCCAGAAGGAGCTTCGTGCAGATGGGCGCAGGTGTTCACAGTGAGAAGCCTTCACACAGAAGTGAGTGCCAGGGGATGTGGGCAGAGCGCTGCCAGTGTCTGCTGCAGTATATGACCTCCATTATTTCGTATATTCTCTTTTTTCAGCAAGTCTCTTCCCTTCGTCTCTTAGAAGCATGTGACAAATCAATCCTTGCTGTTGCAAATATCTTCCACAGCCAACTTTCTCTTCACTGCCATTGATGGACCTTTGTCAGAGGCCCTGGCTTACCTAACAGTTTGTCACAATAGCAGCAACTCCCTTACAGCTGATTCCCAGTGAGTCAGGCACACGGCTACGTTTTGGGGTTAGGATACTTCTTATGTGGGCAGTGCCACTCTGATCTCTAGAATCGATTCTGATTTTAAGTAGAAAGAATTAAACTCCACACTAGTACCCCATAGGACTTGACACCGAACCATCTCTACACCTGGCTGAGTTCAGAGCTTGATCCTCAGATCACAGTACTCATAAGACCCAGTTGAATTTCTACCACAGTGTGACTGTTTGATTCTGTCCGACGTCCTCCCAGAGCCCTGGCTTTACCAATGCCCTAACTGCAAGCAGAGTGCAATTCAGCAAGCCGACTTCCCTGGCAACTGCGCCTTCCCTGATAAACCGAGGATCCTACAGGTAGCTTGTGGCTCTGCTCCTTCCCCTTTATTCCTCAGTGCTCTGCATTGTGTGATCTACCCACGGCTCTCTGGGTTGTATGAGGCCAAGCCCTCTGGATAAATCTTCTATATGCTGCCTCTTGGCTTGAGCCACCTAATGGGAAGATCTTATTTAAGGACCCTGTCTCTGCCACCCTATCCTATACTATTGCAGTTAACGAGCTCCAAAATAGGATAGTGTCTGCCTTCAAGCCTAAATTAATGCATATAAGCTATTATTATTCCTCTAATTCATTCTGCACTATAAATTCAGATTCATTTCTTAAAATCCTGTACTTGACATGTCAAAATTTGCTAGAGAAATAATTCATAACTGTCCTAGATGGAGTCAGGTGCCAGGGAGACAAAAGAAGTCTATGACAATTTTCCTAGCTTCAAGTAGTTTTCAAGTGAATTTGAGAGGCGAGATTCACATGCATGACAGAGTCAGAAATAATACAAAACAAAAATTCAAATCTTGGCAAATCTCATCTGTAAAGGGCCAGAGAGTAAATACCAGTCATTGTTGGCCATATATGTATTCTCTGTTAGATCAACTCAACAATGCTTAGCACAGATGCAGCTCCTGGCAATATGTAAATGAATGGGCATAACTGCGTTTCGATAAAGCTTTATAGACACAAAGGGGGGTCACTAAAATTTGAATTTCATGTACTTTAAATAAGCCATAAGTACTATGCTTGACTTTTTTTAACCATTCCAAAATGCAGACATCATTCTTAGCTTGTGAGCCATACAAAAACAGACAGTGGGCCAGGCTTTGTTTGGCTTTTATAGTTTCCCAACTCTTTTTTGTTGTTGTTGTTGCTGTCTTGGTTTTTTGAGATAGGGTCTCACTATGTATTCCAAGCCAGCCTTGAACTCACTATGGAGCCCAGGCTGGCCTTGAACTTGAGGAAATCCTCCTGCCTCATCTTCCCAAGTGCTGGGATTACAGATGAGCACCACCATGCTCAGTTTAGAGTTCCCTAACTCTCAATGTAGGATATAATTTAGTATTTAGCAGGGTGGTTCAGATCCAAAGATGATGAAATAGGAAATGCAGGGAAAAAGAAATATCATTAAAATCCTTTCATAATAAGTCAAAACTTAAGCTGAATCTGGAAGATAGTAGAAGCTGGAAAATAAAACAAAGAAAAGCTATTTCTGGTCAGCAATGGCACAATCCGAGAGATAAACGGAGTGTGATAGTTTGCCAGTGATGAGATTACCCTAAGTACAGCAGATAGCCTTCATTATTCAACTGCTGGAGATACACATGTGGACGTAAATTTGAACAGATAAAATGTAAACACTGCTTCTCTTCTTTATTCTAGCCTCATAAGATTGCTTCTAGAAAAATACTGAACTCTCTTTCAGCCTCCGAGACTCTTAAATTCTCTTTCAGAATTTTCTTCTCTGTGCTTCTTTGATGTTTATTCTGGATGAGTTACTCAGATTTGTTTTTTATTAATTCTTGTTCTCCATTGTGTCTAATCTACTGTGTAATGCTTCCATTGAGGTTTTAGTACCAATAGCTATATGTATTTCTAAAATTCCAGTTTTTCCCAAATCCTTATCTAGTTTCATACTGTCCTATTCTTGAAATACATTTTAATAATTTCATTTTTCTTTTTAAACAAATTAAGCACAACTCAGTGTATTTTAAATTGTTTTATTAATCCCTGGTTTTTAAAGCGTTGATCTTCTAGGTTTGCTGCTCATGATTTGTTTCCTTGGTTTATAAGTTTTTTTTATAAAGAACAAGAGTTTTTACCCTTATTCATGAGACCCTTATGCTCAAGATTATGAAAACATTCCTACAAAGTGGTTTTGCATTTGCCCCTGCTTAGCCTGCAGGAGTTCTACCCACTCCATAACAGTTTCTACACTAACTTCTTAGCCTACCTCCATACAGGTGGTATAAATTTGGGTCTTACAATCACAGAGAGTGGAGGGTTGATATTTATGAGTGTCTCCTTCCTCATTCATGGCCTCTTAGCATGTGGCAGGCTTCCCTGACACTCCCTGGGCCGGTGTTTGTAGTTTTCCTGGTCCTTTGTCATAAAGGATGTGGAGGCTCCGTTTTCACACCTCTCCTCACTCAGGATTGAGCTGCATTTCCTGTCCCAGCAGCGGCACCACAACTTCTGCCCCTGCCCAAAGGCCCATGGGTCTCCTCTGTCTAGATACATTTGAGTTTGGTTATATATTTTACACATTATTTATTATAAAAACTGTATTTTATCTGTTATTTCTGTACTTTGAGGGCAAAGGGAATGTTAACATTCACTTCCATCTAATGAGTTACCTGAAAAACCAGTGTTTTAATTTTTAAGATAAGGAGATAAATGTATATGAAGACTGTAATGGTTGATACATTGTGTCAACTTGAGAAGTTTAAGTGACTCCGCAGGGGGCCAGGGTCCTCACTTTGTAAACATCCTCAGCCTGTGCAAGAGGAGGGCAGGGAGATGGTGTGAATGCTACACCCGTTCTGGGGGTGCTGGCCTGCTTACAGCATAAGGAAGGAAAAGAGGCTTGCTCTCCCTCCCCGTTTTTGCTCTTGTTGCTTTTGCTGTCTTCTGTCCCCTTGAACAGGTTGCCCCTGTGCCATGCAACCCTGCATTGGAGCCAGCCGATTACGGACTGAAACCTCCACAAACTGTGAGCTAAATAAACCTTTCCTTCCTTAGTTTTGGGCGTCAGGTATTTTGTCCCAGCAACAAGGGAAAAGTAACCAGGACAAAGACCTAGAGGTTGTGATTTTAAATGTGGGGAGGAAGAGCGTAAAGATTCTAAAAAGGTAGGACGATCGGATTGCTCCGGAGACATTGAAGACTGACAGTTTTCTCTATACAGATGTTTTATTTGTATTTTTTACTTTTTATTTTGAAATAATTTTACATTTACAGAAGATTTGTAAAGATAGTACAGAATTTCCATATACTATCTACTCAGCTTCTTCTAATATTATCTTATATGACCATGGTATAATGATCAAAAGTAAGAAATTAACACTGGTACAATATCGTTAAATTATAGATTTTATCCAGATTTTACCACATTTTCACTAATATCTTTTTCCTGTTTCTGCATCCAATCCAGCATTCTACACTGTGTTTAGCTGTGCTCCTTAGTCTTTTTTAACCTCAGACAGTCCCAGTGTTTATTATTGTCTTTCATGACATTCTTTTAATTTTTATTTTTTGCAGTGCTGGGGTCCTACTACTGAGATGCATCCCCAGCCCTTCATAACTTTTTTTTTTTTTTTCTTAAGACAGGGTCTCACTATGTAGTTCAGGCTGGCCTTGAACTCACTATGTAGTCAAGGCTGGCATTGCATTTGCAGCAGTCCTCCTGCTTCAGCCTCCCAAGTACTGGGATTACAGGCATGCGCCACTATGCCTGCGTACAACATTCTTGATGAATATCTGTCAGGCATTTAATAAAATACTCCACAGTTTGCATTTGTTTGGTGTTTTCTCATGATCAGAGCGTGGTTATGACTAATGGGAAAGATTCCACAGAAGTGAGATGCCCTTTGAGTGCACTGTATCAGGGGTCTGTGTTAGTAGGTCTTGTTAAGGGTGATGTTAACCTTGATCCCTTGGTTAAAGTGGTATCCACTGTGGTTTTTAATTATTGTAAAGTTATTTTGTTTCCCCTTTGTAAACAAAAAAGATTTAGGGGGAAATACAATGAGGCTATCTCATGTTCATTTGTTCCATGAACTTCTGCCCACTAATTTAAGCATGCACAGGCTGACGCTCCCTGCCAGAATTTCTACCAATGTTATGATGGTCTAATGATGATTTTCTATTTCCTCCTTTCCTTTTACCTTACGAATTGGAATTTTTCTGTAAGGAGTCATCCTTTCTCAACCATTTTTTCAATTACTTATTTATATCAGTATAGACTTATTTGATTTTGTTTCATATTCCAATATCTTATTTTGTTGCTGAACTTGTTCTAGTTTTGGCTGTTGAGAGCTCTCGTAGGTTGGCTCCTGTGTGCCCCTCTTTACTGAGCTGGGTATATTTCCTTATATATATTATAAGATACTGTAGGTTTATCTGTATTATTCCTCCCCCAGACCAAGACTCAATCACTTTTCCAATGAGCTCTGTGGATGTTTTAAACCATAGTGGCGCATAGTTTAAAACCCTTTACTCTTATCCACAGGATGAAAACAGAATCAGAAGAAACTGCAAGGACCTAAGAAGAAGTCCAAACTTCAGAGACTGAACAGAGAAGTGTTTTGGAGCCAATGAAGGAAAAAGAGGAGTCATTAAAGACATAAGACGAAACCCAGAGCATGTTGTTGCAAAGTCAAGAGAAGACAGTCCTCAGCTGTAACTTCAGGGTGCCCTTGTTGGCTCTTCCGTGATCCCTGTTACCTTTGTCTCACCATTCGCTCCTCGGGAAAACTGGAACCTTCCAGCCAGATGTCCTTTTTGTCCTGGGCTAACCAAATCCCTGACTGCCTGAACTTCTGTAAACATAGCCACAACTAACACTCAGCCTATGCACTTTTCCTTTACCTCTCCAATTCAGTGAAATATTTCTTTCCTCTTCTCCCACACTCAAACCTCTCTCATCTTTCCAAAGACAGGGCAAGTTGCTTTTTCTTCAATCTTTTCCCAAAATGCCAGCCTACATTTATCCTTTTCTTCTATCCATGGTTCTTATCTTTTCAGTTTAGAACTTGGATTACATTCATTTTTTAAATTTTTCTATTTGTTTCATGTTATTTATTTCTCAGCAATACTGTAGTTCCTTCAGGTCAGAGACCATACTACATACTCTCTGATACATTCAGTAGTTAATAATATGTAACTATTAATAGAAATGTAATATTATTATTTCAGTTTAGCATTCATATCAACAAATCAACCACTATAGTCATCAAAGAAATAGCTGCATACTGGGAAGATTCCAGGAGTTATCTTATCTATGCAAGAATGTTAAAACCTACTCTTTAATATACAAAGTTGGAATAGCTAGGCAAATGGTTTATGACTTTGTAGTATTCCAAGAAAATGTAACCCTGAGCCACAGCAATTATTTTTCACCAGAAAATAATTCATCAGTATATTCACAGATTATCTATTAAGTAAGTCACTACGATATTTCATGGGACAATTTTTTGCTTTGTTTTAGAACATCTACCTGGTCTATTTCTGTTTCCATGTTCAATTACCTGTTTTTAAATTATTAGTATATAAAGCTATTGAATTTCAAAGGACAATGGGAGGATATTAATGGAATTCATTTTTTAAAAAATTCAGTTTTCCTTATTAAAAACATAATACTTATTTGTTGAAAAGTCAAGAAGTTGTAGATAAGCAAAAAGAAAATAACCCGAACACTTAAAACCAGATACTGTTAACATTTATTTTATTACACACTATATGCATATATAAAATATGTGCATGTGTATGTGGGTATGAGATGATTTTATACACACAGATTACTTTGTAACTTACTGTTTTGGCTGTGTGTTTAGTATCTTCCTACACTATTAACATTATTAAATATTTGTCTGCTATTGCTTGTGGCAGTGAAAAAATTTCAGATTATATGTATCATAACTTATTAAACTAGTCCTTATGTTTGAATGTTAATTAGGGTGTGTCCGAATTTCATCAATATATGTTGTGCTGAGATGAATATTCTTATGCTTAATTGTGAGCACACCTGTAATTATTTCTTTAGCACAAATTCCTAAACCTGAGTGTCTATGTATGCAGAGCTTCATGCAGATTTTTTTAATGACCATTGTCCACCTTCCCATAAAGGTTATGTTAATCTATTATCCAAATCATTGGTGGTTAAAGCAATTTTCAAACAATACATCATTTTATATTTTTAAAAGAATCACAGAGCCCACTAAAGAGTCTCTAAAAAGATGATAAAATAAAGCTACACCAGGGCTGGGGATTTAGCTCAGTGGTGCAGCGCCTGCCTGGCAAGCATGAGGTCCTGAGTTCAATTCCCAGTAACCCCCCCAAAAAAAGCTACACTGACTTTTTTCTATTATGGAAATGTTCTTTTCCCCTACAACTTTTATTAATTTTTAAATAATTTGGTTCCTGATATAAAAATGCAAAACAATATGCATTTTCTAGTGTGAGTTGCAAGGAAAGCAAAAGGTCATCTGAAGTAATGTAGTCCAAGGGATCATGGCTGCAGCTAAGAACAATAATGCAATAATGCAATTTATTAATCAGGTTTCTATTTATAAATTTCTTCTTTTTTATTTATAAATTGCTTCTTAAGAACAGTTATTTTGGGCCAGTGAGACGGCTCAGCGGCTTAAGCGCCTGCCTTGCAAGCGCGAAGGCCCGTGTTCGACTCCCGGAACCCACATACGAAAAAGGGGCCGGTGATATCGCTCAGCGGCACAGGTGCCTGTTGGCGCGTGAGGTCCTGAGGTCGTCCCCCCGGTACCCACAAAAAAAAAAAAAAAGAACAGTTATTTTTAAGTAAGTTTTCCTGTTTTCTTTGTATTATTAGTATATCTGACTTAAACTAATATTTTACACTTCATTTGAGATTTGCCAATTTTTCTTTAAAAAAAGAATCAAGACCAGGCAACACTGTCATGTACATAAACTTACGATTGAGAGACTGTTGGTACCTTTAAAATAGGAATAATGACTTTTCCCAGTAAAAATGTTATCACTGGTTATTTATTTATACTTGTATTTATCGACAAACTCAGCTTTACACAAAGAATTTAAGAGCATAATTTACATTTTAAATGACAGAATAACAAATAAAATATTAGGCCAGACCCATTATTTTAAAAAGACCAAGTCCAACAAAAAGAAAAATACAAATATGTAGACATATTAGCAATGTTTAAATTTCAAACTTGATCTCATGAATGACTTATTATTTGAGACATAAGTCTTCACTGCTATGCTGTATATACATGTTGGATTACCTCACATAAAATATGATAATTTAAAACTTTGTAATTACTAATATTTATTTCAAGAGAAATATGAATTTGAGTACTTAAAAGAAACAAGTAACCAGTATGTACACTTCTCATTTCTATTGATAAAATCAGAAGAACGACATAGGTTAAGATAACTTTCAAACAAGTTTTCAAACAATACATATCAGGCTGCAGTTTAAAAAAAGTAGCTCCCTTAACCATCAAAGATATAAAAGGTAAAGGATAAAAATCAACCTATTGTTTTTTTCTACTCGCCTAACATCACTCATGGGTGACTGAATCTACAAGTTTGCTTTAAATTGAATATCCCTTTAGAATAATACTGTATTCTTAAAAGGAGATGAAGATGGCATCTAGGAAAAAAGAAACATTTTAGTGATTCCTGAAGAGATGCTGAGAAAGCCAAAGATCTCTTAAGCAGTCTGTTAGGCAGTGGCCACGGCACAAGGAAAAACTATTGCTAAACATGACCGTGCCCACCAGGAAGCAGGGGTCTGCACACATAATTTCATTTTGTTATCTGTAATATTATTAATATTTTCTGCAAGTTGGACAATATATATTTGGAAAACCAGCAATGTTGCTTCTTAACCAAAGAAATATAAGGTAAAAGAACTGATAAATAATTACCAAAATTAGGTCTACTTTGGCCAAGACCATCACAATATGAATATATCACATATAAGATTTCCAGAGTTATCTATAGGCCTTGCCAGTGAGCAAGACTAGGGCTTCTACAAAAAGTCTGCACAATTTAAATGCTATGACAATGGCTCTGAAAATGCATGCGGTGCTTTGGAATTTTCTAACAATATAGACTAAACATACACTACCCATATATAGCACTTTATTCTCTGCCTGTGATATTCTAAATTCTAAAATGTTTTTCTAGCTTAAATCTTTGCAAGTTCTCTTTTTGTTTTGTACATTAAGAGTATGCATTGAAAAAGTGATATATTATTTTCCAGAGAGCATAATCATTAGAAACTTCTGGAGGAAGGAACAGATTTATATAAATTAGCACTCTGCAACTCAGTAATTCTGAGAGTTCCTTCTTTATGGGAACTGTTGAATTTTCCTCTCTAGGGAAGGATATGACTAGATACAATGATTCTTGTTAGGAACTTAAAATTAAACTTCAAAAGCAGCTGCAGTTAAACACAGTGAATCCTGGGTAGCCCATCTTTGACTCCCTTCCATCTCAACATGAGTAATAATGTCAGGTTTTGATTAATGTGTTTCTTCTTTGTCAACTTGTTCATTTGGTTTCTAGTCTCACAGAAGTACATACTGTTTATTTCCTGTTTTTTAAACCTCTGACCAGGAAGTGCTTTTCTTTTGCTGACTGTACAGAGGGGAGAGGAGATGCCTCAGAGAGTCCTAAATTCTTCCCATTCACAGAACAGCAGCCTGGTGTCATCTTGTTAGAGAATCAGAATATTGGGACCTATCCCAAAACTTTTGAGTCTGAATCTGCCCTTTTTTTTTTTTTTTTGGTACCAGGAATCGAACTCAGGACCTTGTGCTTGCCAGGTAGGTGCTGTGCCTTTGAGCTATATCTCCGGCCCTGAATCTGCCTTGAAACAAGATCCTCCACAGATGCAAATACAAATCAAAGTTTAAGCAGCACTGTCCTATAGCAACTTTAGTCTTCCATGTTCAAGTATTTTCTTCCTGTCTGTCCTCCTGTGTGGAAGGACATGTAGCTATGTGAACACTGACCCATTTTCAGAGACAGGAAATAGAGGTGAGGCTTTTAGTTTACTTTAATCTACTTTCTGGGTATATAGCCACCTGCATTTTCTGGAGACATTCACCTTCACAAAGGGGGAGTAGGACTGTTACAGCAAGACTGTAAAGAAAAAAGGAAAGAAAGAGTTAAGGTTCAGCCTAAATAGAATGTTTTAGTCTTCAGAAAGATTTTTTAAAAACTTGAAAATCAGGATTTATTATAAGAAAGGGTCTTTATTTTTATATAGGGCCCCATTAAGTTGCCCAGGCTACCCTTGAATTTGCAATCCCCCTGCCTCGGCCTTCTCAGTAGATAGTATTATATGTGTGAGTCATTGTGTTTAGTGAGGAAAAAAATATGTTTCTACCATTCCTATCTTTCCCTCTATGCAGATCATAAATTTTTTCACAGGACAGATATTATGGTTTTAGTTCTCCCTCTCTGCTCCACACATACCAATTCCCTGCTCCCTGCTGCTTTATGACATCTAGGTAGGCATAGGGTAGTGGTGGCAAACCTATGGCACGTGTGCTGTAGCAGGCTATTTGTATCACTGAAAGCTCTAAAAGGTTCGCCATCACTGGTACAGGTGACAGGAGGCCATTGGGCTAGAGGCTCATTTTCCCAGATGAACGCCCTAGGCAGTAGTGTGAAAGCAAACGTTTAACAACTACCTTGGGGTGGGGGTAAGGAGGGTGGAGCCCTGGTTTGTAATGCTTGCCAAACCCTATGATGTAAATACTCCCACCTTGGCTGATTTCAAGCTCCCAAAGTGATGTCACTGAAAGTAGAGTAGGGAAGAGCCACATGGTGGTATACCACTATGTAGTATTTCCAAATACATAGTAGTAAAATGTAGAACAATAAATGGGAAGTGATGATTTTTGAATGTTTATTAGCTCTGTTTTAAATATAATTTGTTTAAATTTAAGTTTGTGTCATTTAATTTTTAATAATGGCTATGTTTTAATAATGGCTAACAACTGGCGGGCAAAATTCCTAAAAAATTAATAATCGGTTAATGCATAGCTCTGCATTCAGCACTCCACAGCATCCAGAAAACTCTGCTCCTTTGGCCCAGCACCATATCCCATGGCACAGAGGTATCATATAGAACCTAGAAAGTGTTCCTGTCTCATCGTGGCCTGTGTGTAGGAAGTGGGGCCCCAGGGGTTTCTCATTTCCTCGTGAAGAATGAGGGTGATGGCCAGAGCTCCAAGGGAACAGAGGCCCTGGGACCTCTTTGATATCAGTGATATGTTCAGGACTATGGCAGTAATGGTAAAGGCCAGCACAGACCATCCCAAAAGATCAGGTGGAACCTGATTACATTTCAGTGGTCCCAATTCCAGGGAGAAGACAAATTCAGAGGAGTGTTCATGATTCACAGATGCCACCAGGATTCCAGACCCCCATCACATAACCAAATGCTCTATGGGCAGTGAGAAGCAACAGGGAGGTAAGGAATCTGAGGAAGGCTATGTATTTTCCTGGGTTATCCATAACATGTTACTCAGCGTGGTCCAAGGATCAGTGCCAGTTCCCAAACTGCTACTGGTCTGAGGTGAGACAAATAGAGATGGGAGTTCATGTTTAGAAATTTTAGCTTTGATGTTGCCATGACATCCTAGTGTTTGAACACTGGACTTTTCTTGTTGAACGGGATATAGTCCAGTTTAGGTGTGTTGAACTGGCAAGGCCAGTTGCTTGTGGCAGAAGCTAAATACTGGTGATGTGATAAAGGACTATGTATTTGGTGGATAAATGACTGGAAAAATCAATCAGTTGGACACCATTAATCTAAAAATGCTTTAAAACCATCACCTTTGGATGGGAACTAAACTCTGATTAGTCTGAATCAGAAGTTCTCAAAGTGTGGTCTGTGGACCAACAAAAGCAGCATTACTTGAGAACTTACTAGAAATGTAAATTCTAGGGCCCCACCCTATATGTACTAAATTAGGAACTGTAAAAAGGGGAGTTGGCCCAGCAATCTTCGTTTTAACAAGCCTTCCAAGTGACTCTGATGCGTGTTCGAATTTAAGAACCACTAGATTAAATTTACCACATTCTTAAAAGTAAAAGAATTATGTTCAAGGTAGAGGAGAATGAAACAGCATTATGTGTAAATTACCCAAGCTACACTGTAAAACTGGAGCCCCTGAAGAAGGCAAGACTAGGTAAAGAAAAGAAAGAAAACTAAACTTTGCACATCTGAATCATATGCAAGTAAGCAAGGCAAGATGGTAAAGTTGAACACTTTCAGGAGGCAATCGTTTTTTATTTTTCTCTACAAACTTACACCTACTACTGTGGCTCCACATTTCCAAGCATAAACCATTTCCCAGCCCACATCAGACTAGAACTCGTAAAAACAGGGTCATGGTATTAGTAACAGAAGGATAGTTTTGTAACTTTATGCTCACCACACAATTGCTGGGCTTCCGGCTTTCCTTACATTCTATGCGATCGATCGATCACTCCTATGAACAGTTCGGAGGCCCACTCCTCGCTAATTTGTGTCATCCTTCCTTCTTTTTCTCTGCTTTGGCTCTTCTCCATTCCTGGTGCCCCTTTCTGGTGCTTCTGCCCCTCCAGTTAAGACTGGTTTTAGCTTAGAGTATGTTTGACCCTGGATACTGGCCATATTATAACTAAAAAGAAATTCTCTTTTCTATCCACCTGTGCTACGGTATCTTTCTGGGGGACGCTAACCAGGGCTCACAGTATCTTCTAAGGCAGTCATTCGCAAACTCTAAAGTACACAGCACAAATCACTCAGGGATTGCTAATAAGTTCGCAAGTAATGCTGCTTTTATCGGTCCACGAACCACACGTTACTGTGCAGATCCTGACTGATCAAGTTACAGTAGGGCCTGTGTATCTGCATTTCTACAAGAACCCAAATGAATCCTATGCCGATACTTTGGTGTTTATGTTTTTGTTTTTGTTTTGTTTTTTAAAGAGGAAAAAAAACAATAAAAAAATGATACAGAATTCCATAACAATAAAATAGGAAATTAACAATGGCTAATATATTGCGCATTGTTACATTCGAAGTAGTTGCTCAGATTACAAGATATAGGCATGCAAAATTGATCAAACAATATAAGCACAAATCATTCTTTTCAGTGAACTAAAAATTAGTAGTATAATTATCTTAGCTATCTTGTATATATATACATATTGTTTTCTTTTCCCTTCCTTCTTTTCTCCTGTCCCCTTCCCAGTTGTTCTTTCCTTTTGAGCACTTTCTTCCCCTTTCACAATATCTAGTGTAGATTTTGGATCTTATTTACTCTTTCAGTTTCTTTCTTTTTTTTTTTTTTTTGGTACCAGGAATCGAACTCAGGTCCTCACGCTTGCCAGGCATTTGCTGTGCCGCTAAGCTACATCCCCGGCCCCTCTTTCAGTTTCTTACACTAGGGAGAAAATACAATGTTTACATATGTGAGTCTGATTTATTTCACTTATGAGTATGGTCTCAAGTTGCATCCATTTACCTATAAAAGCTTTGAGTTTATCCTTCTTTATAGCTGAGTGGTACTCCATTGTATAAAAAGACCACATCTTTTTTTATCCATTCCTTGGTTGATGGGCATTTGGGTTGTTTCCAAGATTTAGCTATTACAAATTGTGCTGCTATAAACATGGGTGTGCATATATCGCTGTGGTATGATGTTTTTAATTCTTCTGGGAAAATATCCAGAAGAGGAATAGCTGGGTGGAATAGGACTTCTAATCCCAGTTTTTTGAGGAATATCCATACTGATTTCCACAGTGGTTGCACCAGTCTGCACTCCCACCAACAGTGGAGAAGGGTTCCTTTTCCCCACAGCCCCGTCAGCATTTGTTATTGGTTGATTTCTTGATGATAGCCATTCTTTCTGGAGTGAGATGGAATCTCAGTGTTGTTTTAATTTGTATCTCTTAGGGGCCGAGAATATAGCTCGGTGGTACAAGTGCCTGCCTGGCAAGTGCAAGGTCCTGAGTTTGATTCCCGGCACCAGGAAAAAAAAAAAAATTTGCATCTCTTGAATGACCAACGATTTGAACATTTTTTCATATATTTATTTGCCATTTGTATTTCTTCATCTGAGAAGTGCGTATTCATCTCACATGCCCATTTTTGGACTGGGTCTTTGGATTTGGTGATTTTTTTCAATTCTTTCTATGTTCTAGATAGAAGTCCTTTGTCTGAGGGACAGTTCCTATGCTGATACTTTGTATACAGTATTTTCAGGAGCAAGCTTGAGAGCAGTGATTTTTCTACTTTTACCCTGCCTTGTCCCCAGGTGTCAGAGAAGAGTGGGCATAGTATGGGGGTAAACAATCGTCCTACTCTGATGAGGGCTGTCCTGCAATCTGTGTCACAGGATACTCCTTTCTTGAGAACTAACCAGGATGCCTGTCATTCTACCAGTCTGGATTGGCCATCCAAACAATCTGAACAGCTCATATTCTGTTTTCCTTGTGGCCCTGCCCATCCCCTCCCCAACTGACTTACTGTGCCTTTGTGTCTTGACTCTCTTTTGCTTAGGATAAATATTTCCCTTGAAGCTCTTCCTCCAGGACACAAAGTCTCCTTTGGCAGATATGTATATCTCAGACCTGAAGACATAGCTGTGTTTATGTATAGCCAGTGCAGTTGGTCTAATCTTAGAGCCGTCTGCTTGAATTGGTTTGGATGGCTCTTTCTTCACATTTGACCAAAACGAAAAGACATTTACTCCCCTCTCCACAGAGAGGTTAGGGCCATGCTTGACAGTTTACTATCATATTTCCACACAGTCACTCTTGTCCTGCCTGGTCTCTGCAGATCAAGTGCATTCCCTAGTAGCAGGGAGCAATGCCTCCTCTGCTTTGCTTATGTGATTATGTGGATATTATCCAGAATAAAAAAATTATTTTCAAATTTGTAGCTTGACAATACAGTATGTTTTCTAATATTTCCAACTGTCCTTTCTATGTTGAAGTTAGAAAATCTTTTAGGCACAACCTCCTGCTCCAACATCCTAGAAACATTAACTCTGATTATATCCATACATAGTTGAAAACACTAGCATGGAATTTACAGCAGAAAATCTTCCAAATTCCCCACATTAGAACACAGTGGTGGTTCTCAAACTTTTATGATACGTCAGGATGACCCAGAGAGATTGTTAAAAACAAGATTGCTAGCTGGGCGTGGAGGTGCATACCTGCAATCCCAGCACTCAGGGAGCCTGAAGCAAAGACACGGCAAGTTCAAACTCAGCCTGAACAACTTAGTGCCTTAGTAAGACTTTAGTTCAAAATAAAAAGTAAAAAGGCTGGGTACGTAGCTCAGTGTGAAGGCCCTAGGTTTGATCCCTAGTCTGGAGGAAAAAGAAAAAAAAAAGCATAGGTTGCTGGCCCCGCACTGAGATTCAGATTCAGCAGATCTTGAGTAGAGATACAGGAGAAAGATTCTGCATTTCTGACCAGTTTCTAGGTGACACTGATTTTGCTGATCAGTGGACCACACTAACCAAGTGGACCCTTCCAGTCAGCCCCATTCACAGTCCTGACTCCCAGCTCTAGTCCATGCTTCCAAGAACTCCCCATTTCCTGTCTCTATGGCATGCCTTCCTCCCACATGCCTTTGTTTCGTTCATTTATTCACTCACTTGCAGATTCATTCAATCAGTGGTTCATTATTTCACCAACATTTTTAAAAGACCAAAGGCCATCAAGAGGCCTATGATACAAGGAAGGAAAGAAAAGAATACCTTTTTCATCTACAGAGTGCTTCATGGTTTCCAAAGCGCTTCTACATGCAAGGTCCAGTATGATCTTCTCCAGAGTCCTAGAGGGCTGACAGGGTAGGGTTTATTTTATACCTCTCACAAATGAAAAGATGTATGGTCAGGGAGAAGCAGCTCTTCCAGAGTATGGGCAGGGAGAAGCCAACTCACCATTCTAGGCCTAGCCAATGTTTTCCCACCCAGTCCCAACTTCAGTCTTGGCTCACTGTATTTTCCTTTTGCTGTCCCAATTATGCCTTTTCTCTAAAGCCCAAATATTGCTTCCTCCATGAAACTTCCCTGGTAATGCTAGTTAAAATAATTTTTCCTGCTTACAGTACTTTATTTTTTCTACTGGCATTTTTATAACTTTCCTTTCTAGATTCCATCTTCCTTGAGAATAGAACCAACATCTGACTCTCTTTTTTATGTCGCATTGCACCATTCTGAGTTTATAGTAGAGACCCAATGGAGTGCTGAGAAATGAATGAAGGAATGAAAGATGAAGTGATGAAATTTTCACTTTTTTTCCAAGTCATTACTTTTATTCATAGATTACTTTAGATATATTTAAAGACAAAAGCAGAGTTTGTATTACCCTTTTTCATTCTTAAATAAATGGAGGTGAGGAAGACTAGCGTTAAGTGCTTACTGTGTGCCAAATGTTTTATATTATTACAACTTCTCCTTATAACCTACTAGATAAATAATAGATAAACACTACGGTTCACATTTCCAAGTGTAGGTTCTAAAGCTCAGAACTATTTAGCAACTTCGCATAGTTCAGACACTGAAGGCGTGCTGAAGAGGGCAACCCCAATTCCATTTAACCTCATATGGCAACATGAAATCATATCTAATTATATTCTGACAATAAGAATTTGTTCAGTACCTGCCAATGTAAGAAATTAATTCATGTTCATATGTGAATATAATTACAATAATCTTGAGATCACCTTTTGGTAACGTTGCTTCTCACCTTGTTACTACTGCTTATCATCGATTCCCCAGTGGATGTTGAATCTTTTACTCCATTCTTTCAAGAAGGGAAAGGAATTTCATTATTCCCATACTCTTTTTCTGGCCTTCATATGACCAGTTATCATTGGTTATGAAATGTTGGCCTGAGACTTAGATGGTAAATCTGCCTTTACCAGTGGAATTGTGTCATAACAGAATGTGCCTGTTAGAAAACAGTGTAAAAGGCTGGGGGAAATTTTGGAAGGTTATAAACACACCCCGAAATTCCTCATGAATAATTTTCAAAGGAATAAAAATTAAAGAAAAATGGAACACTTAAGTCATTAAGGCAACATATTAAACATTTACCATATAATAGAACTGAGAATGTTAGGGAATTTAACCAAAAAAACTTTGCCAGTAAATGTCAGATAGATTTGATAGTGGCAGTTAAGTACCAGACAGCATAGTGAAATGGTGACTTACCTAGGAGACTTCACGGGAGTTCTGCAACTAAACTTAACAGAGACCTGCAACATCCTGAGAAACCAACACATGCACAAGGGTGACGGTTCTCACCAAACTATGAAATAACAATGTGTATCCCTTCCTCTTATAGGTATTGCAATACTCCACCTGGTTGACACCTATCAGTTTAGTTGGTAGGGGTTATTACAAGGTCTTAGCATTCATTAGCCATTAAGACAGCTCATCATAAATACTGGCATCATAACATTTAAAAATACCTGTAATTTTTACAATTTTAATAAAATGATTTCAAGAAATGAGGAAATTCTACCAAAAGCTTCCACAGGTTTTAGATCTGTCAGGTGGGGATAAAAAAAAAGTTTTAAGCACTTTTTTCAGGCCCCCTGGGAGGGTCAATTGAGAAAAAGTAAATTCACAGCAAATGTCCTGCTCCTTAAATAGCTTTCTATTGTTATTCAGCCTGTCAGATCAGGGAGCTGATGAAAAGTCATGTATCTACAGATAGGTAGAAGTGGTGAAGTAAGTATTTTCTCTAATTCACTACCCATGATGCTAATGCAATACAACCCTCAATGGGCAGTTTCAATCACTCATGTATGTGGGCTCAGATATGAGACATGAGCAGGTAGCATGGGCCTCTTTTGTTTTTTCTCTTTTTTTGAGACAGGGTCTCCCTGTTCAGGCTGGCCTTGAACTCACAGCAATCCTCCCACCTCAGCCTCCCGAGTGCTGGGATTATAGGTAAATACCACCACGCCCGGTTTAGCCTGAGTTTCTTGAATGTAAAAAATACATCACATTTTTTATTTCTATAACTATTTCTTAGAAAAGTTCAAAAGCAACACTTCAACTAATGGTAGATTGGTTCCTAGAAACCTCTGTACTGGGGAATTCGTAGTAAAGATGAATTAAAATACATATATAGAAAGAAAACTTTTGCTAATGCGTGTGTCTACCTGAGCACCAGCTGGGGGGTGTGCGTGTGTCATTTTGCCTGGTTGCCAAGGAGCACCAAAACAATGAGGTGTGCTTGTAAAATAGCAATAACAACAACAAAATAATTTATGCTTGCATAAATTGTGCCAGACAATTTCTAAGTAATATTTTAGCGTAGATTTACTTCTCACAATCACGTTTACTGGGTAGTTACCATCATAACACTCATTTTACAGTATTTACTTAGAAACAAAAGTTCAGTTACTTGCCCAAGGTCACATACCTAATAGACGATAGCCCAGGCAGTCTGGCTCCTGCCTGCACTTGCTCAATGTACTCTACTCCTTTTTAATGCACAATAATATATTTTTCCAATACAAGAAATGCACATTACTAAAATTTTGAGAAAATGAGAAAAGAAAAATTTTAGTGCTACTAACCTTAACCTCATACCTTAACCTCATATAATTGCGGATAGTCTGTTGAGATACTTACTTTCACATTTTATACATATTTTTCAATTTGTAGCTCTGACTTTGATTTTTTTTCTCTTTATATCTTAAATACTTCCCATGCTATTAAAGGGTTTAGAATGTTCATTTTTAACACCTGCAGAATATTACATAGACTGGGTATACCGTGCTTACTTAGCAAGTGTAGAGTTGCTAGCTACTTAGGTGCTACAAATGCCTGCAGCAGGTCAAAGCGCACATGGTGCCAGAGAGCCCAGTTCAAATCTTGCTCCTCTACTCACAAGCTATATAATCTCAGCATGCTACTTGACCTCTCAATGTTTTAGTTTTTTTCATCTGTAAAATGAGTGTAGTAATAGTAATTACCACCTGGGGTTGTGAGGATTAACTGCATTAATTGAAATGAAGCACTTAAAACATTGTCTGCAAGTAGTCATTACTATAATAAATAGTATGTTAGTGACCATCTTCATCCCTCCTGATGATATACTCCCAGAAATGAGAGCATTAGGTCAGAAGACATTCAGTATTTTTTTGTTCAAATAATCGATTTATGTTGCTAAAGTATTTCCCAAATAGTACTGTATAGATTTGTATACCAACAGTTCTATAAGAATAAGCCATTTTCCAATGCACTAAATTTTCTACTGCTTTGCTGCTTTGTCTTCCGGTTTACTGACACGTTCTTTTTTTTTTTTTTTTTTTGTGGGTACCGGGGGGGTCGACCTCAGGACCTCGCGCGCCAGCAGGCGCCCGTGCCGCTGAGCGATATCACAGGCCCCTTTTTCGTATGTGGGTTCCAGGAGTCAAACTCGGGCCCTCGCGCTTGCCGGACAGGCGCTTAAGCCGCTGAGCCATCTCACCGGCCCGACTGACACGTTCTTTAACTGTTTCTAATGTGTTCAATTTCCATGTGTTTAATATAGTTACCATTAATCATTAAAACTTTCTTTTTATCCAACATCCTTAATTTAGTATTACTAATACGTTAAAGTCTGTTACTCCTATACTTGGATCTCTTTTAGGTCTGTTTTTGGACATTAAACTTATACTTGGGTATGTATCAAATGCCAAACACTGTATGGAAAATGGAAGATCTTATCTTTATCAAAAAAGTTACATAAGTAAAATCTCTTAGATTCCCTGCTTTCTGGTTTCTTCACCTCTCAAGCTCTCTCCAGTGCATTTAAACAAAATGCCTTTAAAGAAATGTTTGCTAGATTTCATTCAGCTTTTCCACTTTTTCTTGGAGCATGAGTTAATTTAAATGCAATAGCTAGGAGTGTAAGTGCTTGACATTAATTTTTAAGTAAATGATTAAACCTAAATATGCTATTTTGCTTTAATGTATATTTACTATTAAGGCTGGACATTTTCCTGCATTTGTAAATATATTTCATCTTTTGTGAAATGTGATTCTATTCTGATGTGTACTGGTTAAATGCAATTCTATTCATACCATATACACTGGTTGGGTATGAATTTATATAACTACATATAACAAACCTATTAACCCTTTCTATTATGTTCAAACAACTGCACCTAGGTAACTGTTTGCTTGTATGATTGTTTTTAAATACAATCAAATGTGTTTTATTGTTCACTTTGCAATTTGTTACAACATTCTAAGCTTATAAAATAGGTCCTTCAAGTTTCTATAGTTTGAGTTTTAGTAATTTATTTTATGTGGACAAATGTAAATTTTTTTTTCAAATTAATCAGAACATCTTTCTTTTTTCTTTCTTCCTTCCTCTCTTTCTTTCTTTCTTTCTTTCTTTCTTTCTTTCTTTCTTTCTTTCTTTCTCTTTCTTTCTTTTTCTTTGAGACAGGGTCTTGCTATGTAGTTCAGGCTGGTTTTGAACTCACTATGTAGCCCAGGCTGGTCTCAAACTCACCGTGATCTTCCTGCCTCAGCCTCCCAAGTGCTGGGATTACAGGCATCCACCACCATTCCTGGTAATCAGAATGTATATTGCAAAATATTTTCCTTCTGATTGCTTTGTGCTTTTGCCATTATCAAATATTCCATTCTTATATAAAATTTATTTTGACCACATACTTTGCCTCATTAATCTATTTAATGCCACATGATTTTAATTATAACTTTATAATAAATTTTAAAATATGAAAGAATAGTCTCTCCTTATTACTCTTCCTTCTCAAAACTGAGTTTTGCTATTCTTGCCTCTCATTAAGATATATGGAGGTCAACCCCCGGTACCCACAAAAAAAAAAAAAAAAAAAAAAAAAAAAAAAGATTTATGATAAAATAATGGTCTCTTCACCATTACCTCAAAATATATTAAAAAAAAGAGAATGTTATTGGATTTTCATTAAATAGGTATTTTGGAAAGGGTTAACTACAAAAATATTATGTTTTAAACTAGAAACCTGTGTTCTGATTAATTTAAGATATTTATAATTCTCAAAGTTTTGTTTAGATGGTTCACATACTTCTGAGTAAAATAAGTTACAGAGCTTTATATACAATATTTTGTTGCTTTGTAAAAATCAATCTTTTTTAAAAGCTGACGTTTGAGTTAAAAGTAACTGTGATTTAGGAATACTGTTGATTTACATCAACATTTATGTCTTTTAATATTTTACTAACTCATTAAATTTGTTCATATTTTCATTAATTCCTTTGCGATTTCAAACTGTAAAAGTATTTTTCCAGTACATGATAGGTTTTTTCTCCTCTTTATAGGTCTTCCTTTTTGGTCTGTTTTATTACATTGATCTGGGTTTTTAAAATACTATTATTTAACTTATTGTGGCAAAACCATTACAGCAACTTCATAAATTTTAAACATGGACACTTCTAAAAATTTTACATCAATTTTAAATGTTGATAACTAGTATAAAGTATTTATTATCATACTGAGGGAATTTTTTCCTACTTGTACCATTTTATCAGGGACAGGTATTAAATTTTATTTAATACTTTTAAAAACAATCTATTTAATTAATTATTTCATTTTCTTCATTAACCTACCACTATTAAATATTTCATGTATTACTGGTGGTGCATGCCTGTAATCCCAACACCTGGGAGGCTGAAGCAGGAGGATAGCAACTTTGAACTCAGCCTGGGCAATTTAGTGACTTTTCAACATTCTGTTTAAAAAAAAAAATTTTTTTTTAAATGACTGGATGCGTAGCTCCCAGAAAGAAAGAAAAAAAGAAAGACAGAGAGAGAAGAAAGGAAGGAAGGAAGGAAGGAAGAAAGGAAGGGGAGGGAAGGAAGGGAGGGGAGGGAACGGAGGGAGGGAGGGAGGGAGGAAGGAAGGAAAAAAAAGAAAAGAAAGAAAGAAAGGAAAGAAAGAGAAAGACAAAGAAGAAACTCACTAGTATTGTTTCTAATTCTGTAAACTTCTATATTGGCTTGGATACATACTATTTTTATTTGGTAAGTTCTATTTATATTAAATAGAATATATAAATTATTATTTGTTTAAAGTTATGGGCATGAGATCATTTCCTGTCATTGTTCCTTCATTGGTCTTATACTATTAATGATTATAAAATAGTTCTTTTTGTTTACTGTTTTTCAACAAAAATTCTGCTTTACTTAATATTCAAATTACCATATCTAATTTGGATGTGCAAATGTTAGGCTGAAAAAGATTCTTTGCCATTAAAAACATTTCTGTGTCTTTTTTTTTTTTTTTTTTTTTTTTGTGGGTACCGGGGGGTCGACCTCAGGACCTCGCGCGCCAGCAGGCGCCCGTGCCGCTGAGCGATATCACCGGCCCCTTTTTCGTATGTGGGATCCGGGAGTCGAACTCGGGCCCTCGCGCTTGCTGGGCAGGTGCTTAAGCCGCTGAGCCATCTCACCGGCCCTTCTGTGTCATTTTGACTCTTTCAAGCAACACTAAATCATCAGACTTTCATTTTAATTTAATCTAAGGACCTTCACATTTGAATAGGAAAATTTAATCCATTTATACTTGTCATAATTTTTAAGCTTGATTAGACTTATTTTATAATTTTTTTCAATAGTTCCTCAGTGTTTTCTTACCATCTTGTCTTTCATATGGACCATGTTTAGTTTACTTCTTTTTATCTTCTATAATTAGTTCAACTAGTGTCTGAATGAAATTTTCTACAATTATCCTAAAATACATTCTATCTAAAGCAACAACTAAAACTTTTGTTTTACTTCTCTCTTCTTTCCACACTGTGAGGATTACAGACCATTAAAATTTTACAACCTCTTTTTTGTTATATATATATTTTTTTTGTTATATTGAAAACACTGCTTTCTTAGTAAAAACTACCTAGCCATCAGCATCAATTCTTCATTCACTTGGATTTTATTAGCCTTTATTAGCCTTTACCTTCAATGCTTAGCACTAATCTGTTTGTTAAAATTGCCCATCTTGAGTTTTTATACTGTCACAAACACACATACGTACACACACACACACACACACACCAGCGATCTGGACAATGTCTTTCTGCAACTTTTGCAGAAAAAGACTCTTGGTTGTTATGCTTTCTGATACTTGGAATATTTAAAATTTTATTCTGTTGCCTTTACAAAGCAACCAATAACTAAGCACACAACATGTAGACTAGTTTCTCTTAAAATTATGTGGAAATTTAATCTGAAGTCTTTTGTTCTTGTTCTAGGAAATATGAGGGCAATTGACAAAAGCATGTATGTTTTTCTTCACATATACATGCAAAAATTTTCTTTTCCTAGAAATTTAAACACTTACTAGCTTCTGACAGGTATTTATTTCTTAATTTTTGACTGACAGAAATCTTACAATTTTGATGCAGTTTTTACATATGGACGGTTTCCTTCTGCTCTAATTTTGACTTTTTCTTCTGATCTACCTGCTATAATTTAGGGAAAAACATTTTACTCATAAATTCAAGATACATTTATTTAATGCTGATGGTATATACTATGTGTGAAGCCTTCGGTTAGGACAAGGATTATGATAATAAGATGTTTATTACCCTTAAGGAGTTTACATTCTAAGGTGGAATACCTATAATTTGAATATTCACTTTATCTTTTATCCTTTTTTACTTATTTCTTTAGGTGTTTCCTTAGGTGTTCCTTACATGCAATTTTGCCGCCCCTGTATCTCTTTTTATTTCCACAAAACAGAACTTTTACCTAATGTATTTTTTCAGCCAGTCATGATCTATTATTTTTACTTGTTCTTGTTTAACCAAAAATAATAAAAGTCTCTCCTGCTATGTTGTTATCATCAAATTCTTAAGAAAGGTCATATTATCAGAAGTTATTATAAAAACAATTATTTTAAGAGGGAAAGGGGTTAGGGGCTAAAGAGCTTCAAATGCACACTAATAAGATTTTTTTTTTACTGTAGTAGTCTCCAGGATAAATGTGTTTTATATCTCTAAATGCTTTTAATTCAAATTACAAGTAATAAATTTATCTATTAAAACCAGTAAATTAGTTTTAAACATTACTGATTAAATAATGTAATACAATGTAAAGCAAGAGCAGTTCTTAGACAAGGAGTTTCTAGGACCATAGAGTAAATTATACTACAGTTTCCATCTGTCCAGGGTAAAGACTCTAGTGCTAACTGAGCAAGCAGCCATTCCGACAAATCTATTCTGATCTATCTATCATCTATCTATCTATTTATCCGGGGGCAATTTTATTTCAACACAAATAGGTCTAGTTCTAAACATGCCATCATATTAAAACTATTAATAGCCAGTAGAATGCAAATGATTTATCTTCATGTACCTATAGTGTTATCTCCAATTCCATCTATAAAAACCTCAGGTAGTAAATGAATTCTCTAAGGAAGTAACTACAGTTTTCAGTCCACTTCATGCATTGGGAAATATTAATTGCTTCAAGTCAAAAAGCTGCAAGGAGATCCAACCCCATGTGAGCCCAAGAGGAGAAGCACTCCATGCTTTCAGTGTACTTCCTGTAAGCTCGATCATCTTGTAATTCAGAACTAGAGAGCTAAGGAGAAAGCAAAAAATATCAAAGAAGATTTTTATGGTGCTAACATCTTTCAACATTGGTGCACAACTCTAAAGAAGGCATCAGAAGGAAGCGTTTGTATTTGCTGATTAAAATGTAGAAATACAGTCTGGCCAGCAGCAACTTTTCCTCTGGTAACACAGGAAATTTCCAAAGCATGTCAGGGTCAGCAGCACAAAAGACCACAGCAGCATGTTAGACAGCAAACAGAATCTTCATTGCTTCCAAAAATGGGATTACACTTATTTCATATATTTATTGTTGTCGATACATAAAAATTAATTTTCAGATGGTTCTAAAACTTCTAAAAAAGTAATTCAGTGGAAAAGTGTTCATAAACTGCACTTCATTTGGTGTCTTTCAGAAGTTCCCCAAATTGGAATCTTAAAATATGCTTATTGGGGATGAAAAGACAAATTAAAACGAGTTTTGTCAAGTAAGTCTGTTTTTTAATTCAGTGAATGATTTTAAAAATTAGCTTCATTGTTTTTTAATTTACCATCTGTTAACTCAATAAATATGAGTTTTTAAAGTTAACCTAATTGTCTTGGAATTTGCTAGTTTTTGAAGCTGCTTAAAGTTATTTAAATTAATTTTATTGTATATACAGACTAAAACAAAGCATGTCTGCATTTGTATAGATCTTGGCTAATAATTTACAAATAAATGTGCCAGCTTGTAAAATGAGCCATTTATGTTTATGGCTCTTAAGAGATATTAGTCAATATGTGAATATGCAAAGACAGATGCTGATATTAGGTCATCAACACCAAAAACAGTATCCATTAGAAACTGTGACCAAGCATAAAATTTTCATCAACTCTGTCTATCTATTGGAAATATGGAGTGGAATGTAATTTCTTTTCATTCTACCTCCTCATCCATGAAAGGAACTACTATGTTTCTTTAAATACTGTCCTGCCTTTGGTCATAGTGTTGGACTAAAAGTGGACACTGGACTTAAGTGGACACTGGCCTAAGAATCAGATTCTTCCCTGAGAACTGTGAAAGACAGGAAAATGATCCTTTCTCTGGGTGGCCGGAATGGTACATCCAGGCTCAAGAATAGCTGGTAACCATGGTTCACTATGTGAACTGAGAGGGAGCTGGACCATCATGAAGAATAAAGACAAAGATGAGATATGGAAAGGACTGACTGAGTCCCTACAGTTATCCAATACTTCTATTCCTGAAGCTTTGCTGCATCCTTCATATTGGATTGCATGAAAAGCCCCAATATGCTTTCCCTCCTCTGCTTAAGATCAGTTTTCAATGCTTAAAAATCAAAACAAGTGCATGAGAGCAAATCTTTCTGTTACTAATAACAATTTAATTACAGATTTCTAGGCGCTTCTCACCCTGCTCACCTTTAGATAACTTTTTAATTTTAACAGTTAATTTGCCCATTTTTTTTCATTTATGGTTATTTTCTATAGCTTATTTAAAAAAGTCTTTTTCCAAGTTACATTATATTTTCCTCTAAAAGCTTTATAGTTTTAGCTTCTGTTTAATTTTATAATCCACTGCTGATTAATTTTTTTGTGTAGGGTGTAAGGTAGGGAATCAAGCCCCGACCCCATGAATATCTGCTTAGTGTAGCATCATTTGATGAAAGCACTTTCTTTTGCACACTGGGTTGCTCTGTGAAGACGAAAGTAGGGTGGGGAGGGAGGTGTGGAGAAGCCATCTGAAGTTAAACCAATGACTTACACTAAAGTGAAAAGGGAGATTTATTTTATCAATGAGTTTAAGAAAGGGACAGGAGCTTCACTTAACAAAACAATGGGTTAAGAATTCACTCATCAGAATTCACTTTTTCCACAAATTCACTTGTAACGCACCTAAAACATATCTGATAATTAATCAGTGTTTGGCTCTAAGCTCTGGCCCACTGTACCCCTTTCCATTGTCTACATAATGGAAATGCCCCAACCATTGAAAGGAATCAGGTGTGCTGACACCCAGGCTGGGGCTGCGTCAATTAGATAGAATAGACCACATCTGGCCAAGATTATTAAATAAAACCACACTAATGATCAAATTTGTTTCTCTCACTTCTTTGTACCACAACTGGAGCTTTTGTTGTCTTTTCAGTTGCAGGTTATCTCATGAAGATACTAGAACAATAATATCATGGTGTGTTTGAGATGACCTCAAAGCGAGAATGATTCTCAAAATCCATTGACTGGCAAAGCACAAATCACAGATCACCTGCATATAAACCACTTTCATGATACATATAAAATGCTTGATATTTGCCCTGAAACATTATGGTAAACAGATGAAACAACTGGCTCAGGGACTGTGACCATTTTAGGAACTTCTTGACCCTGACTGGGTCCCTTGATGCCTAAAGAGCTCGGAATGTTGGCATACCTGTCCTATTTTTGTAACTACATTTTGGGCCATTCCCATTTAAGTATTTTTCAAAAACGGAGATTTATAGTTTTGGTTAACAAGCATCTCTTTGCCAGTTTCTGGAAAAAGCTACCCCACTTTTTCCTGAAAAACTGCCCCTCCCTCACGTCCAGCCTACATGTTTTGAGTATGGCGTTGTACTCCTAAATTTGAGGGTGGGCATTTGACCCAAGGCTGCTGAGTTACAGAGTCACAGCTGCTGACCGTGGTGATGAGTGCACGTATGTATACGTGACACGATCTGATGCAACCACAATCAGGCGTAATTCTTTAGCTGGAAAAACAAAGAAATGCTTACGTGCTGGTGTTTCCACGTCAGAAGAATGAAAGCTGGGAGAAAAGCCAGACTAAGAATGAAGCTCTTAAGAATGAGGTTCTCAAAGGTAACCCAGACTAAGAATAAAGTTAAAATAGAAGTCAGCACAGAAGAAAACAGAACCAAGAAATGACTAGTGACATTGTTTAAGCAGCTAGATCCAGGTATGCCTTAAGTGGTCTTCACATAGTATTTTCCAATTTATGTGGGGAGAGGGAAGAAAGGAGGAACAAAAAATAAAACAGTAAATAAAACTAACTTTTTTGAGTTGGATTTCTGCCCCCTTACAACCTATCTTCCAAATCCATTTGGATTGGTGGGTCGCATCTGGTTCTACTAAATCTGAACTTCTATGTATGGAGCAAAGAATCTGCATTTTCAACAAGCAGTCTGTTTACTATATGCACTAAAATTTGAGATCTGATTCAACCTATTCATTTTATGGCCGAGCAAACTGAAACTTATAAAAGACTAAGCATCTTGCAAGATCACTTACCATTGCCTATTTAAGTGTGTGAGCACGATCAATGGAAAGAATAAAAATCTCTACCCCTTGGACATCATAATCTAGCTACAAAGAGTACTCAGTTTAGCTCCTTTCTTCATGGTGACCTGATATCTCTAAATTCATTCTCTAATAGTTTTCTTCCTTACTGCAACAAATTTTTGGTGTAAAATGGGAAAGTAGCCGAAGTAAGTAAAAGCAATACTCACCTACCTCCCATTCTTGAGCATCCAAAAGGTCTTTAAAGATACTTGTTTTTGTTACAAATTCATGTAAAATGTTACATTCAATTTCCTTACATATGTGTTTTAATAGAAAAATAATTTCCTGTAAAAATTTTAAGTAAAAAATAAATATTACAGAAATAAAGGCCATCCTTATTTGACTTGTGTACCCTAGTACATCATCAACTCATCCAGGAAGTACTTACTTCTAACCAACTTATGTCACATTCATTTTTCTACTCTTGTTTATATCCTACCTGTCTTTTCTATTAGAATAATAATGACAAAAATAACACCAGTAACAAAAGAAATAACTGTTAGTCTTTATTGAGTATCAAGTCCTTCTGCAAGCATTGTATATGTACTAACTTCTGGAGATGGGTACTATTATTACCTCAACCATGTGGATGAAGAAAGTGAGGCATAAAGAAATAAGGAGACTTACTCTAGTTTATGGAGGTACTAACTAGTTGAACCAGGATCTGAATCCAGGCAGCTAGACACCGAAGGCTGTTTTGGCTACATATATTTACTTTAAAGTTAACCTAAAATATAACTTTCTCATGCTGCTTATTTGTATTCAAAACTCGTGGAACATATAAAATGGATGATTTTTATTGTACATAAATTACACAATAAAAGTCAAGAAAGTTGAAAAAATTTTAGTGAGGAAAATTGAATAAAAAATTATGGTCTGTAGAACCAAGTTGTTAACAATGTGAAGAACTGATTGTCCAGTAAATTGAATGGCTTTAAAAATATGGATGTGTCTGTGGGACTAAATGTAGAAGATATAGTTCAGGTTGCCTTGTGAAAATATACCTAACGTTTCCAATATTTTAACAATTATGAAAAGTGTGGGGGCATTGTTGCACCTTTCTGACTGTTGAGTGACAGGCAAATACGGCTTCAAAGCAAGAGACAGACTAAAAAGAATAAGCAACTAGTGGACTCAATTTTTAAAAAACAGTGAACAATAACTCCAATACAGCCTACGGACATGGCTACGACACAGACTGCACAAAAATATACTATTGATGCTGTATGTAGTTTGGCCCTCATTACAAACAAATATACATAAGCTACATAGAACATGCCATAGGTCAAAATAAGCTTAAGAGCTACCAGTATACTTAAAATGTGGGCAAACTGTCAAAATTTAACTTCAATTTTTCATATAAATCCAACATTTCATCTTTTATTTAGAAACTGGAAGATCTGACATTTGGCACTGTTGGCACTTTCCCATGTAGACAGATTATTCTTCATATTGCCACAGTTCCTAGCATTGCTTATGCTCTTGGACTGCTTTGCTCACTTACATCTGTGCTTGGGCCAAGGTAGATGTAAGAGTCTGCAATTCCTGGTGTACGGTATGATGTCTGAATTACACACAGGGTCTCCAAGGTCCTTCCCAATTTGGAGTTTGGTTTGGTTTGAACCTTTACAAAAACTCTGTGGTCTACTCTCCCTGAATTCCTTACAGTCCCCTAAACAGTATACTTCGTCATTCTCAGTGCCTCTGTCCATGCTTGCCCCTTTTCCTTTCTGCCTAGAGGAATCTCACTTACCCTGAAGACTTAATTCAAGTGTCAATTCCTCTGTGGAACTTTTTAAAATCCTGCCAGCTAGCTATTTGCTTCATCCTAAGTGTTCCCATAGCACTGTTTCTACTAGACTGTAATAACTTTTTATGCCTGTATGCCCCCAAAATTTGTTCCTCATAGAGGAGAACTCTGAATTATCGCCATATATCCATTCTTTTACAGAATGTCTGGCATCTACTAGGTATGAAATGAATATCTACTAAATAAACAAAAATAGGGTGAATCAATGAATGAATGAACAAATGCCTCCACAAGAATTTCTGTATTACAAAACTATATAAAGCTTTTGACGTTTACAATAAGGGAAATAACTACTCAAGATCAACTTTCAAATTTTGATAACGATCATGTCTTCAGGTAACAGTTGTTAAAAGTTCCTGTTCATTGTACTCTTGTCAGGAAAACAAGTCTCAAGAAAATAAAATGTATGTACTATTAGTAAATATAAGAGTGATTTAAGATTAATTTGGTGGCAAATTTTTGTGGGGAGTGGGAGTTGTAGTGCTGTATTCAAAAATGGTAGATGGTGAAAGAAGTCACATCATGTCTCCCTATAGTCTGATGGCCATTCTGGTAGTGTTTACTCTGGAAAATGGAAGACTTGGGCCACAGAGAGGCAGAATATATAGTTTTGCAAGCTATAGTTTGGCAAGCTATCACAGGACAAAGGTTTCTACCTGTAACCCCATACTTCCACACAAGGTAGGCTGCACTATCTTATGATGATTAGAGGTTCCATGCAACTAGTCCTGGTTTACTAGTTGTGAGTTCAAATGGTGTATGTCACTGCTTAGCTAAAGCACTTAAATGTCAGCAAGAAACCTTTATTTTTGCAATAGCACATGAAACATTCAAGATAGCCTGAGACCAGGAATGAGAAGATATGGAACTGACCTGCTGAGAAGCAGTGGACTCATAGCATGTCCAAGAAAACAACTTTGCCGTTATAGGCCACTAAAAATTGGAACTTATTTGTTGCTCCAGCATAACAAAGCTTATCCTGACTGATACGACACATTTATTCTGTTTTGTTGTAAATGTCAGAACTAAGACTAATGGTTAGGGATTTCAGGAAGACTGAGCCTATGCAATATTAAGAAAAAATGTAACGAAGTGCACAAAGATGGAATGAACTACTTTGGAAATTATTCACTCATTCACATAATACATACTGAACTCTATTCTGTGGTAAGACTCCATAAATAAAAGGTCTGCTATAGTGGAAGTAAGTAGTGAGTTCCCCTTCACCCAAGATGTCTACATTGAATGGCCCTAAAGGTTTGCCTGGCACAAAATAACTTTTAAAAGTATCTTCTGTGATACTTAACTGATTGTGTCAACTTGAGTAAGAAATGGCCAACTAAATTGGATCAGCATAGTTCTTAGTAGCTGAAGGCATTTACTGAAGACAGAAGACCTACCCTGCGTGTGAGTGACACCAAGCAATAATATTGGCATGTAGCCTGAATGGAATAAAAGGGGAAAAAGAAGGAAGGCTCGCTTCTGTTTCTTCAGAGGAGCTCCAGCCTTCACCTTCACCTTGGACATCCTCTTCTGGCTTTCAGCGTAGACTCTTCAGCCTTCCATGCAGATCCTTCAGCCTCCTCATACAGACTCACATGGGACACTGCAGTGAGCTCTAGGCCTCCAACTGGATCCTTCGGATCTCCAGTGCACAGACAGATCTTTTGCACTCTTCCACACCTGACTCTATGGGCAGCCACTGTAAGCCAATCTTGTAAATTCTTATGTATTTGTGTATCTTGCATTAAATCTGTTTCTCTAGTAAGCACTGACAGACCTTCCAACCTACAGCGTCAGGACCTCTATTCCCGCTCTAAAAAGAAAAAAAAAAAATCTGTTTTCTCATTTCAAACCCTATACTGACACATTGAGCTATTTTTTCACATTTCAGGGCCATTTCCTACCAAATAAGGTCCCCTAACGGCCAATACTGTTTTATCCCACCCCTTGCATCTTTCTTACATTATTTAGTAGGCAATACTTTGTGTTCTCTCAGTGTAGCTTTTGATATTAGCCACTAGTATTGAGCATTAGATGTATTTCAGATTTAGTTGTTGTTCAGCCATTTAAGTTACATTTAAAATCTAGTAGCACAAACGTATCACTTAGTCCATTCTGGCTGCTATAACAAAATACCTTAACTGGGTAATTTATAATTGGTCACATTTCTACAGGCTGGAAAATCCAAGATGCCAGTAGATATGGTGACTTGTGAAGGCTTGTTCTCTGCTTCACAGAGGGCACCATATTGTGTCTTTATATAGTGGATGGGATAAGATAGCTAGCTGTAGCACTTTTATAAGGGTATTTGTCTCATTCATGAGGGCTCCACCTCTTAATACTATCACATTGGGTCCAACATTCACCATAGGGGACACCAACATTCAGACCATAGTAATTAACCTAATAACTTTCATTCAAGTTGCCCTTTTCTCCTAAAAAAGGCCTCAGCCTTGTGCTATTGACTATTTGGCCAACTACAATATTTCACAAACATCTTCATTCAGTAAGTACTTAATGAATCCCCACTACGTGCCAGTAGAAAGGCTTAAATAGGAATTTATCAAGCTGTGTTATTTAATACATTGCTAGGAGCTCTCTGTGTAAGACTATGAGGATGGGGGAAACAAATTCAAAAGATTTGGAGCACAATGCTTACTTGGTTTAACCCAGGGGAATATCACACATTAAATTATGGGGGCTTAGTTGATGATAATTTGGGGAAATAAATATGTAAGCGTGTAAAGGAGAAAAAAAAGCAATCTTTTTTCTGAATTTCAAATTTCTGTTAAGCACCATTTCAGGCTTTCAGAATTGGAGAATCATTGCCTACCACAATATATTAATAATAAGCAGTAATTAAAGACCGAGAATGTATTTTTTTCCCCTTTCTAAACTTGAAGTCTTTCTCAGATGGAGACACTGGTACTGGTTAGGCAATTCAAAGCATCTTAATAAATTAAGGCAGGAGAATGTGATGGCTCCTGGGACCTGTGGGGGTAGAAAGTGGATCAGAGAGGAACACTTGTGTTTGACTTAGTTTCGCTCATTGCAATCATTTACATGCTTTTACTTTGCTTTATAGAACTAGGAAGTTGAGGTGTGCGTTTGTATCTTGGTGGGGGGAGGTGTTAGTTCCTTAAAAGAACACTAATTGATAATTTTTTGTATTTTTGGAATTGTCAGAATTATCAACAAAGACATGGACAAATTTCAGTGAATTCAATATCCACGAATGGGGGGGAACATGTCAGAAAGCAGCATAAATACACGAGCTATTCTCCTTTATTTAGAAAAGCCACACAAAAATACACCACAGTTGATGTTTGTTTCGAGGACTTGAATCGTGAACCAACTACCGTGTAAAAGATAAAATAAGACTTCACGGATATCAGGATTTTCCCAGTGTGCTTTATTCATAGACATCTGACAGAAGAGGACCCAACAGAGCTTTTAGGAAAAACTGAATTCTCAGCCCACACTCACTTTCCAGGAACTCCTGCAAACCATGCTCTGCACTGGCGGAATGGAAATCTTAGCACTCTCTCTCCTGTTTCCGTATTTCCTTCTCTCTAAATACAATTATTTATGGGACTTAATGAGAGAGCAAGCCTTGTGTGAAAGGAACTCAAGAAAGTGTAATTTCTAAAAATACACCCAGGCAGCTCTTTATTGTCCTAAACGGACCTTTTGCAGTTCATGCCATGAACCTCACAACTTCACTCCTTGCCAAACAAGTACAAAGAGGAAAAGTAAAAATTGTTTTCTCTTCCTGCAATCCCCTTAACTTTGAGTGAACAGTAGAAATTTTCTGGTGTGGTAACCAATGCAAATTTCCCCAAAGCGACACGATACACAACAAAAGACCTGTTAGCTTCCTTAGCGCTGGGGGTGGGGGGGGAAGAGGGTTAAAATTAATCCAGTTCCAATTTTTCCTTAGCCCGGGGTCCTAATCTTTCGGGGGTCTTTGGAGTTTCCCCATTTGGCAAGGTTCCCTGGGCCGTTTCTCCTGAGTCCGCAGTTAATGAAATCGGCATTTCTTGCCCTCTTCGCCCCCAGCTTTTTTGGGGGGAAAATGGGACATCAGCGTAGGCATCTCGTTCCAGTAGGTTGAAAAGTACAACTGCTGTCATGAGGATAAATATTGAAACAAATGCGCTGGGGCACAGAGTAGGGGTCTGCAAAGGAGGTCTCCTCGTCCTCCTTCCCCCAAGTGCAGCTCAGTTGGGGTGCAGAGCTCCTCGGTAGGGGGCTGAAAGGGTCTCTCTGAGATGAAAGGAAAACAGTCCAGGCTGAAGGGAACGGGAAAGGATCTAGGAAAAGATCATCTCCAACGGAACACTGAAGACAGAAAAAAAAAAAAAAAAAAAAAGAATTGCCCACATGCCCCTAGTGGAGAGTGATACACCCCACGCAGGCTAGGGTGTGTGGGGGGGGTGCTTCGAGGCCTCTCACCTGACTTCCTCCTCAGCTGGCACACACGACGGACTCCCCATTGTTGCCCCCCCAAAGGCAAGCCAAACAACGAACAACAAGAGGAAGCCGCAGGCGTCAAGAGGAGGGGTGCGTGTGGTGGGGGCCCCGAGAGTGAGGGGGCAGGGTTAGCGGGCGTCGCGCACCGCGCCGCGCGTCCCCAAGCGCACTCCCACGCGCCACACTTACCCTGGCGGCGGAGGGTCCGGTCTTCGGCGCCGACCCCAGCGCGTGCCCCTCGCCCGCCCTCGCGGCTCCGGCCCTCCAACCCCACACCCCTGCCGGCGCTCTCAGAGGGAGCCCCGGAGCGGCGGCGGCGGTGGCGCGGCTCGGGCTCGGCTCGGCTCGGGCTCCAGTGCGCTCGGTGTAGCCAGCGGCCGCCGAGGCTCCCACCGCCAGGGGGAGAAGCCGGGGCGGGCGCTGGGAGGCGGGCCGGGCCCGGGCCGCCCCGCCGGCCAGTCCTCGCCGCACAACCCGGGAGCGGCGGCGGCGGCGGCGGCGCGGGGTCCGCAGAGCCCCGGGGCGCAGCGTGCCGGCCCGAGGCGCCACGTCTGGATGCGCGCCCCGGCGGCTGCGGGCTCCCGCGGGGGGCGCCCCGGCCGCTGCGGTGCGCCTCCAGACTGCGGGCGCGGCGACCGCCGAGCCGAGAGCAGCTCCCGCCGGCCCCTTCCCCCTCCCGCCACCGCCACCGCCCCCGCCCCCCCCCCCCCCCCCAGTTAACATCTCCTCCCTCCCCTCGCCTCTTCCTTCCCTCGGCCCCGCGCGCTCGCTCGCTCGCTCCTCGCCTCGCCTTCCTCTCCCTTTAAACGCCCACTTCGGATGGGGAAAGAAGACAACTTGAAGTCAAGTTGCGATTAACTTCCGCGGCTGCCGCAGCTCGGCGGCGGCGGCGGCAGACGAGGCTGTAGCCGCTTCCTGGGAAGTCCGACGCCGGCGCGCCAGCCCAGGGAGCCGATCCCGGTCTCCGGCCCGCGCTCCACCACCACCGCTGCCCCCAACGCTCATGCCTGAGTGAGTTCCGCTCCTTTGCCTCCCTTTGCCCGTGCTACTCATGCTCTGTTATCCCTGTCTCTGTGTCTTTCTCTTTTTCCGCAATTAATCCAAACTTCTCTGTAGCACCCACCCGCGGCGCCCCTTGCTGGAGCGGCTCCCTTCACCTCTCGTGGGCGCCGGGCGCAGAAGTCTCCGAGCCTCCTCTGGCGCTCGCACATGGAGCACGGAAGGGTGGGTCGGTGGAGTGAGGGAGAGCGGCCGGGATGGAGACGTGAAGATGCCATTCATTCTGTCAGGGTGGGGACGCCCTGGCACACCTGCCGGACAGACCCTGGCTGAACAAACTCCTTTAGGTCATCGCTGTAGTCCCTTTTAGAGGATAAAGGGGAGTGGAAGGGGTCGAAGAAAGCAGATAGGCAAGGGGGGATCTCTGTGCCCAGAGCCGGGCAGGCGCAAGGTGCCCGGAGGAGTGGGCTGGGGGGCGTGGAGACATCCCCCGCCCGATTGCGAGTCCGCTCCGCATCCTTTCCCTGCTCATCTCCGCCTTCCTCCGATCCCTGCCAGCGCGGCTGGTTGGAAGCGGCGGCGGAGAGGGGCCCGGGAAGTTTGTGACAACTTCTCCATCCCGGGAGCCACTCGGGCGCTCAAGTTGGAGCCTGGAGTTTCAAGCTGCAGCACTCTGCGTTTGGGCCCTCGCCTGTTATTGCGAGGTCGGTCCTGGATGGGCTGCTAGGGTGGACGCGAGTGCGGAGTTGGGTTGGAGGCCGGAGGAAGTGCAGACCTCTTAGCGGGGGCCGGGACCTCACAGGTGCAGCTTCGGGGTCTGCCCCGCGTCCCCCTCTTGCGGTTCGGACCCAAGCGCTGCGGCCTTCTCGAGGAGCTTCTCCACAGCCGAGGCCCCCCGGGCGGCGGAACCGGGTTTTGGGCAACTACTATGAGAGGCAGGAAGCAGGCAGGTGGCAGGTTAGGAGAGGGACACGTGCGTACTGGGGAAAACCACTGAGCAGGACCCTCTCGGGATGACCCTGAAGAGCGAGAGGGGAGAGCTGTGTAGAACTCTCCTTGGAGGTTTGGGCTCTGGCCTCCACTAGGTCCAAATTGTACTTACAAAGTGTCAACCACAGGGTCATCTCTCAGAGTGCCCTTGCTGGCAACTTTGACCTCTGTGCCTTTTCTCGGAGAACTTTCTCGGCGGCATTCTGGATTTCTAGGCACATGATGTAAGACTTAGGCGCCACAAGGTTGTAAAAGAGGGAAAAAAAGACGCCCGATTCCCTGGAGAGATCCTTTCTGCCCCAACTGCCTGGGGTTCCATGTTTGCATCCCTGGAGGCCAGAGGACTTGCCTTTCCCAAGAGGATAGAGGAGGGGCTCGAGAATGAGTAAAATGCTCCGTGTCAGGTTTTGTCCCAAGCAGTCCCTGAAATTTACAGTGGGCTGCTGACAGAGTGAGTCATCCGTCAGAACTTTATTGAAATTTAACCCCTATCTAAAGTGGGTTTTCTGAGAATGTGAGGTTTATTCTACCAAATATTGCTGCAATAAATAAATAAATAATCTCGTACTTTAAGTCTGAAGAAAGCCAAGGCTGAGGTGTTTGCTCTAAAAACCTTCACTAATCTCCTGTGTGGTACTAGGGCTGTGATTTAGCAGCAGTCCTATATTTCTATTGCGTATTATTTTACTAGAACAGTAGTACATTCATATACTGGCTGCTCCAGTCTGCTGGCAAACATTAGCATTCAAGCTTACATTTTTGACAAATGTGCAGACAGGAATAGCATGAATAGGCATCTTAAATATTAACAACCTAAGCATCTGTTGTGAAACAAATTTAATATATTTACTCTGTTTTTCTCACATTGTTAGAAAAGGTTATAATAAGTGCATAATTTCAACTTTAGTTAGCAGAAGTAACTGGCTGTATCTTTTACTACCTCTCCAAGTGTTTAATACAATCACCAGTCATAAATACTTTAATTAACTTGGTTAAGCACATGATTAAATATGCTTTAGACAGTATGTATACGACGTAACATGTAGCAGCAGCGAAATATGTATCCTATTTGTGCACATTTTAAATGACTGCATTTTATAAATATACCAAATATGTTTATTCTTCATCTCCATTTGACACTTATTACTTCATAGTTTTTCTAATGGAAACAGTATTTTTAATGTAGAGTTCTTCAGTCATATGTAATATGTAATAGGTAAACAGTAGCTATAAAGTACAAAGCGTTGTTAAATTTGAATATGACTACATGTAACAAGATTATGCAAGAGAAATAAAATCACTCCTCAATTTTGTATTCAGTTCTGAATAATGAATACAAATGATGGATAAAAAAAATAAGGATTTCCCTCCTAAAGTACTAGCTCCTTAAAATGTGTGTGAGGCAGGGGGGAGGGTTGGATAAAGAAGACCTAAAGAACTTCCAAAAAGTCTGAATAGTTATTACCAGAATCAATGCATTCCTCACTTTCCCACAAGCTGAAATATGTAATAATAGTTCTTTGTATGTAAAAGTATTCAAAAGGAATGTCTTTTGTTCAGTTGTTGTAATAAATTAATATATTTTCTGGTTGATAATCTACAAAAGTTCTCTTGTCTCCCAGCATCTTAAACAAGAACAACAAAAAAATATTGGTTTATTTCTGCCAAGAAGTCTGTTGCTAGCTGTATGAACCTGTGATTGAATAAGACACAATATACTGAATGATGGTTAAGAAATACTGTGTTAAATTAGAAACAAATGAAATAACTAGAGGAGAATTTCAGGTTTTTTTTTTTATGTGACAGGTTATGGATTGTAAATTAGGCCTAAAAGGTCAGGTGACAAAGCACCTGTTCCTCATTATTGTAAAAATCTTTTGGTTACAAACACTATTAAGCTAAACACAACATGGTTATACAGTAGGGACTCTATAAAGCATTCTAGTGGTTTCTCTTCTGCTCTGTAAATTTCCAAAAGGGCCATACATAGATATGCCCTTTACGCAAATATATCATTTCTTCCATACATTATCTCAGATGACTGCAGTTAATATTATATTAGTACTTGGAAGTGATGAAGTACACAAGTGTATATGACTAAATCAGTCTTCAGGTTATGTCTAGACATATTTGTAGTTGAATGTGAAAACATTCCTTTTCAAACCTCCCCTTTTCCCTTTAGAATCTATTGATCAATTATCAGAATATTGGTGTGTTAACAGAAACCTTTTATATTTGTATTTTAGATGTGCCCCATTTTAAATGATACCACCAAGTGTTTTGCTTAGTACTCACACGTAAGGGGAAAATTAATTGCTATATATCATCATAGCTTTATGGCATTTACAAAATAGGAAGAAAATTCACATTTTATGTGAATGCCATTGGGAAGCTTATCATCATCTGATCTTCAAACTTGCTGCTTCTCTCAGGAGCATTCAGAATTCTTTCTACTGGAATTAAGGAGTATGGCTTGATTTTTATGAATAGTTTACTTTTCGATATTTCAGAGAACAAAATAAGCATACACATGAAAAAGACCAAACTAGCACAAGGCTACAAAATAATAAAGATACTAGTTGGCAGAGGAGGATTTTGAGTAAATTAGATAATTCAGATTATTGAATTCTATGTTGTTTAAATATATCCTTTGTCATTCTTGTTTTTAAATAGTTTATGCTTATTATATTGTGTTCATTTTTAGCATTTGTGATCAGATTACACAACAGCCTTTACTCTTGCTTTTCAATTTGATTTGGTTTTCAAACTCCAAAACTCTGTGATGATTTTAACAAATTGGTTTACATTTTGACAGAACAGAGTTAATTAATAGATCAGGCACGAAAAAATCATCCATGGTAGGGTATATTTTCTGGTAAAATGAAAGTTATGTTTCAGCATGATGAGCATCAGGCTTCAGTAATCTGTTCCTCGTGTGGAATGAACACTTCCTACTTCGAGCTAGCAGGCACCTACTGTTTATTTACGCTGCATTAAACTGACAGCTCAGCAATCAGAGGAAAAATATTACTTACCTTCCTGAAGTAAATACCAGTTTATAGGTTAGTGCATGTATTTATATTCCTGTCACCACTAAATAACGGCTCTGTCTCCGTTTTAATATCTACTTGTGCTATAACCCAGGGCTTCTGACTTTTCTTGGTTGGGAGTAGGGATTGAGAGGAGTTTTTCTTATCATTTCCCAGTGGTAAAACTTTAAAGAAGAGTAATTTCATCTCATTTCTGTCGTGTAAGAACCAGTTGAAAGAAATGTTATGCACTTTTACTTTGCATACCTCAACTATAACATCAAAACTCCAAAAGAATCTGCATGCCACTTAAAATAGTCATCTTAAAGCAACCTCAGGACAAATATGTTCAAACACATTCAAGTGTGTGTTTGCTAAATTAACTTTCTGCAAAGTTCCAAATAGATTAAACGATTCTATCCATAGATAATAACTGTGATAAAGAGTCTTCCCTTCCAAGTCTCAGGTGGAATGCTTCAGTTTTTAATATTCTGTAAATATGAGTACAAAGTGGAACTCATTGGTTGATTGAGTCTCTTAGCTTCCCTCTGAAAATATTCATGCCTCCCTTCTTTGCCTTTTACTTGATCTCCATCCTTAAAATAAATGAGATTCCTACATTCTGGATACCAAATATATGTGTTGTTTTCTTTTAAAGGTCCTTTCTTTTCTAAAGACCCCTTGAAACATCTAAATCCTGTTAAAGTTGAATTCCTAAACTCATAATTAACTTGAGAAAACTGCTTATTTCACTTAAATTATTTAAGAAGCTCTTACGCTCATTGTCTGCACACAGTTGTCAGTCTGGAATCATGCATACACTGACATCAGAACAGAATATGGTCTTAATATAGCATATAAATCAAATCTGTTACACAAGGCTCTTTTGCTTCATTATACCAAAGAAAAAGTGTCTACTATGGTAATTTATATATCATTTCTAACTGCTATTCTCAATGGTAAGTCTATTTAAACTTGATGTCTTCATAGAGTGTGATCAACACATTAACACACATTATTTTGTACTCTTGAACTTATGCCAATGGTACCTTTTGCTGTTTATTTTTTTAAAGTCTTTTTTAAGATCAGATATTTCATTTCAGAGTAAATAGATACAGCTTGTGTGTATATATATTCAGGGTGAGATTTAGTAGTGTAGCATTTCTCCAGCATATTGGCCTATTTTTATTCTTTCAAGTTATTCTGTATCACTTCCACAGTTGTTGCTGTCTGAAGGTTTATAATAGAAGTTCTAATCACCTCTTTCAATGGACTTTCAAGGATGTAATTCAGTTTATGCAGTGATCTAGTTTAGTTACAAGAGATGAAAATTAGTTAACTGGTACCCCAGGATTTATGTCCCTGTTTTTTGCTGAAATCAGTCCAGTTATTTGACATTTGGTAGAGAAGTTTCTTATAATAAAAAATTAGGAGTTGGTTCTGTTTCCAGTAGAAAAAAGATCTTGCGGATAAAAACATTAAACTGTGCAATATTTTATTACAGGTTAGCATTCATTTTAGAGGCTGCTTATTGTTACATGCATTTTTTGAGCACCTAGGGGTGCAGGTCCCTCAAGAGGTTGAAATTCACGCAAAAGAGGCAGATGTCAGGCTGTACCTCGTTGTGCCTTTACTAGAATGTCTGTGGAGGGGAGCTGGCCCTCCTCCTCTATACCCCTACCCCCAAGGTGTGCAGGAAGTAGAGGGCGTTGTACCCAACGAAGTGGGTGGACTCTACCCAGAGCTATGACCTGATTTGTGACGCACCCTCAGAACTGCAGTAATGGTCCAGCTGCTTCACAGGCAACTGGTAACCACCTCATTTGGGGATGCTTCTGTCTTGCTAGCAGTGCCAGAGAGAACTTCGTCATTGTCACCTCATCAAAGACTACTTTTTCAGATCTCTTCTGTAGGGCTAGATTCGGACAAAAGCCTCATATTTAGAGGGTAAGTGCCAGAAAAGTTCCTACAGTCAGTTCCATGTGGGCAGTCAGAGATACAGCCATAATGAGAGGCAGGCATTTAGTGTCCGGAGGAAGTCTATATGTTGGGATTTGCTTTTTCTCATCGATAGATGATTTGGAACCAGGTACCAAGAAAAATTCTTCCATCGGCATTCTTTTTTGAGTGATGAGATATGGTAGCAGTCTCCCAGAGGAAGTTATTAGACTTTTCTTTTCTTGAGACATTTACAGAAAAGTTAGTAATCTATATAATGGAGAATTATTTAGATTGTTTTCCTAGAAGCCAGGCATGTAATAACTAGATTGGTAGAGATTTCTCTATAGTTTACTCCATGGTTTCTGATATGCTGTTAAGAGCATGTAAATGACAATCTGGTCTTTAAATGTTTATAATATTATGGACTTTAAAAGAGGTTTTATGTTATAAATATTTTATTGTAATAATTACTATATAAATAAGATAGAAGCTAGTGTATGCAGATATCTTTTAAAATGAAGGTAGTCTTGAATATAGTATACCCATAATTAGCTGTCTGATGTTGAATGAATGGAATTGAGTTTTCCTGTTCTAATGAACCAGACAATGGGAATCATTAGGGATTAACAACAGGGCTATGTGAATCTTGATACACGGCAAGCTTTTCTTTCCCCAGAAAAAATTTTATCAGTGAATGAAGTACTAAATCAAAATGTTTACAGTTTTAAATTTTAAAATAATCTGCAATTGATTAAATAATCTAAGTGTTTATCTTTGTATTTTCACCAGCTGAAATTATACATGTTCTATACAGTGGTAGACAGATTCCTGAGACTGTGGGAAGAAAGAACAATATTTTAATCAGTATGGTTTTTAAAAAAGAAATTTTAAAAGGTGGGCTTCTTTTTGGGTGGTTTGAGGACTAAAAAGCAATTTAGGACATTATCTTAAAAGTTTAAAAATGACAGCCTTAGTTTGTATGGAGTCATTGTGTTTTAATAATACTGTATGCTTATTAGTGTTATTAGAGCAGTAGACAGTTAATTACAGCCTTTTCTGAGACATGTTAACTGTATATTAACAATCATGTTAAAAAGAATGATGTGTACTCTTGCACACAAGCTGCTGCTTGCTAGACTCTTGGAAAAAATTCTAGAATGTATGGAGTTACATTTTTGGTTCAGAATGATAAAAGATTTTCTTCTAAAACAATTTAATTTTAAAACTTTTTGCTACGTTAATAAAAATGTCTTTCTTTTTTTTTTTCTTGTAATTAGTATTAGCTTGATGGCTTTTGCTAGTGGCATTAGAAATTGTTGCCCCTCAGCAGTTTTAGCTTTCCCATATTGTATTTTGAGATGCCCACATTTTCCTTTTTTTTTTTTTTTTTTTATGACTTTGGCCAACATAAGCTACTAAAAGCTTATTGAGGTGATGTAGCACCTCTTGATAATTATTTTGTGAAATCATTTTAGTTACTGTTTCTTTAATCAAACCGTATTTTCTTACAATTCCATATAACCTAATACTTAAAGTATATGTGGGCAGCTGATCACAATGGGATTATTTTATTGTCCAAATATCAAGCCTGAGTTTTAGCTATGGTTTCTTTCATGGCAAAACAAAAGGTGACTGGAACTACAGGGGTTTAAAGCTAGATTTACCCTTACCTAGACAATTCTGTCCAATGTGTTGACTAGTTGAAATCTCTTGACTAACTTGAATTTGTATGCCTTGTTACTTTGTAATATGGCACTTAAAAATGCCTTAGTATTCCTACTTTATCAGGTTCACAGATCTTGCTATTACTAATTTGCACGAGGTACTAAACTGCAAAAAAATTAAATGTGTGATATACTTCTGTGCTATATAAAATAGAACTTCATTTACAGCATTCTGTACCTTGTACATTATGAACATTCATTAAATAAGTGCTAAATTAATAATAGAATAAATACTGAATGTAACTCCTACTGATAAAGATTTATTGGAAAAAAAGAGAATTTTCCTTCTGATTTTCTGTTTATTTTCTGTTCATGCCCCAGGGTTCTGTATAATTGGATGCTTTTCTTTAACTACATGTCTTCTCTTTCTTTGTTTTTCTTTTCTCTTTCTTTTTTTTAAACTGTAACTCCAGGGTTTCTGTTTTATTGTCATTGTCTGACCTCCAGGATTAGATTAACTGTCTCTGTTCAGGTTCATCTTCCTTTGGTGTTTGGTTGTGGTAACAAATTACCAGAGTCAACTGGGAACTCTCCCGTGAGTGTTCTGCAGTTAGGCCACCATTAGGGGCCTTTCAGATATTCCAGAACCCTTATTCTACTATGGACTAGCGGTCCAAGTTTGATTGACCTTTACTGTTCTTTCCTAGTAATGATTTTTTTCAAGATCCTATTGAATACATATCATTTCTGATTATTGCATAAAAGTTTTTTTATATTGTAGCTATATGCACATTGTTTAAAAAAATACCCTAAGATTTGGGGTATTTATGTTAATGACAATTTCACTCCATTCCTTAAAACTAATACTAGAGTTTCCATCGGGTTGAATTTACTACATGTAGGACATTCCCAGAAGTTCTTGGCATTCTATGAAAGTTACCCAAAAAGATACTTCCTTTTGAATTTTATTTTATTTTTAAAATGTGTGGGGCTATTTGCAAGACATTCCTATTTAGTTACACAAAAGAAAATATTCTTTAGGTGGTGCACTGCTGGGTGACCTATTACATTGTCATGCACATTCTGTCTCTTTAAAAACAGTCTCCTCTATTTGCCCTATTAATTGTTGATATGTTGCCATCCACGAGACAAAAATTAGAGCTGTAATTAAATAATCATGTGATGCTCCTTAGTGCCAGTGAGAGCGAACTCATTTTTCCAGGCCCTGATGGTCACTGATTATTGTATTACTACTGGCTTGCTTCATTTATTTATTTATTTTTTAATGATTCTCTATCTGTAGCTTACCTAACTACTCTCCTTCTTTTCAAAATTAAAGAAAGTAGAAAACGTTCAGCCAGTTAATTGACTAGAGGTCCACAGGGATGTAAAGTAGACATACCTTTGTTGCTTTTGGTCACCTGGTAGGTTCTTTGGGGAGACTACATCAGTGGTGTGGTTGCCTGCCATTTAATTTACACTGGTGTTTTGGCTGGGATGGAGGCATATGGGGAATGCCAGGAGAATTACAAAAGAAGCCGGGTATTAAAATTCAGAAATGATTAAAATTGAAATAAAAGGATGCTGCTTCTTTGCCAGTACTCTGGCAGTCATAATGACACATAGAGATTAGTTTCCACCTTCATCTTTTCCTTCTTTCTCATTTCCTCTTGTTTATTGTTGACACATTTTCCTTATGTCTGTCTCTCATCTCTCTGTCTTTTTGCACCATTATGCAGTCCTACTTCCCTCTCTTTCCTTAAGCATGGAGAAGCCTACTTAACCTTATTATAACAATATCAGAATAGGTTATTAATATTTAATATGCACATGATTAAAATTTCTCTCCCTTAAACATAGGTCAGCTGTATTATTATTAACCGGCATGTAATTTTTCATTTAAAATATTCTTATTCGGTCTTGCTGTTTCTGAAATGCGGTCTACTTTAGTAGTGATTTAATACATAATGTTTAGAAAACTGTGGTCGGCTAGTGAGAAAAGAACTTACCAGTCATGGATAATCAATTATGCATGAATTCAAATGTAACAGATGGAATCTGGTGAGTTAAAGTTTCTCTTTGCCTTAGTGGTTTTTTTTTTTTATTTGTTTGTTTGACACCTGTCTCTTATATATAGATAAACATCTAGCTTAGCATGTGAGAAATTTCCTTGTGTCTTTATTTTCTCTTTAGAGTGAACTTAATTTTTTAAATGTGAAGTCAGAGAGTTTTTCCATAAGGCCTTAAAGAGTATCAGATTTTGTCCCCTCATTTTATAGATAGGAAATCGGATCCTGTTTGACTAATGAAGGATCACTCAGCTGGCTAGTGGAGTAAGAAGCAAGACCCAAATTTAGTTTCCCTCTCTTTTCTGCATTACTCTTCTCCCATGTCATTTATCCTTTCTTTTGTAGGAGTTGCTTAGTAATAGGGGTTTTACATTAACTGTGGGGTTTAAAGGATTTCTCTTTAAAACAGTGGTAGACAAGTTGTAAATTATTTAATAGTGCCTTGCATGAGATGCACATGTTACCTGTGTACATTTATTTTTTGACATATATATATATTATATACACATTTATTCACGCTTGGATGCTGGGCAAAAAAATGGATTTCTCAAATCTATTGAGAATGCCATGAGATTTGGTTTTATAACCCAAATTGTGGCATATGCTAGCTTAGGAGATGCACTTAGCTTGCAGTGTGGTGAATTTCTAGTGTCAAATAACATTTGTGCAAAGTGAACTAAAAAGTTACTTTTCAGGGCCTTATTACCTCCACGGAGAGATAAGAAGTTTAAATTTTCATTAAATATAACATGACATATAGTTTGTTCAGTTGCAGAAGAAATAGAAAAACAGTAGATATTGACCATCTTTAAAACAATGCAGCCTCAAAACAGATACAAGCTGATTCCCATCAAAATTTTTCGTAAATATGCTGTTTCTCTCCCACATGTATATATACACAAATGAAAGTACTCTTTACAAAATAAATAAAAATAAATGATGAAAAAATAGACGTAAGACTCTAGTTCTTTTTTAAAGTTATATTGTAGCATTATTTATAAACTTTTTGCTTCATATCAGCTGGAATTTGCATGCGTATTTACAGTCCATGTTCATTTTCTAAAGAATTTTTACAATAAACACACTAATGAAGAGGCACAGATAGATAAATAGGTATGCTTTAGCTATACTATGAAGGTATTTTTTTGCTTTTACACATAAATATGTCTTAGTTTGGCTTTGCAGTGTATTAATATTGCTTGGTCATGCAATATTATGCATATATGTATGTCTTAAGTATCAAATATAATTTATAAATGAATTTCCAATTCATTAAAATCCCCATCATTTAATATAAAAGACTATGATACAAAATCAATAGAAATAGATGATATAGAACACTATACAGCGTATGATAGGAAAAGATATTTCTAATTGGTGCATAAGACGTACACTTTAATACCGCTATCACTACAAAGTAGCAGACTAAATTTGGAGGCCTTTTTAAAATGTTATTTTATTTGAAAATAGAATTTATTTTTAAAGCCTTCATATGTAAACAATTTATAAATTATTAGGCTACATTTCTTTTTTGTTTTTTACATTTCTACAGTTGTGACAAATGCAGCCGTGCTGCATATAAGTCTGTGACATTCTAAGTACCGTTTAAGTGGGAAGGTGTAATAGTTCATGAATGTAGTTAATTTTTACTGCTTTGAAAAACATGCTAAAGGAATTTTTGGATGTAATATAATTTTGGGTTTTTTCTGTGCTTCTCTTTGTGAAGATATATTGAATAAGACCATCCTGCACTGGAGGACCCTCAAATTGGGTGAGACCTTGGTCTCTAATTGCCAATCCATGTTAATTGTTCTTGGGTCAGGTATTTGTCATATGTAGTAATTATCTAGCATAGACTGGACTGGGGCTGTTAACAGATAAGGACAAACAGTGGAAAGCTGGGGTGGGGAGGGGGTTGTTGTTTGTTGTAGGTCGTTGTGTTGCTCAAGTTTGGTGTGTTATTTTCATGATTTTTTGTCAATTTTAGGAATAGATAAAAGATTGTTTTGCTTTTTTAAAAATTTGTGGTAAAATATGCCATTTTCATGATTTTTAAGTGTATAGTTTGGTGACATTACATTCACAGTGTTATACAGCTATTACCACAGCTGTTTTTAACTCTCTTACATCAGGTCAAATAGAATGTGCTTTCTTTTGAATTAAACTTGCCTTTCACTTCAACAATGTCAAGCATTATAGTGGTGTTTGTTGTCCATATGTAAAGCATGTGTTCCTAGTGTTGGCTTTCCTTTCCAATGGACAATCCCTGGTCTAGTGTCTTGTGGTATTGGACCCAGAGAGCAGTACAATCATATTGCCTTTGGCTGATGGTCCCACAAAAATGACCTGGACTAGGATTTAGGCTCATTTAACCTCAAACTCTTTCTCCCAACATCTGTAACAGAAAGATTAGAATAATTTTCTCATTGCTAAGGTTGATGCGTTTTGATAAAGGTTGATTGGGAAAGGTTGCTGTTTGACTTCCTTGGAATTAAAATCCCCTGAGCTTCTTGCGAGTGTTGAAGGCACACCAGCTAGGATTGAGATGCCCTGCAGCTGGCTCCAGGGCAGGTACATTGTGAATGCTTTGGTTTTACTCCAGTGCAGTGACAGTCTGGAAAGAAATCGAAATTTTCAAACATTTAAGGAGAAGCCCACTCAAGGTTAAGTACGTTTTTTTTTTTTTTTTTGGTGGCGAGGGGAATCACATTCAACTGTGTTGAAAAAAGAAATAGAGGAAACTTGGATGGTTCTGGCTCCAGTAAATAATAGACTGGATTTAGAATTGTACTTCCATGTGTAATTTTGTGGTTAGTCGCTTATGTCTATGATGATAAATCACATACCTGCACAGGATTTCTGGCACCCCAGTAAATCTCAAGCAAGTGCCCAAATGCTAATTTATCATGGTTCTTCAAATAGCATACCTTTATTCGCCAAATCAGTGATCTAATGGTTTGTCCTCCCCTCTTTTTTTTTTTTTTTTTAACCCTTTTTATGTTTGTTTGAACAAGTGGCTTGCCTCCACATACATTTCTTAAATTTTTGGTCATGTATGGTTCCTAGAACAGATTTATCTTTTCTAAGTGACCCTGACCATAGGATTGGATTAAAAATTTTACCTCAGGGGTGTCCAGCAGGCATATTTAATTCCCTGCCTCTAAAACAGGACCTAAAACAGTGGATGCAGAACCTGGCTGAACCTCAAAATCACCCAGGGAGTTTTGAAAAACAGCCTGGCTTTTACCCTCAGCTATTCTGTTTTAATTGCAGTGGGGTGCAGCCTGGGCATCCTGATTGTTATCCCTGCACCTGGCTTTACATCCTCAGGTAGTTAAGCAGCATTCTTAGAAACACCCGTTCATAAAAGCAGTTCTTGAATGTCTTCCTTGTGGTGGCAGGCACAGCGAAAGACTCCAGTAGTATGTACATTAGAAGCCTCAAGATGCTTACTGCTTTGCAATTTGTAGGTACCAACATATAAATATGGAATGCCACATTGCAAGCGGGACAAGTAGCCAGGGATGGAGCATCAAAGGGAATACCAACAGCTGGAACAGGCTTTGGACAAAGACAAAAAACAATCTGCATAGTAAAGGAGATAGCAGAAGGGAGGTCCTCAAGAGAGGGTAGGAAGGCTCTCTCAGAGCCATGGAACTGAATGAGGCACCTTGAAACTGTTAAGCACTTTGATGGTGATCTCCACACTCCTGAACTCAGCGGCACTTACAGAATCTTTCCTACTCACTATTTAATTTTGAATCTAGGTCTAGATAGAATACCAGTTTTGGAGGGATTGTTACCATTGTGCCATCTCAGAGAAATGATTCATTCCAAAATCTGTGGAAGGAATTGTAGCTTTTAAATTTTTTTGTCTAATAAATTTTTTGCTGATAAAAAAGTAGTATTTCTGAGTAAAAGGACCAGATGTCTTGTCCATTTCTAGGAGTCAACTACAATGGCCATTGTTATCCCAATTTCTTAAACAAGCATAAATATTGACCTTTCTTTGCTCTGCTGTAATAATGACCTTTGTCTATTAAAGCTAAATCATAAATTACCATTGGGTTTTTACATCCACCCCAAAGTAATTAGGAAACAACTTTTGATCACTATCAGTCAGGCTATAACTGAAACCCAACTTATTTGGGGAAAAACAAAAACAAAACCCCTAAACCCTATATTTAAAGTTCATTATCATTACTCTTTTATCTTTCCGGCAACATTCTCTAGGCTTTTGTCATTATTTGCTGCAGTATACCATTATTTGTTTGGTATCTGGATGCCCTCCCAGTTTGAGTAGGTACAGTATCTGCAATTAAAGCTTCTGAAGAGCCATTTCTAAGGGCAGCTATGCTTGCTTAATGTGAGCGCTCGAGGTAAGGGTAGGAATGACTGTGGTTTTTAACTTCACTCAGGAGATATTTAAATGCTCATGCAGAGCAACATTTGGAGTAAAAGCATATTATTCCAAATGTATTACAGGACCCTTTCAAGTATAGACATGTCTAGAAGGTTGTCTTGGATTTGTGTTCAGCAGTCCACAAGTTTCATTCCATGTAACTTTAGAGATCTATGGACTCATTCTAAAATGGAAAATTATCTTGGTTCAGGCATCATTAGAATGTCTGAAAGCCATTTACCACCGTAAGACTCCTGACCTGGTCCTAGATTCACTTAGTTGTTTTTTTTAATAGACGTTCTTTAGGTAAGCACTGTTCCCTGGAACTTTCTGCAAAGGGGAGAGGTTCTGTAATCTCTGCTGTCCTTTATGATAACAACTAGCCACATCAGGCTACTGAGCACCTCAAATATGATGGAGAAACTAACTTGTACATTTTATTCAATTTTAATTAATTCAAATTTAAATGACACAATCACCTTTGCCACTGTTCCTCCTCAGTTCTGGAAGCTCTGAAAAGTACTGTTACTACAGTTAGTAATGGAAATTGGTTACAAGTGACACTATGAACTTTTTGTTCCTGTATATTCATTTGTAATATAAATATTATAAGGATACTGCATCAAGTTCTTGGTAATATGGCAGTGAGCAGAGACTTCTGTCATAGGGCTTATAGTCTAATAAGGGAAATATTTATTAAGCCAAAAATTATCCAAATTGTTAATTAACACTGTTACAAAGAAGAAATACAAGATACTATGAGAATATATAATGAAGGCCAGAACTTTCTTGTAGGATTAATCAGAGTTTAGTCAGAGAAAAGCATAAGGCAGCCTCCCTCTCCATGTTCAGGGCTGGGTCACAGTAAGGCCGCTAGCACGTGCCATGCCATGAGTGCCAATTTGTATGCTGAAGCTATATGCACACACATACTGCAAACTTCTGAACTTCAGCAAGTAAATTCTTTCCTAAACTGTGTGCAGTTGTAATGATGTCAGTCATAGATAATATGTGATAAGAGGGTGCAAATGTTTACAGGATATTGAATTTCCTCTCCAACATATGTTTTGACAAAGTTGTTAGGGCTGCAGACCCAGCTGCCATTCCTCTCTACTCTTACAAATTAGTATTTGGTCCATTCAAGAAATAATGTGGAGGGTGGGAATGTAGCTCAGTGGTAGAACATTTGCCTAACATGAACAAGGCTCTAGGTTCAATCCCCAGTACTGGGGGGAAAAAGTGGAAATGAGTACTGACATCCCAGACAGACAAAATGAGACACTTGACAGCAAAACATATGGCTTAAATAGACGTCTTTATATGGCCAGAACAGACCATATTCCCAGAAATTCATATATGGAAAACACCACCTGCAGTTAAAGCCAAAAAACAAAGAGTTGACATGACAAAAAGAGCAATGTGCTATATAAATTTGCTGCCTTTAAGAGTGTAGAGATAGCCAACTGTATTTGAATTTAAAAAGATGAAAAAAATGTCCTTAGAAAGCGTTATGGTGGTAAGCATTGCTTTACGAAGTCACTGGCTGAGTTGCTATATCTTAAAAGCATTCGAATTCTAAATGCTTTCACTGTTTATTACAAATGTATGTGCTATTCAGAACTCTGAATGTATTTTAATGCTTTCAAATATCTGCCTGCATATTTATCTTAATACGTTGCCATCTGAAACATGCATTGGTCCTTTCATTAAGTTTTTTAAAAATTTTGTATTATCTGTTACAATAGTTTGTCTTTGCTTCCTTTGTGTAACGTTTGAATGCCTCCTTACATGAGAGAAAATTGATATACTTAATTTCAAGTGTATGTCCACATGTTAAATAGTTAATGTATTTGAGTTGAAATATTTCAAGTTTCTGAAGTTTTCTATTTTTATAGGAAATTTATAGTTTAAGTTTTTTTCATTACTTCGTTGCACCTTTATGGGCAGATAAAAATGCCTGTGTAGAATTAGTTGATGCTCCCCACACCGTCATAAGTTATCCACATATGTCTAGGAAGGTGGGATTTTTCTAATTATCTTTTATTTTCTTTTTTATTTTCACCAGGGCTTATAGTGGCCAATATTCAGTGGCTATGATAAAATATTCTAAAGTAGTAGATAATATATATTAAGTTCAATGTATATCACTAGGGTATAATCCTCTGCCATTTTTCTTACATTATTTCTTATGGTAGTATAGTTACAGAATAAAGAATGTGCTTTAGGGAAAATTAATATGTACATATGATTAATAGATTCATGATTGTACAGTGTTGCTTTTTATGATTAATTGCTTTTATGCTCATTTATTCTGTTTATCATTTTCCAAGGCCATGCAGTTCTTACTACTTTTATGTTTATGAATAGGTTCATGATTCCTGGATAAAAGGTGCTACTCAGATTTAAAGAGTACTATTTTAATTCCCATGTTACATTAGCATTGATCAGGTCTTTAGGAGGCTAAGGAAATCAAGAGGCATTTTGTCTTATTTGTGTAAAATGATAGAATAAACATATTTACAGTATTTCAGTCTCATGTGTCTTACTATTGATATTTTCAGTAACCTTTTTTTAGTGTTTTTTCCTCTTAGCTCAAATTTTGTTTTGCCTGTTTCCTTTTCTTTCTTTCATTTTTTTTTTTTTTTTTTTTTTTTTTTTGGTTGAAGGCATTTAACTCCAAGTTGAGTGGGCAAGTAACATTCTTTTGTAGCCTATGTTTTCTTTTCATGTTGCCATTGTTTGTTAATTTGTCCAACGTGGTATTAGAATCCACTGTCCCTTCTGACAAGTGAGGTTTCAGGGAAGCATGTGAAGGATTACCAATATGAATTAACTACTAAAATATCCATATTATAAACTTCAAATTTAACCTATCATATTTAAAAAATGTCATTATTGAGGTCTTTTTTTGTTTGTCTGTTTTCTGAGACAGGGTCTAGACAAGGCTAGCCTTGAATTCACTATGTAGCCCCAGCTGGCCTTAAACTCACAGGTAGTCTCCTGCTTCAGCCTCCTGAGTGCTGGAATTACAGGTGTGCACCACCATGCCTGGGTTAGAGATAATTACGGTTTTTTATTCGAATATCAAATGTTTTTATACGTTTAAGTTTCTTCCTATCAGTAGTCTCACACAAATGCTATATTTTACCATACTTATCTGATATTGATTATATTTTCCATAACTTAGTAAAAATAGTCTCCATATTTCCACACATTTTATCATTTTAAAAATGTATTATTTAGGTTTTTAAATGAAGATTACCTTAAGTTTCTTTTCTTGCTTTGGATGCTGTTTTGTGTTTGATCATCAAATACTCTTTATTTTGCTCAAGGCTTAGGTTTATGTGTGCCAAGATTCAAGGTTGCCTTCCTCTATTTTGACTTAACCTTTCCGGTTTGTGGGTGAAACCTGGGTGTTATTAGAGTGATATATTTTCACTGTGTTTCTCCTAATCTTGTCCTCCCCAAGGAGGCCATAATTTCGTATACTTTATCTTTTACTTTACCTTCTGCTTTTCTTAGATTTCTTGTATAAACAGTGTCTAAGTGTATCGGTAGCTTTAAAGAGCTTAATTTGAATATTTCCCTCTTATCTCACTACTTGTGCTAACTTGTTGCTTTTTATGTGTAACAGAATGTTTATCTGATTTTTCTCTTTTCCCTACCAGTGTATTCTGCAAAATAATTCTTTAAACAGTTTTGTTCTTCTTTAATGATTAATTGCCTTTAGTGTGCTAAAATGGTGGTATTAAAACAAGCGATAAACGATACCTTTCTACTTTAGGTGAGATCGCAATGTTCATTTTTATATGAACTATATTTAATAGATTAAATAAGATCACACTTGTGTGATTAGTATTGATTTAACTGGGAATTTATCCTGTAACACTGCAGAAGTATTTATTGCTCTGACAGATGTGTTTACCAGCCTAAACTTGTCTTTCACTCGGTATAAATTATTTTTAAAAAGATGACACCTTTCCTTTGTAATAACAAGTCCGATGTAATAACAAGTCAGATGGCCCAAATATTGTTTAATTCTGCCACTATGGGCCTCGTATTTCTTTTTCCAAACTAGTCTGTGTCTCTGACTTGGACAACAAGCTCTTACTCCGTTGTTTTTAATGTTCACTCTGACAGTTTAGGGACCACCCTCCTCTGAGAATAAATACTTGGGAGAGCGTTTCCTGGCTCCTGGCCTTTATTGCCCTGCAAATGTTTCTACACCCTCCGCGCGTCTCTGGAGCGATCACCTCCCGACTGTCCCCTCCGGCCACTTCCTGGAGTCGCCCCACTTCCGTGCCGGCGCCGGTCACCTGGTGTCCCAGGCCCTCTCCCGCGGGCCGCGCGCCCCTACCGCCCGTCCCCCGGTGGCCGCCGGCGACGCTGTCGGCGTAGTCCTTTCTGTGGCTTTTGTGGCGTGCGGGTGGCTGGGTAGTTCTCCCCCGGCCCGCGCCCCCTCCTCCCGTCACTTTCGCTCCCGCCCCCGCGCGGAGCCGCCCCTGCCGCCCCGCTCCCTCCTCCCGCGCACACCTGCCCGCCCGCGCGCCCGCCCCCCGCTCCCCTCCCCGCGGCTCGGCTCGCTCCGCGCAGCGCGGCGCTGCTCGGCGGCCGCTGCCAGGGAAGCCCCTCGCCTCCTCCCTCCGCGCTCTCCCCGGCGCGCCTGGCGGCGGCCGGCGCAAACCCTCGCGCGGCGCCCTGTTATTCTGGGTATTGTTTGTAATAAATGTCGGGCCGCCTCACTCTAATCAAGCTCATTACAAATTCGTGCGCGCCCGGGGCCGGAAGCCGCGCGCCTCCCCACCCCCACGCCGCGCTCATTCACGAGTTACTTGTCTGAGGCTCAACTCGCCGCCCCCGCCCCCTCCCCCAGTCCCGGCCCTCCAGCCCGGGTTTTAATCCCCATCGCTCGCCGCGCCGTGCACCCTGCCCCCCGCGCCGTCCTCCGCCGCTCGCGCCCCTTCCTCCTCCTCCTCCTCCTCCCCCTCCTCCCCCTCGCCGCCGCCGCTCGCTCCCGCTCCCCGGACGCGGCGGAGCAGCCGGCCCCGCTGGGGAAGCTCCGGGCGGCGGCGGGCGGGCGGCCGGGAGGAGGCTGCGTGCTCCGGCTGGGGCTGCGAGCCGGGTGATTTTGTATTAAAATGAGGAGGAGGAAGAAGAGGCAGCCACGGCGGCGGCAGCAGCGGGAGCAGGCGCAGCGGCGGACGGGGCCGCAGCCCGGGCGGACGCGCGGAGCTGAGCGGGGCCCGGCGGCGGCGGCGGCGGCGACAGCGGCCGGGATGAGTCAACTCCGCGTTTAATGGGGGCAGAGACGGCGGCCAGGGCAGAGCGAGGAGAGAGGCGGCCCCGCGCGCCCGCCCGCCCGGGGACTCGCGCTCACACGCACGCACACACGAGCGCACACACACACACACCTCTCCCTGTGCCACCCGGCAACGACCGGCCTCGTCACAACAACAACAGCAGCGACAGCCGCCCTCTGGCCCGCCCGGGACCGAGCGTGGGGCCGGGCGACTCCAGAGAACGCTGCCCGCTTCCCTCTCTCCTCTCGGGAAACTCCTGAGCAGTTTGGTTGGGTTTCTGGGCTCCTTTCTGCCCCGGTCCTAGTGTCATTGTGGTGCTCGTTGTTTACCTCGGACTCGGGCTGAGGGGGAGCTGGGCGACTTTTGGGGGGAGGGGGCGGGGAGCGCGTCGCCGCTGGGCGCGGCGGGGGCTGGGGGTGCCCCATCTTCCTCCCCTCCCCCCGCCCCCAACCCTCTGCTCCCCCCCGCGCCCTGGGCGCCCCGGACGCGCGCAGCCCCGCGTCCATGGGCAGGGACGGGGTCCTCCGGGCTGTTGTCAGCGAGGGCGGGAGCAAAAGTGGCATTTTAGTGCCTTTCCGGGGCTTTTTTGGCTACCCTGTGTCCCGCACTCTCGCTGTCCCCTGGTAGATGCCCTCGTTGGGGGTGCGAGACTGTGGGAAAAGTTTAAGGTTTGTTAATATTAGTGGCAATTGTTGGGGAGGGGGTGGGGGCGGCTGGGAGGGAGGCGAGGTGGCCTTCCCTTCTCCGCGTTCTCCGGGGTTCCTGGAGAATAATACTGCAAGTGACAGCCAGAAGTAAGACTTTCTGTGCTCACACCGAAGAACCCGAGCAAGCGGGAGGGAGGGAGGGAGAACCCCCTTTTCCCCCCCTCTCTCCTTTCGGGAGACCTTGTCCGCAGTGATTTTTTTTTTTTTCTTTTTTAAGAGATTCTTCAGTCACCACCTCGCCTCCCCAGCACCACTACAGTGTACAGCTCCTAACGGATTTTGCTTTGTTTTTACGATTTCCCCCCCAACGAATCACTTGTCAGATCAATTTTATCTTCTCCCTCCTCCCTACTTCCCACTCTCCCCTCCTCCCCATCGAAAACCCTGTTCTCTGAGGTTAGACATTTTACAAACCATACATATGTTGTTTTTCGAACTGTGATTTTTTTTTTTAAGCCCTCTCCCATGGCTACTCTTGTAGACGTTTATTTCTGCCCTTCCCCCGCTTAGGGGGGGCAGGAGTAGGGGAAGAGAAAATAATACAATTTCAGGGGAAGTCGCCTTCAGGTCTGCTGCTTTTTTTTTTTTTTTTTTTTTTTTTTTTTAATTAAAAAGAAGGGATATAGAAAACATCAGTCTTGAACTTCACTTCAAGAACCCCGGGCTGCAAAGGAAACCTCCTTTGTTTTTGTTATTTATATGCTGTCAAGTTTTGAAGTGGTGAGTTTCAGGTCGGTTTTGCTAATTTCACTCAGTAAAACTGCAGTGTTTCTGTTTCTAGATAGTACTTTGCTTCTTTGTCTCTTTAAAAGGTCACAGTGAAAGCTTGGCTTGGATCGTGCCGGCCATATGGAATGGATAAGGACACAGTCTCTTAAATTGTGATTATGGGGTTCAGTGGGGGCGAGAGAAGCCATCCAGCAAGGAACTCACCGAAAAGGATCCCACAATTCAAAAACTAGGTTCTTGAAACCGGAATTTCGTGTTTTTCTTTCTTTTTAAGGAAATAATTGCTGAGGCTGAGTTCACTGTTTTATTCAGTAATTATCATATATGGTCTTAGTTTATGGACAGGGAAATGGGATTTTGACAAAATAGCTTGCATTGTATGTGCCAAACAGACGTTACACTAAAATGGGTTGTAAAATGTGTAACTCAAAAGAAACTCTTCAGTTTGGCATCTGTTGAGACCATAGTTAGTTCCCGCTGCTGTCAGTCCTCACAGGCCTGTTGGAGGTTGCTCTTTTCAATTCCAAACTGAGACTGGTGAACTTTAGCCTTGGGCATAGAGTTTAAAGGAGTAAATTGGGTGTTTTATGTGCATGTAATTTTGATTTATAATGTAAAGCTTTTTACAAGATGACTTAGTGTTAATAGACACTTACAGGTGGGTATTCAAAGAACAATTCTGCATGACCTATATGATGTTTTGATTGTCAATACATTAAATTATCTATCACTTTCATTTGCTGTACAGCTTATAGTGCTGTTAAGCCTCATGATTACTTAATATGTTTTGTGGTGTTAACTTTGATACTGTTGTCTACTACTTCCTCTTTTTCTCTTGAGTTGCCCCAAGGGTTAAAGATTTTTCTTTGGATATCATATGTTTTAAAATTCATCTTCTCTGTGTTAAGGCAACCAATTTTAGAAAAAGCAGTTCTGCATTATAATCCACATGAAACATTATAAAGACTGTTTTGAATAAGTTAATAATCATCACTCTCTAGTTTTGGTTTTAGACTGCAGTTTAATATAATGGGAAAGAGTAATCTTGATAAAAAGTGGTTTAAAAAGGCACGTTTATTGTTAATGAACCTCATAACCAAAAACAGATGGGACCCCGATCAATGGTAAACCTTTAGTTCTCAGCATGCCACCCTGGAGTACAAAGATAAAATTAGCCATTATTATTTCTCAAACTTCATAGTTCTTCAGTTGGCACTCTTAAGGTTGCTTTTAAACCTCCAGATTAGCCAGTCTTCCCTTTCTTGATTATACAGGATGAAGTAGTCTGTAGTTAAAACAAAACAAAAAATGTTTACAGAAAACCATGTAATGCAAACTGACTTTCAACAAATCCTGATCTAAATAGCTTAGGTATAATTTTTTAAAAATGCAAGGTATGTCAGATTAATAGACAGCTGGGAGAAATTGGTAATGATCATATATTCTCCTTTTTCCTAAATGTGTTCCCCTTAGTGTTGTTATGCCCAATACTTCAAGTATGATGAAAGTTCATAATTCTATTCACCTGCTCTTATCAATTCTATTAAACTTATTTTAGAAGTGACTTTTATATTGAAGTAATATGACCTTATAAACAGTGTAAAATGTACAATAAAACTGAACATAATTATGTTATTTTTCTCTGAAATTACAGTATTACCTTCATTGCATAATAAGATTACTTTTGAATAATGGAGATGATGGTTTACCAATATCAAGGTGTTTTGTTTTAGAGCGAATTTAGCACGTCCCCCTATTGTGATACAAAGTCTTTTCAGGTTTTTCTATTTAAATGGATACCCACATTTTATTGGTAATGCACACCTAAATGTTAACTCTAAAAGACAGGTCGAGTTGTAACTCTTCAGTACCTAGGATATTTGAAGAAACCCTCCACTTCTTGCTGTTTGCTTAGGGGTGAAATGGCCCACTCACATGTTTGACCCAAGGCTTGACTAGATCTTTAACTGGGCAGCGGAGCTCTTGAAACTTTGATAGTAGAAAACTTGTCTGCATTAGCATGGGAAGCCAGTGGAGAGCCTAAATAGTATTTAGATGTTCACTATCTTCTTTTGAGATGTTGTATATATTTTTCTCAATTAAAATACATGTAAAATATGAACATGCGTTAAATTTAGTGTTTCAGACTGTGATTATTCTTCCATCCTTTATTAAAATGTTGCTATTGTAGTCTGTAATGAGTTTGTAGTTTTTAAAAATTACGACTGTGTAAATACAATTTAATTTTTAGCTTGTGGTAATTCTTGTTCTAAAAGTAAGTCCATTTTCACAGTTTTATTTGTAATTGACAAATTACCTTTCAATTAATGTTTGTTGATACAGTTGCCACAAATTATTAATTTGAACAGAAATGTGCTGTTATCTAGGAATACAGTAACATCTGTATTGTAGATGTGTAGCTTTACAAATACATTTGTGGAGAGAAAAGTCTAGTGAATGTTTATATGGGACACATATATATCTATCAACCCTCACCCAATTATAACATGTCTGACTTCTCTTTTTTAAATTCTGGCAGGTGATCTTTAGAGAGCGACTGAGTATGGATCATTTGAACGAGACAACTCAGGGGAAAGAACATTCGGAAATGTCTAACAATGTGAGTGATCCGAAGGGTCCACCAGCCAAGATTGCCCGCCTGGAGCAGAACGGGAGCCCTCTAGGAAGAGGAAGGCTTGGGAGTACAGGTGCAAAAATGCAGGGAGTGCCTTTAAAACACTCGGGCCATCTGATGAAAACCAACCTTAGGAAAGGTAAATACTTTTGAGCCAAACCTGGATTGCTGCAAGTGCGGTGTCTACCCAATGCCCCGTTGTGTGGGGGTGGAGGGGCAGAACATGCTTTGTCTATTCTTTTCCTGGATTCTCCTTCTGATACGAAATTAGTTCCACTCTGGGTTGTGGTATCAGTCATGTTTTCGATGTATAGGCTGTGTTCTTGAGTGGAACATCTTATTCTATTGCAGATTGGAATCATTGGACTTTTTGGATGATAAAGATTAAGTATAATGGTCATAGTTTATGCCAGGGTCAGTTCAAAAGGTGTTATTGTAGTAAAGAACAGTAGGTGACTGTTAACTTAAACTAATCCTTGTTAAGAATAAGACATTCAGGTTGTTTGGAAATCACCCAGCTTTTTTTTTTTTTTAATGAGTACTACTTGTAAGGCAGTTTCAGAGATCATGAAAATCTTACATAAGGTGACATAAAAGTTGGGTAATACCATTTTTGTGGATTTTTTTTTTTCCTGAAGAGCATATTCATTGATTTGCAGTGGAAAACCTGATGATTCCAGTTCTTTAAGTTTTGCCATATTTGGAAAGAAAGGGTAGATTTAGGTGACTGTATGAAAAAAATATATAACTGCTTTTTACCAATATGAAACTTGATGAAGTTTAACAACTCTGAGTGTGTTTGACATAAAGTAGTGCCTGCACTGGGTATAATGTGTGTGCCTCATAAGGGTCTTTATTTTGTTCCTGAATAACATGTATAGAAATCAGATTTTCCTTGCATTTGCTAAGCAAAGGATAAAAATGCCATCTTTTAGCAACCGAGAATATTAAGTAGATAAAGTTAGAAGGCAGAGGAATTTCATTGTGTTTGATGCATAACATTTATCATACAATCATTTATTTTTTCCTTGGTTTGGCGAAAACAAAGAATATATTGATCCTGAAATGAACAGACACAGCAGTCCGTATTGTTAGATCTTTATCTATTAAAAATGGAAAAACAGCACTTCAGCAAATTCTTTGGCCTCTACTCATGATTACCCTATTTATTGATTGTTTGCCAAGAATGTATGCATCTTAAGAAAGCCAGGGTAAGAGCATTAAAAATATAATTTATTACGGCTTTTCAAACAGAGTGCATTAATATTGTACTGTGAAGCACTGGGGCTCTATAAAAAAGACTTTCTGACGCCTGCAAACATATAAGTTCCATAAATTCCTAAATAGGAGATTTCAGCTGTCTCTGGTATTATGTGATATTTGCACAGCAAACTTTAATGCCAGGACAGTTTTAGACAAGGATTCTACAGACTTCACTGCTCCTTATGGCAGACGTGCTGTTTACACAGGCTCATAAACCTTCAGCAAAAGCTTCTAAGACTGCCTTCAGGTTTAAATCATGTGGTATTTTTAGCGTTCAGCAGTGACCAGTGCTCTCCCCTCTTAATGCTGGAAGGTTGTGAAGTTGCTGTAGTTGGAAGTCTCGCCAAACACTAGGATGAATAACCAGACGTTCTGAGAAGGCTCCTGCTTAGCATTACTACCAGAAACAGCAGGGCAACCCTGACAGTTTGCTAGAAGGTTTAGCAGCTGGATTTACAATTAGATGATATTATTGTTACTTTATCTGTTGCTACCTTTATTAGCTATAAGGTATCTCTAAATTTGATCAATACGATACAAAGCAAATTCAGTGTATTTCAATGGGTTAAAGAGCCTACATTGTTTCATAGGTCTGAGAAGTTATTTCATAGCCCTGAGAAGCAGCATATAATAGAACACATCTGTTTCATCCCATAAGAAGAAAAATCAATGTATATGTTTTTGTTGTACTAACGCAATTCTTTGAAGACATCAGTGCAAGGGGAGAAAGAACCAAAATACAGTAATTTCACTTCCTGCTTAAATGCTTTTTTTTTTTTAAGTATTTTATTTATGATGGCTTTTTTTAAAAATGTAGTTTGTGTGGAAAGGTCTCTGCTTAATCAAATTACAAAGTCACTAACGCCTTTCAGTGTTTTGTCCCCCTCATCTTATTTTTTTATGAGTATGGTTTTTGTTTGACAGGTGCTAGATAAAAATTGTGGCTGAGCTGAGAAAGCACTACTAAGAAAAAGGGGTTGAATGTTTTTATTTGTTTAGGAGATTTTGCCAAAATACCTTCAAGCCAAGGAAGAAATCACCAGTTTGCATATTGCTATTTTTGCTGTGGTCTCCCCAAGTCGTCTTCTCTTCTGATCCCTGATGGTTTCTCTCTCTGGTATATAACAGCTGAATGAATGACAAGAATATTGGCAAGCTTTGTGGCTTGTTTTTCATGCCTAGCCTGTTGGTATTTTCGAATGAGTTCATAAGCTTCTCTAAGTAAACCTAAAGGGGTTTTTCTCAGAGCTAGAATCTCTTGTGAACAGTTCACTAACGCTTTGGTGAAGATACACATGTGGAAAAATGTAGCCGTTTTATTGCCGGCTTTTGTTCAGAAGAAATAGGCAAATAGAGAATTTGTAAAGGGCCTCTCTGGTGTCAGTAGGAAATACAGATTTTTGGAGATGGTTTATACGTACTAGACATCTTCAGAAGTTGGTAGGATTCTTGAGTCCGGAGGACAGAGCTTATACAGGCATGAATGTTGTAGGACTAACTGGGGATCCTGGGTGCCCTGTTAAAGTAACCCTTATCATTTATTCTAAAGATGATACCCTCCTGGCAGTTTGCCACGGTACAGTTCAGTTACATCTGTTTTTAACCCTTTTTTGTTTCATTGCAAGTATGGCAGTATGCTGGGTAGACACCTTGAGTGCAATAGCAGTCTGTGATTTCAGTTTCTAGACCTAGCCTCTTTTCTAACAGTGGTGTGACCTGTGCTTATTAATCATCTGGCTACTGAGTTATTACCTTGGATTAAAGTAAACCAAGAGAGAGCACATCAAATCCATGTAAATTCCTTGATTCTAATATATCCTGAAGAGGCCACTTTCTTTTACTCTCTCATTTTTATCATGTTATATAATGGAACTTGTTCATTTTAAAGACTGTGAACGGTGGTGTGACCTGTGCTTATTAATCATCTGGCTACAAAGTTATTACCTTGGATTAAAGTAAAGCAAAAGACAGCACATCAAATCCGTGTAAATTCCTTGATTCTAATATATCCTGAAGAGGCCACTCTCCTTTTCTCTCTCATTTTTATCATGTTATTTAATGGAGTTGTTCATTTTAAAGACTGTGGCCACTGTGATATCTTTTTAGGTAGATTAAATGAGTAGTCACAGAAATAAATTTAATTTATTTCTACATTATGCACATTGAAATTGTGTGTTCCGAACGTCAGTGTGGTTTTGTGTTTCTTGAATGGAACTGTTAGAGTAAATATCTCAAAAAGGAAATGATAATTTTTTGACCAAAGACAGTTTAGACACAAACAAGAAAAGTTTATTATTAACAGAAGCATATAGGCAGTGTGAAGGTGGGTTCTGAAGACAACTGCAGTGCATTCTGTGTGTATACTGTATACTACTCACAGCAAATCAAATAAGACATTTCTCTGTTAGCATTATTATTTGATCAGAAAAGGTAATTCTGCATTGGAAAATGCACCGTTAAAATTAGAGCAGAGCTCAAGTTAACTTAAGACCAGCTTCATATTCTGGTTAAATATTTCTCTTACAACTTTAAAAAATAAAAGATTGCATATATTTTATATTTGTGTGTGAATGTTTGCATCTCTGTACCCAGTCTGCCTTGGAAGCACAGTCTCTCACTATTGTAAAGATTTATTTTTATAGCTTAATTTTTCCTACCCTTCCAACTGTATTTCTAAAGATTGTTGTTTTCCTGTCTTTTTCTCTTTTTGATAGGAACCATGCTACCAGTTTTCTGCGTGGTGGAGCATTATGAAAACACCATTGAATATGATTGCAAGGAGGAGCATGCGGAATTTGTGTTGGTGAGAAAGGATATGCTTTTCAACCAGCTGATAGAAATGGCACTGCTGTCTCTAGGTTATTCGCATAGCTCTGCTGCCCAGGCCAAAGGTAAATCGTGCATATGTGGGGTGGGAAAAATTGCTTGGCATCCTTTGTTTACCTCGTAGAGAAAGCAGTGAATATCTTTATTCAAAGAAATGTAGCCCGTGTTTTACATTGGTTCCTTATAGACTGTGTCTTTAAAAAATTGGCTTAATTCAGTTTGGTTTAGTTAACACACATTTTGCTCATGTGGAATGTTGAGGTAGATTTTTTTTAAATTACTTCAGCTGAATCATTAGTATGCTTATTGACCTTAATAATCTGCTCCACTGAGGACCCACAAGGAAGTGAGGAGCGTATTTGAGCAGATGGACTGTTGAGAGTCAATTTGCATTTATGACTGAATATCTAGTTCTGTTTCTTTTATTCTGTTTCTGATGGTTTTATGGGCTGTAAAGTATTTTTCAATGCTGATTCCCACTGCAATAGAGAATCTTATCTAAATCGTAAAGCCATTTAGAACTGGTTCTGCTATGTCTTATTAGAACTTTCTGTAAGTTAGGAAAATGTGGCCTTATGCATAGGTTTTATTGATGGGGTTTTATTTCCAAAATAATAACCCTATAGTCATTTACATAATTTCACAATTTGGAAAGCTAAGCTGTGAATATTTTCATTGACCTGCCTTTTAGAGGAAAGGGAATCATTCAAACAGAAATAACAATATTGCTTGTGGTGGGGGCAGTGGGAAAAAAAGCCTTCTATTAGATATATCATGTGAAAGTAAAATAGTCAGTGACATATTCTCTTTATCTGGAATAGGGCTAATCCAGGTTGGAAAGTGGAATCCAGTTCCACTGTCTTATGTGACAGATGCCCCTGATGCCACGGTAGCAGATATGCTGCAAGATGTGTATCATGTGGTCACACTGAAAATTCAGTTACACAGGTAAGTCAAGGCAGCAGTTCTGGGGTGAAACATTCTCCTTGCCTAGTTCTCTGAAATAACATCTCACCTAAACCTTCAGCTCCTATTTACCCTGTGTTTCAGAAAGATTAATCCAAATTTATTTTGTTACCTTACCCCTTTTGCTCTTTTCCCCTAACTTCAGTGTATAATTTAACCCCCCCCATTTGTAGATTTTTCTAGGTTATCAAAAGACAAGACTTTTTATATTTAGTCAATTAAATGATGCATTACAAGGAGGCATTTTACATAAAGTTTACTTAAGAAAAAAATATTTTTGCATATCATGAACAGTGCCATCTGTGTACATTTTGTGAAAGAATGCCTTACTCGCTATTGCCATTATCTTATTTATTTATGTTTTTTTGCCATTTTCTTTCGTATGAACAGAGTAATGAAGGGAAATCAGTTAATACGTTAATGCTTTTCATGATGGCTCCTGAGAAAGCAGTACACCTTAAATTGTCTTCCCAAGCGCATCAGAGCAGGAAGGTAGAAGTAACATGAAAAAATAGCCACCACAGGCAGCTGATGTATAATTCATGCATCGATACAGCAGATGTGTTGTATAAAGTAATTAACTAATCGGAACAATCAGGAGACCGAGAGCAATCTCCAGATGCATCTGTTTGATGCGCAAAATGAAATCTGTCTGTCTTAAAGGAATGTTCTGCAGCGGGATGCAATCTTGTAATAATCCCCTTTCTAATCTATGTCTCAAATAGTTGCCCCAAACTAGAAGACTTGCCTCCTGAACAATGGTCGCACACCACAGTAAGGAATGCTCTGAAGGACTTACTCAAAGATATGAATCAGAGTTCGTTGGCCAAGGAGTGCCCCCTTTCACAGGTACTTAGCATAGCATGCAATAAATAATAAGATATCATGGACAGCTTGGGCTTTTGAGGTCTGATAGGGCTCTAAAGTTTAAAGCAACTGGTATCTGAAACAAGAATTTGCTAAAAATACAAAATTACTTGACCACTGCTGACCTTTTAAAATGTGCCTGATTAATTCTGAATGGAGCCTTTACACTTTTCTCCCTTGGGGGAAAGTGTTAAGGACTGTTTATAGGAAAAATAGTTAAGTAGAAAACTATTCTGCCTAATCTTCAGATTCTTTTTAGTGCTCTGAGCATTGTAGCTACAGTCTCCTTAGTGACTTCTTGAAGGAAGAATCAGGGTAGTATGACTTGCTCAGAGGTCTGGCACATGGGAATAGCAGTGTTAGTGTTAACAGGCAAAGCTTCAACATGCCGTCTGAATAAAATAAGAATACAGTTATTGGCTACTTTGTTCATTACTGAGGGTGTGTATTTAGTAGAAATAAAAATAAGCACAGAAATTTCTTGTCCAGATCAAAGGTTGAATAGTTATTATTCATTAGGATTCTGTAACCTGTTTTGTGGCATTAGCGCTTTGGTGTTTGTTTTTAAGTGGAATCTTTTTCCCTTTGAGATGCCTATTGTACCATTAGGGGTTTCTGAAATGAGATTTATTATTGTACCTCATTCTTTGGGATGAATTTTGATGGAGAACAACTAAAGCTTTAGGTAGAAACTGGCATCATTTCCAGATTTAAAAACCACACATCATTTTTGAAAATGCTCAGCTGATTTCAAATAAGAAAGAAAAAGGATGCTGTGAATCTACTCTTAGTAGCCTGCTTATGTGGTTACCGTATAACGTATTATACTGCTATCCCTTATTACCCAGACCCATGATATACTATAATTGAGGTACAGGTCTAATTAGATTTTTGTTAAATTTTAAAGTTTTCTTTTAACTCAGGCTTAGAACTGTAATTCAAATATTAATCTGTCATTTAAACTTGTATCTAGGACTTTTGTAAGCATTTCTGTAATTTCAGAGATTCTCAAAATATATTTCTACTATATTCTGAGTAGAAGATATTCTCAAGGTGTATATTTAATGTAAGGCTTATGAAGATTAGTGGGTACCTTTGGAAGGAAGCTTGTGGGCTTTTCTGCTTTTCATGAAGAAGTCTTTGCACGTCAGGTTTGGTACATTACAGTCCTATAGCTTTGCTTTTATATTAGCAATTTTAGGAATAGAGCTAATTTTAAATTAAGCTACAGCCTCAGATTAAATATTCTCTGTATTGTTAAGCATCCATTTCTTACAATTTAGGGCAAACGTTTTTGTCAATTCAGTTATACATGCAGCTAATCTCTATCGTGCTTCTCTCACCTGTGGAATAGAGAGGACGTGAAATTACAACTATCAAATAAAAGTATTTTAAATTAATTAAACACAGATATAGCAATAGAATCACATAATGAAAAAGGATAACTTATTTACTTCTGAGACTTTGTGTTTTGCAGCCAACTCCAGGTAACATGCTACATGATTATTAGCATTTGGAAATTTGAGATGACCTAGAATTAAATGTTTTTTAAATTCAGAGTTAAAACAATATAAATGGGCCGGTGAGATAGCTCAGCAGCATAAGCGCCTGCCTGCCAAGCGCAAGATCCTGAGTTCGACTCCCGGTACCCACGTACAATGGAAAAAAGGGCCGGTGATATCACTCAGCGGCACAAGCACCTGCTCGCAAGCGCAAGGTCCTGAGTTCGACCCCTGGTACCCACAAAAATAAATAAATAAATAAAAATAAAACAATATAAACACCCAGTATAGGAATCACATGTATCTTCATGTTCCTGAATGTCCCATTGCTTTTAGAAGTACATGTAAAGACATAGGCATTTTACTATGATCTGGAAAAATGTATCCTACTACAAATATTTATTGATATAATCAGTGAGAACTACTTGTTAAATGGTATCAGCATTCAGCCAATAAACTCTACCACAGTGTAGCTTTTAAATATAATTCTGAATTTACTTAATGTTGTCATGCAAAATGAATGCTGACAATTACAATATTAAACAAAATGATAAAATGAAATTTAGAACTGGGCAGAGTCATACATAGGTGAATTTCTGATATGGAGGTCTTTAGAAGAACACATTACCTTGTGTCACTGGAGACCGCACCATAATAATTCGATGGAACTAGGCTGTGATTGTAGCAGGTGTTATAATTACAGTCTTCCTTTCTTAAAAAAAAACACCTTTTGAAAATGTTATGCATATCTCAGGCAGCAAAATTTTAAATTCAATTAATATTTTGAAAATATCTCTAAATGAGGGAGCAACTTTATATTTTGCTGTATCATCTTCTGTTTCTTTCTCTAGAATGAATCTATAAATCAGATACTCAATGACTTTATTAAAAACTTTTCCACTTATTTTTCTGTCATTTTTTTCCTGGAGGGGGCTCCCTAAGCCCTAAGCCCAAATATATGTTTCTCTTTCTTTCTTCTGTGTTTGAGATTTGGTGATGTAGATATTGTAGTGAGAAATGCCTAGCAAATAAATATTGCCTTATCCTTATACAGAATGGAACATAATTCCAAGAAATTCTTTATTGAGGCTGTACTTCTCCCATGAAATTTTTGTTTCATTCATGTGAGAACTGTTGACATATTTTTCAGTATATACATTTTACTGTATATTAAGGGTTTCATTTTCTTTAATATGATACAGTACTCCAGTAGCAAGAATGATTACAGGCTCCTAAATAGTACGTTTAGCAGAAAAATCTACCCTGTGGGAAAATAGAGTCCCTCTGTAAAGGCTAAGAGAGAGTAGGAATGGCAAACCATCAGGAATTTGCCTGGGGTGTTTGACAAACCCTGCATCCAGAACTCTTAGGAGGATTGTCTAATATTTGCTAAGCAAATGTCTAGTTGTACTTGGATTGTTAGAATTAGAAGGAATCATCTTTTCCTGGCTCCTCTTTTGACAGACGAAGGAGCTATTGTCCCTAGCGATTTAAAGTCAAGGTGCCAGGTGATGACTAACCCAGAAGTCCTGATTTCCTATGTCCTTGCCCAATGCTAAATTTTAAAGTGTTGATATTAAAATGGTTACTTAGGTTTTTGTGCAATAATGTTTTCTTAGATAATATTTGCAAGGTTTTCTCCAGCTGCAGAAATTCCATAAGTGGGTATGTGGTTTGATTTACAACTTGTACTTTTATTTCTGTTATTACTTTCCTGTCATAAATCTGCCCAAGTAGATTGATGTGTGTTTATTAAGTTCTGTGTATCACGTGTTTGTTTATTTTTGTAAAATGTTCTAAGACATAAAAAATGTTTAGCTCATTATAGATCTGAGGTTGGATGTTTTGTTGCTTTTGTTTTCTTTCAGTGGATGTGGTTAGATAAGTTGGATGTTGCAGTCTGAACTGAGACTAAGTAGGAGAAAATAAAGTCTGATTTAGGGATAGGAAAGGTTGTAGTCATGAAATTTCTGAAGGTATGGATTTAAGAGTAAATTGGGAATTAAGAAACTTAACATTTGATTTACAGCAAAACATTAAATCTTGATTGTATTTTCCCCTGGAGTTTTAGAAATTGAATTTAAACATTGGATAAATACATACATTCTGATACAGGGACAGATAATTTTGTTAAAGGTACCTTAAGTAAAAGGTCAATTATTATTTCTACCAGCCTAATGTTTTCTTTTTAAAAGTGTTTCAGTCAAATATTTCTGAAAGATTTTAATCTGCTATGTGCATTTTTACCTCCCTGCTTTCACCATATGTGTATGCTTGTGTGAATACACAAAGACACATATACACAGAGAACTTTCACATTGTTAAGTCATTGACTCATTTTCTATTTCATTTCTCAGCTGGGGAAAAGATATCGCCAAGTCAAGTCCAGTATAAAATGAGTGAGAATTGTCATTTCTGTTTTCAGCTAGTAAAATATACTAAGATAAATTTAAATTTGAACATCTTATTTAGAAATAAAATTGAGAAAGGTGACTTTAAAATTTTTCTTTTTCTGATGGCCTCTGAGGATCTAATGGATGCTGGAGTTTTTATTAGTTACTAATAAAACAGATAATCAGAGAAACTTCCATGCCTTCCTGAGGCTTAGCATTTAAGGAGGTTGATGCTCTGAAATTTGACAGTCATTTCAGTAGGCATTTTAATAAACTCGTGTTCAGCTGATTTTCAGTATGTATTACAAGTGACACTGGAAGAAAAATTTTAAAATATTCTATAGTAGTGATTTTCTAAAAGAAAAAAAAAACTGCAGTGTTTTTTTCCTTTAATTTTTTGACTGAAATGACACATTTCTTAAATTTTTAGATAAATATTAATAGTCACATTCTTTCAAGAGAATATCCAACATCAGTATTAATATGTTGTATTTCACATGAGAGACTAATCTGTGTATTCACATATTCATATATTTATTCACTCAAAAATATGTATTGAAACAGTAATTTAAAAAAAAAATTGATGGTCTGCTTTGTCCCAGGCATCCTATTTCCTGTCACAATAAAGATAAAACATCTTAATAGCTGAAATAATACATGATTAACTTCATTTAGTGCTTTTGATATATCTTGTGCTTCTGTCTCCCTAAGTAGTAGACAGTTTTATACCCCATGTGCAAATGAGAAACCTGCAGCCCAGAATGTGTGACTGTCCATGGCTGTGTGGCTGGTGAAACAGAGGGGAAGACTTCAGAGCCAGAACCAGGGAGCTTAACCCGGTGTTCTTCTTGCCACATATATAGATGAAGGAAGTTTAAAAAAGAAAAAGAAACTTTACATTAAGTTGATGTGTTTCATAATACACTTTGATTTCTCTGAAATAGTGATACTACTTGCTGTCTTCCAATTGTATTTGTTCTCACTGTGGATGGTTTTCTTTGACATATGTGTTTTGGTTTTGGTTTTGATTTTCCTGCTCATATATTGACTTGTTTTAAAAGCCCCATCATTCATGCCCCTTTTTAAAGACATGTTGGGGGAATTTAGACTACGGGAACTCTGCTGGATAACCTGGCATTTGGTTTGAATGTGCAGCACTGTGCTGTCGCTTGTGTTCTCCATCCTCTTATATTCTCAAGATCAGTAAGTATAGTTGAGCTAATAGCCCTTTGTTTGAAACTCAAGGTAATTTTAAGCTTTTTTGTTAAACTGAGAATACTGAAAATAAATTTCTCAGGTCTCTTTGAAAGTACAAACCTTTGTCATCAAACTGGCCTGATCTGATGGGCGAAGGATACAACTGGCAGTTCCATTTAAAACTGTTAAGTAAGGATTTTGTACTTACTAATTCCCAGCTTAAAATTAGAAGTCTTGTGGTTAAGCATCATATGTTTTGAGGAAAAGCTCCATAGATTTACTTTCCTTTTTAAAATTACAAAACATTCCTCAATCCTTACCTGATCGTGGGAATCTGAGATAAATATTTGCTTTTGTCAGGTAGTAAAGTACTTGATAATAACTAATTGGATATTATTACCACTTTTAGCAATTGTATTAGTGATGAGATGCATAAAAGAAATGGCAAATCCTTCTTAACATGAGTAGCTGAGTGAATTTCAGAAGTTATATCAAACAATTTTTTGCTTCCTTTTCTGAACGAGTCATGACATCATTCCAGTTCCTCTTTCAACTTTCTGAAATGTCTGCTTCATGTTAATATTGTGATATATGTAATGTACAGAAAAGTGTCCTCCAAATTGCAAAATTTCCTTTTTTTTTGGTGGGTACCGGGGGGTCGACCTCAGGACCTCACGCGCCAGCAGGCGCCCATGCCGCTGAGCGATATCACCAGCCCCTTTTTCGTATGTGGGTTCCAGGAGTCGAACTCGGGCCCTCGCGCTTGCCGGGCAGGCGCTTAAGCCGCTGAGCCATCTCACCAGCCCAAAATTTCCTTTTTTAATCTAGTATATCAAGCTCATTTTTAGCTGGTTTAAATAGATAAGTATTTTACAGTAGTTTGATGCTAGGTCTCTGTAAGCTTTCAGATATATTAATAAAAGAAATCTAATTTAAAATGGATTGATTTCAAATATTTTATAACCACTATCTTTTCACAGTAGTAAAACATAAGCATTTAAACCATGCCAATTTAGAGTGCTTAACGGTGTGCAAGTACTTCATTGTCACTTAATAGATTTTTACCTATGCCTTGTTTTAGATCTGAACAGGTTTCCTTTGACCTCAGAATCACTAACACAAGGAAAATTACCATTTCATGAGAGCATTTACCTTCTTTTTTTCCCCCACTCGTAGAGTAATAAATATTCCCAAGGCTTAGGAGTAGACATGGTCTGAGAGAAAGCTTATTAAATGCAATTTTCTAATTGTTTTTTAAAAAACTTAACTAAATCATGCTAATCAAATTAATTTTCTTGTTAAATAGAACTAGTTTTAGAGTGCTTCCTGAGCATTTTTTTTGCCCCTGAATTAACTACTGAAATTTCAGGTTGGGTTCTATCTGGATTTGCTTTTTAAATCTGCTTTATTTCAATGCCAGATTTGGGCCCCAAACAAACCAAAAAACTCCCCTAAGTTCAAAATAATCAAAACAAACAGATACACAAACCCAATTTTTCCTTTTCACTAGAAACTGCTTGATGTTAACATGCTGTGACTATAAAAAAACATAAGAGAGCCTTTAACATAACATGAGAGAGCCGCAGTCCTGGTTCTGCAGCTCATTGCCAATTGAAGTAAGGAGCGCTCTGACTGTTGGGACTTTTAAATCTAGACTTAAAAGTTATTTGTTCTGTTTAGCATTTTTAAAATGATTCTATTAGGAATTGTATGTGCTTCAGTTTTAATTTTAACTTATAATGATTGTAAAGCACCCTGGGATGCTTGTATGAAGGGTGCTACAGAAATATAAGATTGTATTGTGTTCTAATATGCTATTTTATTATGGAGTGCTAGAGTTTCATCATGGACAGTTCATAAGGTTGCCGAATTCCTCATTATGGAGAAGGTAGTTGACTTCTGTTAACAGTCTCTTTTTTCTTCTGTAATTCTTTAAAAATTTATTCTCTTTAATCTTTTTTCTTTGGAAAATATTGATTATTTTGTATTGCAATATTTTCCCATAGAAATGCTAATCTAATTTAGCTTACTCAAAGGGGCTAAAGATGTAAACCAGATGATACCTTGGAAATAAGATTAAAGCTTTAATTGTTTTTATCATTTGAGATTGTATTCTTACACGGATAATAAGACCTGTTCCTTCATTACTGGGTACCACCGACTGTCAGCGACTTACACCATTTTTCTGTCAATCAGTTATTCCAAAGCAGTCAAAAATGTGGAGCTAAACTGGAATTACAAACTTAGGGAAATATTCCATAATGGACTCTCCATGTCTGTTTCCCTACCTATAAAGGAAAAAGAGAACAGTACCAAGATTTAGCATTGGTGTCAGAATTAAATGAGTTGATACTTGTAAAACATTTAAAATATTTCTCAACTCTGAAGTGCACAATAACGTTAGTTGTTTTTATAAAATGTGGGCATTGAGAATTTGAAATTATACTTTTGTATGCCACATTGTTTAAGGAACTTAGTTGCTACTTAGACTGTGATACAAGCTTTTTTTTGGTAGAAAGAAAATTTTTTCATTTGTTAAAAAAGGACCTTTTATAATTCATTCTCACCTTTAATGGATACTTTTACAACACCCTTACACTCTTTATAAAGTTAGGACATATTTTTAATGGAAATGAAGGGAGATTCAGCCTTATACTTAGAAATAAGTTCATTTGCAAGTTAAGCAAATGTGATCCTTAGAGTAGACAAGGTCGAAGAGTAAAGATGCCTCATTAAACTGTCCTCAGGATATGAGTTTTGACTTTTCCTTTATCAGCACCCAGGGCTCTGTCCTTCCTTTATGTTCCCATCATTTTTCTTGTTACATTTAATTGTATATTTATAGTTTACCAGACTAAAAGCAAATAACTTGTGAATTTCTTTTAAAAAGACACTGATATTTCAAGTTGTCATGTTTTTGCATATTTTAGTGTTCTTCAGTATATGTTAAAAACTTACATGTTTATAAGCAGAACAAAAGTCTTGAAGGTAAAATGGACTCAGAGATCTGAAAAAAATGTTTTTAAAAACCCTAATTATATCTCACAGTTAAACACATGTTTTGGTAACGTATTTTTAGCATTTCTATACGTTTTATATTTTTCTTTCACAACTGAATATATATTTCAGCTTAGCTAATAAATTTCATTATGTCCCAATTGTGTTATATCCAAGACAAACACAGTTTAACTTACTACCATTTGTCCATTTTCTTCTCATATTCAGGAGAAAAAGAGGGAAAATGTCACTTGACAGAGCCACATGATTTTTATACAAAGATGGTACTGGCAACATGGAAATGTTAGCAGTTGGTATCACCCCGTGTTTGCTCAGAGCGTCCGTTCCTCGGTTGATGTTCTGAAGTCCATAATTGGCAGTGGAGACTCCATTTAGGGCTATAAACATATAATGTTTTAGAGTCAGTATATAAAGGTCCAGAATCATTTGAATTTAGAGAGAACTGCAAGTGTGGATAACTGTTCATCCATTCCAGAAGGAGCCTAGGGGTCTTGGGGTATCTACCCATCTGCATTAGCACCAGTTTACCAGTGATGGATGGAGCACTTTATTTCATGGTGTATAACCCATCCCAATTCATTTTTACTGTTTTCATTATAACTCCTAAAGAGATGATTACCAGAGAGAGAGGATGGCATTTTCCTGAAATGTGAAAGATTTTCATAATATTGATAGAGATGAAGACAGATTAATGTGATTTCTTTATGTCCTAATCCAGAGGTGATATTGGTTTATATTTATCCAGTAGACATGGGAATCTGTGGCTAAAAGTTAACAGTGGTGAATAAAATACAGAAATTAAGGTCATAGTTTAGTCCTTAGTGTCCTGTGAAGTTTTATATCAGATCTGAGTGGAGTCTATGGACCCCATGAGGGACTTCTGATGGATTGTGCAGATCCTGAAGTGATAAGCCACTTTTTAGGGAATTAGGTAGAGGGATAGCTGTATAGGTTTCATGAGATTCCCTATGATGTAGCTAAAATCTGGAATTATATCCCCCCTCCCCATTTTTAGGCATAATGGTCTAAAATCTAATAGTGTTCAAATAATGAAGAAATGCAGAGAGAGAAAATAAAGTCTCTTGGGAAGAGTTACCAATCCTAATTGTAATATTTACTTTTGGAAAAATGAATTGTTCAGAGTATTTGAGTTCTTGTTTCCACTCTGCACTTTTTCAGAATTCTGTATTTAGGACTTCTGGAATGTAACATAAATTTGGTATGTTTTTCCCTCTGTTTCTGAGCATAGATACTAGAAATTTTAATCTGTGTAGAGGGTGAGATTTGTCCACACAAGGGCATCAGAGAATGAATAAGCAAGCATCCTCTAAATGTGTATGTTGGTGCAGAGCACCCAAGATTCAGAATATCAGAAAATAACTTCTGCCATAAAAATCGAATAAAACTTGATCAGAAAAAAATTGTGAAAATTATATTTGGATTAGCATAATGCTTAATAATGATTGTAATTTTATAATACTTATAATTTAAATCATAAATACAGTGCCAAAGGGTTTTAACCTTCCTAAAAATAAAACTAGCTGGTAATGTTTGCACAGTGAGTGCCTGAGAATGAAGTGTACTATGATCAAATCTTCCATAGTCACTCTATCTGGGAAGATGTAAGCATTTCATGGACTCATAATGCTGTTAGAAGGGACATTGGAGATTATCTAAATTCTCTTTATATTATACCCTGGGTGTAGTTAATTTGAGATATCACGTACCCTTAATAATAATACACCTGTTAGCAAATATTTTATAAATTAAGTTCTATTTACTAAAAACTTGTTTTGAGTAAGAAGGTATCAGTATAGTTGGAAAGAACTAGGTAGGTACTTATACACAAGGACAAAATAGAGAATCTGGTCAAAAGATACTATGTGGGGATTATATAAAATTACTTTAATTATGTGAAGGAGCCACCAAATGAACTGTGAACCAATATTTCCTTTAAAAGTTATGAATTAGGTTTTTAAATAATTAAATAAAATTTCCCTGCTTTGAAATGATCACATTTTCATCTTTAGGAAATGTATTAGGAAAATTAAAACAGAATTGGATATGTTCTTCCTGTGCTTCCTTCTGTATTTCTTTGGAGCTTTTTACTGAGTTTCCAGTTTTAGTGGTGTGTCTGGGTTACTCTGTGTGAAAGTGCCATTTTCAGGCACTGGGCTGTATCAAGATGGCAGGAGTCATAACTCTGACAATTGAAGTTTAAGTAAAATTTAGACATGATTAGTCTCTTCTCAACAAATTGAGATTTCAAATAGACCCCAGTAGTCTCTCCCAAGAAAATAGCTTAGAAAGCAAGAGGACCCAGAGGAAAATGTATGGGGAATATAAGCTAACAAGCACAAACAGATATTACACTTAGAAATCCTGCCGTTCGCTTTCATAAATTGAAGCCCATCTCCTATCCTTTCCATCCACAAATACCAGTTGGGGACTACCTGTTAATTTTCAACAAATTCATTCCATGTCAGTATCTCATGTGATCCCTTTTTTAGAGACTGTTTGTAGTATTTGATATCTTTTGGGATTAAAAGAAAACTCCATTTAAAGAGGATTTCTATTAAAATTGTATTTGAGTGTGGAGTTGATTCAGTTGTGTTTGAATGTAGAGTTGAAGTTAAAGTCTGACTTCTGAGTTTTCTTCAAACATATAAAAAAACTACCATGAAAATTGAGGCCATGGGAAAACAAGACAGGAAAATACAAGGAGGGAAATCAAGACCCTATGAAGTTGTACTTAACAAAAAAATATGAAATAATAAAAAGCCAGTAGTTTTACAGTTGTTCAGTAAATGTTCATTTCATTGAAAATTATAAAAAGGTACTTAATGTCTCTGTACCATTAATACAATACATAAAATGGTTACTGTCAAGATTAGTTTTCCAGCCCAGAAAATTAACTGTAGGGCTTTGTATATCACTTGAAGTGGACTGAAGTTTTTTTTTTTTTTTTTTTTTTTTAAATATACATTCTGCATGTATGGACATTTATTCAGAAAATAATTACTTTAAATTTTCCACCAAAGACATTAGCAATGATGTGCTTTCACTTAAACATGGGCATAACAGATACATATTATAGACAATGTAGAACCATGAAATTTGCCTTATAGAATTAAACCTGTGCAAGATTATTACCCTTGCTGTCTCTCTAGAGTATTCCAATTCAAAACATACCTTCCTTCCTACAGAAAAAGATATTCAGATTCCTTAGTTGAAATTAATTAGCATTCAGAAACCAGATAGCATGTTTTTGGGTATTCATGAGATCTCTGTTTGAAAAAAATGTTTTTAACTTGTGGAAATGTGTTGCAACACACAGATGGGAAGAAAAAGAAAAAAAATCTCTTTAGCAAGCACTGTGTGTAAAAGGAATATTACATTTTGCACGCTCCTGATTGCTCTGTGTAAACAGTTTTTGACATCTGTCTTTATAGTTTTCGAGGAGAGGAAGACTTTGTTAAAAGAATCATTTTTATACAGCAGTCACCATTTCAGTCTTGCTTTACCTGTATTATGAAAGCAGATGGTCTGCATGTCTTTTGAATATTTATAACTATCAAAAACAATCTCTTGCTATTCACCCTTAGGCTTATGAGATGTCAGGACTGTTCTGGTTGAAAAAAAATCATCTTGGGTGTTTACAGAAAGAGGATTACATTAAGCTGAAATGACTATACATTTTCCAGTTTAATATTTGTCCATCAGCTGTTTAATCGTATTTAGATAATTGTGTAAATAAGATGTTGTAGCCCTTGCCCTCTCTGCTGAGGGAACCCGAAAGCTTTAAACATGGGTAAACCACCATTTTGTAGATGCTATTTCTACCTCCTCCTACCTCAGTTAACCCATCTGCAAGTCCTTAGGAAGTTTGGATCCTGATATCACAATCCTGCTTAAAGAAAAACAAAAAATGTGCACAAAAAGCCAGTATGGAGATCACATGAAATGCCATGGAACTGCTGGCTTCCGGTACAGGCTGTTTAGTTTATTAGAGTATATTGTAATATGCAAATATGGTACAGCACTCCTATTACCCTTTAAAGATGGCATGGTTTTCTCTTTATTCTCTATGAACATGCAGAGTTTTGAGGGTATTTTGGATAACTTTTGGTATAGTGGGGGTTAACTGTTTTTTGACTGGAAGCTGAGCAATCAGAGATAACAGATTTTGCTGTGGTTGGTTGATTTGGCAGAAAAGCATGAACAGTTTTGGTTTAAATGATTGAATAACCTGATTAGCATTGTTTTGGGGTGGGTTTTTTTGGTTGTTGTTAAAGGCACAACAAAGCAATTTTAAGAGTAATCAGATCACTGCCTTTCGCTAGTGATGAATCTTTCTTTGAGAAGGCCTCACTTCTCCAAAGCTGATCCAATAGCTACTAAGGTGACCATGTGAAAAAATATATCTGTGTCCTTTCATTTTGTGTTAGACATATGTAACTGCAGACTCTATGACATCGTAGCAGAGGTTTGAAAGAATATGACATTCAGAAAAATTATGTAACCTCAACGAATTCCGTATGTTTTTTTGTTTTGTTTTGTTTTTCAAATTGAGAGACCTGCAGATTTTAGAGCAAAGGTTCTGAATGTTCTAACTGTATGTAAGTCAGGCTTTAGAAAAATTCCACCCTTACCTTTTCACAATTAGAAAGGTTATAAATAATGTATTTGGCTGAAAAGGAAGCTCAGCCTGTGGCAGATGGTATCATTCTAGAGGACTGGGGTTTCTGTGAAGATGGCATTCTTTCAGATCGGAACTTTAGCAGACTCTCAGAAAGAACTGAAGCTCCTCATAGGGAGTAGACATGTGCTTTATGGATCTTAGAAAAGCTTACAACTTGGCTCCTAGGATGAGAATATTGTGTCACACTAAGGTTATGAGAGACCCACAGCCAATTTCTGCTGACTTTCACATTGTATTTCTCAACACTGGAAGCCACGGCCTGTTTATTCATTGGTGTACTGTGTAGCATTCGAACTTGGGATTTCTACTGCTCGAGTTTTGTCAGTTGGATTATTTTATTCCCAGAACATTGTTTTTATACATACTGGTTACTGAGCAAGAAACTTGCCATACAAGTTGTGTCTTTTTTCAAAGTGATTTGGAGAGCTCATATAAATAGACACCAAAAGAGAACCGGAATGACATAACCACTGAGCACTACAACTTCCGAGACATCTGTTTGGATGTATCTTGAAAAACCTGGGAAGGGATCTCTTGCAAATTAGTGAATAAAGGTTTTTGAAACTATGATTTCTTTTGTGACAGCTGAAAGTGATGGATTTTAAAGGTTTATGGAATGGTTAAACTGCCATTATCTTCGATGTTGAAGGAAAGAAAAAGGGAGATGTGTTGGTGGCCTGCAGTAATGAGTTATTTCACTGAGCCTTTATTGATCATCTGATAGTGCCCAGCCTTGTAATGAGTCCAGACTGTACCAAAATAAGACCTAGGGCTTGCGTGTGGGAGGAAATAAACAGTCTGATAAGCGATGCGGTGGCACTACGCACAGGATGTTTGGCAAGTCAGGAAAGGCCCCACAAAAGCAGATACTTGAACTGTATCCTGAAGGATGAACAGCTCATCCTGAGATGGGACAGGGCACAGGACTCCGCTTCAGGTATGGTGTGTGTTTCCTTGATGTCAGCTGTCAGATTCAGGCCAGCTCGGAAAATACTGCCAAATCTGAATGTTGGCCCACATGGAAATACTTCCCCTTGTTATCTTTTGACTGGACTTGTTACTTAATAATATAATTAGTACATTCCTCACCCTCCTTAAGAAAACCTGACTTAAAATAAATCATTTTGAACATTTTATCTGATACCCTTGTGTTATTTATAGTTGACTGATCTATGTAATCATATAATAAAAGGCCAATGAGGAGTAGGCATAAAGGTTGTCATAGTAATTAGCATAGGTTCATGCTTGATATCTGTCTTCTAGACTCTGTGTCCTAATTGTATCACTTCCATTTTATTTTCTGTCTCTTCAAGCCTTTATTTTCCTAGTGACTTGACCCATGGTTGACGCATGGTAGGAGTTCAGTAAATACACATGGAATGGGGGGAATGTGCCTGAATGAATGAATTTTTAAAACAACCCCTAAGGTGAATGCTACTATTATTCCTGTTTAATATGGAAAATTGTGGTAGAACTGTCAGTTAATTGACCCAAGATCACATTTCTAGTGTTTGACACACCTTGCATTTGAATACAGGTTTATTTCTATTCCATTTCATCAGGTACACATTCAGTGTGTATTTAATAAATGCCAGGCACTGGAAAATAACATGGAGTCTCAGGCCTATGTGAATTTATAGCTTCGCATGATCTTTTAAAACCAGTGTCTCCTTTTAATTGATGTATGAATCCCAAGTCTTAAAAAAACAAAAAAAAAAAGCCGAATCCCAGGTCTCTTTTATTTAAGACATAGAAACTTGGTCTACTCTGTATATATCCCTACCACCTAGAAAAATATCACCGATCTTGACTTTCTGTTACTTTTATCATCAGAGCAGTAAGTGTTTCTGATTTCTCAAATTTAAGATTACAGTATGGATTATGATATTTCAGATGCCATGTGTACCATGTGATTTTGTAATCTCTCTTCTGTCACTGAAACTCACTTGTCAACTTGTATGTAGTACCTAAGCCTGCAGTAGGAACTTTACCAGAAGAAAAAGAAAATTCCATAAAGTGGGTGTGTGAGCAATTTAATTATACATATTCCTGCATGTTGCTCCAATAATATGTAGGTGATCCCAAATTATCTAAATTAGGGAATTGTTCCCAGCACTGCAACAGCACAGAATAGTAGTGATTCTAAAAGTTTTCTCTGGTGTGTGTTATAAAACCTGTGGATTAGCCTTTTCATCGTGTCTTGCTTAGGCTAATACTTACATTAATCCGAGTTTGCCAAGCACATACCACTTGACAGAGTAGACAGCACCCAGAAAAACCACTTAACAGGTTAAGCAAGGGCAAGGGGAAGTTTTGACAGTGATGCACATATGAATATTATTTTCCACATATGGATAATAATGAACTATATAGCACTATTACATACGGGCTTTAGTTTTATAAAAATATTTCAGAATTTTTTTTCACGTACACTATAGATTCATTTTTTTCCTCCTGTGTATCTCCACGATTGGTACAATGAATCACATCAAGATGGTCTGTTTACATTATGTATCTTCCTAATAAATGGTAAACTTCTTATAGGCAAAGGCTTTATCTTATCCATCTTTGTATCCTTAGTATAAGCCATGCATGTAATGGGTCTGCATCAAAGAGCAAATTTCATAATATAGAACTATTGGCAAACCAAAGTAGACTGGATGTTTGTCAAAAACCTCAGCAAAATTTAGATATTCCATACGTTTCTAAAAAGCGAGACATAAACTATGTTTCACACATCCATGTACTATTATATTAATATATAAGAAACTGTCAGGATGTCTAGGTAAAAAGTAATAATTTTTTAAAAATTGGACCAAAGTGGAAGAACATCACCTGTCATCCATTTGCAGAATCACTATTATCCATCAGTGATCTCAGTAGTTTTATTAGTGTCTGACTTTATTGATCCATCATTACAATAGAGTAAGTGAGATTGAAGCTGACTGATTGTTAACTGGATCAGGTAATCTTCTGGCTCTGGTTTTGGCAACCTTGCTTAAGTGTCTTTTTGCACTGTGAACTGTGGGAGGCTCTTAGTGAAATTGCAAATTATTGGATTAATGGCAGAGCATCACCAGCACATTAAGAATGTCTTTTTAGAGAAATAAAATGTGAAAATGACTATAAAGTAGAACGTGTCAAAAAAAGATAACATCACAGTGCCTCTTAGCAGAGATAGCTGTATTTTACATAAATAATGCAACTCAAGCTTATCCATCACTCTAAATTCTTTAGATATCTCCCAAATTTACACATTACAGAAATGTGTGCGTGCTACAAAATTAACACTGATAATGGATGTCAGGAGAGTTAATAATAACCAAAGAGCTTTCCATTAGAAGTAGCTTGATGAAGATAATGATATAAAAATACCTTTGTCGCCAAACTGGCTTTTCTGGTTGTTCATTGCCTCTTGAACAATGCTGCCTTCTAGAAACTATTTCCCCATAGAACAACTGAAGTCCAAAATGTATCTTCTTACGTTTCTTCTCATGGGGGCAAGGGATAGATTGGTGATACAAAGTCTCATTCCTAAGACTCCATAGGAAATTAATTTAGCTATTACTAGAGAATATGGGTATTATGGTTTAAAAGAACTAAGAATTAAGTCACTGAAATTACCATAACCAAACTTTTCTGGGAAGAGAACACTTTTCTTTATTGAAAGTGAGGTTTTTATTTTTCCTCTTAGTAATACATTAAAGTCATTGTTTTTATTTTGTATATTAAATGATTGACTATTTTCAGGGCTTTTATTTAAAGCCAGATAAAGCGAAGTGACAAAATAACTCATTTTCTTTTTTCTGGTATCCTTGAAAAATTCAGTAAGTATGAAATGTAAATATTAAAAATTTTTTAATAGTTAATTGAAATTCAGAACTCAAGTTTTACTGTAGATAAATCCAGTAATCAGACTGCAGGATACCTTTTTCTTCTAATAGAGGATCTCTGCGAATAGTTTTGTTTCTTCTCAAATGTGATCAGTTAAACTTTGAATAATAATGTTAGTGCTCCTCCAGTTGAAATCCAAATAATAGAAGGAAAGTATAAGTGGCGCTTCTCAAATTTTAATGTGCATGTGAATTGCATCCCCTGGGATCTTCGTAAAATGCAGGTGCTGATTATTAGGTCTCAGGTAAGGCCCCAAATACTGCATTTATAGCAAGCTCCTTGGTGATGCCCATATTGTTAGTCCCTGGAACATAATATTTAGAGTAGCAAGGATGTACAGCCCAGTCACTAATCCTCAAAGAATTTTTGAATTGCAGCCATAATGTTGTCTTCATGCATTTGGATTTCTTGTGATCTGTGAATGTTTGTCAGGCTAGGAATAGCTGACATTGGTGGAGATTGGATAAGTAATGCTAAGGCGAAAAAGTCTGTGGGTTTGATTGCTTCACACTGGTCTCAGTGGGCTCTTGCTAAGAAGTCGAAGTGTTAAGCTAAAGTATGAAACAAAAATGTATTGGTCATCAGTTGATTAAAAACAGTTTGCACAGTTGAAATCATTTCTGTGTTTTATCTTGTGATGCTATGTGTTACAAATGTTCTCCCCCTCTTCGTGCAGAGTATGATTTCTTCCATTGTGAACAGCACTTACTATGCAAATGTCTCAGCAGCAAAATGTCAAGAATTTGGAAGGTGGTACAAACATTTCAAGAAGACAAAAGATATGATGGGTAAGCAAAAAATCATTGCAGTGGTAGCTACATACCACTACTTGTCATTTGGGGGTTTATCAAAGTCACATCTTAAGCCAGGTCTTTTGATTACCCAATTAGAGATCAATTTAGAATGTTTCTTTGAGGGTGGGGAGTGGGGTGTGAGTATAATGAGATAATTAAATTCAATAAATGTTTGTGTTTAAATCAGCCAAACTGACTTGGTTGTCAGACATGCAGGAAATCGAGGCGTGAGGAGGGGAGCTGTCATTTTTTAACATCTCAGTGAAGACCTAACCAGGCCTTGAATAACTAATATTAGCTATAATTTCTCTCAGAGGTAGAACATGCTTTTAAGGTTTTTGTTTTTGTTTGAAAGAAACAGGATCTGTTTTTATACCTAATTATTAAGGAAACTAAACTATTAATCTTATTAAAAACTATATTTATTGTTTCTACAATTGAGATCCAGTACTTCCAGCCCCCACACTCCCATAGGTTAGGCACTTTGGTGAGCATACTAGTTTAGCGTTGCATAATTTCTAAACTTTTCAACATTGTGATGTATCTTAACATGCAGTGTTTAAGTCAGTATTTGTTGTGCAAGAAATATGGTAAAATTATTTGCGGTGTAAAACAACAGATAAAGGCTGAGTGCTGTACTTAAGCATTTAGATCATGGCATTTTCTCCATATTGAGTTTGTTAGTGCTCACAAAAGCAAACACTGTGGTTAAGGTTAATGTTCTAATTTCTATTAATGATTTCTTCCACATAGTTGTACCGAGTGTATATTTTAAAATAATATAGGAGTGGGATGTTTAATACACATAACATTATGCTTTGTCTTAAATCTGCTTCTTATTTCTGTTATATTCATATAATGATAACAACTATGAGTTTTCCTAAAGATTTTAAGAGACAAGGAACTTGCATTTTGAGCGTGTTTTAGCTTTTAATATTTGAAGAAAAGCTATCCATCTACCAAAACAGATTCTTTGCCTTTTATAGCTTAGAGCTGTAATGAAGACTATGCATCATTTTTGGAATAATTGCTTGAATTACTATTCTCTGTGAATGGCCCACTTGGGCTGATATCACTGGTAGACATTAAAGATTTTTCCCCCCAATTCTTAGTTATATTTTGCATCTATCAGTGACTATAGCAATATGGTAAGTTCCTCTAAATATAAAACCTGCACATTTAATGACAAGAGGAATGATGATTAAAATCAAAATAGAGTCTATACATGGGGAGTATGGTATAAATTTGGAAAGATTTACCTATTCACAGAGCTCCTTGCTCAGCCTTTTCAGTCAAGAACATCAAACCAGTGTCCCTCTGTGTAACAGTAAGTATTTGACACACTTAGACCTGACTTTTAGCCAATCCATATGAGAGACCTAGCCAAGCAAAAAGCATTCATCCTGGGTTGGTGGAAATACATTGCAAAATAGTAACAGTATCACTGTTACACCGAAATGACTTCCTGCCCCTTCCTTGAAGATTGCCTTTAGCATCTGAACTCACCATTTAGCCCAGGCTTGCCTGGAACTCACAGTGATGCTCCTGCCTCAGCCTCCCCCAAATGCTAGGATAAAGGTGTGTACCACCACACCCAGCTACTAGCAATGGCTTCTTGAAAAAAAATTGGGTTTTAACAGTACAGGGTATACTATCTTATTATACAATAAATGACTTGCTCTCCTTCCAAGAAGTGCTATTTGCAGATACTATTGTCCATGATGGTTAAACTTAAACAAGCTGTGGGAGGCACTCAGCTTGGTGTTCAGTTCTAACATTGGGTTATTATTAGGCCCATTTACTATATCTTCATTATATATTGTGTCTTTGTATTTGCTGCTATATAAAAATTGAATATAGATAATATTTTAGATCATCTTTTTTTTTCTTTCACACTTTTTTCCTAAATTACTGTCAGGAGAAAATGTTTGTAAATTTCTTTTCCTTAGTTGCTTGTTATCATATACTTCTTAGATCATGATAAGCCTTTAAGCAAGTGAAATTTTTTCTACAAGCCCTTTTAAAGTAAATCATTGCTTACAGAAACTTACTTGAAGCCATAAGTGAAAACGAGTAACAGTTTGATCCTATAGCTACTCACAGAAAGAATTTGGATATAGTAGATTTTATCCCTTAAATCTAAGCTACATTTTAAAAAATAACTGAGATCAGGAGCGTTGCCCTACTTTGAAAGATTGTGGAGTTGTTCAGAAGAGGAAAACAAAACTGCAGTCTGGTAAGTTCCATCTTGAAATTTTCTTGAAATTTTCTCTTCAGCGTGCCCTGTGCCTACTGTCTTTTTTTTTACTTAGGAAATGATCCAAAATCTCTGTCAGTGCCCACTGATGTTGACTGAACATGATTTCACTTTCTGTCCCCTTCAGTTGAAATGGATAGTCTCTCTGAACTATCCCAGCAAGGGGCAAACCATGTCAACTTTGGCCAGCAGCCAGTCCCCGGGAACACAGCTGAGCAGCCTCCGTCCCCAGCGCAGCTCTCCCACAGCAGCCAACCCTCCGTCCGGACCCCTCTTCCAAACCTGCATCCTGGGCTTGTATCAACGCCTATCAGTCCTCAGTTGGTCAACCAGCAGCTGGTGATGGCGCAGCTGCTGAACCAGCAGTATGCAGTGAATAGACTCTTAGCCCAGCAGTCCTTAAACCAACAATACTTGAACCATCCTCCCCCTGTCAGTAGATCTATGAATAAGCCTTTGGAGCAACAGGTTTCAACCAACACAGAGGTGTCTTCCGAAATCTACCAGTGGGTTCGCGATGAACTAAAACGAGCAGGAATCTCCCAGGCAGTATTTGCACGCGTGGCTTTTAACAGAACTCAGGTCAGTTTTGTTCTGTTTGTAAATTGTTTTGCTCTCTCTTCCCTTCTCCTCCCTCCTTTCTTCAGTTCCATGTATGCTCATGTTTATTCTTTGACTCTGTACTCACATTTCACCTTTCTCTTCACATGATCATATTGCTTGTTCTGGTGGCGCCTAAATTTTTTAACTCCTCTCCCTACGGTAGAGCTCCTCTCTCAAAGGAACCTATGCACAGATTTATCCCAAGTCAGAGGGCTTGCAAGAATAAATTAAATATAAAAACATTTCACACTGGCATTACCCATGTTCTTATATAATAGAATCATAAACTGTTAGTAATAGAAGGTTGACAAAAGCATCATGAGTTGGTCAAGGCCTTGGGAAGGATTCCAGGGTTCGAGCTTAGTGTATTATCCATTTCCACTGATATCAAACTTAAGTATATAAATGTGCTTTGTTAAAGCTTTTTCTATAACAATATTTTTGACTCTTTGAAACTCAGTAGTAATTTACTGGTATTTAATTGTAAGCAGTCATTTAAAAAAATTTAATAGAGCTTATTAATATAAAATGTTGCTTGGCTTTGTCTTTTGTCTCGTGTTGTTATTAATGTTATTCCAAACCCATTCTTTAGACCAGAGATCAGCACACTTTTTTCTGTAAGTGGCCAGATAGTAAATATTTTAGGCTTTGAGGGCCCAAAAAGCTCTATTGCATCATAGGATGAGCAGCCATAAACAATAAACAAAAGGGCAATCTGTCTACAAAACAGACCATGAGGTGGATTTGGTCTGCAGGCCTTAGTTTGCAGACCCATTCTGAGACTTCCCATTGAGATCTGCATAAATCCCTAATGTTTATACCTTTGTCCTCCTGGGCAAATTCCTATGAAGATATTATCTGTCACCGTGGGTAGTAGTTAGAGGGCCATGGAGAGAAAATGATACATGATCTGAGAAGTCATAAGACGATTTTTGAAAAGCCCTTAACAAATTGTTCTATTAAACTGTGAATGAAAAGATTTTTTTTCTTTGTTTGGAAACCACTATGGTACGTATGTTTATTTTTGGCCAAGGCACACTGAAAAATGAGAAGAACATGTAACTTTGATGAGATTGAAGGCATTTTTTTTTTTTTTTTTTTTTTTAACCTTTGCCTTGTTTTACCACTGTTCTTTCTTGGTCAAATTATTTTTGGTTATTTTCCTGACTGTATTTTTCTTGCATTTTAAGTTATCTTATTACATGATTATAAGAATAAAATTCTGGTATAAAGATCATCTAGTATTAATTCCTTATTGGCAGAATTTCTGTACTTAGGAGAACCCCAGATGTGACTTATTTTTGGTTGCCTTAACTAGATTGGGAGTTAGGAGACCAGACAAAAGTGTGTGTTTTCAGTTTTTTCATATATATACATACATATATATATATACATACATATATACACACACACATATACATATATATGAGTATATTTGTGTCTCAGGTCAGTGCGATAGAGCTTTTATGGCCTTGGGTTTTTACTTAGTTCCATATTTTTATAGCTTAAAAACTGTGTACATTATTAGCTAGTAATTTTAATATGACTTTTAATTTTAGTTAGGGGTAATCATTAAAAAAAAAAAAAAAAAGAATCCAAAATCAGCCCTCTACATATTCCTGTTTCTGGTAGCATTCTTTATTTTGTAAACTAGTAATTCTCGGTACTGGGCAAATATAGGACTCTACATAGAAGTACAATAATGCTTGTTGAATTCAATTAAAAGCCCACAGACAAAGACAACATTGCCATAGATACAAATTATAAACATAGATTTATTGATAAGTGGTTTAAAACTTGCGCAATTAATCTTAAAGCACTGTGGAAAGTGCGTTTTATGTTGTGATGAGTGCCTCAGGAGCCGAGTTGAGGCAAGGAAGGCGGGTCACCGCCCATCACTGAAATTTTCCGGGGTTCTGGTGCCACAGTTCTTACTATCCACCATTATTTCTGCTTTTTGTTCTCACACTGAAAAATGCCACAGATATCTGTAAGATTTATTACTGGAAGAAATCTAGAATTTTCTCTTTATACCAAGTTAATCTCCTTGGAAAGATAGATATCTCTGTAGTTGACATTCAAAATAACTTTATATTCTTGAGGATGACCAAAGAATGAAATCCTGGTATAGCTTCATACAGGTACCTCTTTTTAAATAGCCAATTTAGAAAAAATTTATTATCAAAAAATTATTTGGGGCCTGGGCTATAAAAGGGTTTGATTGTAAATCTTTATATTGATAATTGACACTCTTTAGTAGAAGTAGATGCTGGGTTATATTTGAAGCTGTTTGGTTTAAATAGGAGTGATTTTATATGTATATTTAAATGTTCATTGGCTGACAACTAGCTTTTGCACACGCAAGCACGTCGTATGTATTTTCAGCGGTCATACTTAAAAATCACGCACACACACAGCTGCATTTAATGATTATACATTCATATGAATGCATGTAGTGTGTTTATTTCAAAGTGTATGCATTTCAGTAAAAGCAGGTGCAGAGTGAAAGTATGCTGTGAGTGTGGAGTACGAAAATACACATGCTAATGCATATGTATAGACAAGGAGCTCTGCAGAGTTAAATCGCACAGCATACATTTGTGTGCACTTATTATAACGTGTAATTCAAACTCCAGGTTTTAAAAAAATTAAACTATGTACGTAAGAACACAGTTATATGATATAGTCAGATAAAGACATACCCTGTAAACAATATGCTAAACGTTAATATAATAGTATAGTTTTGAACTGAGAGTTGTTCTAGTCAAAGACAGCTCAGAATAACTTTAAAATGTAGATTTCATGGTTCAACTCTTGAGAATTTTCTGCTCATCTTAATAGGGTTTCCGAAATTAAAACATAAACCTCTCTTAAATTTTCACACATGACTATTTTTTTCAAAGTCTACCTTTCCTGAAAACTTATTGTGAAATTTATGTAATTACTCATTTTAAGGAATTTTCACCCTTCTGAATTGATGGGCATATGTTCTTTAATAGCTATTGAAGATTCCAGCTTTTAGCATATGTCATTCATTCAGTTATGCCTACTTGATGTCTTTTTAATGGAAACCTATGGCTAAAAGTAATTGCCAAAGGTAGACATACTTTCCAATTCACCTCTCTGTAATATTGCTATTTAAAGTTTGTGATACAAGAAAATACATTCTTTAATGCCCCCTCCCCACAAGTAAAACACAAGTGTTTAATTCTGATCCCACTGTATGGCTTTTTTTCTCTCTCTTCCTCCTCCTCTTGTCTTTGGCACACTTTATTTTCCAGTAAAATAAAAAATGAAGATGGATTATTCAAAACTGATAACAGTAATGGACCATCATGTAATGTTTTATTGAATTTGAGTTCTGTAAATTATGTGGTGGAGAGAAATTTGCCTGCTTAAGTATAACAGAAATTGCTACTGTGTTCCTATAATTCTTCACAGTGTAATTTAAGAAAAGTCCACTATCCATATCACTATTGAATAAAAGGTAAAAAGGTGCTATTACCCCAACATGACAGCTCTCTATTAGCCTACCAAAGGACAGAGATAAATGCATCTACTTATAACTTACTTGGTATCAGTCCAAGGAGTAGGTGGAGTTTGTAATTAGTCTTTCACCTGGACATGTGATTAAAAATTCACCAAATAGCAGAGGCAGGTAGCATTGAAGAATATTCTATGTATTTTCTTTTTTATGGGGAAGGTTTCATCAAATCGTATTTTCCTTCTGAGGGCTTTGAAGTTCCGTAAAGCTGATACAATCTATTTGAATGAGTGATTATGTTTAAAGAGGAGACAAACGGGAGGCCAGACAGGCTTTTTGTTCAGATTGGCAGTTTCTTTTGCTGATCTGCCATTTTAAAGAATTCATAATTAGCTTGTGGAAGTACTGATCATATTTATTGAAGGTTTTTCTTTATAAATTTTACTTATAATATACTTATAAACTCTTGTTGGAATGTAAAAGAAGACAGGAATTTATCAGTAAATTCATTTTTTAATTGGAAAGAATTAGGATTCTAATTTAACTACTATGTAACAACAATGCAGAATAATTTTGTGCTTTTATATATGTAACACACATCTAATTATTTGTAAGATGTGATGTCCCACTGAACGACAGCTACTCATTTCCAATAAAATTAATTGCTGGTAACTTCCTACATAATATTACAAGTTCTCAAGTTCTTTTTAGAAACAAAAACAAATGATTTTGTTGAATTTAGTTCAGCAAATTTATTGAGCACCTATGGTGCATGATATTGATGTTTTAATTCTAGTATCATAGCATATTCTATGATACAATAAATGAGGCGTGTGAGGCCCTTGTCATACTTCCTTTTTAGTATGAAGAAGGATTTCTGGTAAGAGAGCCCTCTATCAATCAACCATGGGGAATTACCACACAGGATCTTGACCTAACCTGGCAAGTCTGTACTGTATTTTAAACTACAGAAAGAGGGAGATAGGGACCACAAACAACTTGAGTGCACAGGCACATCTGTTTAAATAACAAGGATCTGAATGGGAACAAAATATGCATTCCTGTATCTTGATTCTGATAATCATTATGCATCCACAATTATTCTAAAGTGACATGCCTTTTTTTTTCTTTTGTAATTAACACTAATCAAAACGTTTTCTAACAATATTTTTAAGCATTTCCACCAGGGGGCACTCCCCTCATTGAAAGCTCTGGGCAAAAAAAAAAAAAAGGGTTTCTAAACACAGGTGATTGTCTACACTGGCTGTTTTGGAGCTTGTTGAGTGTTCATAGGTTTAAAACATTGCGTCAGATTATCAGCATATTTCAGGCAGAAAAACTGCTCTTGTTCCAGTAGGATAATTAATTTAAGTGGAAATAAAATGCTTTGCCCCTGTAACACTTGTGTGCTTAAATGGGAAGGCATGCCAACTTCAAAATACAGGTAGAGGGTAAAGAATTTTCTAAATTCTCTCCCAAGTGACATGTTTTCTTCTACCTTAAGCCACAGCAAGATGTCTTAGGTTCCACATTAGCAAGATTCGAGAGACAATTGTGTATTTTTTCATGAGTTTCATTTTTCTCTGTAGTTCTCTGCTGCTTCAGGCAACATTTTTGGTAGAAATATGTGATATATTACTTTGCTATATAAGATTTTTAAATGTCTAATTTCAAGTATTTTTCACAAATACCTATAGGCTATCTTTTGCCCTAATGTATTTTTTTTTTAATTACTTAACGGTTGTGTAGATAACATCTCAGAGAGTGCCACATAACTTTTCAGTGAAGGTCCACCCTAAGAGTAATTACCATTAGAATTTGCCCATTGGTTTTTGTTCACGTTTTTATCACCTATTTGAATTTCTTTTTGTGATCTGTATAAACATAATTAATCAGTTGAGTAAATATTTATCAAGTACTTATGTGGTAGGCATTGTGCTGGGATGACAAAACTGAATTTTATATTCAAGGAATTTATAACATTGTATTTATGTATACTGAATGTTTACATCTCTATTTCTGTGTAGTTGAGATATATTGCTTTACCAAGGACATTTAAATATACATAATATTTGGTGGGGAGGGGTGGGGTAGAAGGGCTCTTTCATTATACCTATTTTCAGACTTTTCCTTCATATCCATGTGTGGTGTTTGTGTGTGTGTGTGTGTAAACTGTGTTTTGGTTTCAGTATGACACATCAGAAATACTTCAATCTAATTTGTTGGCATTGTGCAAATTAAATAGCAGGATGATTGACTGCCTGTTTGACTGAATTTTAGTTATATCGACGAGTTGTTTTGTTCCTGTGTAGACGGAGTTGCAGCATTACTCATTGGTAACATGAATAAAAGGACACGCGCCACTCATTTTTCAGTCACATTTCTTAGGGTGTAACTGAAAGTTCAGGTCCAGTTTTCAGGCTGTGATTGCAGTAGATCAAGTGAGAGGTTTCTTTAAAATTGATTCTTTGAAGCCCCCAGAGACTGTTGGAAGTTCTTTAATACCAGCTTATAAATCATTTAAAAAGTGGACAGTGCTTTTACACTATCTGCACCCAACTGTTATATTTAAGCAATATGGTACATTATCTTGAGGAATTGGACACAAACCCAGGTTTGTATTTCTCCATTGTTTTGACATCTTACCATCCCTCATTCTGGAGGGTTATTGGAAAGTGAATTTGCAAATTACATATAAATTTTGATGAGATTTTATTCTGAGCTGTATTGCGAGAAGCTGATACTCTGGCTAAGTAAAGAAAGCAAATGCATCTTGATATTTCAAGCATTATTCCATGTACAAGAACAAAAAGACACATGCTGCTCAGCCCTTATAAAGATATCAGAAAAATTTTTGAGTATTTTTGTTTCATATCCCGTAAACACATTGGGAATAAAACTTAAGAGTTCTTCCAAAAGTTAAAAAGTTAGTTGAACAATACTATCGCATAATTTGGGGGAAGAAAGACACCTTCAAGGAGTTTCCAGTGGTATAAATTTCTTCTGTTACTAATAATGCTTTTTATTTCTTAAGAAATTCAGTAATTACTGAATTTGATAATATTTATTTCAGGAAATATTGTGATGGGTTTTTGCAATATAAAAGAGTGACTACATATTTCAAATGTGATCGAAGTTCAAAATTTTAACTTGTTACACAGTGGTATAGTATAGCAAGGTTGTATTTAGAATCTTTTTGGATAGTCAGTGGTTCCTTTAAATGGCAAATTGAAAGGACCACCTGGTGTCATTTACTTTGATAATTTGAAGATTAAGTCATAACTTAGAAAATTACCTGTGAAAATTTAGCATAATTCTTAGGTGATGAAATAGTAATGCTCATTTTTTTTTCCTGATGTTTCACAGTTTTATTTTCTGGTATTTTCTTTAAAAATTCTACTTACTGCTTTAGATATGGCTTTATATCTTTACATACTAAGCTACTGGCATTCCACTGTCTTTGTCTAGGCAGGTTGAGAACTATACAGTCCAAAGCTGTTGTATTATGAGGATTTCATTTATTCTTAATTTCCCTCCATTGTCTCTCTGTGAAAGATTTTATGGCAAGTTAAGTTACTCAAAGAAAGGAGACCATTTAGGCAGTTTCAGTTTGTTATATGTAAAACAGATGCTTAATAAAATTAAGAATACAGTTGAGGCTCTCTTCTTCAACTCTCGAAACTAATATATTCCTATGCAGAATTAATGCCTCTGACTGTTCACTTTCTAAACAGAGTGGAAGAAGAGGAGAAAGGGTCACCTGGCTGGCCGGAGCCCTGGAACAAACACCCTGTGCCTTTCATTCCTGCAGGGCTTGCTTTCAGAAATCCTCCGGAAGGAAGAGGACCCCAAGACTGCATCCCAGTCTTTGCTGGTAAACCTTCGGGCTATGCAGAATTTCTTGCAATTACCAGAAGCTGAAAGAGACCGAATATACCAGGATGAAAGGGAAAGGAGCTTGAATGCTGCCTCAGCCATGGGTCCAGCTCCCCTGATAAGCACACCGCCCAGCCGCCCACCCCAGGTGCAGTCTCTTCTTTTCCTTGACCTTTTATCTATCTTTCTTTCTTTTAAAAAAATTTTTAAAAAGAATTCTAGCAAGAAACTAGATAGATACAGAGTTCTAAAAATTCATAGAGTTGCTTCAGGAAAATTTTGTCCCAAATTGCGAATTCTGATATGAAAACAATAAGCTACTAATTAGAAAGCAGAAAGAAAATTGCTTTGTGTTGCTCCATTCTTTGAGTATTTTAGGGGTGAAAGGAGTCTTTAAGTGGGATATTTATCTCTACTACTAATATTAAATAAGAAAGTATTTTAAACGCAATAGGAAAAAAAAGAATAAGGTCAATTTTATCCCTACTAGTTTAAGAACTGCCATTTGAATTGTAAATAAATAAAAATAAGTAATTCCATTTGTATTTATGCTTTCCAATACGAACTGCAGCTGGTACCAATTATACATCATCTCGTTTGTAATCTTTCATAATTAAGTTTAATATAATCCTTGAAGGCAGCTTTAAATGGGGCTGATAAGGAATTCAGTCCATATTCCCAAAAATGGGCACATTTTCTGTTTCTCTTAAGTTTTTGGTCACTTTTTAGGAGGGAAAAATGTTACCTTCCAGGTAATTTTGTGGCTGTCCATTTATCTTATTATTTTTTAATTTTTTATTAGTACATGTTTACAATACATAATTACATTCATTGTGCGGAGTTGGTACATGTACACAACACATCTTAATTCCTTTTATGTCCCCTTCCCCTCTGTCTCTCTTCCTTCCATCTCTATCCTTTTCTCATTTGCAAAAGATTTATCTCTGTGTTTCCTATTGTATTATTATTTTAAAAATCAAGTTTGGTAGTAGCCTTATAATTATCATAAGAATTCAATAAATAGTACAAACTGTTAGATAAAAATTGGTGGGGGTGAGGCTCAAGCAAGCAAGTCTGTTTTTTACATGTTTAATCTGTGGCTTGCACAACCCTTAATGAGGTCAACTAAAATGAATAAAAATTGAATATGAAACACAAAATCAAATATTCATATAACATATGTCACAATGAAATTATGTGTTGATTATTTTTTCCATCAATAGTAAAAAAAAAAAAGCATGCATTTCTAAGTATAGAAATCTAGCAAAAGCCTATTCAACAGTAAAGATGAAACTCCTACAGACACTCCATCAATGAGAAATAGACATAATACCCAGCCACTTGTTGAGGATCTTAAACTGTTTATCTAGTCTTGATGTCTGTAGGAGCAGACTGTAAGGAAGTCATTGCTAAAATTGTGAATAAGAAGTCCTGTTTCTATAGGAGAGAAGAAGAATTGCAGCTATATGTGTGTGTATATATATGTATAAAACCACCTGCATACACATACACAATTACTGAGTTTGATGTGTAGTAAACCCTTCTATAAAATACTAAGATGAAGGAAGAACTCTATATATGTAAACATATACAGATATATGCCTTTTGTCAGAATGATTAAATAAAAATATTCTTCCTTGGCCTTGGTGTAACACTTATTTTGCGTGTTTAGAGTTAAAGCACACACCATAATTAGTTAGCATTGCTCTACAGCCAGCACTAACTGGCCTCCGGGCAGAGTTACTTTGCTTATTGCTTGATCTGCAATGCTAATGAAAGAATGGCTGAAGACCAATATAAATTTCAACACTGAACACCCCCTATTTTAAAATATCTGCCCAAATATCTGACCTGCTGATTTCTTAATACAGCCTTTGTTTTCATATTTTTCTAGGATTTTGAGGGTTTTTTTTCCAAATGTGATTATGCTACCCTTATTCATTTTCTTTAGCCAAAATACACTAATTCTTATTAAATGATACTTGTTTTCATGTATTAAGATAGTACTGCACTTTCTTGTGTATAGGTATGGAGGCATTACCTGCTGTGCTAAGTAGGGGTAGAAAATATATGTATTTTGGCCTGAGTTATCAATTACCTGCTTAAGCCACCCTTAGTTACACTGAGGATGTAGCTCATTGGTAGAGCAGTTGTTTAGCATGCAGAAGGCTCTGTGTTCCATCCCTAGTATTGTCAAAAAAATAAGACTTGAAACTAAGCCCTTAGCTACAGTATTGGGCCAATGATGAATGTATTATGGAAATACTATACATTTTTAGTGAACTTCTTTCAAAGGAAATGCTTCTATTAATGTAGTATTACTGGCCATTTAACCAAATTCTGAAATGATCACCTGATACATGTTATGTATAATTTTATTTTATAGCTATAATACACATCTTTAAGGTATCTTACTTGCCTCCCAAAGAATCCATTTGCATTACTCAATATTACAATAAAACCCACTACCAAACTGTTTGCACTTTATCCATTATTAGTGATTCAGTTAAATTTTAAGAAATTCTTGGCCTGGTGTGGTGGCACATGCCTGTAATCCCAGCACTTGGGGGAGCTGAAGCAGGAGGGCTGCTGTGAGTTTGAGGCCAGGCTGGGCTACAAAGTGAGTTCAAGGCCAGCTTGAACTGTGTAGTGAAACCCTGTCTCAAAAAGACAAAAAGAAAAATTTATCCACAGAAGTTCTTGACATATTAAAGGTATTATCACAAAATGAATACTTCAGATTCGGAACAAGCACGCCATAGCACAATTGAATTTGTAGTGTTTTGCAGCAGCTGAAATTGAACTCTTAAACTGGAGCCAATGCAATACTTAACAGGGTTTTAATATGCTTATTACAAATGGCTAAAAAGGGAGGGGAAAAATGGAGGAAATCACAGATGCAAAAAAATACTGCAGGGCCGGTGAGACGGCTCAGTGGCTTAAGCGCCTGCCTTGCAAGCGCGAAGGCCCGAGTTCGACTCCCGGAACCCACATACGAAAAAGGGGCCGGTGATATCGCTCAGTGGCACGGGCGCCTGCTGGCGCGCGAGGTCCTGAGGTCGTCCCCCCGGTACCCAAAAAAAAAAAAAAAAAAAAAAAAAAAAAAAAATACTGCAAATTTTGGTCTCCTTTTATTTTATGTTTTCCTAAGAAGAGTCTGTGTGAAATCACTGTGCATTTCATTTCCCCCAAAATGAACAGATTTGAAACTTATTTTGAGTCAAATTTTGGGCTTGAATTGAACCTAAACCCGATTTCTTTCTAGAGAATTACAGGTTAAAGAACTACAGTTTAGTGGCTCACAGAAGACGTAAGCCACCTTTACTGCTGAGGGACTGGATTCTCTTCCAGCTCCTTATAGGGTGTAGGCCACATGTAGGATGAATTTAGAATGTGCCTGGGGCATGTCAGACCAAGCAACTGAACTATTGAGGCACTTGGATTCCAAAGGGACTTAAATCTCCAAGAACTTCCCCAGCTAGGGGAGTTTCAGGTAGAGTTCTTACAGATACCTCACCTGGGAAGACTTAGACCAGCCTCAGGAAACTGCAGACCTTTGGGGCCTCCGGTGCATAATGGCCCCTTGCCCTCCATCTGGGCATTGTACTCTGCCTGGGGCAGTAGCTCTGGACCAGACCTGTTTGCTGAAAGTGCATTTTCACAACCTAGGTGTTCTAATTCAAGAAATAAGAATGCCTTCACTTGAAAGTGATTCCCGGTTTTCTGAGCATCTTAACCTATATTAATTCATTGAATCCTCATACCAACCTTTTAGTAAGAGAAAAATGAGAAACTCTAGTGTAAGGTTGAATTCAAGTTGTCAAACTCCCTAGTAAGTCTGTGGATCTTTCCTTTAACCTCAGACCACCTCATCAAAATACAACTTATTTTTGAAAGGGGAAAATGAAGCCTGGGGACTTTTTCTGCATGTCATACAAGATAGGAAGTTGTATTGTTAGATAAGAAAAAGGAACATATGGGAAAACATTGACCTGGTAGAATAAATGAAATGCTTGACAAGTGATCCACAAGAAAAGCATTTGAACAGTGGTGTTTTTGATGTTGTGAAGAAAATATCCCTTCCAAACTGTGATAATATGAAAATACCTAGGAGAACCCAGTCCCCTCAAATTTAACCGGGTCTTAAAAGTTTCTTTTCTCACCATGCTTTACAAACTTGCCTCATGAGTTAACTAGAAGAATTTTATTAATAATAATTAGTGATTTTTTTCTTTTAATGATTTGTTCCACAGCACAGGTCAATTTTAAATTGAGGATTTCTACTTTAGGTCTATGTTTATTCTGGTTTTTATTTTTATACATGTGACTTGGGAGTTAAATTAATTTTGCAATTTCAGTTTCCATAAAGACTGTTTGAAAGCATATAATTACCAAGTTATAACTTTTACATGAATTATATAATTCATTTTTTACATCACTATATGATTCTTTAGTTGCTTCTAAAGTAAGGTTTGATACTTTATAACAATGCTTAGAAAATGTTCAAAGTTCATATAAAAATATATATATATATATATATTTTTTTTTTTTTGGTGGGTACCGGGGGGTCGACCTCAGGACCTCACGCGCCAGCAGGCGCCTGTGCCGCTGAGCGATATCACCAGCCCCTTTTTTCGTATGTGGGTTCCGGGAGTCGAACTCGGGCCCTCGCGCTTGCAGGGCAGGCGCTTAAGCCGCTAAGCCATCTCACCGGCCCTAAAAATATATATTTAATGTGGTAGCTGCACTATCTCTTTACAACAAATCACTCTATAATATACTGTTGGCTCATTTGATTTCAGCTGCATTTACAAGTATGAACTTAACCCTTGATGAAATGTTTGTTATGGAAAACATTAAGATCATATTTGTAAAATGCTTCTCATTTAATAGTCATCTCTTAAAAGCTAAAAGACCTTTAAAGTATAGATTTGGAAAATAATGCTGTTCCTACAGAATAAAGAAATGTCTAAAAAGATCAAACCATGGTATTAAAGACAGTGTTAAATATATAAAAATTTAAGAGCAGGGACTATTTTTTATTACCAATAAGCATTCCACAGAATCACACATTTCTTAAACAACAGGACTGAGAAAACACTTGTAGCCCTGCTTGGTGATGCATACCTGTAATCCCAGCACTCCGGAGGCTAAGGCATGAGAATCCCTCAAATTAGTTTGGGCTATATAATGAGTTCAAGACCAGCCTAAATGACATAGTGAAAACATGTCTCAAAAACAAAACAAAAAAAGTTTATAGTTTCCATACCTTGGGAAGTAAATTTAAGTTAGACTTATAGTATCAATTATAAAACTGCTAGCTAGCCACCAAAAAGCAGGTCAGCATGTCTTCATAAAACTGTTTCGGAAAGGACCCTTACAACAACGTGAACTCCATGCAGCTCTGCGATCTCTAAGAACAAGCATCAGACAAATTTACAGTTTTAACCTTGAGTCATGAAGAAATTACTTAATCTGTTATAACAAAAAATTTTTTTTCAATTTAAAAATAGTGCCTACTCTGGGCTATTATGTAGGTTAAGAAGTTAATGTACATTTACAGAATGCCCAACACATAATAGCCAACTAATAAATGTCAGCCTTTATTATCATAATTATTAAAAGTACATAAAAATTTAATTTTTTGTATGTGAGAGCTGTGCTTGCAGGCATTTCATCCTCCGTCAAAGAGGAGCACATTCACCAATCAAGACCAAAGGAGAGTTTGTTTTGTGTAACCTGAAAATATGATTTGATGAATTTAGCAATCTATGAAGAAGCAAAATACAGTTTTTATGGGAAATGTATGTTCTACTGCACAATTTCAGTGAAATAAAAAGCAGACCCTAGTGCCGCACCCATCCCCATATGAGAGGGTAAATCACAGAAGCTCCCAATCTTAACTACTTTCCTGGCGCCGCAGTAATAACGGAGTAGTACACCTCACCTTGATAAAAGCTATTTAGAAGACGACTGCATTTATTTTACCTCCTGTGCTATTTGTGGAGAAGAGCTGAAGAGTAGTTTGTTTTGCCTGGAATGAACTACTTTATGAATTTTAATGTGTGATATAATATTAAAAGCTAAACCCCAGATTAAAGATTTTTTTGTACTAAGCTAAAATAGTACTTAGTAGAGTGAGGTATAAAAGATTTTTGTTTCCATTTTTACCTGGGGAAAAACTCAGCTTTCATATTTTGAAAAGCTGTCCAAGTCAGTTACCCTTAAGCAATAGCTTATGTTTAGGGGGGTAAAAAAAAAGTGATTCCAGAAATCTCATAGCTTATCTATGATAAGATGCATATCTGGGCCAAGAAGATGATTCAAGAAGAGCTTTTCTAAATATTTTTTAAATGAGTAATCCAGACAGATACTTTCGAACTACATTTTTTAAGTTTTGCCCTCATATTCTTTTTTTTTTTTTTTTTTTTTTGTAATGTTTCATGTGTGTTTATTTGTCACTTCGGTTTGTGTTGGCCACTAGGAAATGAATATTTGATTTTTTTTTTTTAATCTAGACTTCTTGCTTGTTGGTTCAAGTTGTATTTGCTTTATTCAAAAAATTAACCAAAGAAATTTTTAGAAGCAGAATCCCAGAGTTGAAACAAATGATTGTAGCTCACCTCAATGATAAATTTTCCAATGTAATTTTTACAGAAGAAGGAAAATTTTTTAAAAACAGACCAAAACAGTTTTCCAAATCTGCTCTTAACTATTACTAAGTAGTTTGCTACTAAGGAACTGTTTCTTCCAAGGTACTGGACTTTATTCCTCAATTAACATAACATTCAATTTCAAAGCAATTGAAATGGCTTTTCTTTTTTCTTCCATTTAAGCAGTGAGAAAAATAGGTATTGAAAGGGACCCCATGGGGTGATCAGATCTATCCCTCTGCCTCCAAGCAAGACCACCCCAGAGCAAGATTTCAATCTCACCAAAGCAACTTTGTATGCAATTTATGGTAATGCGTTAACTCTTCTGGCTCCTAAAGTGGTATTTAGCAGATTATTGCTTCAAAGCCCACTTCTCAGTGGCCTTGTCATTAATACTGAGTGCCCTCGCTTACTAGACTCCCAGAGCTGGAAAGGGAACTCTGGAAATGTAACCTAGACTCTTGCCATCCACCTCCAGGTGATAGTTTAAGGAAGGCAGTGAGACCCCATTACCTACTGTGTAGTCTTCAGGCCTGTGATGCAACCATCACACCACCTTATCCTTTCCCTACTTAGAGGGGTAATGTCATGGTAGAATACTCTTCAAGATGGACAGGAGGTGAAGTATTTTTCTGACTAGAATTAGAGAAATTCAGAAGGTACATCACAAAGGGGATTTACATTTACTCTTGAGAATTGAATTTTCTGAGGTAACCTCTGTACTATTTTCTTGCCAAATATTTTGAGGACAGAGTGAAATAAAACCATGGAAAATTTGTAGTTTGACTAGAGATATGTCAGTTAGTGCCAAAAAATCATTCTTTTATCCTAAAATGTACTTCATTTTCTGTTGTTCATAGTTTGTTAGAATTTGTACAGGATGGTAAGATTCTGGAATACAGAAACGTGTAAATGACACTAAGAAGTGAGGTCCTTAGTCATTTTGCTGGGAGAAGCATGGCCCTGAATCTGTAGTAATTTTTCACTTCCACTTTCATGAATTTCTCAGTTAAAAAAATGATCTACATAGTTCATTTGCAAATACTCAAGGCTGGTTCATATAACTGCATAATAAAAATTAAAGTTGGAGTTAAAAAATACTAGTGGTATCAATAAATTTTGAGGTGATTTCATTTTTTCCCTAAAATTTTGTGGCATTTTTTCTGCTTATAACTGTTTTTCATTATTATGCAAGGTATTGGTACTAATCTTTTGCTCAGGACTATACATTTTGACTATATCTGTGAAGTCATATCTGATGATACATTTTGTGTTACAATAATGTTCTATTAAATGTTGTGAAACATTTTCTTATTGTCTGGTTCCACAAGTCAAAAGGAAATAGTTGTATACAAGGGTGCCAGGAAAAGATGAAATAATTATACAGAACAGCTTGGACACGCACGTGTAAAATGCAACCAGCCTTTATGATAATTAAGCAAGGCACTCTACCTGTTTCATGGATGGATAGAAGATTTAAATATGCAGTTCTGCAAATGGCTTTGTTATGGAAGATTTTTAAAATGAAGCATAAGAGGAAAAGGCATAAAAGAGTCTAAATTAAAAAGGCCATAGTATATAATAGCTATTAGTGATGCAATTGTCTATTAGGCACCGGGCACCCAGTGAAGATACAGCATTGTGCATTATGATTTTAATTGTGAATTTCCGTTGTTAGGATTGCAATGGAAGGTAATTGGGAGACAATTAGTTTAGGGTTTTCAAGTCTTTGAAACTATTCTGTTTTCCAGAAAACTTACTTTATGGCATTATAATTCCTGGTTGTCAGCTGGCAGTTGCTGTCACATTACAGACTCAATCATCTGTGACAATGTGACTTCCTTAACTTAACCACTCTGATCTCCGGGCAGTAAGTGATGTTGAATGACTGCACTGTTGATCACCTTTGATCATAAAAGGAGCAACAGTGTCCAGTTTGGATGCTGAGCCTGAGAAGCTTCAAAACAATTTGGCCAATGAAAAATGACAGCCATATTCAAAATGTTTCGTAGGTGAAAACAGCTACAATTGCCTCTGAGAGGAATGGGAAACCAGAGAACAATACCATGAACATTAATGCTTCCATTTATGATGAGATTCAGCAGGAAATGAAGCGTGCTAAAGTGTCCCAAGCACTGTTTGCAAAGGTTGCAGCAACCAAAAGCCAGGTAAGATCCTGTATTAGGCATTGAAAGTATTTATCTGTGATGCCTGTGGAATTTTCATTAACAGAGGTATCTGTTTTGAAATGAACTTCCGTTACTGAGAGGTCACAATCTCTAGGATTATGTATAACTTCTCAGATGAGACAATGTTCAGATTCAGGTTATGGACACTTGGTTTTGTTTCCCTTCAGCAACCACTTCTAGATCAAGAATTTATCTGTCAATCAGTTAATAGTTGCTTTCAGAAGAACAACAGTGTAGAGAAAGTTTCATAGGAAAATTACTTTTATTTCACTATTAGATCATAATATTCATTCTAAAATATGACAAACATACAGTTTCTTCTGTTCAAACCTGTTATTACAACAAACTTCACACACATCTTTACATGTTAGTGATAGTTTTTATATAGATGCATACAAGATGTACAAATTGAATTACCATTAGAAAACTTGTACAATTTGGATGAATTACTGAGTAGACTTGAATTGGAAAAGTTGCAAATCTCTACAAAACAAGATAAAAGCAAAGGGTAGTTACTGCAGCCTTTGTCAGTGTAACTGTCATATGTTGATAATTTTTGTTCATCAAAAATTACAGTAGAATCATCTGTAAGAACAAACTCCTAACTGCCTATAAGCCCTTCTCCAAGAATACTTTTTTTTTTTTTTTTTTTTGTGGGTACCGGGGGGTCGACCTCAGGACCTCGCGCGCCAGCAGGCGCCCATGCCGCTGAGCGATATCACCGGCCCCTTTTTTGTATGTGGGTTCCGGGAGTCGAACTCGGGCCCTCGCGCTTGCAAGGCAGGCGCTTAAACTGCTGAGCCATCTCACCGGCCCCCAAGAATACTTTTTTAAAGGATCAGAAGAATACTAAATTTTTTCCCCCCAGCAAAGGATTTGATAACACTATCCAGGTGAGATTTAGAGGCAATCAAGGGCTCCAGGTGAGATTTGAACAACTTGAAATTGTACACAAGTATATTTTCATTATCATTAATGAACCCTCTTTTACATAACATCCTGGCTTCTGTCAATTTGTGATAAAATATATAATTCTGGGAGTATTTATGGCATGATGTATTTATAACACAATAACCTTTTAAGCTTTTTAAAAATTTTACTTGATCAAAATTAATAGTGGTACTTAATGGGAGTTTTGCTTTAGAAAAATGTTCTTGTTTAAGTTATAGGCTGGATGAAATACTTAAGGGATATCTTGGAAATGTTATATAAAAATGATTAAACTCAAGCTGTGGACTGTAAAAATTATAGCTTTATAGGCCACATGCCTGCCTACCCTTCAATCACTGTCAAAGTGATAATTTCTACAATAATATGTTTCTTTTATTGTGAGATTCTAAACATCAAGTGCTGTTTAAACATTAAACTGAATTGTTTATGTTAGTGCTGTACTCAGCGTGCCATACATCAGGCCACCGTAATCTCTCATGGAATGTAAAATTCTGTCATGAATCATGGCTTGTATATCGGAAATTACTGTAATTTTGATTGGAAATTACAGGGCTCTTGAAATGTTTCTAATTATGATAGAATGTTAGAGCTGCTTCAAACCTGTGTGCTTCTTCAGATGTCTTCATTTACATGCCAAGACCATGCATTAAGGAGAAATGTCCTGTTCTCACTTTACCCACCCACCCTGCACTTTCTTGTTTTGACTATTTAGTCTAATTATGATGAGAATCTCTTATTTAAATATATATTATCTTGCCTTTCTTTCTGATCTTACATCTTTTTTTCCTGACCTGTCTAATTACTAAGAATAACAGACTGCATTCCTACAAGGGCCAAGCACTTTCTCCAAATCTCCAAAATGGAAAAACTAGACATGCATTATTATAATCAGGTCAGCCTTAAAAATAAAACAAACAAAAATTAATAGTAAAGCTTTTCAGTAAGTACCATCAGTTACCTGTCACTTTCTTTAATCCACCCCTGTCCCCCAGTTTCCTTTTTGATTATAGTACAGCTCCCTATGACTAACAGTCCCTTTACTACCTTCAATTTCATTCTTTTAAATGATACCCTGGATTTTCCATCTCTGGGCTGATTTACTGATTTTGTAACTGTTCAAGAAGTATTAGCAGTTGTCTGATACTGTCATGTGTGTGAGGTTCTGGGAGTTTTTAAACATCTTGCCATTTGTACCTTGTGATTCACGGTTTTGCTAAGGCCCTATTTCAGCAGTGTCGATGGGCAATTTCTAACACATGATAGTGTGTTTCCTAAGACCCCCAAACTTTAATCTACTTATTACTGATTGAGTGAGAATCCAAAGGCCTAACTGCAGTCTATGGTGTTTTGCAAACTGCTTTCATTCTTTTGAATAGTCATTGCTGATTTCTAATGTACTCTAACTTCCTAGAAGAGCATTTTTATAGTTTTCTCTTAGCTGTTCAGTTTAAATGTTAAGCACTACACTTCTTATGAAAATATGTATAACGATTGATGATTACTTCAAAATAAGATAGATAAAAATAAATAGGTACATTATTAACAGGACATCTAAGAAGGAAAGGTGGTCATTTACTTAGGTTATATTCCACTGTGATATCTTGTGAAGGGAATAAAAGCTAGCGACCCAACAAAAATAGAATCTTAAGTCAGATTGACCTTTCTCATTTAATTTCTCATGGTCAAAATTTGTAATTTCTAAAATAATTATCTGTTTCTCAAGATTGTATGTGCCAGAGCTCGTCAGAATGCAGCAGTGCTCCCCCAAATCAAGTCTGCGTAAAGTGCAAAGTAGAGCACTTCTGTCTTCCTCCATCTGCGTGTCACCCTGGTTGTCTAGGTTGGCTGAACAGTCACCACCCCTTTCCCACTAGACCCCATCATACATTATGTATTAATTGCACTTAATGTTGTAACCCTATTAATTTCCTCAGTTTACACATGAGGGTCACTCAACTAACAAATAGTAGAGCCAACTCTGAATTGCATCCCTCAAACTATATTAGTAATCTCTTCAGGTTTCAAGGCAGCATCAGTACTAAAGTTACACCTGCTCCAGGGAAGAGGAGTTTAAGGACGTTGGAGTAGTTGATAGAAGCAGCAGCAAGGGCTTTGTTTTCTTCGTTGACTCGTTCATTGAACACAGGTTCATACCAACACAGGGCCCTTGGAATCCAGGTATTTTCACAGCTAGTAGAAGCGAGTATACACGGTGGAAGGGCCAAAGGTGACCAGCTATGCGTCTAGCACTACGATATCAAGAAATTGTTGAAACGTGTTGAGCCCGAGATTCTTTTAACACAGGAGGAAGTCACATGCTATAATGTATACAGAAGCACTTTTAAATTATACAGCACTATGCACAGGATTATATTTTATAATCTGCTACATATGAAGTTCAGTCCTCCACATTGATATACGTGATTTACTTATCAAGCATTTATTTCTAATACTTTCCATTTGAAAAGTTAGAGTGGTCTGCAATGACTAATGCACAAAGTATTTTCAATAAAAGAAACCAACTTGTGTAGATTCCACCATTTCACATGTATTGTATTCTCTTCAATGAATAATAGAAATGAGATTGTCTTTACCTCTAGTAAAACCATCTGAATAAAATATGCAACTGAAAACTGAAGGTAGGCTACTTTTTTGCTTGGTTGGGAAAGCAAGCTAATGCAAACTTTAAATAGATGATGTGCTTTAAACATAATGTGAATAGCTACAAATGAATACACTTTATATTCTGGGTATTCAAATAAGCAGCAGTTTTTCCAAGTGAATCATATTGGAATTTTATCAAACATTTAGTCTGATAACATTCAAATAATTATGAGAGCAGAATTTGCTAATTTTACTGTTTAAAAAAATAGTTGATTTGGGTAATAACCATTACGGTATCAAGGTTCAGTTACTGTTCATTGGTTATAGTGTTTTCATATGGGAGATGGAAATGGAATTTTTTCCTTAATGGTGGCAGATGTTAGAATCTAATTTTACTCCACAGCAAACCCCTTGAGAGCTCTGAGACTTAAGGTGTGTGTCCAGCAAAGGGACATTAGCGGTGCCATAGGCCTTGCCTTGTACACTGGATTGTTACATTGATTTTCATGTTTGCAGGGGTGGAGTCTGCAGATACAGCAGCAGGGTAAGAGTCGAGGGCTTTCACAGAGCCGCACTGCATCACGCCCTGTATTTAGAAAATGATTCCTCTCTTGTGCTTTATTAAACAGGGTATTTCTTTTAGGTAAACGACTAGATGTGATGATTTTATTTGACTAAACGTACTTTTAGCATTATCTTTTGCAATGTCCTGAGTTACAGGACTGCAGCCACTACAGCTTTGGCTGGATTGACAGGTATGGTTTTTAGCACTAAAATTAAAAAAAAAAAAAAAAAAAAAAAAAAAAAAATCCTGTCTTTGCAAAAACAATACAATTGGTGACTGGTAGAAGAGAGCAAGTAATTTAAAACCTTTTTCTTTCTTCCATCTACTTTTTATATATTTCTGTCTTTGAAATTCAGGGTAATTAGGATGATTGAGGGAGGTAGGGAGAGAAAATACTTCAGTATTCCTTGAGTTTTTAAGTTTAAAAAAAAAAAAAAAAAGCATAATTCTGACTTTTAGGTTTGGAAATTCCTAGATGGTGATTGGAATGTCTTAAATACAAGTAAGACATACTTCACAAACCAGTAGGGTAGAAATAGAGCTAAAAATACAATTTTAATTGTTGGAAATTAGAATCTATAACAACAAAATCCAGGAATGAAATCTCCAATGACTCTGTATTCTGTCTTTCAGTATGCTACAGAAGACACTTTTTATTTCGTTAGGGTTAAATTACATTTCATGGAAGCCACAGATCGTAACTGTGTGTTGATTCCTTCTTTTGAAATGAATGTGTAACAGACTGTGCTGCCCCAGGATTTCACCTGTGTAGCGGTCTATCTCAGGTACACAGGACACCCTGCAGACCTGGAAGTTAGAGCTCCTGTTCTTTCCCGTGCCACATCCTTTCACAGCAGTCTACCAGAAGATGTTTACATTGTGCCCTCGGAGTTTCTTCTCTTGGGCACATGAAGTTCTCTGCAGCCACAGTCTGAAGAGAGAACTGGTCCCTCCACAATCTCCCTCTAGGCCTTTGTCTTTTAAACTGGGTAGAAGAGACCCTAGGCAAACACAGATTAGGTTTCCTCATTGGTTTGCCTGAAAGAGGAAGGGGCACAAGGAGAGAAGTCTGAGGGAGCATAGCCCTTCCATCTCACACCTCAGCCATCTGCCCATGTTCAGTTTAACATACATTTTTTGGAACTACCTGGGCTGAGCTCATGAATCGGAGGAAGGTGTTCATTGATCTGTTCAAAGTGTTCTGTGTGAGTAACCACTGCATTAAAAATCTTTTGTGTCTAAATGGAGGAATCCATATTGGTTCTGCTTTCTGTAACTGATTTTTATATTTCTATTTGAATGCCAAACAGTACTGTCAAAACTAATGGCTTTAAGTATTGCAGTTTTCTGATACTCTGAAGGTATATGATGTATGTTACATGATTTTTTAAAAGAGCTGGTTAATTTTGAGAATTCTGTGTTCCAAAAATTAGCATATGTTTTAGGAAGTCTAGTGTTTTGTCAGGGAGGTCCAGAAGTATTATATAGGGCACTTAGTTATCCATTATATTTTTGGCTAAGAAGTGTTTTATGTCCTAGGCACTTGGGGATAAACTTTAACAAATTGATGTAAAGATTTTTGGCTATCTTGTTGCTACTTTCAAATTATTTATTTTTCTTTTTTTTAACTCTAAATTTAAAATTGATTCAACTGAAAGCCATAAATAGATTTTCTTCTTCAACCCACTTTAAAAAGTTAACCATTACAAAATATAGTCTTAACTTACTGATCACAGTTTCTCCATTTCTTAAAAATCTCACAAAAATTCCAGGCAAGATTTGAAGAAAATCAGTGTATATATATTGGGCTAACTCTTTAAAGAGGATCACCTTGTGAGAAGGACAAGGCAGGTACTGCAGGAGCACTTTACAGTAGTGTAGTATGCATATTTTGAAACGGGCCTCTCAGTTACATATTTGTAGAAACTGCTTTAATTGTAGGCTGCTTTTGTACTAAAGGGAAGCATAGACTGAAAAGTGGGGACTAAGAATATTTTATGGAGGCCTATCTTTTTGGAAGCTCTACTGTGTTCATCTTTGAGAGCTGAAGAGTCGGTTCTTTAAGACAGGATTTAGGACCTGGAAAAACTAGAGTAAAGAACAAACTAGAGGAGTTTACCTTGTGATAATTAGCCTCAAAACTTAATGTCATTCAGTTAAACAGAACACGGCTGTAGCACTGATAAAATCCCTTAACAGACTACCAAATTAAAAGACAGTATTTTCTAAGAAGTCTCAATAGTTGTCTTTTATGTTTCTGATAATGAAAGGTGGGTTTTATTTTAACTCTGTATCTTTTTTTTCTTACATGAGAAATGAAAATAAAGGCACTGTGAAATGAATGAGCTATGAAAATGCATTTATGCAAGATGACAATAGAAAAATAGCTTCTGAAAGAAGCTGTACTATTAAAATTTCACATCAATGAAAGGTGGTAAGAGAAGGATGGAAGAACTTATATTAAGTACAGTGATAAGAATCTAATGTAGAATTTTTTTCTCTCCTATGAAGAGTACCCTTAGGTATCTGAAAAAGTAATATTGGAGCGTACTCGTTTTTCTAAGGGTACTTGTTATACTTTTACACATGCAGTTCTCTTACTTAGCAAAATGACACAATTAATCAGACCACCTTTTTAAAAATAAAAGGGCTGGTGAGATGGCTCAGCAGCTTAAGCGCCTCCCCGGCAAGCGTGAGGGCCCGAGTTCGACTCCCGGATCCCACATACGAAAAAGGGGCCGGTGATATCGCTCAGTGGCACGGGCGCCTGCTGGCGCGTGAGGTCCTGAGGTCGACCTCCCGGTACCCACACAAAAATAAATAAATAATAAAAAATAAAAATAAATGTCTGTATTTTATTGATTAGGAGAAATATGACTGTTCTTTAATTTATCATTAAATACCTTATAAAAAGACAAGGCCGAATTTGTGTTGTTGACATACAGTTGTCAAATTGATGAAGTTGTTTCTTTCCTCTTAAGTCTTAATCTACTTCTGTTGTACGTTAATAGAAAACCTATTCTCTTTTGATTTCTTGATTCTTTGCTTTTTTTTTTTTTTTTTTTTTTTTTTGTTAGCAATTCCCTTTTCAACCAGTGTGCTTCAAGAAGTGGGTTTAAACACACTGTTTCATAAACTGCCAGCCTCCTCGGCCGCCCCAGTGCCTCTGATTCTGTAAATCAGATCATAGGCAGCATGCTGTCATGTAATAAGGTGTCTGATCCTTATTACCAGTTTGTTGATGCACAGACTCCTTCAAATTGACCATTGCAACACATGGTTTCCCCTGAAACTAGCTGTGATAATTAGCGTGGTTCTAATGAGACAGAATGTCACTGATCCTGTGCTGAACTGTCGAGTATCGACGCTACGGATGGGAACTGTCAGAGCCTGCCATCTGTGACAGCGCTTGGCATATTCCAATGGCAAGGTAGAGCATGCTCAATAGAGTATTTTCAAACAAATGGCTCTTTTCTTGATGAGGGCTCTGTGTTCTGTGCAACTGGAAGAATGTATGACCCAACTTTGTCCTATGCTAAGCCCATTTTGAGATCCACATGCAAATAAATATTTAAATCTCTGTTACGTGTTGCTAAGAGGGAATCTTTTGTTAAGCAGGTGAATTTTAAGTGCATGCTTTTCTTCCTGGTTTTTGTTTATTGTTTTCTTAGCCTCTCCCTAATGTCCCATATTGTCAGTTAATAGTAAAGCAGTATTTTAAGATAGTTTTCCCCAAATTTAAAATTGCCTTGTTTAGAAGAGATTTGTTGGGGAGTTGGGGATGGCTCTTAGTGATAAAGCAGTATGATTTAACAGAGGGAAAAGGGAAACGAAATAGTTCAGCATATGCATAAGAATACTCAAGTTGACAGAGAATTAAAATGGACGGGCCAGTTAGATCTGCAGACTCCAGAGAGAAGTAGAGATTTTGTGCTAGAGTAAAAGTCCTGTGCTGCTTATCATTCCAAAATATGCTTTGTTGCTTTTTATTTCCTCCTCTCTGGCAGACCACACAGGGCTTGTTCTGAAGAACATTTTCACTAATCTGATCAGGCAGCCAAATACGCCGGGAAAACTGCTTTAATGATCCCACTAATTACCTCAAGTCAATATGAACTGTATTATTAGACTGAGGGAAAATATTCCATTAGGTCTCCCCCTTGGGAGTTTCTCCGCTTTGTGATGTCACTGAAGCCTTCACCCTCTCGCTTGTAATTAATTTTATTTACACACGCAGGCACGCACAAGGTCACACCTGCACAACCGGCACTGGCCAGGGAGCTTGTGGCACTCCGGCTTAATCAGATCTGTCATAATTACCATTCTGCATGTTTCTGACACACGCTGTGAAATATTTCAATTTAACTGCCGCTACCAGCACAACCAGATGTAGTGCGAGTGTGGCTGCATTGGAAATATTATTCCTCAGGATAAACTCTCTCCTCCTCCTCTTTCCTCCCCCCACCCTCACAGCTAATGTGGCACAGAAGCTGATGTATCCTGTAAATCTTGAATGCAGCGCTAGATTGATCACAGGCGATTAGACAGTTTAACCACAAACAGCTTGTTCATTTTTCACAAATGAAAACCACATGTGGTGTAACTAAAATTTCAGGCCCCCCCCCTTTTTTTTTTTTAATTTTTTGTAAGGTTTGGGGTATGTATGTGTATGTAAAATGTGCTTAAATAAAAATAAAATGCAATCAAAGGAAGTTAAGTGTCTAGAAAAATGGAGAAGTTGCCTAGTTTGTTCCAGGTTATTTTATCAAAACCTACATCAAATTCCATTTTTATGCTTTTATCCAAACTCAAATGGGAAAAAAAATTGTATTCTCCTTCAGGCTTTCTGTTTTTTTTTCTGGTTAAGATTTTATTTCAGTGGGGAGCATAATAGCTCTTTGACCTGTGCCTTTTTTCATTGTTGAACCTTTCAATTGAATATAAATTCTCAAAGAATTCTAAGATTAGGCATACGTAATTTTCTGAAGAAAAATTTTCCTTTTTGTCTTTTTTTGTTTTTAGTGAAAAGTTACTATTTTAGTCTTTATGATCAGATACAAGCTAGTCCCAAAACAAAAATGATTCTAATGGGAAAGTTTATTTCGTAGAGATATTTGTTGATTGTAGAATTATTTTGGAAGAAAAAGTTGAATGAAATTCTGTTCTTGTAGAATGTTGGAGATACCTGACAGAAGGTACAGGCAACAGTAGGTAACTATAAAAAGCTAAAGTTATCACCAGTCTCAGAAGAATCCAACCATAAAAAAAATAAAAAAATCTTAAAGTATCGCAGCCATCAGAAGACAAATAAGCTGGTGAAAAACTAAAGCAAAGAGAGGAGAGGGAAATAAGATCTGTCATGATTTAGAATCATACCTCTACAGAAGGTTCACAACAATCCACTTTAGAGAACATTTAAAGCAGAGCTATCACGTAGTTAAATGTCTTTTAATACCAAATAAAATACACGTTTTCTTTTTATCTTTATTTTTGTTTTACTACTTCAGTTATGTACCTAGCTAAGAAGCTTTCTGTGATGGTTCTTATTATCTGACTGATAAGAGAGCCATTTCTCACAGAATAGTGGCTCTTTGCCTTTGTTCTTATTTTCATTTTCCCTCTTGCTTAGTAGTTTTCTCAAATTACTCTTTTTAATCTTTGTTTCATAGTTTTTCACTAAAACTTTCTTCTGTCCTAACCTGGTTGTTTTCTGTGTTTTGTGTTTGCTCCATGCTTCCTTCCAAATTTGAAATCTGACATTTTCTGCCTATCCATGCTAATATCTTTTTGGCCTGGATATTGTTTTAAAGGGAACATAAAGTTTTTGCTTTTCAGTTGGAATCCTTCTATCTAAACTGCTAATAAGTTTACATAGTTAATTTAGTTACTTCTTTCTCCTCTCTTTTTTTCCTTGTACAGTCTTAATCGACCTTTGCTGAGTCATTAGGTCATTTAGATTTTTACCATCTTACCTCTACCTTTGTGGTCTTCTTGCAAGATCCAGTGATTATGGAAGATTTCATTCAATCCCCTCCTCACCCGTATATCACATTTTCCTGCTGAGTATAGATATCACCTCATGATCCTTCACCAAAGTGAAGGCACCTATTACTAATTAGTAGGAAAGAAATCCCTGCAATGGTCACTTGTATTTTTTGGATTCCCAAGAAGAATTTGATTTTCATAGCATGGCTGTGTGGTAGAGGAATCCAGGAAATAAGGGGAAGTAAATAAAATTATGATTTCATTACTGAAGCCTTTATTTAATAACCCTGAAGTTTTTGCACAGCTACTTCAAGATACTTTATGGATAGGGATAAGTGGAATCACATTTCATCATCATTGGTAGAGGTCACAATTAAATGAAGCCTTGAATTATTTTTTTGCAAATCAAAGATTTTACCCAGAATGTGAAAAATCATTCCCTAGTTTTTAATGTTTGCAAACTTTAGATTTTGTCTGTTTGAATTTCTGTGTTCCTCCTAGTGATACAAAAGGGAACAGGAAAAACAGCAGAGTTGCTATTTGGGGATGTGATAGCATTTATGGAGTTTGAGAATATTCAGTATTCTGAGTACAAGGGAAGAGCACATCTTTCCACTAAGTTTTCTTAAGCTACAAGAATCTCACTTTTCAAAGAAAACATTTTAATTTTCCGATGAACCCTCTTAGGTTCCTGTCTAATAACTGCAGTTTCTGTTTGTGTTAACAAATCACATGTGACGATTCGATGGAAGTATAGTTAAAGAATTTTGTCCTACCCCACCTCAGCCCACCATCCTCAGCCATTCTTCGCAGTTTCTCAGATTATTCTGGAAATGTGCAGGAAGGAAAACTGGTTCCTTCTAATATGTTTGATATTTTCTGGACCCACCATTATCTTCATTTTTTAAATCATCTTTGTTGAAGTCATCAATGTAATTTATAGTACAGCTCACACTTCTATGTTGAGCTGAAAGGAATTAGAGGGCAAAGCTCTCTCTTGATCTACACCAAATAGAAAGAGAATAATGGTGGCTAATTTGAAATCCCACAAAACTATTTATGTAGTAACTTGTACATGAACTTCATCTTTCAGAGAAGACTTTGAGACTTGCAGAGTGGTGGTTGCAATTCCACTACTAAAATGCTGTGTAGCTGCAGACAAGTTGTTTAATTAAACTTTGAACTTCTCCTTCAGGAACGCAAAAGAAGTGCAGTTACATTATGTGTAATGTCCCTTGGAGTTCTAGGTCTGGTGAGTTTGTAACTGAGACAGGTGTACAAGTGTGAAAGAGGACATATTTTGATTGAAAATACTGCTGACAGGTGTTTGAGTCTGGGAATGAGTCATAAAGGAGGTAAGGGGTTGAATAATGGAAGTTTAGCTTTGGGAGAGGGTTCATGGTATTTTTGGGTCTGTAGGCAAGAAGGGTTATTTAGGGCCGGTGAGATGGCTCAGTGGCGTAAGCACCTGCCTGGCAAGCGCGAGGGCCCGAGTTCAACTCCCGGAACCCACATATGGAAAAAGGGCCGGTGATATCACTCAGCGGCACGGGCACCTGCTGGCGTACGAGGTCCTGAGGTCGACCCCCGGTACCCACAAAGAAAAAAAAAGAAGGGTTATTTACAGGTGGTACTTAGCAGAATTGTTGGAATCTGGTATCTGAACTCCATATTTCGTAGTGTAAGATGAACTCAAGACCGATGTCATCTTCATCTGAGACTTGCTAATAGGTGATTGGAAGATCTCTCTTTTATTATGTAGGAATTTAGCAGAGTCTGGTCAATATACAGCATGAGATGAGCTGAATTCAGTTGGGGAATGGATCTGGCTTAACATGTGGTAGGGTAGGTATTGCTAGCATGGTATGATTTGAAAGTTGCTGAAGAGTCTCCTTAAATATGTCATTTTTTTTTTTAACCAGTGTCTGAATGTCCACTCTCAACTGCTTGTGTTTTTTTGTTTGTTCCTTTGTTTTGTTTTTTGATGGATATTTTTCTAGGAAGGATAGCACATTAAAGAGGAAAAAAATAGTTAGAGTGAGAATCCTAAGTTTTACCATGAGAGATCACAGGTTTGGAACAGGTTAAGGAAAGAGGGAGCAAGAGCTTATTTGAGAACAGATCTTGAAACCCTGATTTGCAAGTTCATGAATTGGTACCTGTAGCATTTAACAGCTGCTGAAAAGTGTCCATCCCAAATGTCTCCTTTAAACCTTTACCTGTTTTACTCATGGCACCAACATGAGTGCTACTTGTCATGGGTACTACAGGCTCAATGATGGAGTGTTTGGTGATTTAAATGAAATGCAGATTAGGTAAAAAAAAATTACTTTCAATAAGGTCAAGGAAGTGAAGGCTGTAAATAAAATTTACATTCACAAACAGACAAATGTTATTAGGAAATGCAACTCAGTCTGTGCCAAGCTGTTACTGTCTAAATTGCCTTCTTTTTTCTTGGCTTGCAATTAATTTTTGCTTGTATGTTTGGAAATTGGGGGAAGGGTAATAGTCTAAAGAGTAATGATTTTGTTTTAGTATTTTGATTAAAGAGAGTAAATAACTTGGACCCTGCATAACCATAAGGACAAAAGTCTTATCCATCAAGTGTAATTTCTAGACAGAAGTTTGTGTTTGTATTTCTGACTAAATTTAGCACTGATCTGTATTGATATAAACTGATGAGATAGTTACGTGCTTCATTGTTTTCTAACTGTCTCCCCTTTACCATCTTTCCTATTCATTTTCTTTTCTTTCTTTCATCCTGCATTTCACTAGTTCCCTTGTACCTGGTCCTCCAGTCTAAAAGGCAAATACTTTCTAGGAACTTGCTTTTTGAAAAGTAAGCAGAGCAAGGACCACTCTCCTGCCCAGCTGCACCCCTCCCTCCCACATACCTGGCATGTGTGTGCCACTGTTCTCAGTCTGCCTGTGTCCTGTGTCTGCCCTGTCACCGTATCCCCTCCTATTTAGGAAATCCATGTGTCTTTGAAGAACCTTGCTAGTGTTACTCTTCTTACAGACATTCTTTACCTTTAGAGTTATTTGCATGGTATGAAGTTAACCAAGTTAAAATGCTGAGCATTATAAAACCACTCTCTGTGTTTGTTAAAGAACCAGAAAAAGAGTATGGTATATATGTGCTAGTACAGTTGTCAATCAGCATTTTTTTAAGATACAAAACATTGTTTTATGAATGAAATCTCATCCAGAACTGAAACATATAAATCAGATAAAAGTTCTTTCTCATTTTGGTTGATCTCAGAGTTGGGTGGGTTGGGGACCTCACCTTATCAACCCCCATCCTACACATACACAGCCAGGGTACTGCTAAAACAACCCTAATGAAAGCAGGGCACCCTGGAACACAGCTGGGAGCCACTCTGCCAGAGATTAACTGTTTGCCCCTGACATATCTCTAAGAGGGTAAAAAAAAAAAAAAAAGTGGAAATTTGTTTCACAAATCTATTAATACCAAATTTCTCTAATCTAGGAGCTTACGTAAGTTAGCTCTGGAAAAATGATGTGTTTGTGTATACACATGCATGCACACACATGGGGAGGGGGAGGCATCCCACTCAGGAGTTCTTAACCCGTGTCCTGCTTCCCCAAGGGGACCATGAACTTGGATGGAAAAAGGTGCATCTTTATTTTCTGTAGCCTCTTATCTGAAGAGTTGGCATTTTATTCAATTATCAACATAGGCAACAATAAAATTACAAATACTTTCACATCACATTAGGTTGTTGCAGATATCTTGAAAAGTCAGGCTTGCTCATCACTAAAAATCAGCAATTGTTAGATCTGTTCCTCAATCTTATTATTTACTGTGTTAATGAAGTACACCTATTACTACATCACAGATTTTCGATAGATTGGTTTATTCCCACTCCCATCCCCCCATCCAAGATATATATAAACCAGTTATATATTTCAGTATAATTGCTTTTCTCTGTAATCTTACATATTTTGTTTCAGGCCTATAAAATGATTGCTCTGAAGAGGCGTCCACGGGCTTCACCAGACTGCCAGAAGGTTTCATGGCACAAAAGATATGAGATTAGTGATTAAATTGTGCAGAGGAAAAAACTTACATTTTTTAACATATTAGCCAAAGAATTCTTGAATTTACCTGGGAAACACCTTTAAATTTGTTTATTGCTTTTTGGTGTGCTGATTTTTCAATTGCCCTTCACTCCATATCATGTAGGTATTACAATCATTGCGGTATCATTTAAAACAGAAACTTCACGGACGTTTTCTTCAGCATTCAGATACCTACCTATAATACTAGATTTCATGGGAGAATGCCTCTGCCCCCAGACTACAAATCTGTGGGTGATTAAACTACACCTGTATATCAACTTCAGTTTGAAGCTTAGGCAGTTCTTACCTCACTAGTAAGAATGAATCACTGGCAGAATGAATCCGCATTATATATGTTCCCACATCTCCTTGCCTACATAGTAGCTTGCACATCAATAGCACTCAGTAATTATTTGTGGAAGGATGGAATGATTCAAAAGCATGTTTCATCTTCTCACAATTTTGCCCTTGGTAAAGCCAGCATAATTTCTGAGGGTCTGTCTGAGACAGTGGGATTAGGAGCCGGAGGGGATTTGGGGACTACAGAGTAGGGTCAGACCCCACTCCTGCCATTCTCCCCTTAGGGCATCTTTGTGCTTGTTGCCCCAAGGTGATCCTGAGGAGTAACTTGAGAATTCTTGTGCAGAGCCTCAGCCTCCCTTGTCTCCTTTTATTGGTAAAACTATAACCCAACCATTTCCACCAGGTCCCACATGATGCTTCCAGAAATATTTATGCTTTCTGTTTTTAATGCCTACTTGTGAATCACAAGATTTGGGTCTCAAATTAAGCCAACTTCTGATTAGCAGGTTTGCATAATGGATAAAACGATGTGGTTATTGGCCACAAAATGGGTGTTACTTTATCAGCAAAATCATAAGCAAGTTGAGAGCACATAACCCTGCTTGATTGTTCCTCTTATGATTCCCATAACTTTTACAATCCCATATTGCCTTCTGGTTTTGAAAATTCTTTATCTCTCCTAGAACATCATAGAAGGAAGATTTAAATTTTTAATTCCCAGCCCCTAAATATGCATAATGGGGAGTATTGCTCATTTTAGGAGATATCTGCAATGTTGAAAAGTTGTATATAAATTAATTAAAAATGCAGTGTAGAACTATTTGTTTAAAACAACCTAGAGTAGTAGTAATTATTTTTGTAAGCAAACAAATCAGGTAAATCATCATCTAAAAATTACTCATTTTATGAGTTCTTATTTTTATAATTTTTTTTGCACTTGGCATACACGAATATTCAGCCACATTTTTTCCTTAATGATCTTTACAATTTTGAATAGGAAAATAAATATTGCAAATTTTTAACAGTGACTTTAGGAAGCAACATGATAAATTTACTTCATAGGAGCATATATTCATTTGAGTTGAAGGATTTGGGAAAAAATGTTTCCTATCTTCAGCCTTTTTTTTTTTTTTTAAACAGTGGTAAGGATCAAACTCAAAGCCTCATGTATGCTAGGCAGGCACTCTACTGCTAAGCTGCACTCCTAGCCCCGTCAATTTTTTTTTAAAATGATCACATGCATTTGCCTTTGACAGAAGCCTTCGTTGGTGTGGCACTGCTCCTTAAATTTAGGAAGCTGCACTCACTTTAGTGAACTCACATAGTTCTTTAAAATGTAGCAACTTCATTTTGAGTTTATGCTGTTGGACTTTACTGCCATACCTGCACTAAGCCCTCAGGAATTACAGAAATGTATACAATTTCTCACCACTAAATGACCCAGAATATGCCACTTTTATATCCTTCTCTATCCCTTGAGTTTTACTGCATTTTTAGTTTGCTGTGGTGAATCTTCAACCATATTTTAACACTCATTGAAATAAGAGTTTCAGGGTGTTTCCAGGCCTGCTTGGTGGAGGAGAGGGAAGATTTTGCTGCTCAAAGGGCTATTCATGTTGACATTTGTTTGTGATATTGGTGTAATCCAAATGGCGGGATTGAGGGTGGGCTGGAATAAACTATCACCACTAGAGCATGGAGGATGGTGCTGAAGGACTGGACCAGAGCAGAAGGAAAGGGAAGGGGGAAGGGAAAGGGAAACAGAAAGGAAAGGACTAATCCAAGAGAAGTTCCCGAAGGGGTGTGATTGATAGGAAATTGTGATTGTTTATGGATGAAATAGACAAGATTCTGATTTTTAATTAAAGCATTTGCTATATATTATTGTAAAAGCAATACATAGTCATTATAGAGAAATCAGAAAATACAAGCGTAAGGAGAAGATAAAATTATCCACAATCCTAATCTAAAAATAGCTACTTTTAATATCCTCATTTAGGCTCTGTATGCACACACATATGCTTTGTATATATTTATGGATGTAAAGCTATGTATGTGGGTGCATATATGTCTTATATTTATTCCTATGCTTTATCATTAGTTCCATATTGAGGTATATTTATGTTACACTCAACTTTTGCTATCACAAATAATGCCAATGTAAACATTATTATAATTCTTGTATATGTCTTCCATTATTTCCTCAGAATAAACTTTCAAAAGTGGGATTATTGGATCAAGAAAGGCATTTGTGTTTTAAAGGTGATTGCTAGATATTTCTACATTCTACATTTTTACATTGCACTTCAGAAGATTATACCAATTTATACTTCAAATAAATTTCCAGACTAGGTGAATGACAGATACTAAACCACCTAGGAGGTAAACATGGTATAGGAGGAAAATGCCACATCTATATTGGAAGGTGCTAACTGATTTATTTTCATTAACGTCTTAGTCAGATCCTTTTGGGATGAAGCAAGTGTCTTAATGACAAAAATAACAGAAACAATAATAGCTGATATTCATAGTACTGGTACTAAGTGCCACGCCTCTTCTGTAGTTGATCTCAGTTTTCACTAGGCTATGAATTGGGTAGTAAAATTAGACCCTATTTTACAGAGGAGATAGTTGAGGTATAGATAATTTGAGTTACCTGCCCAAGGTTACAAAGCTAATGAGTAGTTGAGCAGGTATTCAAATTAAAACCCAGGATTTAAATAGACCTGTGAAGTATAGTAGATAGACAAAAGGTTACAGTAACTAAGAAAGTATGGTGAAGAGCTAATTATCGCAAAAAAGTGGTGGGAGGCATAGTCAATCCAAAATCAAGTGGCTTACTTACTCTTACCAGCAGTTTGCTAATTCATCCTTTTTCCTCCACTATTTTTCTCTCTCTCTTTTTTTTTTGTACCGGGAATCAAACTCAGGACCTCACACTTGGCAGGCAGGCACTTACCACTGAGCTATATCCCTGGACCCCCCTTACTTCTTAAACATTGCCTGCTCTTCAAAGTCAAGCCAGTTCCACTCTTCATCAGTAAAGATTTCTGTGACTACCTTACCCCATCATTTCTTCCTCTCCATTTCAGAGAACAACGTTTCCTATGAAAGCCATGTGAAGAATGGAGAACAGAATTGGTGGGGGAGGCAGTGCCTAATTAGGATGGAAGTACAACTGGGAGGAGCCTTAAAAGCAGCCCTGGAAAGGGCGAGCTTTTTCCCTTTATTGAGAAGCCACTGAAAGTCAGGTTGAGCAGGAGAACAGGGATGGGCAGTTTGAAGGTGGAAGATGAGCACAATGATTTATATCTTAGGATCCCGTTTCCACCAGCATCTCAAAGATGGTTAAGGAAATTCATGGAAGTTTAATGCAACTCTTGTATTTAGCTATCAGCAAGTTCCATAGACCAAATTAAGCATCAGATTAATTTTTTTTGCAGTAATTACATGAACTCTTGTGATAACACTGGTTCTATGTTCATCAAAACTGTTCTCATCATTGATGTACCATACTTTCCCCCATAAGTTAAGAGTGCTTGCTTAAAATCTTTTCTGTTCAGAAATCAAAACAAACTTCTGTTGAGAAATAATATAGAGTGTTTTATACTTAAGAGGGTGATTCAAGGAAGAGATACCCCAATTTAGTGGGCAGAACAGAAAGAAGTGAATAGTTCTTACTGGCAGAGTGGAGGCTAAAACTGATAAAAATACGGTAGCATGAAACTTGGGAGTTATTTTTTGCTCTTGAATGATACCATCTATGAAGAATGAGGAGAAATAAGAATTTGTAATTTTAAAGCAGAGTGTGTAAACAGGAGCCAGATTATATCACTGAAATTTATGTGATGTCAAAAATACATGTTTGGCTGAGAAAGAAAAATAGGTAAGACATTCTTCATTAAAGCCCATATTCAAATATCAGACATACAAGCTAGATTTTTATTTGTTTCAGCTTTGAAGAAACTATCCTGAAGACAGTTTTGAAGTATATATAAAAATGGAACTGATAAATTAGGCATTTTCCAAATTTAATGTTTGGAAATAAAATGGAGACCTTTTTTGGAAAGTCTGTGTTTAAATCAAATTAAGGGATTATCTTCTTGCTAGCTAGTCTAATAGATTGTCTAGAATTTCATATTTTTATTCTTTTTTTTTTCCTTTTCTGAAATTCATTCTGAGAATATCCTTTAAAATGTAAGATTTCCTTGTCTGACAGCCTTTTAGAGTAAGAACCATTTTTATCTCCTCTAGCCAAGTTGTCATTTGATAATCTTGTTATGAGCCAAACAATTTGTAGCAAAAGAAAAACTACCATATTTATGTGTGCCCTAAAGTCAGTGGCTCAGAGGAGGTAGAAAAGAGGTAAACATAAAAACTATAGAAAACAAATGGTTTTCATTTTTTATCTGATTAAATTTTAAGTGAAATTGAAAAATAAAGATCATTTACCATTGTGACTCTTCACTAAATTTTAATGGAAACTTTTCCCTGTGTTGTGTAAACATTATTTTTTATGCTAATAATAAACCTCCAGAAACTCTGCTGGAGTTGTTTAACCTCTTACTGACAAAATGGCAAAATTTATTCCAGTGAGAAATTTCTGGAAAGCCATTTCCTATTATTACCCCAATATAGAAACCCACAGAATTTTGGCTTAAATATCTAGTCCTTTAAATAACTGAAGGATCTGAGGAGAGTTTATAAACAGTCAGTGTAGGAGTTTAAAATAGTAACAATTTGGGCTGGGGATGTAGCTCAGTAGTAAAGTCCTTCCTAGCATTGGCAAGGTCCTGGCTTTGCTTCCTAGTGCTAAAAAAAAAGTAACAATTTAAAATGCTTCTATTAGTTTTTCTTCTTTATAACAAATACAAGTATTAGAAACCATACCTTGAAAAAGAATGTATTTGGAGATACATGGACACATACACACACACATATGCCTTTTAAACTGTATTTCTCTTTTAAGACCCGTCTTTCAGTAAAGTACTAGATGTAATGTGCTACTTTTAGAATGGAAATTGCATTTACTGGTACGTCTCTGTTCAAATTCATTTTCCGTGTTTTCTTTAATAAGACCAGTGTTAACTTAGCAGGAAAAGTTACTTGCAGTGCCGCTGAGATTTCTTTCACTTTACACAAAGTAGATGTTATTAAGCTGGAGAGAAAGATTAATGCATTTCCTACTAATTCCATGGAGAAGAACATGTATCTTTATTAATGTTAATGGTGGGGGCCTCTCATTATGTTATAGAATAATCTGCTTTAGCAAAGGTTTTCCTTCTAAAGAACTTCATAACATTTAAAGGTTAATATGTTAGGTAAAGAACAATATCTTAAGACAAGCGTTTTTATTACAGGACATGATGGGATCGTTTTTATTAAATTATATGATGATTTGAATGGGGAAGAAGAAAAAGTACATCGCTTCATGCCTTCATCTTTAATGCCTTTAATCAAATAATGACCTTCTGGAAAATAGTTAATTTAAGCATTTGGAAAGATCAATACCACTTTGCTACCAAAAAATGGCCTAGATGATGAAATTTGATGTATTTAAAATATCATTTCACCCTTTTAACCTAGTAAATAATTTAAAATGCTTTCAGTATTGCTTTGCTGATGTTTTGTTTCTCACCATTCTAAGTGTCAGGATTCTTCAGGAAAAAGGATTGGAAGTTGGCATGTGAAGCATTCAGGCCTCGTGCCCAGAAGTGGGGTCGTTCTTCCATTAGGTCTTGACTGTCTGCATAAAGGCTCCCCCCAAATAATATGTTTAAATACTACATTTCAGGCACAGTATGTATAAAGTATAAAAGATGTGAAAATGGAACCCTTCTATAGTGTTAAAGGGGTGGCTTAAAACATCATTAGTCACTTTGCATCTTGATATTGTTAAGCCGTTATGCTAAAGGTGAAGGATTTGGTAACTGTGACAATTAGAACCCATTTTCCCTGGGTTTATAGAACACTGATATGAAATTACCCTTGAGTGCTGACAGCTTTGTAAATAAAAAAAAAAATTGCCCTCTATTAGCATGTTTGTGGGCAGATTAAAAACTATCTTCATTAGCATAAGTAACACTTACAGATTCTTTTAAAAGTAGAAAATTATTTGCTGAATGATAAATTGCTAGCTTTATGGTTAGTTGTTAAAAATGTACTCATTCAAAATGCCTAGTGTAGTTTAGTCTACAATACTGAATTTTTTGTTAGAAGTACTATTTAATGGATTATGTACTTAATTCTTGTTCCTGCGACTTGCAAAAACGTAATTCATGCTTTCCACTAAAATGTTTGTATCAAATACTTTCCTATTTAGATTGATTTCTTTTAATATCATATATTATTATACTATATGCCCCAGAGATTGGAACAAAATACTCCTGCAAATAACACATAAAAGATGAGGATGAGGGGGAATAAATACAGTCTATAAAATGTTTTGCTTTTTAGAACTCAAATTACCATTCTGTTTTTTAAAATGTACTTTTCCTTCTTAGTTGCAGGAAGAATTGTCATTTTCTTTCGCTTTTTGTAGCTCTTAGTTTTAAAATGTATATGTACATAATGATAATATATACATATATGCATATTACATTAAATGACTTTTTCCTCCTCAGAGAATAGTAACATCTATTTTCCCCTGGAAAACTAGTTGTATTATTAACTTGCAGCTCTGTCACAGACCAGGCCTTGTAAGAGTTCTTTTTGTGTCAGAGGCTTCATAGATACAATAAATTAATTTGTTAAAGGACATTACTTCCCTGACTTGAGTGAAATCATTGTGCAGCCCTTCTATGTTCAAATGTTAGAAGGGAATTGACTTGAATTAACTGTTCTAAAAAGAGTAGAGTAGAAATCAGAGATTGAATTTGGTTGGAAATTAACAGCTGAGAGATGAAGGTGCCAGGATTTTTATTTAAATGTGGTACAACAAGATTCTGTCAGTAAAGCACATCATTAGAATATTGAGTTTAGAACTGCTAATTTTTCCTTTAAAATGAGCATACAGTCATGTGTTTCATGGACCATAATAAATTGCCATTGTGTTGTCATTGAGTTTGTTTTGCTTTTTGCAGTACTAGTTTGGCAGTCATTCTGCGTTTTCTCTTTTCCTATTTTTTTTTTTTTTTTAATCTTACATTTCCTTAATAGAGCCCTAATCACAACCAGTCAAAAGAATGTTATTTATTTCAGTCTTAGGTTTAGCATCTTTTGCACCACTTTCTTGCTTATAGTAGCAAGACATTTGCAGATGGTTCTTGGTTACTATAAAGTACATAACAGTATTTCCTTTGTGGCAGATGGATTTAAGACTTTTAGTTCTCAATAAATGTACGTTTACAATACATAACTTTACAGGATTTGTGTTGTATGTAACAGGTTTGAACATATTATCTCAGAATTCATCTGCATGGCATTTTCAGCTTATTCAGGGTCCATGCCAGTTTTTTTTAAGTAATGGAGGGAGTGCTGTGATTGATAGCAACAGCTCAAGGCGTGATTTTGAATAGAAACAAAGGGTTTAGAACAGAAGGTGTCAAATTAAACTTTGTCAGTTTGAAAAGTAGTAACATCCTGAAAGTTTTACTAATTTATTTACATGTGGCTACTGTTTATATTTTGCCCTCTTTATATGCAGTGTAACATTGCTTGGCAAATTTACTACATTTAAAGTTTAGGTTGTTCCTTGTACCATTTTAGTTTTCTGAGAATGGATGGGTCTTGTTATTTTAAGGCTATTGTTAGTCTCCTGTTTATGCTGCTGTTCCAGGCAGTTGTGATCTAATTTAATTTTGAGAGTAGTTTCCCACTCCTCCTGCCTGTGATTTTAAAGTACATCAAGGGGCCAATGAGATGGCTCAGCGGCATAAGCGCCTGCCTGGCAGGCGCGAGGGCCCGAGTTCGACTCCCAGAACCCACATACGAGAAAAGGGTCGGTGATATCGCTCAGCGGCACAGGCGCCCACTGGCGCGCGAGGTCCTGAGGTCGATCCCCGGTACCCACAAAAAAAAAAAAAAAAAAATACATCAAGTCCCAGTAACTTTTCTTGAAAAACAGTGATGTTCACATTTTGCAGCGAATTACTGCATTTCATTCCCCATAGTTCTTATCCCAAGTAAATCTATACAGTTACCGTTTTAAAACCAGCACAGTACTTTGGGGAATTGTTATTTTTATTGGTCAGATACTGCAGATGTTCTAACCTCTGCATTGTGTTTTTGTTTTTTGTTTTTTGGTTTTTTTTTTGTGGGTACCGGGGGGTCGACCTCAGGACCTCGCGCGCCAGCAGGCGCCCGTGCCGCTGAGCGATATCACCGGCCCCTTTTTCGTATGTGGGTTCCGGGAGTCGAACTCGGGCCCTCGCGCTTGCCGGGCAGGCGCTTAAGCCGCTGAGCCATCTCACCTGCCCTGCATTGTGTTTCTGAGTTTATTTGCTTTAACAATATCTCTTAGAGAAAACTGACCTAAAAAGATAGTGGGGAATTGGAAAGCATTTGGCTTTTTTAGTCACTTCCTGTATAACATAGATTAATTACTTGTCATCATTAATAGAGTCACAATTGATAGGATTTGAAATAGAATATTCCAATGTGTTTAAATAGTATTAGCATGAATTAATCTTACTTGTACCAGTGCAAATTGGGAATGAGCCAGTTTATTCCAAGCTGACAAAGAACTAATGTGTGAAAATATTTCTTTTCCGAGATATGCCTATCAAACAAAGCACCCCCCCACACACACACTTTTTTTTCTTTTTTTTTTGTGGGTACCAAGGGTCGAACTCAGGACCTTGCGCGCCAGGAGGCGCCCGTGCTGCTGAGTGATATCACCGGCCCTTTTTTTCGTATGTGGGTACCGGGAGTCGAACTCAGGTCCTCGTGCTTGCCAGGCAGGCACTTATGCCACTGAGATTGGAATACCCTTGTAGAACTAACAGTTCCTAGTGGCACCATAAAAATTTTTTCTAAGAAACATCTGATTTCAGTCTCTTAAAATCATCATGTCTCTTCAAAGGCTAGCAGAGACATGCTTCAACTTGTAATTCATCAAATTATTTTTAGATAAGAAATTAGAAGTATTATTTAAGGGCAGAGGTTAATAGCAAACTACTGGAAATGTTATGTTAGTCATGGGCAATTAATAAAAAGGATCCGTCTTATAGAGATGCAGAAGTGACAATACAAGCAAAATATTTGTTGAATGAGTCAGGGTTCTTTTTCTGAAATATTTGTTAAACCAGCATGAGTATGATTGTTTAGGAATTAGTTGTCATTATTAGCCATTTTAAAAGAACTAATGATTTTCTTTTCCAAAGAACATCTGTGATCCACATGTTTTTTTCACATATATCCAAGTGTTAACTGATCTCTACATTACTTTTAAAAGTCTCTAAAGGATGTGAAAAAATTATTGGAATTTTTCAGTTCTCTCCAAGAAGCTTTTCTTACATGAATCATTCTTAATTTAACTTTTAGCTATTTTTAGTTACAACCATTTATTTCTAAAAAAAAATTTTGTAGAAGCTCAATGTTTAGTATTTATTGCAATAGTAGAATACTAGCTAAGTTTAAAAAAAAAATCTTTTCTGCTCTGTTCTTGATGAACCTTCTCGCTTCTCTTGAAAGGTAAATAAAATTGTATGATTTGCTGTGTTCAGGCATATAGGGGGTCCTGTCAATCATCATAGGCAAAAGATGCAGAGAAGGGGGAAAGTGAAAGTATTCTTCACCACAGTTAATATTCAAGCCTACAGGAAGATATGTATCTAAAACCTACACAGCAATAAAATTTAGAAGTATAACAAAATAGCTTAGATGTATGAAAATACATGATATTTTCATCGCTTAATCCAGATAGCAAATATTTATCCATAAAAGCTAAATAAATGTCTCCAGGGCACCATAGGCAGGTGCTTCAAATACTCAAATACTGTTAGGTGGATAATACTGTATTCACATAAATTGATTTTATTTACAATATTCTGGGAATAAGCATAGAATTGCTGTGGTTAAAAGAGAAACCTGCTCAGTGACACTCATCACAATGATGATTTTAAATTTTTTTTTTATTTAGCCGATATTCTTTCAGAAAAATCTTGATTTTACTGCCTGCTCTCTTCACCTGAAATTGTACATTCAGTGGCATTGAATGAGTGCATGATTGCATGACCATCCCCATGTATGTATTTGTTGAAATAAAAGACTTCTTGATTAGAGACTCATAACACTCTTAGAAAAATTAGTCAATCTCGTGAGTTTTAGCAGCAGTCTCTGTTAGTTGGCAGGAATCTAATATGTCAGTCTGCGTGTTTTCTTTTACAATCTCTCAACTTGGCCATTTTAGGGAAAACAGACCTGGATTCTTTTCACTGTCTATACAATCAGAAGAATAGTCTAATGGTTCCATTTGAGGAAGGAAGAAAATTCATGCCATTCTTTGGTCTCATCACCCAGTAATATAAAAAAACAAAACGAAACCCTTCCTAGTTAGATTTTAAAATCATATAGTTGAAGACGCTGCTGTGTCCATTCACATCAAATTAACTTACTGAAATGTTCAAGAAACTCCTTTATCTTAGGTCAGGTTTCCCTAGGAGCAGACCCTTGGATAGGGAATCAGGTGCTTATGATTTGTTGAGGGTAGAAAGATAGGGAGCTCTGGAAGGAGGGAGCAAGGATAAGGAGGAGGAGGGTCCAATGAGAATATGGCCTCAGATAAAGACTAGGCCTAGAATGATGGGGAAGGGAACAAAAGAATGATGAGGATAACTGTCTCTAGAGAGTAACTCGAAGGACAGAGTGAGTTGTTCACTTGGGATGGTGGTAGGGTCTTTGTACAATAGGGTCAGCCAGTCATTGGCCATGCTGGGATAAGGGGACCCATGAGGAAGCAGAGCCACCTTCCTACTAGTGTCTGTAGGTGAGGTGACCGCATGATATTTTTCCATAGCAGAGTACAGCTGATAGCTGTTAGCAGGCAGCACACCAGCCGAGGTATGACTGCCTTGGCTGGTGGATATCTGGATGGAAAACCTTCCTTTTTCTTCTCTACCTCATTATTTTGTGTTCATCATGACAACCAGAATGAAGGTTTGAGAGGGTGGCTGAAAATATGCTTCCTTGGACCGCTCAGTTCTTAATCCTTACGATCACAATCTGTGGCTCAGGATGCAGAGAGGTTCCAATTTTGGCATTCATCGGACATTTCCTTCTCTCTTAACCCACGAAACCTATTAAAATTCTTACCTCATAAATCCTGTGCTCATTTTGCAGCAGGCAAAAAAGCAGAACTCTGAAGTCTTCTTTTGAAAGCTCTTTCTTGGAGAAGATGATTTTTAAATTTAGTCAATATTCATTCAGGTAATTCGGGTAAATGGGCATTCTTCTAATGCCTCTTCTAATAATCATTATGCCTAAATAGAACATTGTTTTTGCGCACACACAGTTGCACATGTCCCTCCTCCTCTTTCATGCACACACACATACACACACACACAAATTTTCACAGTTTTCTTTCTACTATAAAAAGTATACAATTAGGAAAGCCTCTTAGAAAAGTTTATTCCTAGAATCTGTTCTACCTCTTCTTACAAATACCTTCAGTGTTCTTATGTGGCCACCATCAGACAAGAAAGTTGGGCAAGAGTAAAAGTACACGTCTTTGCTTTTCTCCTGTTTCACATGTTGCAGCATCCATGATAAAGACTTTCTTGTACTTGGAGTGTGAAAAATGATGTTTGTCCTTCAAGGTACAAATCTGAACACTCAGACATAGAGCCTGCTTTCTCAACAGCCATAGCTATCCTTTCTAACAAGTTAAAAGAAATTTTTTAAAGCAGATTGGAGTGTTGTGAACATATGGAACAGTTAACTTATAGGGTCATTCCTTCTTAGCTCCTAATAGAAAATGCCAGCCCCACCCCATAAACATGGACTGACCTATTATTCCCTTATCCCAAAGGGATGGTTGTGTGAGCTGTTACGCTGGAAAGAAGATCCTTCTCCCGAAAACAGGACCCTGTGGGAGAACCTATCCATGATCCGGAGGTTCCTCAGTCTTCCTCAGCCAGAGCGGGATGCCATTTATGAACAGGAAAGCAATGCTGTGCATCACCATGGCGACAGGCCGCCCCACATCATCCATGTTCCAGCAGAGCAGATTCAGGTTCGTTTACCTTGGCCAATTCAGTATAGCACTAAGTAAATAAAGCTTTAAACTTAGCAGGGAAATTAGTGTCTCTCTCCTTCCTGCCAGTCTAAACATAGGCTTTTTAGTGAAAGATAACAATGTACTACCATCTTGCTCAGGGGGATAAAAGGAAAATGAACATACTTTTCCTAACATGGGTACTGTGTTCTTCTCCCCTTGCCTCCCCAACCTTAAAGTGGCAGAAACCCCCTTCTTGCATTTCTGGTTTGGCAAGTATGTTTGTCAGTGTTGGGATTTGTCTGTGAATGCTTAGGAATTTTTTGTTTTCAAAAATCAGAATTTAAAACATCACCTATTTTTTAATTAATATCTTAACTGCCCCCGAGGAAAGGAATTACTGCTGTTCTATAGAGGAAGTTTGTAGAACCACAATTTTATACCTTGGATTCTGTCCATAGAGGGGTGGGAAAACTAACTGGACTCCTGCTTTAAACTCCTTGACCTCCCTTGAGCTTGTAGCGGCCTTCCTGCACCCTAAGAGTGCAGGTGAGGGGTGAGTCACGTCTGTTTGTCTTTCCTGTAGAGCCCCTCTCCCACCACACTTGGGAAAGGAGAGTCTAGAGGCGTTTACTTTACCAGGCCTGCGACCCCTGCACCACGGCTTGGTGCTGCTCCTCAGGTGAGCGGGCACATTACCTATGCCAGCACGAAGGGAGACCAGGGTAGCATAAAGACCCGCTCCCTTGGTCAAAATTTTCAGACATGCAAAGTTATTAACCACAGCTGTGGCTGAAGACCCCTGTGCTAGCAGACCCAGCCTTGTGCTAAATGTGTCCTGTCAAGGGGCTTGTCTCCATCAATCCACTGGGGGACCATCCCTGAGAATAGACCGATGGATTCTGGGACCAGGCAGTTTGTTGGAATTCCTGTGGACTCAGTACCTTGGAAGGTATGTTTTCAATGAATGTGAGCTGTATAACGTATTTCTGTCAAATCAAAGGGATGTTTTTAGCTTTCTCCTTCTTGAGTCCTTAAAATTCTACTCTTTGTTACCTACGTTATTTCTTAGTATTGCTGTGGAAAATAAATACACACACAGACACACTCACACACACATATATCTCCATCCTCCACCCACCAGGAAAAAATATCCTTGAGTATGTATTAAAGACAAAACATATTGGAAAAGAGAATCCCTGAGGATATCAAGCACTAAAATAATTGTGAAAGCCTGAAAACCTTACTGTTGTAGCAAAAAACAAAGAAGAGAAAGATATATGTTAAGTAATAAAAATAGTGCTTGTTTGGAAATGTAAATTGTTTTTAATAAAATTGCTTCTTAGGGGGATAAAAGGAAATGCTTAGGCATAGTATAAATGCAGTATTTTGCCACATACTTAGATTGATTGCTGATAAGAATTATGGATATCGAGTATATAGTAGACGGATGTGTCACACATTTGTTATGTATAATTGTGAATGGAAATTACAGCATATATACAGATACTAATTATGAGAAAGTATATACACTAAATTTAAATCCTAATCACATCTGAGTTTACTGTAGACAAAACAATTTTTGCTAGCCGTTGTTCAGATTGAACCTTTATTTTTGGTTAAGAAAAAACATGGAAGTCAGCCTAGTGCAATTTGAAAAGGAATTGTGTGTATTTAATTGGAACTGTCTGATAGAAAATGCACGAACGTGAGACTCTCGAACATCCTTTGGACTTATAAGACGCAGTGCTAAACAAGAGCAGGTGCTTTTCTCCTGTTTTTGCTCAGTGTTTTAGCCATCTGATGAAAGGGGGCAAAACACAGATTTCTTTCCCCATGGTTCTATAGCTCACCTTTCTAAAATGTCTTTGAAATACTTGCTTCTCAATCTTCATTTCAAATCTTTGTTAATTATTTACATCATAGTTTGCTTTGCTGTCTTCGCCTGTGATGCGTATCTCCTGGTGAAGTTTGTGGGTCACGTTTCCAGAGCGCTGAGTTTTCTCCTCCTCTACTGATGCTGATAAGCACAGTAGCCTCTGAAAGCTGTACTAATTTGTATCTTCCTACTTGTGGTCATTTTGATTTTTTCTTTCCTAAATGCTGTGGGCCACTTAGCTGGCCTGACTTTTCACCCTGAATCTTTGTTCCTGTTAAAGAAGCTACTAGTGTATATGTGGGACTCATAAGAATGTATTTTCTAACTCTAGACAGCTTTATGTGCAGTGCCAGGAGAGCAGAGCTCTGATTGCTTGTTTCTTTTCGGCAGCAGCAACAGCAGCAGCAGCAGCAGCCACCGGCACCTCCGCAGCCACAGCCGCAGCCACAGGCGCAGGCAGGCCCCCGGCTTCCCCCAAGGCAGCCCACTGTGGCCTCACCCGCTGAATCTGATGAGGAGAACCGGCAGAAGACCCGGCCACGAACCAAAATTTCAGTGGAAGCCCTGGGCATCCTCCAGAGCTTCATTCAAGACGTAGGCCTGTACCCAGACGAGGAAGCTATCCAGACTCTGTCAGCCCAGCTCGACCTCCCCAAGTACACCATCATCAAGTTCTTCCAGAACCAGCGGTACTATCTCAAGCACCATGGCAAACTGAAGGACAACTCCGGGCTGGAAGTGGATGTGGCAGAATATAAAGAGGAGGAGTTGCTTAAGGATTTAGAAGAGAGCGTCCTAGATAAAAATGCTAACACCCTTTTTTCTGTGAAACTAGAAGAAGAGCTATCAGTGGAAGAAAACACAGACATTAATGCTGATTTGAAAGACTGAGATAAAAGTATTATTTTCATTCAACAGTGCCACTGGTATTTACTAATAAAATGAAAGTCCACCTTGTATTTGTTCAGAAAATCTTTGTTCATTGTTTGGCCAATGAATCTTCAGCAACTTGCACAAACAGAACAGTTGGGAAAGGATAGTACAGACTGCACTAAATGTTTTACTCTGTTTTATAAACTGCTTGGCAGTCCCAGGTGAAGCATCGAGGATTGTTTGGTATTAAAGTTTGTGTTCAGGGGGTACACCAAGGTGTGTACCTCGTAAGCATGATACCAGAGATTTTTTTTTAATAATTATTATTATTCTGGAGCCTCAAACAAGCATTATAACTTCTGTGACTATGATTTCCTATCTTTCAGTTATTTCTGTAACACTTCACACTGATCTTTGAAAACTCGCCCCTTATTTTAAAAAAGAAAAAAAAAGTTTGTTACTCTATTGTATGTTACAAAAGAACTATAGACTGTGGAATGCAGTTTAAAGATGACATATGCCAACAAATGCCTTGTATTATATGGCACTGCCGTAATTCAAATTTGTTTTTATTTTGGGAATAAAAGTTCACTGTAATTTTTTTTTCATTCTCATTGTTACATGAATTTTTTTTTAAAAAAGAAAAAATGTGAAACACAATTTAGTCCTCATTATTTATTTGTAGACCCTGCAGCGTCATGTTGTAATTAATTTTTTGGAAGTTTCCGTTAAATGCAATATTGCTTCTCTTGTTACCATACTGATTCTTTTCTATTTATAAATGTATTTTGATGGGCAGTAAAACAAAGTGTCTTAAAAGTTTTAAATAGAGAAAATGTGCTTTACACAGTTGCCTATAAAAAGTGCTCTATGTTATCCAAGCAATTCATACTATAAGCTTCACTCTTATTGTTGTATGCAATTTTTACTATCATGCAAATAAGCTTAGGTAAATAAACTAATAGATCACCTTAGAAAATTATGCAATTAATGTGAAAATAATTGATGTTTGCAATGTGTCTTCCTTTGGTTTACAATCAATTTTAAAGCTACATCTGTATAAAATTTCTGTATAAAGGTGTATTTCTTTTTTATGAGTTTATGGCTATGAAAACAGCTATTTTGTTACAGCTGGCTGTTTTTATAAGTGTATCACAATTTTCTTTATGCAGAAATGTTCTGAATAGGAGTGGTTATTGACTGTAACTACACAATTAAAATTGTTTGTATGGTATGACATAGCAGGGTTTGTCTGCTTATGTGAAGTAACTATATCAAAGGATGGCCCTCATTTAGGAACATGTTACTACTTGAAGATATTTTACTGAGTTTAAAAAGAACTGAAAAGTCACTTGGAACACTGTAAATTTAAATCACAAACACATGCTCATTTTTAATAGGTATGAAATTTTGCAGTGACAATGACAACCTGTTTGGGGGTAACATTTTGCTTAATAAACAGGACAATGAAGACTCCAACAAAAACATAAATCTAGTCTTTAATAGTGAATTAGAATTGATTCATCTGCTTTTATTTCACAGTCCTTCAAGTATGGCAACACTTCCTTAAGCTAAGGTGTATTTTTAAAGGCTATTAAATGGTAACAAAGTAGGGGAAAAACGGAGTGTGTTAAAACCTTTTAGTAAGCATTGTTTTTCTTTTGCGAAAGCTCAGTTCCCTGCATATGTCATAACTATAAGAACTACATGAAGAAAATAACATACCTGGAATTTCATCACAATCTTTAAAATTTTTGCAACATAAAACCTTAGTAAATATGATCACAGAAAGGATTCAGGCCAGTGTTGCAGTTCTTGGTGTTTTTTGTCTTTTCTCTTTTTGTCTTTTGCTTCCTCTTCTTACAGTTCCCTAGATGTTAGGGATATCTGGATTCCTAGAGATGTGGTTCTGCAGTCGCCCTTTCTTGTTTTGCCTACCATTTCCACAGGCTTCCGCTCATTAGTAGGCAACTGGGCAACTTTAACATTGAGCTTTTACTTACTAAAGTGGGATTATTGAGAACTCTCAATAAATCTTTAAAGTTCCATTTACTTTTGAAGCACAGCTCAGCTACTCTGAAGGCTGCTGGTTCCTTGCAAACTACTTTGATTCATTTTATGAGGAAAGAACTTTAAACTTCGTTTGCTAGAGTTCAGAAGAGTAATCATTTCAGCCAAAGGAATTTGAGTTAAGAAAATAGCAACTAAATTTCATGTATTAAAATAGAAACTAGTATGCCATTAAATTAAAAATGTATCTTCTTTCCCCTAAATTCAAGAGAAAAGGCTTAGATTAGCATCAAGTAGAATTGATGTCTTTAAAACCAGTCCAACATTGAACATAAGGTGTCAAATAGATAGGAAGGGGAAGTTTAATAAATTTTTGGAAGAAATAGGGTTGCAAGTACAATTTTACATTTTTAATAACCTAAATTCTTTTTGAAATGTTTTTCAATGAAATGAATGTAAGTTAGAAGTCAAATTTTGCTTTAAATTTACCACGTAGGTTTATTTTTTTAACATTTTAAAGTTAGTTAGCACGGTTTTTGCTAATTAGTGTAAAGTGCATGTTAAACAACGATGGTCACAATGGAATGAGCAAGATTGTTTTCAGGGAGGACAGCAGGTTTTGGAAAAGATTTGTCCAGGTGATCGTATCATTTCCCTCGGTGTCATTTATCGCCTTTGCTGGCCCTCTTGTTTGTTGCCTGTGGCTATGGTGAAATTCCTTTAATAAGCTTCATTGTGTCCAAGTATTGCAGAGACTTTTAAAAGCTGGGCCTATGACCTAGTGCTTCGTGCTGTTAAACACCTTAGCAGAGTCAGGTAGTTTACGGGTAATATTCAACCTTGTGCATCTGAATCTGTCATGGATTCCTTCACTCAGCACTTTGCCACTAATTTGTATTACACTCTGTGGCCATATAATACTTGCACATTATACAAAAATAATGTTAATAGTATCTTCTTGCCACACAATATGCAGAGTTGACACTTAACCTTTGAAAACCAAGGTAACTAATATGTGTGCCCTAGTTGTGTGGCACTTGATAACAAAGTCTGTACATATTATATATAAAATGTGTATTGATTAGCACTTAGTCCTAAGGAATTCTGAGCTTAAGAGTTTTTTTTTTCCTAAGTAGTGATAACTATATCTAATTGTGCTTACCTAAAATGCATAGCTTGAGTAGAAAACATTTAAATGGATCAGTAAAAATGAGAATCCCATACATTCCATTATTAAATCTTACCCTGTTCCCTGTTAACATCTGGCTGATATTAAGGTCCTTGACTGTCACAATATTTTCAATAAATGAGATACTCTGAACTGCCTGGTGATATTTTAGAAGAGAGCAATTAAAATGTGTACACCATATAATAATAGTGACAAAAGTAGGACTATTGTGTTAAAGCAAGCCAGAAATTTGCATGGTAGTGTGGAAGCCAACAGAAGTCCAAAATACTAGTCATCTAAAATATAAGTTAAATATTGATAATATAGTCTACCATACAAATATATATTTTTTTAATCTTCAAGGGGAAATATTATGGATTGGGTGTTTCTTCTGAGGCAATTCTTTTAATGTAAATATTAAATAGTTGCATGTCTTCACAAAAGCTGAACTTCAATCTATTATGCACATTTTGATAAAATATAAAATATCTTTATTAAAGAAATGTGGAAGGTGAATGTTCAGAATACTATACCTGTTTAACAATACCATATGTTAAATAAAAATAGCTTGGAATTAATGTCTAAAAGAAGATCAACATTTTTAAGCCTTTCTTATATTACCCTATGCATCTGGAATATATATGTATATATATTCCAAACTTAATTTTATCAAAACACTATCGAAATCCAATTGCAGCTCCTTGCTTTGTACCCTTGCTTTGGTGTAAGAAGCCATCTTTTACTATCAGTAATTTTCAGCTGCTTATGTACCTACCATAATCAAAAGCACTGGACTTGGGGCTGTTCCCTGACGGCAGCTGAAGGTGTGGTTGATGAGGAAATGCAGTAGAGTGATGTATTTGTTGCCTTGCAAAATAAACATTTTCAGAGCAACTCTAAAGTGACATATTTTGTCCAGAGTTAAATGTTGAATATTATTTCTTTACTGTTGAATCAGAAATATATTCAAGTAAGTTTTCATTACAGTGACTCTTTAATTCATGCCCTTATACTTTCCAAAAAAAGAATGATGTCCCACATGCTGCTCTACTGTTCCACTCATGAAAGAACCAATAGTATCTGCTTAGTGAGAATGTTGGAGAAAGTTTTGAGTATTTAAACATGTCCATTAATTCACTGCATATGCAGCAATGTGACAGAAATGAGCATTTGCCCGGAATGCAGACTTGTTGAACAGGATCTCTATGTGGAAACAGGTTTCACAGATTCCACCTTGGTTTCCAGTTTTAATTTCTAAGTACAGTATTGTCTTGCCCAATCTAGTACAAAGGTGTCCTATCTTCTGAGGCCCCTTTCCTAGCATTGTCCTCAACATGTTTAAAATGATAATAGCAACATTAGTACAGTGCTTCCTTTTACCTGTTTAAAGCTCTGCTTTGCATTATGAGGTCCTTAAGGCAGACACTGAAATTCTTACTTCAAAGACAAGGAAAGAGAAATTCAAATAGGTTAACTGGTTTGTTCAGCTGTTAAGTGATCGCATTATTCTCAAACCTAGTCTACTATCTTCAAATTTCTATTTTCTCCTTAGTAAAAGGTTTCTCAAATGTAGAAAAAACTAATTGTAACTCGAAATTTTCAGAAATATGTAACAAATGTAAAATGTATTTTGCTAATATGGAAAAGTTGATCATTAAGTAATTGAAATCAAGTTTCATCATAAAATATTAATCCTAAAATTCTGCTGTCCTGGTATGATATCTGCACACACCAAGTATGTTTTAAAAATGAACTTTACTATGGAAATTTTCAAACCAACTTGAAAAAGTAAAGACAGTGAACTTTCATGGATTCATCCCCCAGTAACAATTTTCAGTTAATAAACACTGTGTAAAACTTGTTAAAATTAAGATGAAGCCAAAACAAAAACACTCAACTGTTCAGTGGTCTTTGCCTACAATAATATTATGACATCATCATATTTTTACAAAGTAATGAGATTTCTGATTTCTAGAGAAAACATTAAAACTTAAAGTTGTTTCTCAGAACAGTTTTCGAAAAGCCAAGTTTTAGAAGCAAAACCTGTGAAGATTCCACAAATATTTGTCGCATAAAAAGAGACAAACCAGCCTCTCTTTATTTATAAACAATACATGCTTTCATATCATTGTTGAAAGTAAAGTACATAATTTTCAGTTATGCATAATAAAATATGTAATTAAGCAACATTCCATGGTGGATTAAAGAATTAAAAGCTTCAGGTGCAGAAAAGAATTTGTTGGCATTTTCTTTTTCAAGGTGGTATTTTGAGGTGTTACTTTTCATTTTCCTTTGACATCTTATACACAAATAAATAGACAGAAACAGGTGAGAAGCAAAGAAAATGAAAAAATTGGCTTGACTACAATAGACCTGGAAAACACAGGGAGAATATATGCAAAATGCCCAAGTCTAAATTAAAAAGGACTGAAATCTTTGCCTTGGGAGAAAAAAAGATCTTTAAATGGAGTATTGTGCTTCAAGAAATAGAAATAACATAATAAAAAGTTAACTGTGTTTGTTTATTCATATATTTCAAACTGTATTAAATTAATTTATACTCCAGTACAGTCTAGTAAGCTTATTTTTCAACTGAAGAAATTAATTAATAATTCTTTGCTACAGTGAAGTTAACAGAGGCATTTGGCATCAATCCCATTTTTTAAAGGGTAGCACATCAAATAAAACTAAACCACTCAAGTGTCAGAAGGTGTCAGGATTATTCTAAAAAAAAAAAAAATTATTCTACTGATCTCAGAAGAAAATAATGTTAAATGAAAGTCTACACTTAACATCAGTAGGACTTTCTAGTATCTAAAATTTTTCATGTAATGCTTAAACTACAAGTAATAACCATGTAACTTCAAGGAAATTCACTATCATGAGATCCTATATAATTTATTAGATGTACCAGCAAAAAATTATTGAGGTATAATTGACATACAATAAACTAAAGTGTACAATTTGATGTTTTAACATATATGTCAAAAACATACGGCATCTGTATATACACAGACACTGGAAATGTAAGGAGCATATCTATCATCCTGGTAATAGTTTCCTCATGCCCTAGTGTAATAATTCCTCCCTTTCACTCCTTCATCTATCACCATCCCCATTAAACCACTAATCTATGTATGTTTTTTCACTCTAGACTAGTTTGTATATTGTAGAATTTTATATGAATAGAATCATTAAGAATACCCTACTCAGTTTTGTTATGCTTTTTTCACTCAGCATAATTATTATAATACTTGTTCGTGTTTATTCCTGTTTATTGTTGAGGAATTGTCTTAGTCACTTTCTTCGTCCCTGCGGTAAGACACCACCATTAGCCACCCTCCAAGTTAAGGGAGGAAAGGCTTATGTTGGTGCACACTTTGTAGAGATTTCAGTCCATAGGTGGCTGGCTCCAAGGCCGGGTGGCGTGGCACAGGGTCATAGTGGAGGAAACATTGCTCCTGTTGTGGTGGGGAAGCAGAGCCTGAAGGCAAGAGCAGAGAAGGGAGATACACCTTGCCAGGCTACACCCTCAGTGACCTTCCTCTTCCAGCCAGATCTGCCCTTCAAACAGCAAGTCAGCTATAAAGCCCTCGTAATCTCATCACCTCCCAATGCCCCACCTATGATCCCATGGAGTTTTTTTGTGGGGAGGGGCATCTTGATCTAAACCGTAACAGGAATATTCCCACTTATGGATTTATTGCCCTTTGCTTATTCATTACGTGTCTGACACATATGATAGTTTTTTCTATTCTGGAACTATTACAAATAAAAATGTTATGAAGATTTATATGCATGCCTTTGAATGGTCAATATGCTTACATTTCTCTTGGGCAAATTCCTAGGAGTAAATAACTGTGTATATTATAGATATATGTTTAACTTCTCAAGAAACTGACAAACTTTTCCAAAGTGGTTTTACACTGAACACCAGCATCTTGTGAGAGTACTCATTGTTCCACAATCTTGCCAATACAGTGGCACCTCGGTTCATGAACTTAATTGTTCCACTATTCTGGAAAAGATGGCCACATTCGTGTTTGTGCAGGAAAGATGGTTGTGGTCATGTTTGTCACCTGAGGGAGAGTTTGCAAACAAAAACAAAATTTTGACAAACACTTCTGTTTGTGCATCAGTTGTTTGCAAACAAAAGCATTCGTGAACCAAGGTACCACTTTGCTTGATATGGTCAGTCTTTTAATTTTGAAACATTCTTCTAAGTATGTAGTGATATCATTCTGATTCTAATTTGCATTTCCCTGATGTATTACATTTCTTTAATTGAATATATTTTCATTTGTTGATTTGCTATCCATATATCTTCATTTGTATCTGTTGTTTTGTCCATTTTTATTTGATTTTTTTCTTATATTGGGATTTTAGAGTCCTCTATTTTGTTTTGTTGCTCTCTTTACCTTTCCAACAACCATGCTATCTTGACTACTATAGCATTACAATGTTTTAAAGTTAAGCAGTCTAAATCTTCTAAATTTCTTCTTTAAAGCTGTCTCTGAATATTTTCATTTCCCTTTTAATTTTAGATTTATCTTTTCAATTTCTGTGAAAAGATCTGCTGGATTTTGATGAATTCCAGAGATCATTTTGGGGAGAATTGGCATGTTAACAACATAAATTCTCTCTATACATTATATTTTTCAGAAGAGTTAGAAAATATATTAACCAGAAAACTCTGTCATTCTCAAGTCTGTGTTTTACTTGATGTGTATAAAGAAACGAATTCACTCATTTCTACTAATTACCTTGGCCTAAAGGAGAGCATAAGACCAGAGATCCTACACCCTGTTGCTCAACAGTAAATATTCTATAAATTTAGAAAGTTATTGACTAGAAACTTCGCCCCTTCTTGATAAACTCTAGAAGTGTTAATATTCTTGGCAAAATTATTTTTGCACTAATTGCCATATCCATCTGCGCTGCGAGATTGATTAGACTGTGATAGCATTTGCTCTCCTGCAATCAGAGCTTCCCAGCCCAGCAGAAAGCTAGAGCTATCTCACCATCCTGAGGAGAATGCGCCGCTGACAACTGCAAGCTTTTCCTCAGAGGATTTGAGATTAAACTGCACTTGGCTCAATGGCCCTTTGGGAAATAGTTCAGTCTAGAGAGAGTTCTGTTGAAGTAAACCAAGACCCCAGAGATTTAAATGATTCCTTTCTATACAGAGAACCTCCACTATTTCATAAAAGCTTTTCTTTGCAGACCCAGTGGTTGGGTGCCATATCCTGGAGACATGTTCTCCTGAACGCTGGAGAACCAAGGTCCAACAAAGCATCCCGCCCTCCTCTCTCTCAGCTCTGGCTCATGAAGCCTGCACAGACTGAGGAATACTGCTAATGCATCTAAGGGAAAGCAGCTGCACAGCCTAATTCTTCTTCTTTTTTTTTTTTTTTTTTTTTTTTCTGTCTTTTTGAGACAGGGTCTCACTATGCAGTTCAGGCTGGCCTTGAACTCACTTTGTAGCCCAGGCTGGCCTCAAACTTGCAGTTATCCTCCTGCCTCAGCCTCCCCAGTGGTGGGATTACAGGCATGTACCACCATGCCCTATCTGCACAGCCTAATTCTATCTGGATTGCACACAGTGTATATTTGAATTTTATTATTTATTTATTGTTAAAATTATACCTATCACAATATTGTCTGGGTAAAAACAAAAAAGGAAACCATAAGAAACACTTAAAATAAGATTTCACCTAAAATTTGCAACAAATGTCTGCCATTACAGTCCTCCCGGCACATCTTACTGTAATCACTGCACTGGAATTACAGACCATGGGTCCAGGTAGTGCAGAGTTCTGCACAGAACAAGGAACTTGGTTTTGCATATCAAATGTGCAAAAAAAAATCCTGTGCAAGTCCCAGAAAATGAATCTGGAAAGTATTTTGGCGCCAGTTAATCTTAATGATTAACCTGACTGGATTAAGAGCCTTTCAGGGAGGTGATTGGATCATGGGGAATTAATCTCAGGGACTAATGAATCTCAGGGAATTAATCCACTGATGTTCATAGCTGGATGTGCTATTAGGTGGTGGGTCCCAGTTCGAGGAGGTGGGGCACTGGGGTGTGTCTTTGGGGAGAGTGTGCCTCTTACAGCACTCCTCCCCTGGGCACTCCTTCCTGGCTGCCATGAAGTGAGCAGCTTTACACCATCATCCCCTTCTGCCATGATGGTCCTGCCTTGGAGCCCACTGATGACTGCAGACTGAAACCTCTGAGACTGGGAGCCAAATTAAACCCCTTATTCTTTAAGCTGTGGATGTCTGGTACTTTGTCCCAGTAATAGGAAAACTGACAAATATCATTTAATAAAATATCATACTTTCCTTTCTATGAGCCAAGCAGTGTTGGTTTAAAATCACCATTGCCAGACTGGTAGAGGACAGCAGGAATTTCCACAGGCTCGACTCTTCATAGATGCCTAAGTGAAGCTTTATTTCCACTAGACCAGACAGAAGTGATAAAAATAACAAAGATGATGGAGATAAAAGTTTTTATAATGCTGAATTTGTACATTGGAAAGGATTGTAAATTCTGTGATTCTTTGGTTTCTTATTTTTTGTAGTAAAATACCTCTTTTGTAAAATGATGTAATAAATTATAAGATGACCATTTGTTTTCTACTGTCTTTATGTGGTTCAATATTAGAACCCTACTGAGTCCATGTCTAAAAGTCTTTGTTCTACATATTCATGAAATTCAAACCCTAAGAACCATTGAATTTTACCAGCAGTTCTCAAATTTTTTGGTTTCAAGATTTCCGTGTATTTTTAAAAGTGCCTTTTTACTTTTACTTCCTAAAAATGACATAATTTTCCTGTTCCTTTTGGTGAGTACAACTAAAAGCCTTCCACATTAATATATAACAAACACTAAAAGATTCTGACAGCTGACATGATGAAGCAGATTAGCTCGGGGCTCAGGACCAAGGAACAACAGAGTAGTTCTAATTTCCCTGGGTTTCCTTTATGCCTCATCCTAAAGAAGCAAGCAATCCAAAAATACCAGTGGATGCAGAAAAAAGATATCTCCCAATGCCTGCTCTCTTTAACCCAAGGAAAAGAAAAGGGATGGTGTAGCAAGACAGAAAACTTTTAGACAGTAACCACCCTATTCCATCCAAGCACCAGAGAAAAAAACCATGGCCCTCCCGGACCAAGGCCAGGAAAGCAGGGTGGGACCCTAGATTCTACCTTGAAGTGCAACAAGATGCCCTAGTATCTCCTGGTGTGGTGACGTGGGAGGCCTAGTGGATAGTCAAGGTTTTTATTACTGCCCAGTGATGACAAAACTACCTCCCAATAGTGTCAGTGGAGGCCACAGAGAGAGAGAGTAATAACAAGGGACTTGTACTTTCATCAGTGGGAGCTATCGGTGGAGTTCTAATGAGGAGCTGGAACTTCTAACCCCACTTGGCAATAAAATGGTCACCCCCACTTCTCTCACCAGAGCAGTGTCAAAAGACAACCAATTGAAACAAAGTTTGAATAAGATCCAGAATCTCATTAACATGATACCCAAAATATCCAGGTTTCCATAAAAAGTAATTAATCATATATAACTAGTCATACATAATCATAATGAAATAACTAATCATACCAAATCCCAGGAAAACCTCAAACTTGATGTAAAAAAATAAATCAGCAAGGGTTAGAGAAGAGGGAAAGAGGAATAGGTTGAGCACAGAGGAGTCTTAATGCAGTGAAATTACTCTGCATGACACGATAATGATAGATTCATATCATTATAAACTTGTCCCAAATCACAAAAAGCACATCTAGACTGAATCCTAATGTAAATGATGGACCTTGGCTATAATGTGTCAGTGTAGGTTCACCAACTGTAACAAATGTCCCACTTTGGTGGGGATGTCGATAATGAGGATGCTGTGCACGTGCAATATTGAGGACAGGGTGTAGACCGGAAGTCTCTGTACCTTCCACTCAACTTTGTTGTGAACCCAGAACTGTGTGAACCCACAAAACCTGTTCTAAAAGTCCATTTAAAGGTATTTTAAACCCAAATAAGTTTGAGTTGATATAAGTTGCCAGCAAATAAAGTTTTAAAGTTTCTCACGATTACGAAGAATAATGAACAATTTTTGGTTTAAAAAAAGTAGACTTGTCACAATTGCTATGTTCCAAAATGAAATTTTACAAATATAGGACATGTTAGCTTTACCCACTTTTAGAAAAAAGATTGAAACAGAGAAGAATTTATGTGTATAAAAGGCCATTTTTAAAAACATAGTAAGCACTAAAAAAGTTTATATATACAAACACTGAGATTATAGATACATTAGAATTATCTAACTCATCTTTGTGGTGTTGTGGCTCAAGCCCAGGTCCTGTGCATGATAGGCAAGAGCTCTGCTACTGAGCTATGAGCCCCCGCTCCCAGCATGGATTTTAAAGCTGCTTCAATAAGCAATCACAAACATGTTTGGAAGAAGTAAGAAGAGCCTCAGCAAAGGAATAGAAGCTATAAACAAGAACCAAAGGAAAATTTTAGAACTGAGAAGTGAAAAAACTGAGCGGACAGGTTCAATAACACACTAGAGGAGACAGAAGAAAAAGTAGGTATACAGCAAGACAGGACTTGAATCTAAACAACAGAGAGAAAAAAGCTAAGCAAACAAACAAGCAAATAAATATTCAGAGATCTGCACGAGCTACTATTCCTGTCCTTTGAGTACTAGAAAGAGGAAAGAGAAGACAAGGTTGAAAAGCACTTGAAGAAATAATGGCTGAAAGTTTCTCAAATTTAGCAAAAGTCATGAGACTACAGATTTAATGAGCTGAACAAACCCCAAACATGATAAAACTGAAGAAATCCATGCCAAGTCAAACTTCTGAAAAGTACAGTCTAGGAGATTATCTTGTAAACAGCAAGAGAGAAACAACACCTTACATACAGGGATAAACAATTTGAAATCAAGCAGACTGCTCATCAGAACCATGGAAATCAGAAGGAAGTGACACACTGTTTTTCAAGTATACAAAGTAAAAAACTCACACAGAGGTTAAGGAGGGGATAGGAGGAGAAGGGATTTAGTTATAAAAGGGAAACATGAAGGCTCCCTGTGGCAATGGAAAATTCTATATTTTGATTTTATTAATTTCAATGTCCTCTTCGTGATATTGTGCTAGTTTTTAAGATGTTTCCCTCGATTAGAACTGGGTAAAGGTACATAGATCTCTCTGGATGTCTCTGTATGTAAATCCACAATTATCTCATAATAAAAGTTTAAACATAAATTATTGAATTAAAAATACAACTACTATATGATACATAATCTCAACTTTTAGATACACATCCAACAGAATTAAAGTGGGTCTTGAAGAGGTATTTGCACACCTATGCTCACAGCAGCACTATTTGTAGTAGCCAAGAGATGGAGACAATCAAAATGTCCATTGATAGAGGAATGGGTAAACTAAATGTGGTATAAAATTCCAAAGGAACATTTTTCAACCCTACTAAGGAAGAAAATCCTGTCACGTGTTACAAATATGGGTGAACTTTGTGCATAATATGCTAAACAAAATAATTCAGTTACAAAAGGGCAAATTCTATGTGATTTCACTATTATGAAGTAAATAAACCAGTCAAATTAATAGAAATAGAAAGTAGAATGGTGATCACCAGGGGCTTGAAGGAAGGAGAAAAAAGGGGTTATTGTCTAGAATTTCAAATTTATAAGATAGCAAAGATCTAGAGATACGTTTCACAACAATACGGATTTATACTACTGAACTGTATACTTAAAAATGTTTCACATGGTACATTTTATGTTACCTATTTTTGTCACAGTGAAAAACAGGGAAAGAAATCATTGAAGACTGTAAAGATCTTGTGTTTACATAGATATATTTATGGATATTTACTACATTGACAAACAAATATAAAATATTTATTTATAAATTAATTAAAAATAATAATTATAAAGCCATTGCCTATTCACATAAATGGCATCTTTTATGGAAATTACTACATATTTGAAAATAATTGCTAAGAATGGTGGCATTCTTTAAAGTTCTGTATATCTCTTTAATGTCTTCCTCCTCATAAGACAGCTGGATTTTCATATCTGATTCTGTATGAATCTGCTGTCATGTTATATATTTTGTAGACTCTGGAAAACTGTACTTTACATCATGAGAGAATAAGATGAAATAAGTCAAATAACATCTCACTGGCATTATGAACATAGTTTTGACTTTGCAGACGTGTAAAAAGCTCTTGAGGAACCCCACGGGATTTCAGATCATGAATTCAGAACCACTGAACAAGATTACTCATCATCCCAACAGACAGGGGCTTGTGGAAGACTGACGTATTTGTCACAATTCCTGACACCCATATGGTAGTATTTACATCAACATTCTTGCATTGGTCAAGTACATTCTCCTACTCCTTGATTTTGGACTTGGCCATGTGAGTTGCTTCAGCCAATGGAATGTTGGCAGACTTGAAGCAAGAAGCTTTCAATATCTACTTCTCGTCAGCTAAAGCCCCCAAATAAATAAACATGGAGCAGACCTGAATCCAACTCATAGTGTGTAACCAAGCTCAGCTGAACATCGACTGAAGCAGAACTCCACTGTGCACATCCTAGATCAGGCGATTGCACACTTATACTGCAGATTAATGGCTGTAAGAGTAAATTTATTGTTGGATGCTCCTGAGTTTTGGGTTGCTGTATTACACAGCATTACTGTGACAATGACTAACTGAGAGTCTAAATTTTATCACCTGAATAAAAGAAAACATGAAGAAGCAGGGTTATTAAGACAGGAGGAAAAGAAAACCAATGGGCAATATTATAATCTTATTAAAAGAATTCTGACCATGATTATTATCTTGAATGAGGTCAGAACCAAAAAACATTCATTAAAAACAAAGCCACAGACCAGTGAAACTAAGGATAAGTTCTTTGGTGAGAATAGCCATAAATTATTACTGAAACAGAATCAGGAAGGAAGCAGCCTTCTTTTGCTGTGCCCCTCTGCCATGCCATTTCTGCCCTGTAGCTGCCAACAGTGGGCTGTAACTGTGAACCAAATAAACCTCTCCTCCTTTAAGTTGTGGGTGTCAGGTATTGTGTCTCAGTGACGAGAAAGTGATGAAGACAGATGTTTCTGGGTTTGTTCAATAGTATGGTAGTTGGTATTCTTAATGTAACTTTATTTACAAAAAGTTGCCAACTGTAGCAAGAAATATTAGAAGTGTGATTGAATTGGAACTGGTTAACAGAAGACGTTCCAAACCATCACTTATCCAGGAGTATTAATGACCCACACATTGAGTAAACCATGCTTTTTACAGTGTGTTCTGGAGAGGAATAGCCTTGGTGCTTTTTAGACATGCAGATTTCTAAATCTCTGGGGTGAATTTTATATCAACAAAATGTCAGGAGAGTCATTCACACTGAAATTTAAGGGATGCCCTAGCCTCTGAAGTAAAATTCTGTTGGTAGGGAAAATAAGGGACACAGGAGAAGTTATTTTTCCATTTCAGGAAAACCAACAAGAGTTTGCAAATTTCCAGATTAAAGTCCCACCCAAGCATATCATTATGCCTTTAATTCTATTCTACTCTCCCTGAAAACTCCAGGGTTTTTGAGACAGTGTGGAGAATGTACCAGGATATTTTAAAACAAATGGCAAATCACAAGTAAAAAAAAAAAAACAATCTGCATTGAGGAGAATGCTACTGAAATACAGAGAAAAATCTCTTTCTAGGACACCCACTCCAAGCCTTTATTCCTGAGACTATTTCAAGATCATTGAATTATCTTTTAAAACATGAAGGTCCTTTTCCCATTGTCTAAAGTAGTAGGGTGAATGTGGGGTGGAATAGAAATTCTATTGACAAACCAAAGTGACAAACCAAAGTCATCCATAAGACTCCCCAAACACTAGACTTCTAATATTTGAATGTTTTCTTTCAAATTTTTCAATCAGATATAAAAATACAACAAGTTAACTTTCGTTACAAACATACTGGAAAAGCATCTTTGCCAATGGGTCTTAGGCATCATATTGACCTGGTTTAAATCTATTCTGCTATACATTTTCACATTTAGAACATCTACTTGACTGCAGTAGAGAATGCTAATTAGCTGACAAATCAAAAAGTTAAGTATGGCAAAATTTAAGATAATTGAAATTATACAAAGTATGTCTTGAAATATAATGGAATTAAACTAGAAACCAGTAACAGAAGAGTAATAGAAAATCTTTAAAAATAAACAGCTAATAAATAATCCATCAGTAAATGAGGAAATCTCAAAAAACTGTAACACTATTTTGAAATGAACAAAAACTGAAATATGTTGTAGCTAAAACAGAGTTAAGAGTAAATTTATGATACTAAATGCTTATACTAGAAAGGAAAGGAAATCTCAAAGCAATAACTTAAGTTATCATTGTTAGAAATTAGAGAAAAGAAGAGCAAAATAAATCCAAATGAGCAGAAGGAAAAAAACAAAGAAAAGCAGTACAGAAAATAAGTAAAAGCAAAAACTGATTCCTTGAAAATACTAACAAACTGATAAATTTTTAGCAAGAATAACAAAGAAAAGGAACTCAAATTACACATGTAAGACATGAAAGAGGAGTTATCACCACAGATCCAGTAGGTGGTAAAAGGGTAATAAAGGAGTACCAATGACCAACTCTGTACACAGGAGTTCAACAACAATATAAAGTGGACAAATTCTTCAAAATCCACAAGCTACCAAAACTCACCCAAGATAAAATGAATAAACTGAATAATTATTAAAGAAATTTAATTCAGTATTTTAAAAATTCTAAGAAGGAATGTCCTGGCTTAGATGATTTCATAGTGAGTTCTACCAAATATTTAAGGGAAAAATAATCCTAAATCTACACAATCATCTTCACACAATAGGAGAGAAGGAAATACTTTTCAGCTTATTTTATGAGATTAGTGTTATCCTTTTATAAAATTAGATACATTAAAAGAAAACCATGGGCTAATATCTCTGAACAACATAGAAACAAAAGTCCTCAAAAAGAACATCGAATCCAGCAATATATAAAAAGAACCACATACTGTAGACGACTGTGATTTATACAGAGAATGCAACACAGAGTCGATGCTTGGGAATCAATGTAATCTATCATATTACTATTCAAAAGAAGATTGCTAATTCAATATACTGATATCAATGCAGAAAAATAATTTTAAAAATTCTACCCTCAGCAAAACTAGAAATAAAAGGTCACTTTTTCAACAAGAAAAAAAAAAATCTACAAAACAAACAACACAAAAATAACCAAACCAACCAAATAAACCCCAACCCCAAAAAACCTACCACAAACGTCATAATAAATATTGAGATTGATTGCTATTACCTAAAATCAGGAGAAAGGCAAGGATGTCTAATCTCACCACTCACATTTTTTGTAACAGGCCAAGAAAAGAAATAAAAGGCATGTAATTTGGAAGGGAATATATTAAAGTTTCCCTGTTTGTAAATAATGTGCTTTTTTTATGCAGAAAATTCCAAGGAACTGATTTTCTAGAAATAATGTGAATTTAGCCTGGTCATAAGAATTAAGGTCAACAAACAACAATCATATTCCTATATACAAGCAATGTAAAATTGGAAACTGAAATGAGAAACTAATGTTCTTTATAATAGCTTCAAAAATTAAATATTTAGGTGTATATCTATCAAAATGTATATAAGATCTATACTAAAACATATAAGACACTAATGAAAGAAAAAATTCATAAATAAATACATCTATGGATTGGAAAACACAATGTGGTTGATTTGTATATTGAATACAATACCAATCAAGATCCTAACATATTTTTATATATTGTATTTAATTCTAAAATGTATACAGTAATGCAAAGGAACTGGAATAGCTAAAAAAGAATAAAGCTGATGGAATCATACTATCCAATTTTCACACTTACAAAGTTCTAGTAATGAAGGCAGTACAATATTGACAATGGAATGGACACTTAGATTAATGTCCCAGAACACAGAAGCCAATAGAGTCACACAAATATGCCTAACTGATTTCTGATAAAGTTACAAAAGCAATTCAATATAGTATAATCTCTTCAACAAATGACATTGAAACAATTGGGTATTCATAGAGCAAAAATAAACCCCAAACCAAAGACACACACAAAAACAAAAGTTTTAACCTAAACCACATACTTTCTCTAAGTTCACTCAAAGTGGAACACAGATCTAAATATAAAATTATAAAATTTTTAGAAGAAACTGAAAATCAGTGTCATTTTTGGGTTTTGCAATAAGTTATTTTGGGGGTGATTATACTCAGGATTAAAACCAGGGCCTTTGCATAGAGCTACATTCCCACTCTTTTTTTTCTTTTGAGACAAGGTCTTTTTAAGTTGAAAATTGTCCAGGCCTGGCTTAAACTTACGATCCTATTTCCTTAGCTTCCCAGAGTGCTGGAATCACAGATGTGCACCACCATGCCTGGCAAGTTTTACAGTAAGTTTTTAACCATGATGTAAAAACTACAAGCCATAAAAGAAAAAATAAATAAATTTGGCAAAATAAAAATTAGAAACTTTGCTCTGTAGAAGACACTGCTGAGAAAAGACAAGCTACAGAGTTGCTGAAAATATTTGTGAATCCCATATTCAACAAGAGACTTGTCTCCAGACTATGAACTCTCAAAAAAAAAAAAAAAATCCAAGAAACAAACTATGAGCTTAAAAAAAAGATTTGAACACATTTCAACAAAGAGCAAAGCAGAGTATTGAAAGGATGTTTAATATCATTATCCATTAGGTAAATGCTAATTAAGACCCCAGTGAATTATTGCAGCATACCCGTTAGAATACTGCATATAAATATACTAAAAATAACAAATGTTGTAGAGGACGTGGAGCACCTAGAACTCTGATATGCTGATAGAGCAAATGTGAAGCAATACAGCTATTCTGGAAAACTGGTTGCCAGTTTCTTATAAGTGTAAACATATGTATACCTTATGATTTGACAACCTTAATCCTGAATATCTACCCTAATAGAATGAAAACTTGTGTCCACACAAAAATTTGTACACAAATCTTTATAGCAGCTCTATTCACAGTTGTCAAAATCTGAAAACAATCCAGACGTGCTCTAAACATACTATAGTAAGTCCCTACATCAGACTACTGCCTAACAATAAAAAGTTTGGTAACTGAAACAAATTAGATGAATCACAAAAGCATTATCCTGACTAAATAAAGCCAGTCTCAAAAAGGTTACATTCTATAGGATTCCATTTACAGTTTACTCTCACCATTCACCAATTCTGTATTTGCTAATTCACCTGGTTGCTAAAATTTATTTGTCACACCCAAATCAATATTTGGGAGATTTTCAGGGGCATTTGCAAACAATTCTTCTTGGCATTCTTCTAAAAAGCTACATTTACTTTTACTTAATATCGTGTGTTTTCAGATGAGATAAAAAGTCAATATCCCTCATTTGTGTGAACTGAGATTTTCATTATTTCACCAACTGGCTCCTCACTTGCCCACAGTCATCACCACCAACACCTAGAAATGTTAAAAGCATCTGAACCAATTTTAAATCCCAATATTTTATCATTGCCTGAATTAGTTAACATCATACCTTCCAGGGATCAGAGGTCAGAAGTTGCTGGTGGTATTTAAAATCTGTACACAAAATGCTACCATGTACTCTTGTTTAAAGTTTTTCCTTCACTCTTCATTAGTGTAAATCTGTAGAGTGTACATATTGGAAATATTATACATTCATTTCTAATCTTCATTGACTTGGTGTAGTATACAAATGGCATTTTCCACACCAAAATGACCAGACCCTGGATGTGTTGTAACTTCAAATTATGGAGATTAAGGCAATGTCGAGAAAAAATAAAGCATCTTTCGTTAGAAAAATAGAAGTACTTTGAAGAAGCAGAAGACTATAAACATCAAAAAAAAAAAAAATCTTTCTGATCTCCAAGCCAAAAACTGGGGTCTAAGATAGTAAAGCAATGGAGGTGGATTTCTGAACTGAAAGAGGAGCTGAAACCAACACCACTCTGGAGAGTCCAGGACCTTCCTTGGGGAGGCTGGGCACGAGCAACCTGTTTAGAAGACACTGGTGGGTAATCTTGAGTTCCGCTTCCTTTTCCCTTTTTTTAGGTAGTTCTTCTCAAGTTCTTCGAAGGCAGATAACTTTGTGGAGACCTGAAGCAGCTCAGTGGATAAGGTGGAACAAAAAAAATAATAATTTATAGAACATTAACTAGCTTTTGAAAAGACAGGATTGTATGATCCAACCGTTTCACTCCTAGAGAGTCACTGAAGGGAAATGAAAGCAAATGTCCACACTGAGACTTGTGCAGAAACGTTTACAGCTCCACATTCCAAGAGCTCCAAACGGTAAGCGACCTAAATGGCTACCAGCTGGTGAATGAGCAAACAAGTTATGGCATGTCTGTACTATGGAGTACTACTCAGCAATGAAAGAGAGTGGACTATTAATATACAAATCAGTATACAAGATAAATTGCAAAACATCCTGAATGAAGGAAATCAGACATAAAAGAGCGTTTGTGGTGTGACTCCATTTATATGTGATTGTACCACTGGCAAAACCAGTCTGCAGTGATTGAAAGCAGTGGTTGCCGAGGGCAGAAATGTATGGGGATGAACTATAATGGGCCTAAGGGATTCTTTGGGTGATAGAAGTATTCTATTCTGCCAGTTGTGATTTTAGTACACTAGTAGATAAATTTGGCAAAATTAATTAAAATTGTTCCATTAAAAATAGATGCATCTTAATTAATGTAAATTACATCTCATGTTTTTTATTAAAAAGAAAAAAGACAATCACTTTTCTTTACTATAAAGTGTGATTGAAAAATAAGATGAATGTATAAATTTAAAAGAATTATGACAGTAAATGACACATTGCCATTATTCCTCCTCAAAATACTCCCCCTAGCTTTGAATATATTTAGCCCATCATTTCCACTTTCTGAAGCAGTTCTGGAAGTCCTCTTGCATAAGTGTCATTAGTGGTGCTGTCATGGTTGTCTCAATGTCCTGAATGCATTAAAAATGTTTACCTTTCATATCCATTTTGACTTTGGGAAAAAAAACAGAAGTTATATAGTGCTAGATCCAGTGATGGACTGTAATGTTTTTATTTTTTTATTTTTTTATGAGGGTACTGGGAGTCGAACTCAGGACCTCGTGCTTGCCAGCAGGCTCTTGTACCGCTGAGCAATATCACCAGCGTATTTTTTCCTTTATGAGGGTACCGGGAGTTGAACTCAGGACTTCGCGCTTGCCAGGCAGGTGCTTACGCCGCTGAGCCATCTCACCGGCCCTCCTTTTTTAAAAATTTAATTTTTATTAATATACATTATACATATTAATAGGGTTCAGTGTGTTATTTCCATACACTTATACAGTGTGCACTGATCGAATCTAAACTCTTTTTTTTTCAGCCCCTGACCCCCACAACAAACACCCTTTCCAATCTCTATTGATCACTACTCTACTTTCAGCCTGACTTTTCAGTTAGGTTTGGGTTCACCACCAGAAGGATATTGAGAAGTGGAATTTTTCTTCTGAGACATTGTGGTTACAAAATAGGACCTCTTAGCTCTTACTTTATGTTATTCTAATGTTAGGAATCCAATTCCTATCTTAGTACAAATTTTATTTGGAACAATGAAAAATTATTCCTTCAGAGAGGAAAATCTTTAATTGGTTCACTGGAAAGAATAATTTTGTTTTTGTTGTTGTTGATATTGTGCAGTGCTGATGGTCAAAGTCAGGGCCTCATTCATATTAGGCAAATATTCTACCACTGAGCTATATCCCCAGCCCCTTCTAAATTTTTTACTTCAAGACGAGTTCTCACTAAGTTGTCCATGCTGGCCTTGAACTTGTGATCCTCCTACCTCAGCCTTCCAAGTAACAGGGATAACAAACATATGCCATTTATGTAGTTTATTTTTTTAATCATAAAGATCAGAGCTCTTCCAAAGGACAACCCATTGACAGCTAAAATTTTAGTCAGAGAAATATCTTGACATCATTTAAAACAGAAATGAAACAGGTATAAACTTTCTTCATTTTCAACCAATTATATTTGAAGGCACAATCTGAAAGCCATCTCTGTGTCTAAAGTTTGCTAAGCAAAGAAAAACCAGAAAGATTGTATCAGCAAATCCATGTGGGTGCAAAAGTTAATTCAGCCATGGCAGAGAGGACAGAGTATGAATATGGGTCATGATGATAAGATCAGGAGTGTTCTTTTCTAGTTCAATGGACAAAGCCTCACGTGGTTGAATGGCTTAACCAAACATACCAAGGAAGTTGAGACAAATATAAGAGATACACATAAGTATGTGTGTGTGTGTGTGTGTATGTAATGATTTCCTGCTCAAAGAGGGCAATGTCTACATCTTAGAACAATAGTCACTGCGACTTTGGTTTTCTTTTTCAATTAAGTTTATAGGTACAATTTAGATATATACAATAATCACATTCATCATAGGGAATTTGTACCTGTACATGATACACTTTGATTTGTAAGACTTTGAAATGTCCACTTACTTTTGTTAGCTACACCCCACTAAAAATTAGTCAAAATTTTGATGAGGAATGATCTAAAAATTCTCATGATATTATGTGATCAGATATTATTTGACAGAGACATAGAGAAAAGTTTTATTTCTGTATAAAGTTTATTTTTAATTATCAAAACAAGGTATTGACAGAAGAGTTTATTTTGAAAGATAAAAGTTTAGGGGCCGGTGAGATAGCTCAGCAGCATAAGCATCTGCCTGGCAAGCACAGGGCCCTGAGTTCAACTCCTGGTACCTGCATATAAAAAAAAAAAAAGTTTAATACCACCTTCTTATCAGTATTATTTTTTCATTTGGTGCATTCCTTCATTATTGGCCTGTAATAATAAAAATTTGTTTAGTTTATTGGAGTTTTAGGTTATTTATAATTTTATGTTTGTGCATAAATATCACATGTAAGAATTTTATAAGTGACGGTAACCATATAGATCTTGGAATATATCCATTACTATGTCTTTCTTTTTTGACACGGGATCTTAGTATATAGCCCAGGCAGGACTTCAACTCATAACCTTCTTGCCTCAGCCTCAAAAATGCTGGGCAATTCTTAAGTCATTGTTTGTGGATTTTAATAGTTCTTAACCACAAAAAAAAAAGACTCCATGATTAAATAAGTTGATTTGTGATAACAGTTACATGAACTTAAGTTGACAGGACATACATTTTTCCAACCTGTTTGATCGTAGGCCTCTTTTGAAAATAGCATTTCATATAATTTGTGTTACATGTAATTTGTACTTTACAAAACATCATTAAAATCAATTTCTTTAGCAGAAAACTGGAGTCCAGGAAGATTAATTAAGACTCAACACTACAAGCTAATGTGTGACAGACTACAGACCAGAATTTTTAAATAAATGTCCAGTAATAAGACATCAACCAAAATGAATATTTTGGTTGATTTATTGATTACTACTAAAAATCTGGCCATCAACAATTCCAGGAACATAATCCATATTGCAGGATCCTATTGTGTCAGTGATGCAAATGGAAATCCTCTTGGACCTCAGAGAAAAATGAGATGAAGACTGAGTGACAGACCTTGGCGTGGATCTTGATTGAATGACACCTGGACTCGGAGACCGGAGACCGAGTGAAGGTTTTAACAAAATCAGTGCCTGAATAAAGGTAGATGCATGCGAATTGCTAACAAGTTGCGCACTTGGGAAAACAAAGGGCTGCTACTGAGAACCCATATCAGAAGTAGCTGGCCAGAAGTAGTTGATGGACTCCTACCTGTGTTATAAAAGAATACATTTTTGGTAGTGCATTAAATTCTTCACTAGACATTCTATTGGCTCAGTTATTTAAGGAGCATTCTATTGTAATATTTTGCTCAAAGCACTGCTCCCTAAAATATATGAGGTAAGCATTGTTTCTCTTTGTTAAAAAGGGGGAAAATGTATCTCTTTCTTCACCCCCAGGATGGCAGCTGTACCACCAGCGTAAATCTATCTCTTTCATTTTAAGACTCGATCTGTGTGTAACGCTGACGGAAATAGGTCCTCATCAGTTTGCACGTAGAAATGAGTAAAATCCACAGTTCTTGTTCTTGTTCCTGTCTCCCCAAACTAAAACACTCTTCCCTTTCAAAATTTCTGCTGAATGTTTCTGAGACTCCCCAGAGGTCTGACTTTAAAGAGTGCTGAGTGACTGCCAGTGTGGACTAGTCACACTTCTCGTCTAACTGGCTGTCACGGCATCACACAGCGTGTATACCTTGTTAAACGCTTCGTGTGGATTTTCTGGTACGTGATAAGAAATGAATCTGTGAGCTATGGACACCCTCTTTCCCTGTTGCTTCTCCCACCTGCTTCACCTGGGAGAAACACAGGAGAAAAAGCCACTCTCAAATTTCATTCCTGCTGTCCGCAGCGGCACTCACTGTGAAAACGTTTGCTTTCAGCGCTCCCAAGTTTCTGTCATGTCCTGAGAGACCCCACGAAGGAAAGCAGAGTGACCCTTGCTCTCTCCCCGCACCTAGAAGCTGCAACCAACTCGCTTCTGCCTAGAGCTTAACGAAGTCCCTGGTAAAAGAAGTCCCTAGTCCTGGGGCACTCCCCAGACAGAGGCAAAGCCAGCCCCCAAGCTGGGCACTTCCCAGGTGTTCGGTACCTCTTCTGAAGTACTCATCTCCTCTTCATGTTTTGTGGATTCTGCCTTCAACCAAATCTTCCCTTCTCAACTAGGTACAAAGTAACTGTTCCCATGAATATCAGTAAATACCACCTAATACTGGTGGTGGCTTGAGAGTGAGTGTCGTTTCCACCAATTGCCACCTGGATCCCAAGTCAGAAAAATATCCCTTTATACTTACTAAAAGGCATCAGCCTTTAGAGGGATAAATATGCACTTAGTATATACAAAGAGCCTTGCATAAGTAACAAGGGAAAGTGCGGAGGGATGGGAAACTGGGAGGAAGCCATCAGGTGCCTTTTTTTGGGTATTTATTCAAAGACTTGCCTGTTCACAACCCAGTCTTCTATCTCTATGGAACAATGATTTCCTTCTTAACTGCACACAGAATACCTTGGTACTTTTTATTTTCACTTAAAATGACAGGAATTTAAGTTATAGACATATAAACACCTGACCTTTGATGTTTACATTTTAAAACAAATTCTGTAAAGGAATAGAAATACTGATGATTGAGTAGCCATGATCGGTTAAAAACTTTAATGATGCTGTTCAAATTCTATTCCAAAAAGTCCCTTTAAACATCAGACTTTCAAATAAGGTAAGAAATCCCAATCAGTGCAGCTGGACTATTTCCAAGATTAAAATGATAATACTCCAGAGCTCATTCACGGATTAAATCAACGTATCAACGTAACTGTGGCATTTAATATGACTTTTGCTCTGTGTTTTTAAAGTTACCATGCTAAAAGAAATACTCAAAAAGTTAAAGCAAGGCTATGTAGTGTAGTAATTGTGTTCTTTATTGTGAATTGCCTTCACTTTAACTTATACTGTCATTGCAGTTCCAGAATATATTGTTTTATAAACAGCAATAATGATCAATTTCTCTGGTTTGATTTAAAGATACTAACTCTCTAGTTGCTTGTTAATTACACTACACTAAAATCATGCTTCCTCAAACTTTCCGACCAGTTTTGGGTTGAAGATATACAGTCATATAGCTCCCAAGAGTTTTTCATTCATCAACTAATCGAACCTCCAGACAGAGGAGGCAGCTGTTATTTCATAGATGAAAAAAAGTAAAGGGTTAAAGATAAAGAATTTAGGGGCCGGTGAGATGGCTCAGTGGCGTAAGCGCCTGCCTGGCAAGCGTGAGGGCCTGAGTTCGACTCCCGGATCCCACATACGAAAAAAAGGGCCGGTGATATCGTTCAGTGGCACGGGCGCCTGCTGGCGCGCGAGGTCCTGAGGTCGACCCCCGGTACCCACAAAAAAAAAAAAAAAAAAAAAGAATTTAGAGCCACAGAACTAAATTAGAATCCAAAACTTCTAACTCTAGGTTATGTTTTTCCCTTTGTACCATCTCTGAGAGGACCAAGATAACAATAATGACCTAAGTAGACCTTGTGCTAAAAGTGGTAACTTCAATAACAAAGGACTTCATTTTTAAATAATTATTTCATGAGGAATGGTGAATAGATTTCTGCTCAAATATCCACGGATTTCTGGGTGGTAGCTCCCTGGGACACGGAGAGGGATTCTGGGATTTTGAGCAAGCTCACCACAATAACCATTTAGTGATATCTGCCACGATCCACAAAAAAGATAAGTGGCACTAGGTGCAAAATATTTTTGGTGCCTACATTATATTCTCATTCGACATGGCTACGGTCATTTGCCTCAAATTTTTGGTATTTTTCTTCCTGGGCACACAAACTTCTCTGTAGTTAGATGTGGTTATGTGACCAAGTTCTACCCAGCACAGTGTGTAAAAGTGATGCAAGCCATTCCTGGGCCAAGGGTTTTAGTAAGTGGGCATTTCCCCCATATTCTTATTTTCCTTTTATATGATGGATATAGATAATGACGAGATGAGATTTATGCCAAGGTATCTCACAGTCTGGTGGACATAGAAAACCTACAAGTAAGCAATTGTAACACAATGAGATGCAATAATAGGTATTATGTCTTACAGGGGCCAAAATCAGCGACTTCCACTTGGATGGGTCAAACACCAGAAAAAGCTCGCAGGAAAGAATGCTTGAGTTGACATCAAAGTAGACTTGTGAGTAGTGAGTAGATTTCACTAGGAAGATAAAAGGGAGAAAAATATCTCTGGGGCAGAAGGTGAAAGGCTGTTTAATGATACATTCATTGGTGTAAAAGAGTGTTGTGAATGAAGAGGATTGCAATCACGTGTGTGACATGCATATGTGTGTAGACTGACACATGGGATCATCAGGAGTGGTAGGGTCTAGATCGTGGAGGACTGGATGTGTCACACCACTATAGAAGAATTCTAAAGGAAGGCACCAACTTGTACTTAGATCAGTCCAGCAACATCAGAGAGGATAGACTGTCCTTTGGTCTGTCCTCTCTAGTCTGAAGGTAGAGAGCTAAGTAATGTGGTGGTTTCAAATGTCTTATTAAAGAGACAAAGGCTTTGCCAGTGTGAATAAAGAGCAACTGAGTGCTTAGGAAATGTATCAGACACGTAGTGATTTGATGGATATAGATGATGAAGAGACATCAGTTTAAGATAATTCCTGTTTTGTACGTTTGCTTTGCTTGATTTTGCTTTGGAGGCAAGTGGATTATATAATTCCACTTACCAAGCAGGAGATTTTTTAAAAAGGAGTATAGTGTGAGGAAAAGCTGAGCAGTATGAAAAGCTGAGCGTCAAAAATGAAACATGTGGTCATAGATCATAGGGAATTATTTACCTATGTGTACGGACTGCACGAGAAGTCAGGTAGATAGAGATTTATGGGGAATCTGGAGAATTAGGACTCAAAATATTGAGCGAGGATCCAGAAATATACTGATTCAGAAAAGACGAGGTCTGATAGAAGAGCTTTGAGGATCTCAGAGATGGCAGAATCAGGGAGAGAAAGGAAATCCTGAGAACACGAAGAATGTTATAGATGCAGGAGAAAAACTAGGAGCGCATGGTGTAATGGAAGCTGATGAGAAGAGAATTTTGAGAGAAAGGAGAGTGGATAACGTTGCTTTGACTGCCAAGTATTGAGTTCTCAGTGCATCTTGCCTTCATTGTGAGCAGTGCTGGAGAGACGGATCCCCTATATTCTGTGGTGAAATCAAAGGGGCCAGGAGTCTCCTGAGACAATACAGATCTAGGTGGGATCACTTTTTTCCATGATATTCAATTTTGAATGTAAATAGCGAGGAGGTTAGAATTAACTCCTGACAGTAGCAGTGTGGACGAGGCTGAACCAGTACACACATGTAATGGTCTTTCTGGTATCCAGATCACCTAAACTGCCTTGTCCCTCATGGTTATTTCAGTTCCTTAATGACTTTTCAAAAAAAAAAAATCACTTTTACTTAAGCTAGCCAATATAGAGTTAAATAAATTATACCTAAAATGATAGAGATAGATGAGTAAACTTAGGCTCAATAAAATTGAAGTAACTCAAGGTCATGGTTAATTATGGTACAGATAGGACCAGAACTCATGTCTCAACTCTTTCTGCTATAGTACTCTTAAAAAATTTCTAATTGTGGTAAAATATACAGAATCGTAAAATTTTTCACCTTAACCTTTTTAAGTGTATGCATTAGTGGTGTTTGTGCAACCAATTCCTAGAACACTTTTCACTTAAATTGAGATAGTTTTCATCATCAGACCACTGTGGTACATACTTTTGTAAATTCCCCCAATATTCATTCTCTCCTGCAAACCATGGACCATGCTGTTGAAGGTAAAATATCTATGAATGAAGTCAAAACAAGACTGAAAAATTCCCTGACAATTTCATGACATAGAGCTGCCATGACAGTATGAATTATTAAAACAACAAGCCAAATTCTTATGTCATTTAAGCCACTGTCATTTTGGGTAAGTCTGCTAAAAAAGCTGAACCAATTGCATCTAATACATGTGTATTAAAACTTTCCTTGGGCTGGTGAGATAGCTCAGTGGCATAAGCGCCTGCCTGGCAAGCGCGAAGTCCTGAGTTTGACTCCTGGTACCTGCATAAAGGAAAAAATGGGCCGGTGATATCGCTCAGCAGCACAAGTGCTTGCTGGCAAGCACGAATTCCTGAGGTTGACTCCCGGTACCCACATAAAAAACAAAAAACAACAACAACAACAAAAAACACTTTCCTTTCTCTTCTCAAGCACCATCAGAAAAATGCAAGAGATTTAGATTCTTTGCTTCTGAATGCTGAATAGAGACTCACATTTAGTATCTTTGGACTCAAACTCCAACAATGACATTTACTTTACCCTGTTAGCAAGGTCTAGTTGAAGGAGACACCATGCATATAATGGTACAATTTGGTGGATAGTGGGAAGCTGGGAGGAAATCTATTTTGGGCAATGTGTTTGAAGTAAGATCTTTGTACTAAAACAGCTTACTGGAAAAATAAAGGGAAAACATAATGAACTCTTTTATTCAGATTTATTTCTGGACGATAAGTGTGTGCAGGTGAGACAGAGAATGAGTAGCAAGAACACTATACAAATATTTTAATGTATTCTTACACGCGTGAAAACTAGAAATATTTACTCAGAAGCTTGTGGTTCCACCAGGTGGTAAAATGCTAGATAAAGAATTCAGGAAAGTATGTTTAAGTTTTTGTATTTAGCAAATCATGGAGAGTACTATAAATATTATTTATTTTAATTCATAAAACATAATTTTATTAAACCCTTTATATAAAGATGAATTATAATGCTGAATATTTTCTTCTAGAGACATCTTGGATAAAGTACATAAATCAGTCATGTATTACTTCAAATAATGACAACAAAACTATTGTTTCTTTCCCCTGTTAAGGTCATAAAGTATATTCTCTGTAGATACTCAGTTCCCTAAAGCACTTGTCTGTGAATCAGACAGACTTGAGTACAAATCCTGCCTCAGCCACTTGATAGAGTATGATTGGGAGAAAGCTGCCTAACTTTTCTGAGTCTCAGTCTCCTCGTCTGAAATTGTAAATAATCATTTTTGTACTGTGGTGTTGATATTTTGACTAGAGAATATAATTATGTAATATGCTTAACATGGCAACAAGTGTTCAGTAAATCATGAATGCTGTTATTCTTTATATTATTATTTTAAGTGATAATTTTTTTATAATAAAACCTAATAGTTGTGAGTACCCCTTCCCATGTTACTTCTTGGATTTTTTTAAAAGTGGTGCAAGTTTGTAATAGAGAAGAGTGATGTTGGTTTTGGGGAATTGGTACATATAGCATATCCTGATTATTTTCAGTTCCTTTATCCCCCCCCATTTCCCTTTCCACTTCTTCTCCCTTCTATCTCCTTCCCCATCTTCTTGACCTTGCTGATTTTATACACATTTAAAAATATGAGGGCCGGTGAGATGGCTCAGCGGCATAAGCACCTGCCTGGCAAGCGCGAGGGCCCGAGTTCGACTCCCGGATCCCACATACGAAAAAGGGGCCGGTGATATCGCTCAGCGGCATGGGCGCCTGCGGGCACGCGAGGTCCTGAGGTCGACCCCCCGGTACCCACAAAAAAAAAAAAAAAAATGAATGTTGAATTTTAAATTAGAGAAATTTCAATTCAAAAAAATTTAAGGAGAAATTCCTCTTGAATTATGATCAATATAAATATTCTCTTAAGCTATAATGTGGTGTCTTTTCTATTCTAGTGTCTAAGTCAATCATGTGCTAGTTCCATTTGTGTTATATGTCATTTCCACCTTATTCCATTAGAAGTCAGTGACTAAATCAAGAGAAGAAAAATTAAGCTCCATCTCTTTAAAGGAGAAATATAAAAAATTAGTGATCATATTTTTTTTTTGTGGGTACCGGAGGGTCAACCTCAGGACCTCGTGCGCCAACAGGCACCCGTGCCGCTGAGCGATATCACCGGCCCCTTTTTCGTATGTGGGATCCGGGAGTCGAACTCGGGCCCTCACGCTTGCAAGGCAGGCGCTTACGCCGCTGAGCCATCTCACCGGCCCAGTGATCATATTTTTAAAACTACCACATGGAATAAGTCTAGTTGTGGATATGCTTTCACTAATTCTATTCCTTGTAAATTATTAGTTCATAAAACTTTTTCTTTCTTTAGTTGGGATTTTTTCAATAATATCTTTTTTTTTAATTCCTTTAGAATTTTTCATGAATTGCAAGAATTCCACAGAGTGAATTATATGTTTCTTTCTATAGTCCTATCTCCTTTCTCTTTTGTAACTTTAATATTTGTGTTCTTTCCCCTCTAATCTGGAAAAGAATTCCAAATTTGCATTTGTTTTAGTCAGCTTCTGTCACTGTGACAAAATACCTGAGATAAATATCTTATAAGGAGGAAAGATTGAGACATGGATTCAGGAGTTTCAGTCCATGGTCATGTGGCCTGGTTGCTTTGGGCTTATGGTGGTGCTGTACATCATGGCACCAAAGGTGCATGCAGAAGAAGATTCTTCATCTAGGTGGCAGGGAAGCAAAGAGAAATAGAGGAAGAGGTTAAAGGTCCCAGTATACCCTTCAACGACATACCCTCAGTGACCTAACTTCTTTCCACTTGGCCCCACCTCTTAAAGATTCTACTACCTCCAATAGTGCCACAGGCTGGTGACCATACCTTTAGTTTATAGCCTTGGAGGAATATGTAGGATCTAAACTAAGACCCTTCTCTACATCAATTCTTTTATTATTGATCTCTAATATCATTTTAAATTCTATTACATTTTAATTTATCTGTAAAACTTCCACATCTCATCCACATCAGTTTTTACAATTGCTAATTTATATCAACTTGATGGTTTTTCTCCTGGGTTATTCTCATCATGCACATTTTAGCTCTTCTTCATCAAAGTAATTTTTCCTTGAATCAATCAAAGATGCTAAAGGGTTTTGTGATTTTTTTCTCTGAAATAAAAATTAGTAATTTTTATAGTTACACTCCCTTCTGGATTGGCATTGTTTTCACATAGGTTCACTTATGTTTTCTTTTCATTTGTAGAATAACCTTGAAATATGTCAGAAAACAAGATGTGTGGGTTCCTTTGCTTCCATCCACTTGTATGATCTTAAAATTCTTTATTCATCAGAACAATTAAAAGGTAGGCAAATGGGCTCATTTCAAGTTCAGTGCTTACCTTCCAGAAGGCATTTCTCTATTGCACCTCTGCTTTATTGAGATAGCATCTCCTGTGATACTGTGAACAGGTAAGTACTGGAGCATGGTGCTTTTTTGACACACTTCCCAGCATTCTGCCTGTCTCTGCCCCACATACAGCTTTGTTTATGGGACCGCATCTACGAGGATGGGAGTCATTACCAGCAGCACTGCATTCGGTTTATCAGCTGTACTCTGAGTGTAAATGTTTCTGTGGAGGTGTATAGGAAAGAGATATTGAAAAAGAAAAAAGCAGGCTACCCTTAGAAAAACCACAGTTGTACACCAAAGAACAGCTTTTAACTTTCTGTTTAGTAACAACCAAAATCCTGAGCAGGGGACAGTTAATTGGATTATATATAGAATCTTCTTTATTTTTCCTTTTATTTTTCAGGTTCTGACGGTTTCTGTTTCACAGATGGTGAACGTTGAGTGTTTCATGAGGTAAATTTAAATACTTTTTGCTCAATTTTTTTCCTTTTTAGTTAGCAGTTAGTCCTTCCAGATTCTAACATTAAGTTCTTCATAAATCAAGTATTTTGGAATTTCTGGGCATTTTCATTGAATTCTGGTCTGTATAGCTGTTTTAGATGAAGTTGTATTGTGGCAACCAGCCAGGATGGCATTTTAACTTGGAACTCTCTTATGGCATTATTTATATTAGTGAAAAAGAAAATATTTTAAATGCCCAACAGTAGAAGATAAGCAAAATAAATTACGACATATCTTTCCGAAAAACATACTTTCTAGTCATTAGAAATCACATTGTCGAAGTGTGTTTAGTGGCATAGAGAAAGGCCTACAATTTATCATTTAGTTAAAAAAATTACATGACAGTATGTACACTGCGGTTTCAATTTCATAAGGCAACATAAAAAGGAAAGCAAAAAAGACAAGAAAAGTATATAACAGAGCATTCTTATTAGAAGTTGTCCAGGCAGTGGGATTAGTGGTAACTTTAATATTTTATGTTGAACATTTTCTTTATGATTTTTAAATTTTATTTTTATCTTTATTTTAAATTTTCTATTAAACTATGCATTATTTATTTAAATAAGGACAGCAATTCTATTTTTATATTATCAGTTTATAAGCTAATTTATTTGCAAAGGTTCTATTTCTTCAAGTATTAATATTATATATATGGTGGTCTGGGGTTGGGAAGGAAAGTGTATTCTCAGGTATAGAAAGTAATTTCTATGTTCAGCCAAAAAGAAAGATATGTGAAAATCACAGTGATCCGTATTTAATGTAACACTAGGTAGGTACGGTTTTATCATCTTTCAAAATAATTGATATATAATAATATATGTACAAATGCACACACAGATATAGGTATGTATCTTCTAAAACTGACTTGTGTATGTCTAGTAGCCTCTTTAATAGGATACTGGGGTGCTCTGTCTGTCAGAAGACACATTCGGCCACCATAAGGAAGACTGAAGCTCTATGGTGCTCAAAGGGCGGTCTCTGGACCAGCAGCAGCAGCAGCTGGATTCATATTCTGAACAGAAATCCTCCACGCTCACCCATGACCAACAGAATCAGAAAGCCTCTGCCTTAACAGCCCTTCAAATGATTCTGATGTGTGAGAATTTGGAAGCAACTGCCGGCATACATAGCAGCACGAACATTATTAAAAGAGCAGAAGCTTTTAACAGGTATAATCATGACAAAATAAAACTCTGAGAAGCAGAAGCATCTCTGAGGCTCAGCTAGGTAATGATTCAGAAGATGTGATCAACTGCAAGTGCCAGACTGAACACAGGAGAGTAAGGACTTGATCTCACTTCCTTCGAGTTCTGATGTGCCATACGCATTTGCTGCAGGAAATTTCAAAGAAATAAAAATACTATACTATGTGCTATAAAGTTCTTGTGAACCTACCAGTTCAACCCATCAATCACCATAATGAAAGAATCTGCTCTTATGCGTTTTAGTGGAAGTGATTTGCCACCATTTCCACCCTGTGGAAGAAGGGCGCTAATGTCTGGGCACTAATGACCCAGAAGGAGGCCGGTTCGTACTAGTCTCACTTTCTCCGTTTATACACGGGCCAGCCTGCATTTGGGAGAAGGCGTCTTTGTGGAGAAGCCAAGGCTGAAAATTTAGATCCATCTGCTGCAGACTTGAGGGAGAAGATCTGTTGCCTCCACTCCTTTGCTTTGCTTTGTTAGCTAGTGGCCTAGTAATGATGTCTGTGCCTGGATGGCATGTGGAGCCAGCAAAAGGGACCAAAAGGGCACAGGTAGCTCAGGAAAAAGGAACCCTTTTCTCCTTCATAGGGTTACTACATTTAACAAAAACAAAATAAAAAACCCTTACTGTTCAGTTAAATTTGAATTTCAAACAAATAACCTATTAGTATAAATATATCTCATGTAATATTTGGAATTTACTATATAGTGTACATTGTTTTGTATAAAATATGTAAAATATTTTATATGTAAATATTTATTATAAATTATTATTACATAACTAAGATTTTATTATAGTTATAAGTCTATATACTCATTATATTATTTTGGAGGGTGTATACCTCCAACATGTAATATTTAGGACATAATTATACCTATTATTTGGTGCCTACCTGAAATTCAAATTAATGGGGTGTTTTATATGTTATCTGGCAGCTGTACTAGGTAAACTTACTAGGTAAACTGAGTTTACCCTAGTAGAGTCCACAAAAGAAAAGAAAAGATTTTACCTGAATGCTCGTCCTCCTTCAGCAACCTGGCCTAGTAAGTGGTGAATGGCGGGTGCTTAGCATTCCTGTATTCTGGTCATTCAAACACTGTCTTAATACAAATCACCTGACCATCTATATGATTAAGTCATTCTTCCCCTTGAGGAATTTCCAAATTTCCCCAAAAGGGTGAGGGTGAAGGTGGAGCTGGTTCCTTTGCATGACCCATGATGAATTTCTTTTGAGCAATATATTTTCCTGATTCACTAACTGCAGAAAATACCATCACAGTTCCCCTGCACAGAAATAAAAGCATCTCTAGCATTAGCAATCAAATTCAGCCAGGAGCTCCGAAAAGCACTTGTAATTTATACTGTATCAGGTTTTCATGTTCTTGTGTCAATGACAGTTTAGGGAAATGATTTTGCTATCCAAAAAAAAAAGAAAAATGCCATTTTGTAAAAGATAAGGTCCAAAAATCATCAAAACAGGTTAAAGGAATTTATTTCATGTTCTCCAACTTGGTCTATTTGTCAGGCTCAAAGCATGGCTCTATGCAAAGGCTTTGTGTACCGCTGGTTTTCAGCTGGGGAAGTGTATGTGAGCTATTGCTCCTCTCCCAGGTGAGAACAGGTGTACACCACTTTAAATTTCCTGTGGATCTGATTGCATCATTTGTTATATTACCCAACATAATGACATGAAATACGTAAATAATAAAATGCCAGTTGCCTGCTGAAAATTTAAAGTGGCAGATCCTCTTTCTTCTGTTGGAGAGGCTGCTATCTGTTGACGGAGCTTTCGCCATTGCAAAATGACCACCAAGCTGAAGGGAGTCACAGGGGAAAACTTACTCTTCTGGCTGATAAAGTGAGTACAACAGGGACAGGTGGACATCGCTCCATCTCCCCTCTATGCAATTGCCATATCTTCTTGCAGTTACCACATGCTGGACAAAGCAGGTTAACTTAAAAGTAAACACTGAAATCATAATGCTGAGAAAGGAAATGTATGTAAAGGTCAAGTGTAAAAGAAGCTGGAGCATTTCCCACCATTTGTTTGTTTAAATATATATTCCATTACTTTTGTTTGTCTTTTTATCCAAGCGTCAACTTGACATGTGTTAGTTTAGGGGAGAAACTATAGTGCAGGGAGGGGTACGGAAGTAGGATATGCTGATTAAGGGATTTCCCATATATTTGGGAACTCAAAGCAAAAGTCTTCCAAGCTGATTCCACATACTCTTTGTCTTGTTACCTAAGTTCTTTAAAAGTCCAGAAAACTTTCCCAAAGTTGGGTGACATCATCAGCAGATTCCTATCTGCAGTATAAACAAAATGAACCACAATGTTTTATTCAGTTGAATTTAACCCAAACATGTACTAAGCATCCATTCTGGAAACTCTGTGTGAGGTACAAGGAAATTAAACACAGTTTCGTGAGTAAAGTATAGTTTGTGCCTCATGTATGGTCTTATGGATTATTCTGATATGAATCCAAGGCTTCAAATCTATGATATTATTTATAACCAATAGATAAACTTCATGAAATTATAATTCCTCACCTTTGAATTATTTTTTAAGAACAAAAGGTATAGATTTCAGTGAGAATTCTTGAACCACTGGACTAGAAATGACAAGGGGAGACTAATTCACCAAACGTCTCTTGATAGTCATACCAGGAAAAGAGTTGTAGAATGCAACATAAGAATGAATAACCCATTGACCAACTCATATTTCTCCTAACCAATATTGTTGGGTTTCTGATTCTGGACTGGCAAAAACCAGATATGCAATACATTCTGGAGGCCCTACAGGAGACATAAACAGTGTGGTGCAGGACTTAACGGGAGATTTGGCTATCGAGCATTGCTGGTGTGTTGGATAAGGAATGGACGCCAGGACTGTACACAGTTATGAGACTTGCCCGCTCCAAGTGTTATCTGTTTATGAATTAAGAATGCATTTTGATGGAGCTGTGCTAATTTGCCTAAAGAAATGAGAGTGAAAGACATAGGAATAGAAAAAAATCTCCCAGATTGGTGAGACACTGATGACCTCAGCTATGTCAGTTGTAGTTGAATATGTATGTGGGAGGAGAAAACATGAATTTATATTGTTACCATTCTGGGCAATGTTCTGGATGGTGCACCATCTGACTTTAAGTATTGGATCTAAAACGTCATTTGCAACAAAAATGAAAAATGAATTTTTGAGATTTTTTTCAGAACTAACATGATAGTGTCTTGTGTCTGATTTTCTTTTATGTACATCCCTTCTATGTTCTGTCTCTGTCTCTAATCTTTCCTCCCTTCCACTTTAAACAACTTCCCGTTTGGCATGAAAACAGAAATGTATTTTGAACTAGTCATGGCTTTAAAGTGAAACGCTGCATTAAGAAATGTACATAGTATTTCCCCTAAAATTGAATGCTGACACAAAATTCCATTAGAGTTACTTATGTACATGCTTTATCTCACTTATATTTGTTTCTGAGGGTGTAGATTTTACTTATACTTCTGTGGACCCTCTATTGTGCTGCGAGAACAATAGATGCTCACCAAGTGTTAATTGGGTAAATGAGCGATTCTAGAGAATTATTCACAGTCCAGTTGAAAAAATGATATATCTACTATGTATCTTGTATGGATTGGAGATTTTTTAAAACACCTAAGAAAGAGAAGGATCAATATTTGTGCTTCCCAAACAAATAGTGCTTTCTAGCTCTAAACTTGCCTTGTTAACTTCTACTATAGTATAAGATTTCAATCTTGTCACCAATATGGTAGAGTTTGTGCCACCAACATCAACCCAAGTGTGTAAAACAAACTGATCTTTTTCTTTCAAACATTAGATACACTTAGTATTGGTCCTTCTATTCAAAGAATTCACTAACTATAGTATAAATTAAGATCTGTAAAACTAGTTTTGATACTTAGATAATAGAAGACAGGTAGCTAAAAAATAAAATAGTTAAACCATAGTATCTGGAATCTCAGCCCCGTTAATTGCCACCAATTGACCTTGGGTCTCATTTCCCTCCTTTGTAAAGGAGATAATAGGTGAGAGAATTAAATTAGATAAATGCACATAAAGTATGTGACAGATAGTAAGAACTTGTATATAACAAAGTTATAGCACACTGTCGAAGATGTGATCATTTTTCCTGATGAAAGTTACAAGTATATTTTGAGTGAGGCCTTAGAAAATGAGAAGGGGTTTGTTTTATTATTTTCTATTGTTTCACATATAGAGGAAACAACAAGAGCAAAGGCACTGGAGTTAGAAAATATACATGTGTTCAGAAATCAAATCAAAATGTACAGATGTGTATCATCTATATATGATCCACAGGTTGTTTCTAGAGCAGAAAGGATAGCTAGGAGGACATTCAAACCCAAGAACTTGTTCATAGCATAGAATCCATCTCTTGAGTTTCAACGAATGGGTCCTTTAGTAATTACCAATCTTCCTAAAACTAAGATATAAATTTCCAACAGTTTTTGGTGTTTCCCAAAGAAGTTTAAAGCAGTCTACACTGATTTATGCATAGAGGATTTTTATTCTGTTCCCTGAAAGCCGTGAGCCTACCTGATCTGGATGAATGTGAAATCCTTCTCAGCATGCATCAACGGTGAGGGCAGATGTTGCTGCCAATATTTTTAGACAGAATTCAGAGACCTGCTAAGAATTCCGAGCAGCTGAGCATGTCATTCTCCATATAGGCGATTAGTCATCCCACAGACATATCTTTAAATGCCCTAGTATGAAGTTTGCTCATCTTGATCCTGCAATTCTAACATCAGCTGATTGTAGATGGTTATTTAGTAATTGTGAGTTAAAGAAGTGCAGTGGGGTCCATTTAGAGTGGACCAACCTATTTATAGATAGGAAGCCCAGAATTACTGCCATGCTTTGGGAAAATTACAGTTCTACTTATAATGACTTATTTCTTTCCATAGAGAGAAATAACAACTATTTTTTTATTCACTCTGTACGATTTCTATGATTAGCATAAAACATTCAATAACATATAGATGCTTAGTATATATATTCCATAACATATTGTAGGCATATTTTTGATATTTGTTGAATTATTAAAGGAATGAATGAATGGAACCATTCATTGTATCTCAGAATGCAAGGAGCATTGGTTGAAGCTGACACTTATGGCCATGCTATGATATGTAAAAAATAAAAAAATAAATAAAAACCAAAATCTCCTCTAGAAAGATTCATGGGTAGGCAACATTAGTTTATCACCTTGAACTAGTCCTTTAGCCTCTCCTGTTTCCTCTTTTGAAAAAAAGAGGTTGGAGCTATTGTCACTTTAGCTCTAAAACCATGTGATCCAAATTCTAGTTTGGCTGATAACAGAAGACATGAAATTGTCCCTCGCAACATTTGCCTGGAGTTGAACTATTTCACATTCTAAGCACTGCAATCTATCCTAATTTTTTAATGAAAATAGTGTTTCCTTTAATGACTTTCTGCTTTCTCATTTTTTCCTTCTATATTCCCATTGCATTTTGTAGAATTTTTTCTTGTGCTGAGTCATTTTTTATTCAGGTCTCTCTCTCTGTAGCTGGGGAGTCCTCAGAGGCAGAAATGATGTCTTATTCATCTTTAGATCCTTTAAGCACCTAGTACAATGCCGTGCATCCTGGAATCCCTTCTTTACAATCCCAGTGCTATTTGTTTAGCAGTCATCCTGGAATAATGGTTCCACCCTAATTTGTGGGTTTAATAAAATGCAGCTGCTGCAGCAGCCACTCATTTTCTTTCCCTCCCTCACTAGGCTCTAGCCGCGTGGGCACCTACTGATTATTCAAAACTGCCAAATCTGTTCTGACTTCTGGGACTCTGTCCTGTCTGGAATGCTATTTCCTGAGGTCCTCATTCAGGTCTCTGTTCTAAAGTGCCATCTCAGAGAGGAACTTCTGGGCTATCCCCCTTTGGATTATTCATTCAGCAAGCATTGTCTCCTTTTGGCACCACTGTGATATAATGGTAGTTTTTAAACTTGTTTTGTTCGTCTTCCCCAGTACAGAATAAGACCCATGAAAGCACCAAACGTGTCTGTCTTGTTTTCCACTCCACTGCCAGCAGCTGCTATGGGGCCTGGCATATGGTGGGTGCTTATTAAATATTTGTGGAATAACCTAGTGGCCTCTCCCTCCCTCTACCAACAAGCTCCTGGTCACCTGCTCCCCCTTCCCAACTGGTCCCCCATACCTTCTCCTCCTTTGCCTGGAGAATACCTTGGCCACTGACCATCAATCAGAACTTTAATGAAATATCAGGTACCATATTTTCTTTTTGCTACCTTCAGTACTATCAACTAGAAATTTCCTAATAACAACATTCATTTAGGACTAAAAATAGAAAGTGTAATCTGTAAATAAGTAAAGATTTTATTTTGAAAGGGAACATAGAAAAATTCTTTGAAATTTTAATGTGATGTTATTGCTAGATATTACATGATTATAATAATGGGAATGAAGCTGAAGGCATACCGGAAACTTGCCAGTTTATGGAATAAGAGCATGCTAATAATAATTATTATGAGACTTCATTAGCACTGACACTATCTTGGGTTCTATATATAGAAGAAATAAAAATAAATAGCTCATGATAAGACAAAGCAAATAAACAAATATTTAAAAAATAACTATAATCTTATGACATAAGAAAGTGTTTTGTGTGTATTATCAGAACCACAGCTTTTCATGCAATGAGACTGTTCATAGAACAGTAGACTACGGAAACCCCTATTAAATAACTGATGGGGGAAGAATAAATAGAAACAGTTTCAGACATAATCCTGCTGTGGTTCTGAAATTTGCTTAGGTTGCTGTGGGAGTGGCTGGACTATTGTTGTTCAACTCATTTCCTACCCTTCCCCTGCTTGTGCTGTGTATCAGGGGACTGAAATGTGTATTTCTCAGGTTCTCTGACCAACTGGCTTTCAGCTAGACTCTGTCAGTGGGGTTCCTGGCAGGAAACTGGATGTGGAAGGAAGGAGAAGCCAGGTATTTCCTCTCCATTTCTTTGCTTATGGCTGTCTCCAGCAGGGGCTGCATCCTCTCCCGGGATCCAGCTCTCTGGAGGGAGATGCTGGCACCTGAACCCTGGCTCTGTGACCTCTTCCATTTGTCTTTCTGGTCCTAGAGATTAGCGCAACTTTCTGCTGCTGTTAATATCTGGGTTGCATTTCTCTCTCCTATTTTCCTTTTTGTTCTTCCCATATCTTTCCAATTATTTCCTAATACGAAATTCCCTTGTATGGAAAGGTCTGCAGCTGGTTCTTTCGTCCTGAGTACAAAAGAACTGACTGATACAACAGACAACAAGTCATCAGTTTTGGAGTTTTTAAGTTTAAATTTCTAAATCTATGGCCTTTAAAGAAGTTTTAGAGAGAGAAAATCCAACTCCACTAACTTGGACCATATTCTTTTCAGGCACTTTATATAATCCTTAATGTTCCTTGGAAAAAAGTAATTGAAGTTTAAAAATGATGGATAATTAATCTATAACAACAATGAAGCAGTGATTTAAATATAATAATGGGAACTTTAATTTTAAAAGACCCATTGAAGTATCTAATCAATAAAGGAGCAAGGAAGGGCACTAGAAGGTTCTAAATACAATGAGATTCAACTGAAAGTACAAACAAAAATAGCTTTCTCAGAAACCAGGAATATTTGCCTATTCAAAAGATACGGACGTCTCAAAATTCATTTTACAGATCCTTGAGAACAAGCTAAATACAAAGTCAAATGACACTCAACAGAACATCGCTGGAGAGTTACGTAACTCTAAACAGTATGTGGAGGAGATTAGCAAGAAGGGAGTCAAAAGGCTTCACTAATGATGTCAGCCAGAAGAGTCCCTAACGATACTGAAAAATACGCCAGGGTGTTCCATAGGAGATGCGTGCTACTGTGGAAGCGAGGAGGGGAAATAACATTAGAAGATTCAAAGCCATCCAAACAAATGCATCATTTTAAAAGTCACATGTAACTAAACCAAACACCATAAGACAGAGACCTGCACCCTTTCATGAAGATGCAGTAGCTTAGGCAGTTCTGATGTCTCCTGCAATGGTATTCTCTAATTTTTAGATTATGCTTTATAAAAGATGTGACCAAAATGAACATACCTCAGACAGAAGCCTCTAAAAGAGAGAATTTAAGCTGAAAAACTTTGGTTTGCACATTTATTCTCCTTTTCTTAACCTCCCCAGGTGATTTCAGATCTTTCCTTCTCAGGCTGTTGCAGTGTAACTCTTAAGACTCATGAAGACATTTTCTTTTTCAGGACTTCTTTTCTCTCACAACATTACATGTCCTTATAGTCTAAACATTGGTCATGAAAAAAGACCAGGCACAAATACATACCAAGGAAGAGGTGACTGGGAACAATTCAAAATGTTGCCTCCTCTGGGGAGGGAAGTTAATAGTACAAAGTATGAAAAAGTCCCTGAGTTTTAATTTCAGCTCCAACACTTATTTACTCTGTGTGGCAAGAGATGAAGCACAATACTCAGCTTATATGTGCCTCACTGTATTTTAAAGAAGAACAACACTAAGAATACCGTGTTGGCCATTATTGTTGCTGTTTCAAGGTGAACTCAAACATCTTAAAGGATACCAGGCAGCTCAGAAAATCAGCTGAATTCTGAAGTATAGGAACAAAGAGCAATGCCTTAAGCAATGGTGAAGAATTACACGGGTGGAGGATCCGCTCACTAGAAGGGCTTTGTGAGCCTAAGGTGATGGGGCTGTTCTGTATCTACCACCACCACACACTTCAGCAGCCACTCGTGTCAGAAAAACAATTGCCTGTCCCCATCCGTGAAAAGCCTGCTACTTCAGGCCGCTCAGTTCTGCATGGTCTTACAAGGGTGCATCATTTCGGTTAAATTTATGATACATCAGTACTTTAGCTGCAGGGAGCCTGGGAGACAGAAATTTATGTACACCCTGTGAAGATGGGATTCATTTAGAGAACTATCGAAACAACAGAAGTCCACTCAAAGTACTCACCGTGCGTAACTAGAGTAAGGCATGCTTGAGGTGATACATTCTGACAAACACCCAACACAGGCTACCTCTGGAGCAAAGAGAGATTTATCCTGGCTCATGATTTCGGAGGCTCAGGTCTAAGATCAGGCAGCACCCTTGATTAAGGACTCTTGTGAAGGCAGCACACCAAGGAGGCAGTGCTCATCAGAGTGAGAGTTCACATCTCGAACCAGGAAGGAAGATAGAGAAAGAGACCAGGGCCCCAAGCTCCTTTGGAGGGTCCCCCAATGACCTAAGGACTTCTCACTAGGTCTCACCTCTTAGAGTTCATGGTACTTCCCAACAGTGTTGCCCCGGGGAACAAGTATTTAACACATGGACCACTGGGGGATACCTCATCTAAATCATAGCATGCACATAAGATCTTCAGTAGGTAGTCACCCCATAGGACACTTTTTAAAAAGTATGTGTTTTATTAAAAGCTGTTATTAGAAACTGGAGTTGACCTGGATACCCAAAGTAAGCACCAACTAATGGCTTATCAGCAAGTATTAGCTCAATTATTAAGAACTCTCATGTGGGTAACTCAATATTTGCTTTAATGAGATCAGGAAAGAGGCCTCAACTAGTCTAGACCACAGGCAAGTCATGGGATAAAGATGGAGAACGCAGGTGTGAGGATTCTGTTGGTTCATGTGAGTGGACACAAGGGAACCCTGGAAAGCAGATTTTGATTTAGCAGACATGAGAGAAATCATGAGATTAATTTTAAATAAAATGCTACTTACAGTGGTGCATACCTATAATCCCAGAACCCTGGGAGGCTGAGGCAGGAGAGCTACAAGTTCAAATCCATTCTGGGCAACTTACTGATTTAGCAAGCCCCTGTGTCATAATAAAAAATTTTAAAAATGGGCCAGGGATGTAGCTCAGTGCAGAGGGTCCAATCTCCAGTGCATGTACACAAAATATATCCTACTTATAAAGAATTCTTAGCCTTACATGACTCTGCTTTTGCCCACTTATTTCTAGATGAAAGATACTTGTTATTATTTATACTCTGGTTGAATGGTATTTAGGAAAAAAGGGTACTATTTTTAATGGCATTAGTTCAAATAGTTAACAAAGAAACTTAGATCCTAAACTACCATGCCTTCCTTTTTCAAACTCTTTTTAGAATTACATGCTATCACATAAGGCAGAATATGGTACTTTTCCAACATCAAAAAAAGACAAGTGGTGGTTTGCATGAATGCTTGGATGTTGCTCAATCGTCCTCCCTTTCTGCTAGAAGATGTACTTATATCCTGCTTCCCTTTACCATGAGGCACCTTCAGTTTAAAATGCAGATGTTCTTGGTTACAGTTACTATGTAAAATGTTATGAGATAGAAATTACTGTCATAATTAATAATGGGTAAAGGTTTTCCCTTTGATGTGCTGCATTCTACATTTGATTGAGTCTTTTTAATTGTATTTATTGTACATCTCTATCATCCTATTGGTTTTCTGGCTGTTCATGTGCTTAGCTTGATGTCTGTTTCTATTTAGTCAAGGCTATTAATGCCTTTCAGACTTATTTTCAACTGCTCTGTAAGCCCATATGGTTTAAGTTTAAAGGAGATTTACACTATTGCACTCCTGTATATTAAAATCCACTTCTGTCTTCTTCATTTTGCTGTCCTTAAAAAGATGCTATGATTTATCGAGAAGGTGCATATAATTTTGTACTGACAGCAGCCAAAATAAGAACAAAGAAAACCCAGAAAACAGACTCTCCTGGAGCCAAATTTTTTTGTGAGATAAGGATCTCCCAAAAACATGAACTTGTCACAACTGAAAAATCTTGTTCACATACACTAGGGAGGTACTCAGTATAACATGTTGGTGTAAATCGGGGCTCATGACTAGAGTGGACACAGTCTGCTTTTACTCGTCCACCATCTCTTTTCCCTTTTCTAGACATAGTGTCCTACTTTTACTTTTGGAAATATGTCCCCAGTTGAGTGCAATATAGGTGAGACAGAGAGTCAGTGTGACCCATCTTCTCCTGGTGCATGGGTGGGCACATGACCAGGGAGACATTAGTCTTCTTCCTCCTACAATGTGAATATTGAGCTTTATTCTTCAAAAGCTGAAAATAATTCAGGTCGTTTATCGTAACCATGTATACCTAAAGAGACTGCCCATTGATTTCTGCCACCCAGCCATCCAGAGCTGTTCTGGTTTCCACTACTTTCCAAAACTTTCATTTTAGCTTTTCCTCCTTTTTGAAGGGCTATCTCATATCCTTTTAGTAAGACCATGCATTCTTTTTTTCTTAGTATCTTTTGTTTGCAACCACAGAGCCCTGATAAAGAAATTGGAACATGGAGTAGAAGAGAGCTTATATCATCAGAAAACTGTGCCATATTGGATATTGGTAATTAGGAAAGTGTACAGTGGTAAAACAACTAAGTTGTTGCCTCAATACCTGGCATCATATGCTTGTTGGAAACAAAACTCTGGAGTACATGTTTCAGTTCCACAAAACAAAAGATACAAGAAACTCTAGGACTGGGATAAGTTAGCATTGGTTACTTTCAAGGTGAGAGGGTGTGAAATTTAAGTATGTAACTCTTGCCCCAAGGCACCAAATAAAATTCAGACTGTACTGACCATCATGGAAAGAGAAATCTCTTGCCTCATGTACGTAAGACCTATGATCTCCAAAAGACAAAGCCCAGAGTAAGTTTCACCAGACCGCTGAATTATAATGATGATTGAATTCACGGCCACAGAAAGCCTTCTGTGTGAAGGTTAGGTAGTGATCTGACTCCTGATACAGCGTCTCTAGCATCTGTTCTCGACAGGACTAGGGTGAGAAATTTGGAGTCAGAGCAAGTACAAAAGTTGCAGAAATTTGGTTATATATATCTATGGCCAATTTATGGAGACAGATTTCAAAGGCGCTTGATAACAAAAACATTGATTGGTCTGAATTCCTATTGTTAATGTGTCAGCTCAGACAGTTGGCTGTGGTTCTAAAAGCGTTCTAGATTGGTGAATGCAAACAGAGATCTAATGCTTTCCTCAGTAACTTAAAATAAAAGGCCAGGAATCCTATGACATAATGTAGAGCAGTGGCTCTCAAAGTGTGGTTCCTGGGCCGGTGAGATAGCTCAGAGGAATAAGTGCCTGCCCAGGAAGCGCAAGGTCCTGAGTTCGACTCCCGGTACCCACCTATGAGAAAAGGGCCGGTGATATCACTCAGCGGCACAGGCGCCTACTGGCGCACGAGGTCCTGAGTTCGACCCCCGGTACCCACACACACACAAAAAAAAGTGTGGTTTCTTGATCAAGAGCATCAATACTCTTCAGGAATTTCTTAGAAATGAAGAGTCTGGGGCTCTACCCCAATCCAGTAAATCAGAAACTCTAGGGCTGGGCCGGTGAGATGGCTCAGCGGCACAAGCGCCTGCCTGGCAAGTGCGAGGTCCTGAGTTTGACCCCCGGTACCCACAAAAAAAAAAAAAAAAAAAAAAGGAAACTCTAGGGCTATGGTCCAAGAAGGGTCTTAATGAGCCCTTGGAGTGATTCTGACGCATGTTCAAGTTTAAAAACCACAAATACAGGGAAAAGCACGTGAAGACTCAGAGCACAAAACGCTGGTTGGCTGCCCACTCCCTTCCACCTCTCCCCTTCTAGCGGGCATGAAGCATCGTCATGTTTGGGAAGGATCGTAGACAGAACTGCTTTGACTCCTCTCTGTGAACTGGCAGCCCTCATGGAAAGGACGACAACAGTCTCCCCTGACTTCAGAGAGCAGGATCTCCTAATGGCAGATACCTTGAACCTCAATACCAGACCGCTTGGTTTTGATCCCAGCTCAGATACTTACGAGCTCTGTGACCATGGGTACCGCTTTACCTCTGTATTTCTTAATTTCCCCCTGTATAAAATGGAGGTGTTAGTAGTAGTAATTTCTAATAAATAAGATAATAATGATGGATGAGTTAGTTTACTGAGAAAACTCTTGGATGTTATCTACAACATACTAAATGCTTTATAGTGTGTTATATAAAATCAGAGAAATTCAGAACTATGCCTTATATTGCTTTGATGTATCCATGCTCAACGATTATATTTGTCCTGTAGGTCATTGCGTCAACATTTCAGGATCATTCTCATCAAATCTATTCAACACACCCATGTAGAGCATGGAGGGTCCTTTCCGGGTCTCTGCATTAAGTTTCCTAGGGCTGCTGTAACAAAGTACAACAAACTGGATAGAATAAAACAATTTAATTCAGTCACAGTTCTGGAGGTTAGGAGTCCAAAATCAGTGTCAACAAGAGCTGTGCTCCTTCTGAATCTTTAAGGATCTTTTTCCTTAATTATTCTTTTCTTTTGGTTGTTTGCTGGTAGTATTTGGCATATTTTGGCTTATAGATGCATCATCCAAACCTCCATCTCCAAATGGTATTCTCCTGTGTCCCTACCTGAGTTTCTTCTCTTATAAATAAACCAGCCCACCATACTCTTGCATGACCTAGTCTTAATTTAAATCTGCAGTAAACTTAATCCCAAATAAGCTGTCATGCTGGGTAGTAGGGGTTAGGACTTCAAAGTATTTCATTTTTGGAGATACAATTGAACTTTTTTTTTTTTTTTTTTTTTGAGACAGGGTCTCATTATGTAGGCCAGGCTGGCCTTGAACTACAGCAATCCTCCTGCCTCAACCTCCCAAGTGCTGGGATTACAGGAATGCACCACTACACCTAGCTGGAGACACAGTTGAATTTATAACAGCATTTTAAAATGAATTTTAAATTCTTTGGGATAGACATTTGTTTTTCATTTTGCCACAGACCCCACCACTCTACCTTGTATCACGTCTAACATGCTTTATGCATTTAAATGACATGCATTTCATTACCTGTAGACCATGAATGTTAACAATAATGGGATGAGAAAAATAGAAACAATTTTATAAAAGGCATATTCAAAAGGGATCATATTCCTTATATACAGAAACTCCCATGTGTCTATATTTGGATGCTAAAGACAATATCAGACTTTGAACTTTTTTCTTTTTAAGAGCACATATTCTGGAGTCAAATTTATTTGAGGCTAGATTGCAACTCTACTGTTCACAATCCATGAGTCTAAACTAAGCTTATTTCATCATCTTCAAAATAGAGAAATTAACATACAACACACAGACTTGATCAATAGAGTTGATGGGATAGAATCACGTGTATAAAGTAGTTAGTATTGTTATGGCACACAGTATGTTCTCAAAAAATGGTAGCAAAGCAGTACAAATACTAGCAGGAGCAGCTAGTATTTGGTGGTTATTCCTAAGTAGGCATTAGTATCAAAATGGCCAAAGCTGTACATTTGCTATACATTCTGTTTTTTATTTTTGCTGCATATATATTCTTATTATCGTTTTATTGATTGTACATTTAACTCACACCTTTCTTTGGAAAGCAAGACCTTACTACTTAGCTGTCCTTTCACCACAGGGTCTCTCCTGCTCTTGGCATGGATTGACCCTGTCTGTGCCCAGTGACATTAGAACACCCTTTGAAAATTCATTCCATGTATTTTTTATGTTCAGTGACATCTTGTGCATGCTCTTAGCATTCAGACTTCATGTATCCCTCGGTCTGTGTTTGCATTATTTGCTCACCCCTAGAGAAGAAAGCCAAAGAAAGATTAATTCATAAAAAATGAATGGTTGTTGAAACTCTTCAAAGCCTTGATTTACTGCATAATTAGTAGACAACACTAGAAAACAGAATATCTTCCTGCCTGTGAATTAAGTAAATTGATTAATTCATTAATTACATATGATAACACCATAGATAGTGTAATTGTTCCACTGGTTAACAAAACACAGCAGAAGAATCAAGCATGTTTTCAACATGGTCAAAAATTTTAATTTACAATATTAGGTCTTTCTTTTAGAATAATAATTAAGACACACATTTTTTTGAGGGAAAGTTGTATTACTTACAAGGCATACTACAATTAATAACAATCCTCTTTTTCTCCCAGAATTTTATCCCAGTCAGAAATCACTCACTCACTCAGTTATTCATTCATTCATTCATTCATGCATTCATACTGTTAACACCTTCCATGTTTCAGGTACTTTATTATTAGTAGTAATAGTTCATGTTTGTGGTACATAATGAATACATTCACTATAAATTGTAAATTCATTAGTGCGTGTACATGACACACCTTAATTCTTTTTACATCCCCTTGCCATACCCCCACCCAACAACTTTTGGTTCAGTACTTTTGTAAACACTGGGGGTACAACAGTGAACATATTAGATAAAGAACCATTCCCTCATGGCAAGAAACTTCTCTCAGTGTTATGCACAAGACTGGAGACAGAGGACAAACAAGTAAATAAATAAAGAAACCACTTTCAGGCTGTGATAGAAACTGAAGGAAATTAACAGGGCAATATGAAAAAGGCAATTTAGCGACTGAGAGTTTGCTCACTTCTTATAAGGTGAGCAAAGTGAACTGAAAACTAAAGAATTCAACAATAAAGACTGTGTCAAAGTCAAGAGTTAGCACATACAAAGGTCCTCTGAAAGAATCAGACATATGTAATGAGGAGAAAAAGGTCATTGTGTTCTGGGTAACAAAGACAAGGCAGGGGCATCACTATCCCTGACTTGAAATTATACTGTAGAGCAACTGTGAAGAAAGCAGCATGGTACTGGCAAAAACACCTCAGCATGGTACTGAGGAACAATGGAACAGATTAGAAAATGCAGAAACAACTCCAAACACATTCTTATCTTTGACAAAGGGGCCAAACATGTTCACTGGAAGAAAGATAGCCTCTTTAATAAATGGTGCTGGAAAAATTGGCTTTCCACATGCCAAAGACTAAAACCACATCCATGTCTATCACCATGCACTAAACTAAAGTAAAAATGGATCAAAGATTTAAATATTAAAACAGAAACACTAAATCTGCTGGAAAAGAGAACAGGTAGAACTCCTGAAGACATGAGTGTAGGCAAAGACTTCATGAGCAAAACCCCAATCACATGTGAAATATTACAAAGAATCAACAATAGGGATCTCATCTTATTAAAAAACTTTTGCATAGCAAAAGAAATCACCAATAGAGTGAATAGACAACCCACAGTGTGGGAAAAAATTTTTGCCAGTTGTTCCTCAGACAAAGGACTAATAACTAGAACATATAAAGAATTGAAAAAAAAAAATCAGGCCTCTCAAATTTAAAGACCCAATCCAAAAATGGGCATCTAAAATGAATACACACTTCTCAGATGATGAAATACAAATGGCAAATAAGTATATGAAAAAATGTTCAACATCACTGGTCATTTGAGAGATGCAAATTAAAACAATGCTGAGATTCCATTTCACTTCAGAAAGAATCATCAAGAAATCAACCAATAAGCAATGCTGGCAGGGCTGTGGGGAAAAACGAACCCTTCTCCACTGTTGGTGGGAGTGTCGACTGGTGCAGCCACTGTGGAAATCAGTGTGGAGACTCCTAAAAAAACTAGCACGAGGTTCCATTTGACCCAGCTATTCCCCTTCTTGGTATCTTTCCAAAAGAATTAAAAGCATCATACCACAGGGATATATGTACACCCATGTTTATAGTGGCACAGTTTGCAATAGCTAACTCTTAGAAACAGCCCAAATGCCAATCAACTGATGAATGGATAAAGAAGATGAGGTATTTTTATACATTGGAGTACTACTCAGCCACAAAGAAGGATAAACTCGAGACATTTCTAGGTAAATGGATGCACCTTGAGGCCACACTCTTAAGTGAAATAAATCAGACACAAGTGTAAATATCGCATTGACTCTGGTGTGAGAAAATGAAAGTGTAAATAAGGAGTAAAAGGTATAATAGATATTGTGAAATAGGAAGAGATTGTTCAAATGGGAAGGGGAACTAGAGGGGGGGAGGAAGGAAGGGAAAGGAAAAAATGTGAAAAGAAGGATAAAATGGGAGCAAAGCTTTTGTAAATAAGGAATGGAAGAGGGGTTAAAGGGAGGGGAGCAGAATGGGAAAAAAAGAGAAATCAAGATGTATCATGTACTGGTACAAATTCCCTATGATGAATGTGATCATTATGTATATCTAAATGGTACCCAAAAAATTAATTTTTTAAAAAAGCCATTGCAGCTGGAGCATTGGGGAGGGTAACAAGATGGAGTAGGAGAGGAAGCAATGATGAGGAGGAGATTGTATACTAAGTTTTATAGGAAGTCTGTAAAGGAATGAAAGGAAACCATGTTCTGATTCACGTGCTGAAGTACAGGATTCTACATGAAGAACAGATTGGAGGGGGCCAGAGTGGAAGGGGAAGCTTGTTCAAAGGCAACATACAAAGGCAAATGGAACCCAACTGTGGCAATAGAATTAGAAATTAGGTTGGGCTTGCAATATAATTTGGAGGAAAGATGACTGGGCTTGCTGATGTATTAGATGTTGGGAATGAGTAAAAGGGAGAAATCAGTGATGATGCCTGAAATTTCTGCATTGAGCAACTGAGGGAGACGATGGAAACATTTACTGAGGCTAGGAAGAGAACTGAAGGGTGAACTTGATGTAAATTAAGATATTTCTCATTTGCCTGTGTTAACTTTAAAATGCCAATGTAGCATCTTTACCAGGATGTTGAAAAATAGAAAATTAGATGGATAAATCTGGAGCCAGCAGAAAAATTAAGGTAGGATATGAATTTGAGATTGATCATCCAGTAAGTGGTATGAAAATCCACAAAACTGGATGAAATCATCAGTGCTGAGCAGGAGAAGAGAAAATAAAATGGGCCGAAGACCAACCCTGAGACAGCACCACATTTCTAGTGGAATAGAAGAGGAGCCCGAAGAGGGGCTACGGAGGAACAGACAGGAAGGAGGAAGAAAGCCTGGTAGCGCGGCAGCATGGAAGCCAGTTAGGGAGCAGGAGGCTGCTGAGCAGCAGGGTAGGATGAGGGCAGGAAGGTTCCACTGAAGCCGTCTATGGGAGGGTTTAGAAACCCTATCGGAGTAGTTTCAGTTGAGAAATGGGAACATAGCTGGAACATAATTTAGGCTGAAACACAAATGAGAGGTGAGGAAATGGAGAACCGAGTATAGAATCTTTACAGAAAGGGGCCAAAGCAACAAAGGAGCATGGTCTCAGGGAAAGATTTTTTTAGAATGAGAAGTAGAGCCTGCTTATGAGACTGATGCAGCAGAAAGAATGCAGCTAGAACTAGAAGAGAGAGGAGGAGGCCTTAAGAAAGCAACACAAGAGAGACCCAGAACATAAGTGGAAGGGGTTACCCTTCTACTGTACTAGAGAGGAAAACAGACACTGTATGCACAGATGCAGACAGATTCTACATTAAGTGGCTGGCTTGGAAGGTGTGAACATGCCAGTAATATTGCCTGTGGCTTCACAACTAAAATTAAAAAAAAAAAATCTTGAAGCCTTAATTATAAGATGCAATAGAGTCAGGGAGCTTATTTTTCACCACATTGGGCTCTGAGAAGATGAATTTTCAGAATTCTCTGGAGTCATTAACTGAAGATTGAATCGGACAAGTCTTTGAAGTTAGACCTGATATCAAATCTTGGCTCCAGCAGTTATGAGCTATGTGACTTTGAGCAACTTATTCAAATTTCCTCAGTCTTCATCTCATCTAAAATGGCAACGACCACATAGTTAATGCATTAAAGTTCTGTATAATATATACAATGCACGCGTACACCTGAAGTGCTTCTGAAAAGATAAATGAAGGAAACATAAAGGCAGCAATCAGAGATTAAAGAACAAGAGGGCACAGTATCGTGAATGTCAAGGAAGGGCAGAATTTCAGGACTGGGAAGTGGTCTGTAGACTCACACAGGACAGAATGCAAGCAGATTCCAATAGAGAAAAAGCCACCATACTTGTTCACAAAAATGTCAGTGATGATCATCAACATTACGATTTCCATGAGATGGTAGGCACCAAAACCACAATATATAGGCAGTGAGCCATGTTTTCTCAAGGGTTTGGGTTGTTAAGGAAAAAGAGAAGTCAGTGGCATAAGAGTAGAATTAGAAAGAGAACACTCTCTTTTAGTATGAGGTAGAAGGCAGATGGGAAGGAGTTATGCCAAGGGGGAGAAGATGCAGGACGAATGCCATGGAAACAAAGTGCAAAGTATCTACATAAAGCCAGAACTTTGGAAAAGTAGATAAATTCCTATTCTTACAGACAGAGGGGAAGGAGTGGATGGGAGCTTAGGGACCAGGTTATTGGCTGGAATGAGCTCTCAGTAGAGAGGCCCAGGAATGAATACTCAGTGAACACCAAAATTGCTAGAAAACTGGAGAAATTGAAAAATAGAATGAGTTAACTTAAGAGCATTGGATTTGGGTAGACTGAGAAAACTTCAAAATTCGGGTTTACCTGTGTGGAAGATGAATTTTCCCAATAGCCTAATGGGTCTATCCGTACTGGCTTCCAAGACACAGAGATGCCACCATTTTGTTCTTGGTTTTTCTTTTTCCATGATCTATTCTCAAATAGAATACAGAACATTAGATCAGATGTCTCAGGCCAGGGATATAGCTCAGCAGCACAGCACCTCCTTGGCAAGCACGAGGTCCTGAGTTCAATTCCCAGCACAAAAAATAAAAAGTGGATTGCCACTGAATTTCTAATCCATTACTCTGAGATGTCTCCCATGTCACTGGGTCACTCTGAGAATTGTTTAGGAATTCCCAAACTCTCGAGTCACAATTGTAGATACTCTTACAGTTGGGCAATCAAATCTACTCTGAATGGAATCAATTCATTGAATTCTTAACAGAAAACCTCAGTCTGTTGCTTTTATGAAGATCAGTAACAGGATATAGAAGAAAATCAACCAGTTCACACATTTATGTAACAGGTGCTCATGTTGGTATGAAAAGCCTACCAGAGTCTCTCTCTCTCTCTCTCTCTCTCTCTCTCTCTCTCTATCTCTCACACACACACAGAAGGCACGAGTTACACAATGGAACTGGAAATGATCATAAGATACATTCTCTCCATCACAGCTCCGAGCCCATAAGCCATTTCATTACTCAGCTGGCATTCCCAAAACCTCCAGGTTGTAAAAGGAGTCTATTTATGAACTATCTGGCTATGGTGTATAATAAACAATGCCAGAGTGAACTAAAAACAGACTAATTTAATAAGCAATTCCTTTCTCCTACACTGTTTAAATTTACATAATCAACTGGCTATAATATTTAGCATACTTTTAATGTTTCACATTTGTTTACACTACAATTCTCCGCTTAAGACTTTTCCATTCACCAAAACATTGATTGGCCTACGAAGGGTACAAAGTAGCAAATATTCCACTGGTAATCATCATGTGAATGTGAGAGACATGAGAGGTGGAGCTACTGTAGTTTTCTTGTTAATTACAAACTTGATATTCCATTAAAATGTATGAGATGACAAAATCTCAAAAAACTCTCTCAAGCTATTGCTAGCAGATAAAGCATTCTACAAAAGTATTAATATTAGCATCATTAAAATAGTTTTATCAAGTGTGTGTTTATTTCCAGATTGGAAACAAGAGCAGCTCGAATGGGAAAAATACCCTTGAGTATTGTGGTATGAAGGCTAGCAGCAGTTTTAAAGCCACACAGAATTATCTCATGGCTTCACAACTGAAGAAGAAAAATATTGAGGCCAGCATTATAAGATGTAATAGAGTAAATAAGTCTATTTTTCATCACCTTGGACTCTGAGAAGAAGATACTGCAGAGTTACCTTGATAAGGAAGAGCTCAGATATCAAAATACATTAACTTTGCTTTAATTGATTTAAACAGATCCAGAGCTTTCTAAATGCACATGATGTTATTTCTGCATAACGGACAAAATAGATCTATGTTAGATTGCAAAGCCCTATCTCATATCTCTGTCTGGTATGGGAAAGGAAGAAAAAAAACTCTCCATTTTTTTAGTCTGTTTTAAAACACAAGTGCACATGCATGCACACATACACACACACTCAAGAAAATATACATATTTATTAGCTTTAAATAAATAATTATTCTTTCTTCAAAATATCTTTTGGTGATATTAATTCATTGTTCTCCTGTGGCCCAGAATATAGTCAGCTAATAGTAACAATAAAAAGCCGTATCCAAGTTTCTTCTTTTACACTATAAAAATATTTATTTCGACCCCTTCAATTCTTCCACTGAAACGATCTCTTTCATCAGTCTCTTCCTCTCCATTACACTCTGTTTGGTAGCATGGTTTTTAAAAGTCAGAGATGAATGTCTGCAGGGTAGAGCTAGCTGGAAAGGCTTGCCGACATCACACCCACTGTCCCATTCTCAGATAACAAAACTGGAGCTCAAAGAAGGGAAGTGACTTACCACATAACTTGTGTGTGTGGCAGCATCCCTTCTAGCCTCCAGATATTATTATATTTGAAACATTTTTATAGGTCTGGGAGAAAAAAATGAGAAGTATAAGCATAGACTTCCATTTCAACCAACTCCCTTTGAATTTAGACTATTTCAGTTTTTGTTTAAAAAAAAAAAAAAAAAAACTACCATAATATCCTGTTCTGATATGAGAAGAATGAGGGAATTTTATAGATGCTTCTCTGGTAGTTGAATTAAATAATGAAACTTTCTCTATGTCTCTGGGTTCATTCAAAATATTTTCTTCTAGTCTCTGCAGACTGGAGTCCTGCTTTTAATCTTGAGTTCTCTAAGCACCAGTCATGGCCATAAAAAGAATGTTAGAAACATGTGCTGATTCTCAGGAAGTGCACGTCCACGGTGATGAAGTATGACACTACCTGCCCCGCTTTCAACGCCCCACCTCGCTGCAAGCGCCGGCAAATGAAAGAGTTCACCTTTGCACACTGCGGAAGCCAACACTCCATCTTTCTTTAATAATCCTAAACCAAGTGTTATTGAATGGACTGCTTTAAGTGCTTTGTTTATTTTAGGGAAATATTTACAAAGGAAGCCTTCCTATGTGGGGCATGAAAGACTTTTATAAAAGAATACTAATTATGCACTGAAAGTTAAAAGTATCATCGAGCAAGAGTACCACTTGGTAAAATACCAATGTACTATCTCATGCATCTACTAATTTAGGCCAGGCCTGATTCTATATTTTCAGCTGAGAACTAAAATTATTTAGCAATTATTTAGTTGAGCATAAATATTTAGAGACAGTTTTTGCTAACAAATCTTGCCTCCAGGAACCAGCCCCATAACAATATTCTCAGCGCTGGTTTTCCACACATAAATCTGATATCTAACTTCACACCTTCTCTATTTCATTTTTATTATTTTGTATGGTACTGTTGCTCCTTTTTACTTCTGGCCTCCTTCTGCTTTACCCTGTAGAATGGAAACCTGGCTGATCTCCTGGGGCCTGCACTGAGAGGCAGAGAAACCGTTCAAGAGAACAGGTTGCGCTCTTTTTGAGTATACCATATTTCATTTGTAAAGTTATATAAGAGCTTTGGATTTTTCAGGCGTGGGATTTGACTTTTATAAAATGTGCTACCTGTTACATATTCACTTTCCCCTGTTCTGTGTTTGAACACAGGTGCAGAAATGTGTGCCCCTTGTCTATGACATAAAAGGCTGTGTGAAGCACTAAGCACTTTCTCAACCCACAAGGAATTCCCTGCTTTGAATACCTGACCAGTTCTGAATATGAAACCAAGTGCTCAAAGCAAGATGCACCCTTTGGTGGAGTGAGGTAGGTTTTCCTGTATCATGATTTTTAAGCACCATTACTCCTGTGAACTTTCTTCCTTTGAAAATTTACTGCCTCTTAGGAAAGGGTTCACCAGTTTTCCAACTCTCCACTAAAACTTCATTGGGAGTATCATTGGCAGCAGCTCTCCAGCTGAGCTCTCTATATATGGTAAATAAATCATGTGAACAACAGTCCCCAATTTCACATTAATTGTTTGGAAATCTCCATAACATCAAACATTTTGTTAAAAGTCTAGAAAGAAATAAGTGTAGCTCTTTTGTTGTTGTCATCGTTGTTTTGCTTTGGAGTGATTTGTTCTAAATACAGCTTAACAGGCAGATGACTGGTTTGTGACTAGAGTATCTTTTCTGAGATGAAAAAGCAATACAAATGCTTCCCCAAAGGATGCCAACCCGGCACAAAGCAACACAGAGACCATGGAATGGATGCACCTGGGGGAAATCCTTATCACAAATTGGATTGACAGGGAGGACTCGGTGCCTTCCCCAGCACACATGCCTCTGAAAAGCTGAAAGGGAATCACAATGCTTTAGGAATGAGATCTGGGAATTGCCTAAATATGAGAGTTTCAAATTGCTCAGGCATTAAGAGAGTAAGAACATGAAATGCAAATATTGCAGGAATAAAGGGGGAGAAGATAGGACACAAAACACATATCATTGAGAAATGGAAGCAGAATCTGGAGCCATACTCTGGGGTTTGGATTTGGAGAGATTGCTTGTTCCATGAGGAAGGTAACTTGAATTTATTCCTCCTTTTCTTTCATAGCTGACTTCTTTTTCCACATCACACTTGAACAGAAAGGGAAGGCGGGGCTTCCTTCACGAAGCAGTTGAGCATGGAAAAGGAAAATCTGTTTAGATCCCACTGATCAAAAGCTTTCTTGCTTATGAAAAAAAAAAAAAAAAAAACAGACTGAAGAGATAAGTAAAAGTCAAGCTATCTCTGTCTGCAAAAGTCACTATAAATGTTAGAAACTGAGGCCTTTAATTTCGTGTGCAGTGCTCTCTTGGCTCTCTAGAAAGTTATGACACCAACACTTCTGTGACGAGGGAGGGATCAAATAGCATGAAGATAAAACAAGGAACTTCTTCCACAAAACTTACCAGAAATATTGTCATATTTCTTTAAGATTCTCTTTGTGAGAATGACCTGTAAGATCATGGCAAATTATACCCACTTTTTTATTTTTGTAAGATGGGTTTTAAAATTCTTGTGTTAAAGAGTTTCTATGCAATGCCGGTGAGACGGCTCAGCGGCTTAAGCGCCTGCCTTGCAAGTGCGAAGGCCCGAGTTCGACTCCCGGAACCCACATACGAAAAAGGGGCCGGTGATATCGCTCAGCGGCACGGGTGCCTGTTGGCGCGTGAGGTCCTGAGGTCGTCCCCCCGGTACCCACAAAAAAAAAAAAAAAAAAAAAAAAAAAAAAAAAAAGAGTTTCTATGCAAGCAATCATGCCCCTTCAAAACAAAATACTAATTTAATCATCGAAGAGCCCACTCATCCAAGCTATGACCATAGCATAAGAAATATGAACCTTTAGACATTATGTCACACAAAGACTTCAAGATGAGAGCTCTGAACCCCACTGAGGTGAAGGGACTGGCTCAAAAATCACAAAGACAATTTTATGGCCAAACTGAAGGGCAGGAACAGCAGCCTGGATTCTTCCAATGTTACTTTCTCCATGCCATGGTTTTGAGGATGAAGTAATGATAGGCATTTGCCTGGGCCAGTGTCAGTGGAAGTTTAAACCTTGGGGGACCAAGATCAAGGAAGGCAATTACGTTGATTCTTCTCAATAGAAAACAAGAGGAACTAGTTTATAACATGAGCAGTGTGAAGTTTTCTCTCATGTACTGTATTAGCTCCTGTGTTTCTCTCCCTTGCCAGCCACTCGGTAGAGTATATTAAATATTCGTATGAAGAAGCAAAGTGTTCTATTCACAGAGCTGTGGTTGATACAGTGATTAGCATGCAAGAGTGGGAGGCAGAAAAACTGGTTAGGAGGCTACACTCTGTTCATGGCTTTTAAGAACCATGGGCTGCCCCTCGTGTATCCTAGAGAGTTGCCTCCCAGAATGGGAACAACCCTAAATCACTGTATTGGTGACTTGACTTCTCTTTTTCTTGATGGCTTATTCACATAGCCTACAGAACTCTTACCACAGAGCTCTTTCAGCATATAACATTCACACTGCCTTCGTAGCACGGACTACCATGCTATGAAGAAAAGAGGAAGCATTGCGTTCTTGTTGAGAATGATGTCTCTGCTACTAGTTAGGTCTGGGCTGGCTCTTGAACAAGTGGCTGAAATTCTCTAACCCTCGACTACCTTATCTGTAGCAGAGCTCACACTGCTATCTCCAAGGGTGATCAGGAATACTGAATGAGAGGATGTAGGTAGTATAATCTGAAAAATGCCTGGTTCATCATAAATTTGTGATAATGCCTGGTACTGTTATCATTATCCTTGAAAGATGATTGATGACATTTCTGGAATAGTGACATAACTAAATAGAGAATGACTAGACAAAGTCCTCCATGTTGAGAGAGCTTTTCCGTAAAAGGCCAACCCATGTTTCCACCCGTGGCTCCGTAAACATTTTTATATACCCTAAAGTTCTAATGTTCCACATGCAGCTGGCCCTTAAGTGAGATGTGCTCCTACCCTGGAATTCTTTGTCTTTTTACTGGAAGCTAAAAATGAAAAGGCTCAGATATGCTAGTGATCCCTGGAAGAGCAAAACAAAAACAGTAATACTAATTAGTAGCTACCAGAGCTGTTCAACATGGCAATAAGCAGTGAATTTATGGTTTTGTTAAGAGTCAGGATACATTTGAAATCTTTTATATAATATTAAATATGAAAATACACACCATCTGGACCTCTTGCTGGTAGCCTTGAAATGTCTACATCTCACAGGAATCAAACCCATTTTACCTGCTAGGGAATAAAACACCTGTTTCACATATTACTTCACACTGGGTGATGAATATTTCTACCATCTCCAGCCAGAAAGAAAAAAATGAAACTGTGGTTTCACATTGTTTAGTAGATTTTAAAAAGCTAGCAGGGTTGGGGGCTGTTTTACAATGTGGTTGGAAGAAGGCTCAGCAAATTGCCCCTGTAATAACCCCTAATAATTTGGGGGAGTTCTCTGTAGCCCAGTTTAGTATCGATAAAAATGCACTTTCTTCTCATTATAAATCTGCTTATGAAAACACTCAGTGTGATGAGCCAACTGCATGTTGGCTGCTGGTTGCATCTTGTAATAGATGGTCCCAGAGTGGAGAGAAGGCTATAATTCACCAGAGGAATTCTGGTGATGACATAAAATAGTTGAACAGTTTATGAATAGCTTTAGAATCTTGAGAGAGAATAAGGCTTTGCATTTTTTCCTAGGACATCTGTTGTTATTCTATACATACCCTTCTGCAAACCGGGGGGGGGTGCTCCTTAGCATATCTTTCTTTTTCACTTTCATAAATCCTTTTGTTCTTCAGCTGAAACCAATTTTCCAGATAAAGAATCTGGTTGCTGCCTTTTTAAAAAAAAATAAAAGTAAAAAACATGAGCATATCATTATCATTATTTTCCTTAAAAATATCACAGTGATTCCTTGGTATCTTTAAATTGCCAATCAGGGTTCAAGTGCCCAATTGTCTCATGATTTGGGGGAGTTTATTTGTTTAAAATCAGAATCTGGATAAGACCCACATATTTGTATTCCCTTGCAATATATTTCCTTGCCATTTACCCTGGCACAATTATTTGTCATAGAAATTGCCACAGTCTGTATTTTGCTAATTGCATCTCCATGGTGTCATTTAACAAGTTCTCGTATCCTCTATTTTTGGTATGGTAGGAGATAGTGTATACAATATACAGTATATTGTATACATCTATAGTTCAAAGACTTGATCAATATGTTTATTGTAGATCAAAGGCTTGATGTGATTAAGGCTTGATTTTTCCCCACAAGATGGTCTGGTTGATGGTATTTCTTCCTCTACTGGAGGCTTATATTGTCTGGTGGCTTCTGTTTCTGTCATGTTAGCAGCTGTTAATGATCAATATCTAGATTCACAAGTATATTTGATGAAAAATATTGATATTCTAATCCTACTGTACCTTCCTTGTTTACTGGCTATAATAATTCCATAAAGAGAAACATTTCCCTGATCAATCTTTGGATACTCAGTGGAATAGTTTATATAGGAAAGGCAAGCTAAAGATTTGATCTTTCCCTTTATATATCAATTTCAAAGTAGATGATTTTTCTACCTTTTCTAATAGTTGTCTAATTTTGAAGTATCATCATGAACTCACGGGTTTAAACATTTGAACTGTATCAATACACTAAAGTTGATATGGCTTGATGGCTCTTCTTTGATGGAAAGAAGACTTTTAACATGACTGTCATAAATTTCAGTAGCTTCCTTATGGTCTGCTACAGGATCTTTCAGCTTCATTTTGTACATATTCTACCTCAGACCTGGGATCAACCATTTCTTAAATGTGTGCTTAGGTTACTTTTTATGGGAAACGGTATTTGGGTTCTACAGTGTAGATACTAAGACTGATCAGTGTTACTGGGCTGGTAAGTGGTTCTAGAACTTTTTAGTGACAGAGAACTCAGAGATATGTATACCATTAATTATAGTCATGCTTCCAGTTCAAATTCAGGACCACAGAATTTTTATACAAACTCTTCAGTCTTAAGTCTGTACCTCTTCTCTCTGTTGTCAAACATCCCGATTTCTCAACAATGACAGCAATGATGGAACTGAAACACCCCACAATTATTCATATATTTATTGTAGACATTAAAAACAAGTTGCTTCCTCTCACAGCATATTTGCACCAAGGTCAAAGTAGCAATACCTACTCTACCAATGACAATGATTACTGAAAATAACATTTTTTTACTTCTTTTCGTGTAATGAAATATTTCCCATTAGAGATATCAAATTACAGTTTTGTATTATATGAAATTATTTTTCTCTTTCTTATTATGCTACCGACTGTATGTGCCTTGGATTTATTTGTTTCATTTTGTTTCTCTTTCTAAAAATTGCTTTTTAAATTTTATTTTTATTTTATAAGAAGTGTGTAAAATATTTACATGGTGTGAAAGTCAAATCCACAAATAAGACAAATTCAATAAATTCTAGCATCTGTCCCTGTCCCCTATTCCCTCTTTATTACCGTAAACCACAGACAATGTTTTCTTTTAAAAATTACTTCCCCCTTAGGTTGGTGCATGCCTGTAACCCCAGAACTCCATAAAGTTGAAGCAGGAGGATCACAAATTTGAGCCCAATTGGGGCAATTTTGGAACCTGTTCCAAAATTTAAAAATTGAAAAAGCATTTGGGATGTAGCTCAGTACAAAGGACCTGGGCTCGAATACTAAATAAAATCAGTTGTTAGTTAAATATAAGTTGATATCTATTTATCTATCTATTTATCTATCCTTCTCTTTAGATAAACAGTGACTTACTATACATATTTTAAATCACTTTGCTTTTTTCACTCCAATGAAACTTTGAGAGTAGCAACATATGAAGATATTTCTTAACCTTTTTAATTGCATAGTACCCATTCTATGGCTATACCATAGTTTATTCAACCAGTCTCCTGTTCATATCTATTTGGGTTAGTTTTAAACCTTTGCTATTAAAAATAGTCCTGTAGCCGAGCGTGGTGGTGCCTGTCTGTAATCCCAGCACTTGGGAGGCTGAGGCAGGAGGATCACTGTGAGTTCGAGGCCAGTCTGGGCTACATACCGAGACCCTAACTCAAAAAAACAAAAAATAGTCCTGTGTCTTTTTTTTTTTTTTTTTTTTTGTGGGTACTGGGGGTCGACCTCAGGACCTCGCGCGCCAGCAGGCGCCCGTGTCGCTGAGCGATATCACCGGCCCTTTTTTCGTATGTGGGTTCCGGGAGTCGAACTCGGGCCCTTGCGCTTGCCAGGCAGGCGCTTAAGCCGCTGAGCCATCTCACCAGCACCCAGTCCTGTGTCTTAGAGCATATACCTTTTCATATTCTTACCAGGATAGCTTTGGAATACATACCTAGAAATGGAATTTCTGGATCAAAAGCAAAGGTCCATGAAACTTTGTTAATTGTTGTCAAATTCCTCTCACATAGTAATCATACTGTTCTGCACTTCCAGTGACATTATAAGAGAGTAAAACTCTATTTTCATGGCCAACATCTTTCTTGCTGGATACAATAGTGATTGTCATCTTACTTCCTCCCCTATATTTCAGAAACAAGATAAAACGATAGCCATTCCTATAAGTGATATTTATGGAGAAGAGTTTCAATGCAGTAAAATTCTAGAGAGATTCATTAGCTCTTTCTTCCCTTCAGTTAGTCTAGGAGTAAAGATAAACCAAAACATAAACCAAGAGCTATCTATGTATGAAAGTGGCTTTAATGTTTGTTGATGGGGTTGTTTCTTCTTTTTAATTCTTAATTAGATTTAAAATGGTTTGGCCTCCTCTGCATTCTGCTAGTCATCAGGGTGAGTTAGCATGTTTTTGTTTTGTTTTGTTTTGTTTATCCATTATAAAACTTTCTGAACTGAAAAATAATGCACCTGCTTTATATCCTCAACTTACTATCCTCTATGATATTGTTTCCAAAGGATACTCTATGCACAGTGCCAGTCTACAAATTGTTTATTACCACAAGGTAAGTACACAAATTACAATAGGCATATCAAAACTCTTAAAATAATTTGATATCAGGTTAATATCAAGTACATGATCAAAGGCATTTACAAAGGTATGGATCCATGATGGGATTAAAAATGTTTTTTTTTTTTTAATTTTATTTTAAAGAGAAGAAAAAACAAAACAAATCAAAAGAAGAACAAATTTTCAAAACAACATAATAGGAGGGTAAGAATGGTTAATACATTGCGTATTACTATCTTTAAGTTAGTTATTCAGGACACCAGACATTAGCATTTAATTATCCAAACATTATTGGCACAAACCTTACTCTTCAATGAACTAAGTAAAAATCGTAGTGTATCTATCTTAACCATCTTATATATATATATACAATTTTTTTTCCCTTTCCCTTCTTTCTTTTCCTTATTCCAGTCTCTCTTTCCTTTTGACCAGTTTCTTTTTGATTCACCATGTCTATTGTACATTTTGGATCTTATTTACTCTTTCAGTTTCTCATACTAGAGAGACAATACGATGCTTACACATGTGCTTCTGGTTTATTTCACTTATGAGTATTTTCTCGAGTTGCATCCATTTACCTATAAAAGTCTCCAGTTTATCCTTCTTAATGGCTGAATAGTACTCCATTGTATAAAAATACCACATCTTTCTTATCCATTCCTCAGTTGATGGGCATTTGGGTTGTTTCCAAGATCTGGCTATTACAAATTGTGCTGCTATAAACATGGGTGCACATATATCGCTGTGGTATGATGTTTTTAATTCTTCTGGGAAGATGCCCAGAAGGGGAATAGCTGGGTCAAATGGGACCTCCAACCCTAGCTTTTTGAGGAATCTCCACACTGACTTCCACAGTGGCTGTACCAGTCGACACTCCCACCAACAGTGGAGAAGGGTTCCTTTTTCCCCACAGCCCCTCCAGCATTTGTTATTAGTTGATTTCTTTATAGTAGCCATTCTTTCTGGGGTGAGATGGTATCTCAGTGTTGTTTTAATTTGCATCTCTCGAATGACTAGTGATGTTGCACATTTTTTTGTATATTTATTTGCCATTAGTATTTCTTCATCTGAGAAATGTGTATTCATCTCAGATGCCCATTTTTGGAGTGGGTCTTTAAATTTGGGAGGTCTGATTTTTTTGAGTTCTTTATATGTTCTCGATAGTAATCCTTTGTCTGAGGAACAGCTGGCAAACATTTTTTCCCACATTGTGGGTTGTCTGGGAGAGATTTCTTATCCAAATCGTAACACTAACTTTAGTAAAATCCTACAAGTTTTGTTCTTTAGTATTTTCATTATTCTTTCATTCTGGTGAATTTTTGTTCCATAAAGTTCACCTTTGGCCACTTATTTGGATTCATGTAATTTTGTTTCCAAATATATGATTTTCTTTTGGTATTAAAATCTAATTTAAGGACTGGGGGTATAGCTCAGCGGTGCAGCACCTGCCCAACAAGTGCGAGATCCTGAGTTCAATTCCCGGTACCCACCAAAAAAAAAAAAATAAAAGAAAGAAAGAAAGAAAAAATCTAATTTAACCACATGTACAGAGAATGTGATCACTATGATGCTGGTTCTTCAAACCTGGTTTAAAGACTTCTGCTGTTACCTAGTACATTGTGGATCCATCTTTATTAGAAAAGAACATGTTAATTGCAATATTACATAAATGTCTAGTATCACACATTTCTTAGTTGTACTTTTCAAACAGTCTTGCTTTAGAGGTATACTGAAATGACTTACTAAGATAATAGATAGGTAACTTTCCCTGGTTTCCTATCACATATTTATTTATTTTAAGATATTTTAGTGATACATAGACATTTAGACATATTTTTCTAGTAAACCAAATACTTAGCCCAAATTATTATCCCTTCCCTGACATAGTCACATCCGATAACCACGGTGCCCTTTGTGGAAAGCAGAATTTTAAACTGTGCCCCTAGATTTCCTGTTCCCTTGCTGACCACATCCTCTATAATCCCTTGTACTGTGAATTTGCCAGATATTAGCTCCAGAAGATGATATGCTGCAGGTGACCTAAGAAAGGGAGATTACCTAGTGGGCCTAACATAATCACGTGAGCCTTTGAAAGCAGATTTTTATTGACTGGGAACAAAGCAGAAGCCAGAGAGATTTGGAGCATGAAGAGAAATCTGATGCAAAATGGAAAGGATCACAGAGCAAGGACCGGAGAGTGGCCACTTTAAAACCATTCCTGGTTAACAGCTTACAAGTTCACACTGCAGTCTTTTAGCAACAAGGCAACAAGTTCTGCCAACAACCAGAAAGTACTCAAATCGCATCTCTCCCTAGTCAGGCCTCCGCATGAGGACACAGCCCACCATCACCTGGAGATCAGCTCTACAGAACCCTGAGCATGCAGCCCAGGCACACCATCGCAGGCTTCTGACCTATGTCCACTGTTAGATAATAAATTGGTATTTTTATATTTTTTGTTTTTATTTTTGGTACTGGGAATCAAACTCAGGACCTTGTGCTTGCCAGGCAGGTGCTTATGCCGCTGAGCTATATCCCCAGCCCTAAATTGGTATCTTAAAAGCCCGAGGTTGTGACAGGTTGTCTCACAACAGTATAAAATATACTCGTTATCCTCAAGATTACTTTTTGTCTTAACATCTATTTTGTCATTAAATTTATGCCAGTTTCCTTTTGTTAGTATTTTGGATGTATGTCTTTTATCCCTTTGTTCTTAATATTATTATATTTTGGGTGTTGTGCTATAAGCATCATATAGTAAAAATTTTTAATATAAGCTGAAAATCTGTGTTTTAAGAATATTGACTAAAAACATTTGCTGTTATTACTAGTGTGTTTGATCTTAGACCTATCAACTTTTCTCTATGCTTTCTTTTCTCCTTTTTCACCTTTTAAAAATGGATTGCATTTGTTTTTAAAAATTCAGTATTTCTCTTTTTATTGGCTTGGAAGTTATATATTCCAATTCTATAAATTTTTTTGTAGTTACCCTTGAAATTTTACTATGTGTATTTAATAAAATATGGGAAATGTCATAAATTTGCGTGCTACTTTTAGACATAGAACCATGAAAATTTCCTTTATTGTTTAAATGTAATAAATGTGTGCCCCAAGTTAGAAGTTCCTCAGAGATTCTTTGCCATCACTTCCCCATCTCTGCAAAAAGGGGGCATGGCTTCCTGCTCATCCCATCCTTGCTGTCTGTGCAGGATAATGTCATCTTATGCGACAGTGTTCAGATTCCATCGTTCTTGCTGGTTTTGTGCCCTTGGGAAAGTTACTAATCACTTTGAACCTTACTTAATGTTTTACTTATTTGTAAAACCTAGGTTATTGGAATTTTTTGTGAAAAATAAATAAGATAATATATGTATAGCACTTACATCAATCCCTGAGACTCAATAAAATCATTATTTTATTCATTAAGCATTGATTTTATTTTTTGTATCATAAATTTCTTTGCTCAAATAACTGCTCTTTTCTCAAGGCTTGTATATTTTCATGTATGTCTGTGTTGACATATTCCTTTCTGTCTCACTGAATTATATTCTTAAATTAGACAAAGTAGTCCATTAAAAGTTTTCTTTAATCACCGGTAAGATCGCCGGTGACCCCTCTCTCCATCCAGAGGGCCCAGACCGGCCTGTGAGATCACCGGTGACACAGTAGGGCTGGGGCTGGGGCTCACATGGTGGACAGGTGGGACTAGTGGCCTGGAAAAGTCTGAAGCAGCAGTAACAATAGGAGCCATTGATTGGTTCACATCAATGCTCCTAGGCTAGTCAGCCTGGGAAGAATCCAGGACTCCGCAATGGAGGAATCCAGGTGACTGACCCCTCCCCTACACCACAGGACCCAGCCACCAGGGGAATGCCAGCCACACAGTAGGACCCTGACTAGGGCGCATACAATGGACAGGCAAGACTTGAGAGATTGAAAAGACTGAAATACTAACAGATGGTAAATTAGGCAAATCAGCATTGTACTTAGGGACAAAGACACACAGAATAGAAGCAGGTGGGTGGGGCGGCCCTCTTTTTCTTTTTTATTTCTTTTTTTAAACTAATTTTATTTTATTTTTCTGGATTTTTGTTTTTATTTTACTTTCTTTTCCTTTTCCTTTGTTCTTTTTTTCTCAATTTTTTTCTTTCTTTTTTTCTTTTTTGTTTTTTCTTCTTTCTTCTTTCTTTTTCTTTTTTTTGGGGGGCTTTGTTTGGTTGTTTTGTTTTGTTTTTTCTTTCTTTTCTAAATGGCTAGGGAGAACTCCAGCCACAGAAAACTAATCCCATCCCCCAAACCCAAAGACCAAGTTTAGATAATCCCTCGAATACTCCTTCATTCTTTCTTCTCTATCCCCTTCTCTAGTTTCCCAAACCTTGAATGATCATCCTTTGTCCTCCAGCTTTGCTTCTACCTCCATTCCAGTTATCTTTGTTTTATAAACTATCCTCCCTAAATTTTCCCACCACAGGGTAAAACCACTCTACCAAGGGGAAACACTTTGATTACAAACTCCTAATTTATGATCAGTTCCATTATACAGCTATAGACTTTGCTCCTATGGTCTAAAGTACAAAATCAATAGGTACCACAGTTTGTCAGTTTCTAAATTGTGCTTGATACTATATATTGCTAATTGTACTATTTTAGCTAGGATGTCATATCTGTTGTAATCAGTTGTTCTCCCTTCTGTAACAATACTGGGAAGCTCTGGGGTAATAACCTCACCACTGACCTACACCAAAGGACTGTGGATAGAGCCACACAGATACCAACATCCTACTCAATTAATTGGGAAGGTAGGATCCTGGGATAGACACAAACTAAGAACCTCCTACACACAGAAGACATCCCTGAAGAACAGACTTTTCCTAGAGAGGCCTTGATACTAGTGATATAGCTACCTACTACAAAAACTTTACAAGGATCACCACAGAAAACAAAATAAAAAAAATTTTTTTTGAAATAGAAAATTGTTGGAGACTGGGCTGTGCAGAGTTAAGTTGCTAAGCACAGGATCCTCTAGCTGTGTTGGAAAAGAACATAGGCAAGGTGCTCTAAAGTCAAGATAACCACAGCTAGCTGAGGATACCTGGCTCCAACCCCAATTAACTAAATAGAGACTGTAACTGCAAGTGTCTCACTCCTGCAGTAAATGTCAATCTGGACATAAGATAGTTCTCCTAAATTAACATAATTTACTATTTGGGGAAGTCTTTGAACTATTCCCAAATTTCCTGCTCAGGTTCCCACATTTTCCTCAGTATCTCCTCCCTTTGTTTGTAAACCAAATAAATATGGGCCGCCCAGAGAAGTTCTTTGTCTCAACCCCCAGGGAAGCTCGAATTCTGTTAGAGTGTTTTGATCCTCCTGGAGCTCTAAAATCATACCACTTGACTCATTTATTTAAGCCTTCACCATCCACTAGTTTAGGAGATTGGGGCTAGACTAAGACCCCGACAGAAAATGACAAGACAAAAAAGCAAAATGCAATCTCAGACCTCCAACCCACCCAGAACAAGTACAGGAGACATTGACATAGAAGAAATTGGAAGACACACACCTGAAATTTCTGAAAAGATAGCAAGTGAAGTAAAGAAACAAATTCATCAGGCTATAGAGGAAATCAGATCAGAAATAATCTCTCAAGTAAAAAAAGAAATGACAAACATAATGAAGGAATTGCTCAGCATGGCTAGAGAAGACATAGATAAAAAAAGAGAGGAGCATAGGAAAATGATGGAAACCTTGAATGAAAAATATAGGAAATAAATACAATGCATGAAACAGATTCAAAGAGATATCCAGTAAATTAAAAATTCCACTGAAAGCTGGCAAAGCTGCCTGAGTGAAACTAAAGATAGACTTTCAGACCTGAAGACAGGATCGTGACTAGTGATCACGAAAGGAAAAATCTCTTAAAAATAACAAGGGACCAAGAAATAACAATTCAACAGCTCTAAGATGATGCAAAGAAAAACAGCATAAGACTGATAGGTGTCAATGAAAAAAGACAAGTCAACACAAATGACACGAAAAGACTATTTGCAGAAGTAATAGCAGAAAATTTCCCAAGCACAGGAACACAATCTGACATACAGATAAGTGAGGCATATAGAACTCCAAACAGCCATAACCAAAATAAATCTATACCCAGACAAATAATAATAATGATCCCAGAAATTCAGCATAAAAACAGAATATTAAAAGCTGTTAGAGAACAGAAACAGATCACCTATAAAGGATAGCCCATTAGAATCATGGTCAACTTTTCAACACAAACCCTCAAGTCAAGAAGAGGTTGGAGTGAAGGATTTCAAGCCCTGAAAGAAAACAACTTCCAACCCAGATTGATGTACCCTGCAAAACTATCTTTCAAAATTAATGGTGAGATAAGATACTTCCATGAAAAAGAACAACTGAAGAAATTCATGACCACCAAACCTACCCCACAAAGAGTATTGAAAAATATTCTAGATAGAATAAAAATGACCATAATTCTAAGAACAACTTTAGAAAGAAACCACCAGACAGGGCAAGCAATTAAATAGAGGGGGAAAGCAGGAAACCAACAACAGGAAAGTAAAATGACAAAGATAAGCCAATACATATCAGTTAATCATCAATGTAAATGGCCTCAATTCACCAATCAAAAGAAACAGATTGGCAGAATAGATCATGAAACAGTATCCAACAATATGCTGTATACAAGAAACACATTTCACTCAAAAAGAAACTCATAGACTGAAAATCAAAGGATGGAAAACAATCTTCCATGCAACAGGAATACAGAAAAAAGCAGGGGAAGCTATTCTGTTTGCAGACAATGTGAACTTCAAACCAAAAAATGATCAAAAGAGATAAAGAAGATCACTACATAATTGTTAGGGAAAATATTCAAGGGGAAGATATAGCAATCATAAATATATATGCACCAAATGTGGAAGCACCCAACTATATAAGACAAATATTAGTAGACATGAAAAATCAAATAAGCAATAACACAATTGTAATGGGGGAACTTAATACCCCATTGTCACAAAGAGGCAGATCAACTAGACACAAAATCAGCAAAGAAATAACAGAAATGAATCAAACGTGAACAAATGGACTTAGTAGACATTTACAGAATGTTCCACCCAACAACATCAGAACACACATTCTTCTCAGCTGCACACAGGACGTTCTCTAAAATAGATCATATACTAGTCCATAGAACACACTTAAGTAAATGCAAAGGAGTTGAAATTATCCCATGCATATTACCTAACCATAATACAATGAAACTGGAAATTAATCACAAAAGAAACCACAAAAAATCCATAAACATGTGGAAATTAAATAACACCCTCCTGAACAACCTATGGGTCACAGAAGAAATTAAACAATATCTACAATCAAACAAAAATGCAAATACAACATATCAGAACCTGTGGGGTGCAGTGAAAGCAGTCCTAAGAGGGAAATTTATAGAAGTGAATTCTCACATCAGGAAAACTGAACACGCACAAATAAACAACCTAATGCTGTACCTCAAGCTTCTAAAAAAAGAAGAGCAAGTCAAGCCCAAAGCCCATAGAAGGGAGGAAATTATAAAGATCAGAACAGAAATTAACACAATTGAGACTAAGGAAACAGTACAAAGTATGAATGAATCAAAAAGTTGGTTCTTTGAAAGAATAAATGAAATTGATAAACCCCGAGCCAACCTTATCAAAAAAAAAAAAAAAAAAAAAAAGGAAAGAAAAAACTCAAATTCATGCAATGAGGAATGCAAAGGGTGAAATCACTACAGATCCTGTGGAAATTCAGAAGATCATCCATACCTACTTCGAAAATCTTTACTTGCATAGTATGGAAAACACAGAAGAAATGGAGAGATTCCTAGAAACATATGAATTACCAAAGGTGAATCAAGAAGATGTAAAAATTCTGAATAACCCAATATCAATTTATGAAATTAAAAATGTAATTCAAAACTTACCAACAAAGAAAAGCCCAGGTCTTGATGGATTCATTGCTGAATTCTACAAGTAATTTAGAGAAGCTATAATGCCAATACTCTTCAAATTCTTTAATGAAATTGAAAAGGAAGCAATTCTCCCTAACTCATTCCTGGAGGCAAGTATTGCCCTGATACCAAAACCACAGAAAGACCCAACCAAGAAAGAGAACTACAGGCCAATCTTCTGAATGAACATAGATGCAAAAATCCTCAGTAAAATACTAGTGTACAGAATGCAGCAAATCATCATGAAGATTATACACCATGACCAAGTGGGATTCATCCCAGGAATGAAGGGATGGTTCAACATATGAAAATCAATAAACATAATACACCATATCAACAGAGCCAAAGACAAAAATCACATGATCATCTCAATAGATGCAGAAAAAGCTTTTGACAAAGTCCAACACTCATTCATGACAAAAACCCTATAGAAAATCAGAATAGATGGTCTCTACCTCAACCTGATAAAAGTCATCTATGACAAACTAACATCATACTAAATGGACAAAAACTGAAAGCTTTCACTCTAAAATCAGGAACAAGACAAGGATGTCCACTATCACCACTCCTATTCAACAGAGTTCTGGAAACATTAGCCAGAGCATTTAGACAAGAGAGAGAAATAAAAGGAATGAGGATAGGAAAGGAAGAAGTTAAATTATCATTATTTTCAGATGACATGATATTCTACATAGAAGACCCCAAAAACTCCACCAAAAGACTACTAGATTTAATAAGCAAATTCAGCAGTATAGCTGGATACAAAGCCAACACTCAAAAATCAATAGCATTCCTGTATACAAAGAACAAACTCACTGAGAGAGAAATTGGGGAAACAACACCTTTCAGAATAGCATCCAACAAGATAAAATACTTAGGAATCATCTAACAAAGGAAGTAAAAGATCTATATATTGAAAATTTCAGTACTCTGAAAAAGGAGATCGAAGAGGATGTCAGGAAATAGAAAGATATCCCTCGCATGGATAGGAAAAACCAACATTGTGAAAATGGCTGTACTCCCAAAACTGTTATGCAGATTTAATATAATCAAAATACCATTAGCATACCTCACAGATCTAGAGAAAACATTCCTAAAATTCATTTGGAAATAGAAGAGACCTAGAATAGCAAAGGCAATCCTGGGCAACAAAGGCAAGGGAGGAGGCATCACAATCCCTGACTTGAAATTATATTACAAAGCTACTGTGACAAAATCAGCATGGTAGTGGCAAATAAAACAGACCTGAGGATCAGTGCAACAGACTAAAAGATGCAAACACAACTCCAGACACACTCAGCCACCTTATCTTTGACAAAGGAGCCAAACATGTTCACTGGAAGAAAGATAGCCTCTTTAATAAATGTTGCTGGCTTTCCACATGCTGAAGACTAAAACTAGACCCATGTCTATCACCATGCACTAAACTAAAGTCAAAATGGATCAAAGAGCTAAATATTAAAACAGAAACACTAAATTTACTGGAAGAGAAATTAGGTAGAAATCCGAAGACATGGGGTAGGCAGAGAGTTCATGAACAAAACACAAATTGTGTGGGAAGTACTTCAAAGAATCAACAACTGGGATCTCATTAAAAACTTTTGCACAACAGAAGAAATCACCAAGAGTGTGAAAAGACAACCCGCAGAATGGGAAAAAATTTTAGCCAACTGTCTGTCAGACAAAGGACTTCTATCTAGAACATATAAAGAACTGAAAAAAATCAGGCCTCCCAAATTCAAAGACCCAATCCAAAAATGGGCATCTGAGATGAATATGCACTTCTCAGACAAAGAAATACAAACAGCAAATAAACATATGAAAAAATGTTCAACATCATTGGTCATTCAAGAAATGCAAATTAAAACAACACTGAGATTCCATTTCACTTTAGAAAGAATGGCTATCATCAAGAAATCAGCCAATAACAAATGCTGGAGGGGCTGTGGGGAAAAAGGAACCCTTTTCCACTGTTGGTGGGAGTGTAGACTAGTACAGCCACTGTGGAAATCATTGTGGAGATTCCTCAGAAAACTAGGATTGGATATCCCATTTGACCCAGCTATTCCTCTTCGGAGTATTTTCCCAGAAGAATTGAAAACATCACACCACAGCAACATATGTGCCCCCATGTTCACAGCTATTTGTAATAGCTAAATCTTGGAAACAACCCAAATGGCCCATCAACTGAGGAATGGATAAAAAAGATGTAGTATTTTTATATAGTGGAGTACTACTCAGCTATAAAGAAGAAGTCTAAAGGAGGATAAACTTTAGACTTTTATAGGTAAATGGATTCAACTTGAGACCATACTCATAAGTGAGATAAATCAGACTTGCATGTGTAAACATCATATTGTCTCCCTAGTATAAAAAAATGAGAGTAAATAAGATCCAAAATGTACAATAGATATTATGAAAGTGAAAGTGGAAGAAACTGTTCAAAAGGAAAGAACAACTGGGATGGGGGAAAGGAGAAAAGAAAGAAAGGAAAAGAATATATATATGATAGGTAAGATAATTATACTACTAATCTCTATTAGTTTATTGAGAGGAATGGTTGTGCTTACATTGTTTGATCAGTTTTTCATGCCTATATCTTGTAATCTGAGCAACTACTTTGAAGATAACAATATGTAATATATTAACCATTGTTAAGCTCCTCTTATCTAGTTTTGAAATTCTGTATCATCGTTTTTATTGTTTTTTCCTTTTTTTTTTTTTTTTTGTGGGTACCGGGGGGTCGACCTCAGGACCTCGTACGCCAGCAGGCACCCATGCTGCTGAGCGATATCACCGGCCCCTTTTTCGTATGTGGGTTCCGGGAGTTGAACTTGGGCCCTCGTGCTTGCCGGGTAAGCGCTTACGCTGCTGAGCCACCTCACCGGCCCCTGTTTTTTCCTTTTAAAATTAAAAAAAAAAAAATGGTTTTCTGTAAAGAGCTTTAAGGTGAAGGCTACTTTGGTCAAGAGGAATGTGGTCCCAAAGGGTACCATTCTGCTTGTTCTCATGGTGCCCTTGAATACTATAACATACCATGGAATGAGTGAGTGACAATAAATGATAAAGTTGAAAAAATATCACCATTAACAGCCAAGAAAACAGGGCAACTTTAGTAGGCTTACGTAAACTGAAACTATACAATTTTTAACCTATGTAGTTAGTCATAAACAAAAGTCAAATGGAGAGCATTGCTCCAAATAGGCTTTCAAAAAGGGTTTATGAGATTTTAGTAGTTTTCTAAATTTGACTATGGATACTTATACCTTTTAATTTAGTGGATTTGAAATGCTTGGCTTCAAGTAACATGTTGTACAAAGGTTATTTCTGGACCTTCTCTGTGTGTAAAGTATAAAATTAGCATCCTTCTTTCGCAATTGAACCTCCTCATTTCAAAACTAACCCAACTCATCAGATTGCTATAGAGAAAGACTAATTAAATGTTCTCCTGCTTTAAGTTTAAGCTCTTTATAGGCACAGATGCACAGAGGTCAAATTTAGTGGCATGAGTCAAATAAATGATCTGCAATACATCAATTACATCAGAATACATAAAGGTTTTAAAAACCAGAATTACTACATTATGATTACGTTAAAGCCTCGATATAATTATAATTGTTAATCCTCTGAGATGCAACCCAAGTGTGAGAATAAGGAAGTCTATTTAAAGGATATCTCTGACCTTCACATTTCTTTTCTTTACCGAAGTTGAGCAGTTGTAATGGAAGCTCCCCGAAGTCTTCCTCCCACCCAAACCACAAGAAATATCCCCACTATTGCCAAGGCAGCAAGAACCCGTGCAGGGGCAAGGGGCAACACTGCTCAAAAGCATGCAAATCACCAAAAACCAATGGCAAAAAAAGACAGGTCCAAGGTCACCACTGCCAGGGGCAGGTAGGAGAGTTCTTTGAAGACTGAGAAAAACACTGAAAACCATGTTGTTTTCATTTTTTAAGGAACCGAGAATACTACAAGCAGAAAAATGTTGAATGTGGGCACAGACAAGCAATACAACAAGGTTTCATTGTATTTCTCCTTTCAAAAAATTCCAGCAAAATGAGAAAATTGAATCATTCTGCAGAAAGGCCATATAAAAAGGAATCTATGGGGTACTTGAGGAGGGGGGTTCGTGCAGACACTGAGCTGGGTTCGTTTTCAGGAATCTATGTAATGTGCATGCCTTCTCTTCCAGGCTTTGAGTTGTTAGTTGTAATTAATTATTCTTTCTAACAGCCATGTAAGGCAAAACCATTTTACAGATAAGGACGTGAAGGCAAGGAAGATTTGAGGAATAATCATTATAATACTTCTACCATTTGTCACATATTAACAATTTACCAGACTTTGAATCAGTGAATTATAAGATAGTATGTCATTAAATACTGACAACAATCACAGGAATAGATCACATGATTCTAATGTTAGAAATGGAAACTCAGAGAGGTGTAACAATTTCCTCCCATAGGCAAGTTGCCGGAGAATACTTCAGTTACAATTTGAACCCAAACTTGTCAGATTCCAAAGCCCTATCCTCTAACAAAATTCTCTAATGAAAAGTCTCTCCCCTCACATATTATTGAGTCCAGGAAATACCAAAGGTGACATCCATTGCATAACAATAAACAGTCTTGTTGCTCCACATTCATGGCAGAGCTATCAGAGTCACCCACAAAGCCCGAGAGCTATCCTGCTCCTGGACACCAGTAACTGTCACGAGTTACCACCACCGCTGGTAGCCTGGTGTCAGAACATAGCCTCGGACAGCTCCCACAGATGCTGCCTTTGTGGCTGCTACCATAGTTGTTGGAGCCCATGGTGGGGCCACCACAGTGGACTTTAACTTCCTGCCTTGGTTGCCTCTGTCTCTTTCAAAATGTAGGGGAGGGCAATACCCAGCTTAAAATATTTTCTGGGAACTATGGTGTTCCTAATATCATTCACACGCCCCTCTCTCCAAGGCAAAGCTTGTCCTCAGCCTGGCTAGCTAAATGCAGGCTATGGGACCATTCCCCCTTGAACCACTCTGCTTAGCAGGCTGCCTCTTCCTATCCTCGTGGCAACTGACCTCAGGGGCCTTCTTGCTTAGCTCTGGGCCTTACAGTTGTTTGTTCCTTTTTTTCTCTCATATGAGACACCAGCGCCCTGTTCCTAATGAATTGACTTCTCCTGGCTGAGGTGTGCTGGTGATGCAGGGAGTCAATGACAGCGTCATACACTTCAGAGAGTGTAGGAATTTGAATCCTGGTTCTATTGCTGTTTGATCTTTGTGCCTCAACTGCCCATCTATCAAGTGAAGATAATAATGGTACCTACTACACAGTATTGTTGTAAGGACTAAGTAAGTTAAAAAATGTAAAGTGTTTAAACAGGATTTGATTCACACTGAGTTATGTAATGTTTATTCAATAAAATAGAATCTTTTATCAGAATATTTCCAACATATTGTCAAAAAGGGAAATGGGATGAGGCTGGTACTTCAAGAACTAATAAGAACATAAGCCTGACGTGATTCTGGACACAGGGAGGAGGAGATAGAAAATCATGAGTACTGCAGAGGACAGAGCCCGGTGGCCATGTGAACCTGCACTTGAGAACCTGCACACGTGTGCACCAACATGCTTGGCAAAATTTGCCTTTCTAAAGATTTGAAAAGTAGAGGTATATCCACAACTTGCTAATCCCCTTTTGATGACATAAGGAAGAATCCTCCCAAAGGCTAAAGATCCTGAGGGAGGGATGTATTCCTCACTGGAAGGACATTTTAACATTTGAAAACATTGAATATGGCTTCTACCATACACATGCAATATGGTGGGCACCAAGGCTGAAACTCAGCACCTGTCCCACATTGACAGACCCCCTTATAGGCAATGCTTTGCCCTTCTGCTAGGAATCCCTCAGGAGAGGCGGGGCATCTCTATTTTTTAAGACTTGATGGACTTAGGTCTAACTGTATCATTTATCTGATCTAGCAAGATCGATTGTCCTCAGAATAACGTAGTGTTTAAAATGCAGGCCCAGTGCTTAAGTACCTGGGTTCAAATTCTGGCTTTGTCACTTGCTTGCTGTGAGACCTTGAGCAAATTGTTAAACTTCTCTGTACCTCAGGTTGAAACAGTGATGATGATGATGATGATGATAACCATTTATTTTCTATGAAGATTACATATATCATATACTTATAATGAATGTATAAAAAGCACTTGTAATCTTTCTAGCATGTGATGTGGAATTGGGACAAGGTGGCTATCACTTTCTTACTGATTGTATTACCTTTCCACCCTGGCGAGTACCTGATGTGAACCTTTCTAGCCATGCAGGAAAGACTGCTGTGGCCTGGTCCGTTGAATTCTGTGGTCTCTACACTGGATACCCATGGGAGACACAGCTGAGCCCTAGTAGAGAAAGAGGGCTAAACATTCAGAGTGGCTTGTGGCGTGGACTGCTTGGTGCTGTTGTCTCAGAAGACAGGAGAGCTTCCTGGAAGAGCTGCAAAGAACCATCTGAGACACAGCTCACTGAGAGAACGAACCCTCAGATAAATGGCACGGCTACTTAACAGTGGCCAGGTTATTGACGAGAAAGGGAAGGTTGATTTCAAACACACCAGGACTATTCCGCTGTCCTCAGATTCCCTTGATATGAATCTTACAATATTTAGGGGGCATGAGGAAAACCCAAAGCATTATCTTCATGGAAATCCCTGCTGGACTGTTATAAGAAATTAAAACAAAAAACAAAAAACAAAAAACAAAAAACCTCACGTAATGGTTTTTCTTATCCAAGAAATGGAGGGAACTTTGCTAAGCCTGGAAAATAACAGTCCAATGCCCAACAGCTGCCCGTGGGGGAATCTGAACAATTTTCCTGTCTGCAGGAAACTTTCATTTCGCCCTTTTGGTATTGAGGAGATCCTGAGAGACTGGTGAAGACTAAAAGTGTCATCAGTTGTGCTTATTCTGGGAAGCCACAGCAAGTTGAACAAGCTCATTCTGCAGAGCTTGCAAGTCTATCAATTTTCCAGAAGGACTGGCCTGGCTGACCTGTATTCATATCTCAAAATTCTGATTTTTGGTGGAAGATTTTCCTCTTTTCCTTTCCATGTGGTCTCATATGCTGTTTTTGCCTCTGGCGCCAGGAAAGGATGTATCACTGGCCTCTGTAGGCAACTCTGCACGCTGCCTGCTTTGCTCTAAGGGAAAAGTTAACGGTAATATATTCTATCTCCCCTCCACTCAGACTTCTACTCTGCTTCACCCTCCTTCCTTGCTGTCACTTCTGAAGTGAGGGTTTGTTCACAAATCCTTGCTTTGAGATAGAGGCACTCATCTGAAGGATAATACACTCTGCCCCTTCAGAAAGAAAGAGGGGAGGAACAGTTATGGTTAGAATAAGAATAGGAAGCCATGGGCACACACTGTACCTGCTCCAGGCCAGGGGCTTGGCTTCCATTCAAGCCTGGCCTGTTTCTGCTCTGTGACTGCCCTCAGGAACCAGAAACCGGAGGCTGTGGCCTGGTCAGGATGCAGCCATGAATAGCGGTGCCACGTAGATCATTTACAGTAGATTAGCTCACAACACCCCTGGAAATAAAGGAGTTTGATAGGGTTTGGGGTCAGAAAGCCTTCAACTTGCTTACTCTCTAGGGCTTTGGGTTTCATCTAGGGCATATTCCTTGATTGTTAATTTTCTAAAATCCAGTAAAAACCTCTTGTTCTAATGACTTTCTGATGAATTTCTCTAACTCCCCAGGAGCTATGGAGAACTTCCACATATCAAAGCTGTTGAATTATCCGTCCCTTCAATAGAATACTTCAATTTATTGCTGAATGCCTTGACAGTTGCCCTATTTATCTGATATTGTTAATCTGACTTAATCTAAAAAAAAAAAAGTCTGCTTGCCGCTATAAAATGTGAAGGAACTCTCTTCCCCTTCTAACTACAAAGCTTGCTGCCTAATTGTACAAATATTTGTGGGTTTGGCAAAGTTGAATGTCAATTTGTTGTTTAAATGTAAAGCTGGAGAGGTTCGGAGAGTGCTAAGGAAATAGGATATATGTGCACGTGACATGCTGAATTGCTGGGGGAAGTTGCTGCAGACAGGACTCTACAAGTAGAAGCGTGCCGACAATGTGAAAGGAAATATTTTTGATGGTTATTGGGTACACAGAAGAGCCAATAAGCAAAACAAGCAAGAACTTGCCATAGGAGTAAAAAGAATTTTTTTTTTCTCTGTATAGATATTTCTTCATTTGGTTGCTCTCTACATTTGATTTTTGCTTTAGAAATAGATTTAAGGATTATAAGGAAAGGAATGATTTAAGGAGTCATAATACTTCAGTCTGAAAATTAGAACACTCAACAATGAGGAGCAATCAAATAATTAAAAATTGCAAATACGTTTTTCTTCATCTCTAAAATAGATGTGTTGTCCCGTTAGAAAGATGAATTAGTTAATGGTTGGGATTCGGTAGAGACCCTCAGGTGAAAGTTTTATTGCTCTACTGGATTTATTTGTCTGAGTTAAGTGTTCTGTGCTCTGAGGCAGTGCTTCTCAAACTTTAATGTGAATTTGAATCCTAGAGCTTTCCTGTTAAGACACGGATTCTGAGGCAGCAAGTTTGGAGTGAGGCCCAAGAGTGCATTTTTAAGGAATTCTCAGTAAGCTCAACACTGCTGGACCAACTCTGAACAAGGCCCAAAGTCCTGTCACCTAATTTGGAGATACATTGGAATTAGCTGGGGATCTTCTTAAAAACTCCCAAAGATTTCTATTGATTAGAGTGGGGCCTGTCCTAGGAGATGGAATTTTTAAATCTCCCCTCCCCCAGCACACAAACTGTGAGTCACACTATGTAAGAATCATACTGGTCAAATGTGCCTGTACTCATGCCAACTCCAGGACTGGGGAGTCAGAGATTAAATAAAATAATGGAGCACAGTATACAGCCCACCCCATCACACAGTGACCCTTCAGTAAACCATGACTGTTAGAACAGCTTTGGCTGTGACAAGGGATAGCACCCGAGGCACAGACAATACTAGCCCACAGAATATAAATGGGGGCAGACATCAAGGTCAGTTAAGGATAGGAAGAAGTCTGGCTTTTACTAGCTGTAGAGCAGGTACTATCTCATTGTGAGCAGAGCAAGGAGATGAGGCAGCTGTGAAGCTCTATGCCCCAGCTCTGAAGATCCTTGGAAAATGGGAGAGAAACTTAACGAGGGTGGCTCACCCTAGGGAAAACAGGACGTTAGCTCCTTAAAAAATTAAAAATGGAATTACCATATAATGCAGCAATTCCACTTCTGGGGATATGCTCAAAAGAACTGAAAACAGGTCTTGAAGAGAGATTTGTACATCCATGTCCATAGTGCCACTATTCACAGTAGTCACAAAGTGGAAGCAATCTTAAGTGTACATGCAAAGATGAACGGGTGAACAAAATGTGGTCTACACATACATACAATGAAACAGTATTCAGGCTTAAAAAGGAAAAAGACTGATGCACGCCACAACATAGATATTACTATATGATCTGAGTTATCTAACATAACCAGAGTACTAAATTCTTATAGACAAAAGCAGAACGATGTTTGTCAGGGGCTTGGTGGGGGCATAGGAAGTTCTGGTTTAGCAGATAGAGTTTCGGCTTTGTAAGACTTAAAGAGTTCTGAAGACTGGGTGCACAGCAATGTGACTGTATGTAACACCACTGGAGTGTACATTCAAAACGGATAAGATGGCAAATTTTGAACATGTTTACAATAATTTAGAAAAAGGTAGTAATAAACAAATAACCAGGTGTGGTGGCACACACGCCCGTACTCTAAGCACTCAGATGGATTATGAGGCCAGCCTGGGCTACATAGTGAGTTGAAAACCAGCCTGGACCATAGCAAGACCTTGTCTCAAAAAAAAAGGGGGTCTTCAGAGCATTTGAGTGGACAAGGAATCAGAGCAATGGGCCAGGGATATAGCTCAGTGGCACAGGTCCTGAGTTCAATTCCTGGTACCGAAAAAAAAAAAGGCTCTGGAGAGTCTCCCAGTAAAGGAATCAGAGCAACGCTGGCTTTATGTGACCTGTTTTCTCTTCTGGGCTTCTGGGATCTAGAAAGCCCCAGCTGTCTGAGGAAGATGTATATAAAGTATCTATAGGATATTCAGCTACTGATATTATAACTTTATGAATAGAATAACAACTGAGACCTACTATGTGCCAAACATCGTGCTAAGCACTTTATATTAATTATTTGTATTTATCCTCATTTTAACTCTGTGCAGTAAGTTCAAGTATCATACAATTTCCTGATGAGGAAATTAAGGCTGAGAGAAGTTAAATGTTTCTGAGAGAGTAAGAGCTGATATTCCAACCAAGACTAAAATTATACCCTTAACTACCACATCATCATATTATACAGTTTTTGATTAGTCAATATGAATTTATTTTTCTGTCTTAAAGTCTCAGGTTATATACTGGTTACAGTATGATACCTACTTAGAAAAAAATGTCACAGAAAAAGAGTAGCTGCTGAACTACTCAGGTATTTGAAAAGATTAACTACTTAGCCACAAAAGAAAGGGTTTGGATTGCAACAAGAATGCACTTAGAAGCACTCTGACCTCATAAAAGTCCATATGTTGATTTATTGTGTTACTGGAGATCTCTTGGATTAAAATAAAGCCAGGCAATAGTATACCTTGGGTAAAAGACCTCTTGAGCTTTGACTTTGTATATAGATTTATACTACTTAAGGACTAAAAGTAAATTTGAGGTTGATTGTTTTTTAAAAATGCTACATTTAGAGATAAAGACCATATCAAATTCCTTATGGAATGACATGGAAACAAACAAACAAATACAAATATACATACATGAAAAGAAAACCACTGTCATTTTGAAAACAAGGAATGATTAGTTGTCATTGTCTTTGAGAAGAGTCTGAAGCAATGCAGCATGTATTCATGGAATAACTCAAGAGTACGGCTTCATAAGGTAATAAACTACTTGTGTATTCACCTCTTACTATGTGATAGTTGCTGTTGCTTGGGGCTTTGCATATCTTATTTGATCTTACCCTAAGCTAAGTGTTGTAATCCTCAGTGTATACATGGCAAAACTGAGGCCAGAGAGTTTGAGTGACTTGTCTAAAGACACATAGTCATTAGCAGAGCCAGGATTTGTATTAGCAAGTTTCAGGTATTTCTGACTCCTAAACTTGAGTGCTTCCAGGAACAGAAAGAGTCAAGACACAGATCACAGAGGGGCAAGGAACTGTTTCAACAGATCTGAATGGGAGCTTACAAAGCATGAGGTCAAGGACTTGGAGATGATCCTCCTTTATATGCCCCTGACTTCCTCCACATGTCCCTTCCTACTTGCATGACATTCTGTATTATTAGTAATTACTGGGCTACTGCTGTGTGTCACTAGTGATCCCTTTTTAAAGTGAGATATTTATTCATGACAGAGTTCAAATGTGTGAATGTGTCTCTTCATAGTATAATGTATCAGCTCCTGAAAGTACCTGAGGTCTGAAGAGAAAGGAAACGCAAGTGTATTTAGACTGATAAAGAGTGGATAATTTTGAGGCCCACTTTGGGGAAGCCTCAGTAGAAACTCAGAATCAAAGGGCACTGGGTGTCTAAGAAAATGGACAAATTTAAGAGCACAGAGAACACCTATTCTCCTGCTTTGACATTTATAAACTGAGTCTTGAGATGATCCTTTAAGGAAAGATTTAGAAATAAAACAGGGGTCTGATATAAGCTAAGATGGAAGTACAACCAAGTGAGCCATAAAGAGGGTGATCTGAGTGGAGAAGGAAATCCTGGCTGGGGAGTGAGAAATTGGGAAACTGTTGTACAAGACAAGATGCAGGATGTAACTGATAAATCAAAACAAGAGGCAGTAGTGAGTCACTGCATATTTTAGACTGGAAAAGTGATAGATCCAGGATGTAATGTGAAGGATAATAAAATGAGGAGCAAGACAGAACCGTTCTATCACAAGCTCAGGTGCAGATGACATTCATCAGCATGATCACCATTGAAATGGAGCGAAGGACAGTACCCAGGGAAAATGTAGAAAAACAAAGAAGCAGGATTGGGGATGAATTTAATCCTCAGAGATTCAAGAGAGATCTTTAAACAAACGGGCAAGTTAAAAGTTTAGGAAAGATGATAATGAGCTTGATTCAAAATTGTAGTAAACATGAATTCCTTTTGGCAAAATTTACACAAACTCCCTAAAGTTAGCCAATATTTTTATTGTTCTGAACACAGCAGAGTGATTGGGTTATAATAATGCTAGCTGGTATGGTTTGAATCTTAAGTGTTGCCCAAAAGTCCATGTGGTTAAATAAACATTTGGACCTCCTCATGACATTACTGGGAGGTTTTGGAGCCCTTAGAGGGTAGGGCCTAGCGGGAGGTCTTCAGGTCATTGAGGGGTGTGCTGTTGAAAAGGATAGTGGTCCTCTGCCCCTTCTTCTTTTGCTTTTCTGCCTCATGGCCATGAGGCAGGCAAGTTTGCTTCACACAGACTTCTACCATGATGTGCTGCCCTGCCACATGTCCAAAGCAACAAGGTCATTTATTACAATAATGGAAAGCTGACTAACACACCAGCCAATATGCATGGAGTAATTTATAAATTCCCAAACATTGTCACGTATTCATTAAGTGGCTAGAGTTGTAGCTTGAATCTCACTTCTGGTTCAATTAGAGTCCATGTTGACTTCTCCAATCTGCTTGCTGGGCCACTATTCTCAATGATGAGGCTATAAAATGGCCAAATTAATCTAAAAGAAGATTTTCAGCCATGGGTGGAGAGGAGGGAATATTTGTCTATGAAAGGTCAGCAGCACTTATCAAGACCTCTTTAAGTACTAATAGGTTGGCAGCTATTTTTTCTTCAAGTTGAATTTTCTCAGAATTGTAACCACAGTATGATAGAGTGGTATCTTTGTTATCTGCTCTGTCCTTTACTATTTTAGTACTATGTCTTTAAAATGAAACAGAATATTGGTCAGTCTCTGGAGTGAATAATGAACTTTCCCAAAAACAAAAGGTCTTGGTTAATGTGGCTAGTGAATAACTTAGTACTGGAGTGACAGATCAAATGACCTCACCCAAGCCAAGCGTGTGAAAATACACTATTAGTTTTCTCTTAGCATTATTGAAATGCTTGGTTGCACAGCATAAAATTCACCAGTTATAAGTATACAATTCATTCATTTTTAGTAAACGTATAGAGGGTTGCAATGTTTTCATCACCCTAAAAAGTTCCTTCGTGTCCATTTCCAGTTAAGCCCCACTCCTGCCCCTAGCTATAGACAACCACTGATCTACCTTCTGTCATTATCGCTTTGCCTCTTTTAGGCATTTCATATAAATGGAATCAAAATAGCGTATATCCTTTCACACTTTATTTCTTTCACTTAGCGTGTCTTTTGATGCCCACTATCTTATAGAAACTATCGGTACTTCATTTCCTGTTATTGTTTAATAATATTCCACTGTATAGCTATATCATGTTTGTTATTCATTGGCAGGTTGGTGTCATATTAAGTTGTTAATTTTTGGTCATTATATATAACAGTACTGGAAACATTTGTGTGCTTGTCTTTCTGTGGACATACATTTTCTCTTGTACAGATTCCTAGGAGTAGAAATGGTAGGTTGTGTGGAAATTTTCATTTTTTTAAGGGACTGCTATACTGCTTCCAAACTAGCTATACCTTTTTTCATTTCCACCAGCAGTGCATGAAGGCTCTGATTTCTGTACATATATCCTTCCTACATTTGGTGATGTTGATCTTTATTAAGACCACTCTCTTTAGTGTGTAGTGTCATTTCATTATGGTTTTAATTTGTATTCTCTAAAGATTAATAATATTGAGCATTTTATGTACTTATTAGCTATTTGTGTTTCTTTTTGATGAAATGTCTATCGAATTGCTTGTTTATTATATAATTGGGTCATTTGTCTTATAAGATATAACACTTCTTCATATATTCTGCATAAAATCCTTTATTAAATATATGATTTGCAAATATTTTCTCCCAGTGTGTGGTTGATCTTTTCATTATCTTAGTGGTGTCTTTTGAAACATAAAAGTTTACAAATTTGATAAAATACAGTTTATCAGTTTTCTGCTATAATGATTATCTCTTGTTGTAGTAGCCAAGAACTTTTTGCCCAACCTAAGACAACATTTTCTATTTTCTTCTAGAAGTTTTATTGTTTTCACTCTTGTCTTTAGGTACACAGTCCTTCCTTAAAACACCTACACGAGGTACATAAAATAATGCTCTGTTTATTGGAATTACACAGGATCTAATATCATTTTCATCTTCAATGTATTCTGGAGGTCAAACATAAAAGAATCCCTGAAATTTAAGTCTCATGGAGTGAGTATGCCTTTGGTGGGGAAAATGGTTTGTTGTGTGACTTTGATACGAGTGTGGAGGAGGAGAGGACAGGGCTGGGATATGCTGCAAACATGTCCTTTTTCAGGTCAGCCAATCAGAATGTGCTAGATGCAGTAGCAAGTAGAACTAGCCATCTGGCTTCAGCCTAAAAATGAAAAATGACTATTTAAATCTGCTGTCTATCTGCTCTAGGCATTACTTAGTACATCTGCACACTCAATAAATAAAAATCATCATAAATTCCATTTCTCCCTTCAAGTCTCTGTTCATCTGGTACAGGAAAGGTTTGGGCACAGGTAAAGGGAAATGGTAGGAAAAGGTAATGAAGTAGTATAAACTTAACAGGCAAAAATCATTTTGACTTTTCAGGGCAATTGAGGATTTTGTTAGACCCAGAAAAAGATTTCAAGAATGCAGGAATCTCCCCTTTCCCCAGCCATCAGCCACTTGAAACCATGCTGTGACTGTCAGATTCCCAGTCTCTCTCAAACTAAAGTTTGCATATCCTTCCCTGTTAAAACAGGAACATTCATAAACAACCACCACAGGGCTAATAAATAACACCTTAATGAAAGGTAAACAAATAGTGATGATGATGGGGATGAGAAAGGAAAGGGAAGATGCTTAGGGAACTGCTCTGTGCATATGCCAGGCTGAGCAGGAAGGGAAGGCTTGCCCATGTAGGACAAAAGGGAATGCGGTAGATGCCTGTGCAGAACAGCTGGTCTTCTATTCAGAAAGCAGAGCCGAGTCAAGGAAGGACTAAGAACTGACATCACAAATTAATCTTCTAAAACTAATTTTCATTACAAAATAATGTATTAACATATAAACCTTTTAAAAAGAAACACTTATTGCAAATAAAAGTAAAAATGTCCTTTGTTCCACCCCTACGATCTCCAGAGCTACTCCCTTCCCTGTCTTCAGGACAGCCCTAGTGAAGTGTGTTGTGACACTGTTCACTGCATTTATATGCACATATAAGTCCCCCCAAAATATTGTGCTTGAAGTTCTCTCACATAAATGGTGTTGGACCATATGACTCATTCTGCAACCTACATTTTCATTTATTAATATTTTTAGAGACCTTTCCAGACCAGGACATAGTAACCACCCCATCCTGGTGGTCTAGCCGTGGTACCTTGAAATGATTAGGAGCGTATGCACCCTGTGCAGCTAGATGATATGAATTCTCATATCTTCTCTGTCCAGCTGTGTGACCTTGCGCAAGTAAAGCAAATTTCTGTACCTCAGGGTCTGCATTTCTGAAATAGCTATACAAACGGTACCTACATCAGAGAGTTTTGTGCATGTTAAAGGGTTAATATGTGAAAATCTTAGAGTCTGTTACGTTGTAAGTAGCCAAGAAATGTTCTCTGATTATTCATTTTTATAACAGTGTGGTGTGTCTACACCATGGTTTATTTCCCTACTGATCCATATTTAGGTTGTCAAGAATTTTTGCCATTATTAATAAAGAATCCTTCAATTAATACTCCTGGACATGCTTCCTTATGTGTCCATGTAAGTTTTTCTATAGGGTAGACATGAAGAAGTGGAATCCCACAGATGTAGGAATTGCGCGTGTTTGATGTAGCAGTAATGCCATGTTGGCCTCTGGTTTATGTTTCTGTCCATGAACCAGAGTAACACTTCTTCCCACTCTTACCATCAATTAATTATTCAATGTTCATTCCTCTAAAAAGAGAAATGGCCTTGCTTTAATGTTTTAATTTGAATTTTCCTAATTATGAATGGGAACAAAAATATTTTCACGTATTTATTGGTCCTTGAAGTTTCCTCTCAGGTGAATTCTCTCTTCATAACCTTTGGCTATTTTTATATTGAGTAGTTTGATTTGGAGAGTTTCTTTGTATGTTCTGCATGCTAATACTTCGTTTGTAACATGGGCTACAAATATTTTTCCTCCAGTCCAGGCACTAACTTATTGACATGCTCTAAGGCACACTTCGTCCATTTTCAAGTAGTCTTAATGAGTGAGATCTCAGGAGAATTAAACCACACAGAGACCACCATGGCCATGCTGAGACCACAGCTCTGAAAGGCTGAAAAATAGTATGGATGAGCCTAGTGCTGTGGACATAGCCAGGGAAAGACCTTCTGCACCAGACACCATGTTGCCCAACCCCTGCCATTCAGACATGGGTAGTTGTAGAAGCCCTTGAATTGTGTTAGTCTGAGCATTTTTATCCCTTGAACTGTGGCTACTTCTGAAATATGGTCCCAGGTGTGGAGGTGGTGACCTGAAAACCCCTGGGTAGAAGCACAGAAAATATGAGAAACAAAAAATCCAATAAATTGTCAAGAAATTCTTCTGGGACCTTGCTACTCAAGTAGCCACAGCAGCATCTCTAGGAGCTGGCCAGAAATACAGAATCTCAGTCCTTTTCTAGACCGACTGAATAAAAATCTGCATTGTAGATAGATCATCAGGTAAGTCAACTGCACATTGCAGTTTGCGAAGCACTGCTCTGGGCATGTTTGCACAGGCCAGCTCTGTCTGCTTGGTGGATCTAGAGCTTCATTCACCATCTGGTATAAGTTGAATTTTGTCTTTCCTAAAATTCACACGGTGAAGTCCTAACTTCCAGTATATATCTTATTTGGAAATAGGGTTATTGAGGATGTTATTAGTTAATATGAAGTCATACTGGAGTTTGACATGGCCTTTATCCATTAAAAAGGGAGTCCTTATAAAAAGAAAACGTTTGGACACAGACCCACATGGGGAGATCACCATGTCAAGATGAAGAGACATGACAAAATCCAAGCAGCGCCAAAGATCGCTAGCAAATCACCAGAAAGAGAGGCATGAAGCAGAAGGAGCCAACTCTTCCCACACTTTGACCTTGGACTTCAGTTCAGAACTAAGACAAAAAATTCTATCATCCAAGCCATGTCCTTGTGGCATTTGGTACCACAGCACTAGTCAACTAACACACTGTTCCTCAAGTCTCCCATAATGGAGGGACAGGGCATGCAGTGCACTGAGTTTATTCTATAAGTAATAATGAACATTATGGGGAGTAAATTGGGTACAAAGGGCCACCTCTGTGTCAGGCAGCCCTGGCATAGCACCTGCTGATGAGTCCTAACTTTTCCCAAGGGCAAGAGATGCCTCCCTAGGCTGTCAGCAGTTGGCTCTCCAGTGGTGCCCATACTGTGGCAGGCAGTTAGCTTTCCCTGTCTCTAAATAGAAGTGCACAGCAGTCAGTCAGGTTTGGAGGGGAAAGGCCGAAGAACAAACCCCATCATCCTTGCTTGTGCACTTTTGCTCAAATGTTCAAATTAATGGAGTGCTTAGAGGTAGTTTGTACTCTCCAAATTAAAAGTAAAACTGGATTTGAAAGAGTAGCCATTCTTTAAGCACTCATTAGTGACTCAGAGCAGTTACGTCCATAGTTCCCAATTTACTCACAGCCTGTTTAAACAGCGTGTGGCCTTTATTGAATCATAAAGTAGATAAATCATCATCTTTGGGATCAAAGTTAGTTAATTCCTATCAGGCTTTCTGGAAATGGACAGTGCCCAGGAACAAGGTACTTTCACTACTTGACTGTCCTTGCCACAGTTATCTCTGTAAATTAGAACATAAAATTGACTTTATTCTAAATAGATCTAGTAGAATGACCCCTAATTCTTTTCAGAAAGGCTTTATTTTTTTCAAGTAATAAGTTAGTGTTTATTAAGTAGTTAAATATTCTAGGCACAGGGCTAATACTTCATATGTGAATATTTGAGTTTAATCTTCATTATATCCATGGAGGCAGGTGACTGGATTATCTCGATCGTACAACTGAGGACACTGAGGCATACAGAAGCTAGCTAAGCTGTTCAAATACAGCTCGTAATATGTGGGGCAAAATCTTGTTGATCACTTTTGAAGGAAGCTATATGATAATATCTCTAGACAGCACATAAGGGAAGATGTCACATGTTCTTCTCCTAAGGAATCCTTTGTCACTGGCACCACACAGCAGTGGGATTGGTGGGGGGCAGTAAATAACAGAGGCAGAAAGAATGGGGTGATGAGATTTGTTTTGGAGATAACCAGATGCAAAGGCTAATGCCAACTAAAAAAGGCAAATCCTTTCTGCAGGTGAGTGTACTAAGCCTAAATTCCCCCAGGAAGGGGAGCAATAGAGTCTATGTAGCTTCTCAAACTTGAGCGGGCCTCGGAATCCCTGGAGGGCTTGTGAAAGCGCAGGTCCGGCCTCCGCCCCCAGAGCTCCTAGTCCAGTAAGTCCTGGGTGTGGCAGAGAACTTACCTTTCCGAACATTCCCAGGCGCTGCTGGTGCTGCTCTGGGGCCACACGTTGAGCCTCCCTGGGACAGTGGTCAGAGCGTGGCCTCTGGAGTCAGGAGACTCCAGTCACCATCTTGCTGCTGAACTGCCGTGTAACCTTGGGCAAGTTTTTACTTCCTTGTACTTCTGTTTTCTTCAATATAAACTAGGGCTAAAGATTTTACCTCCTCTTATACATTAATTATAAAGTAGGAATAAGATTGTAATAATGACTATTTTTAAAATTGATGCAAGACCTGGTACTTACTAGGCACCCAACAAATGCTATGCTCCCACCACCATCGCCATCATCATCACACTTTCGTTCTTACACACATGGTTTATTCCTACACTTCTCTCTCCTCTAACATGCCAAACATCTTTATGTTTCTGTGTGAAAAATGGATCTTCGTAACAGGTCCTATGTCATAGGGTTATTGTAAGGATGAAATGGGCTACTCTTTCTAAGGAATTCAGCACCATGCTTTATACAGAGCCAGAGATCATCATTACTCCTCTTCCTGCAATAAAGCATAAATTTACTAATTATTGTACATACATCACATTATTTAACCCTCAGAGTAACCCTGAAATCTAGAAAATGTTATGATCATTTTATAAATGACAAGATGAAAGCATCAAAGGTTAAGTTACTTACTGAGGATTACTCAGAGGTTAAAATTTAAATGCAGATCTGTTTGTGCCATAAAATACTGCTCCGATAGATAATGCCACACTCCTGCTACGCCTTATAACTCATTTTGGGATGGATTGAGGTCTCCTAGATTGGTGCTAAGAGAAAGCAAGTTTTTGCTTCAGAAATACAGATTTGAAAAAATTGTTTCACTTACTGGTTCATGAAATGGATCAAGGGTTGTTGTCATCACAACTCCCTTTCATTTTTTAAACAATCAAAGTGACTTCCAGCTTGTAAAAATTCACTCAGAAAGGAAACAGAACTGCCACGGAGCTAGACTCATGCATATTTTTTGAGTCACCAGCTAAAAAGCACTCATCTTTTTGCTGATTCTATGTCTTGTTCTCTTGCTTGGTCATCATCTATCCACGTGGTCAGACACAAGACTGTCGGAATAATAGTTGTAATAATTTGAAACTGGCAAATGTAATGTCAAAAGGTTAGACTCAGATTTCCCTGAAGAAAGAGGTATTTAAGGATAATCTAGGCACTGGCTTTGAATCCACCCATGTCAGCTGCAAGCTGAAAATGATTTTTCTTTCTGTAACTATTGAGTCCCAAAAGATGTTTAGTACATTAAAGTGTTACCAAGTGTCAAGGAGTGTTCCTAGGTAGCTTTCAAGGTTACGGTGGAGGGCCCGATATTTACAGAGGCAGGACCCACAGGCTTGACCCGGGAGAGGAATGCCTTCCAACTGATGCATGTGGTTAATGTTTGTAGGAAGGAGAAGCCTCCAGCAGTAAAAGATCAAATTTCTATTTACCTGGAGGCAAAAAATAATCATAAACAGGTGCTCTTGAATGTTCAACCAAGCTGTCTGACTTCTCAACCAAATACCTCCTCGATTACCTCAGATTTCAGTGAGAAGGCAATCTTAATTTGCTTCCTTTTTATCTCTGGCTCCCTTTTAAAATGTGAAATAAAATCTTTTAGGATAACAGAACATGTGTACAGAATACGGTTGTAGCCAGAAGTTATCCCATAGCTCTGGCCTGTGACCAGTTTGCCTGGGAGGATTTATTTTAAGCTATTCTTATCTGAATTTGTCTGGCTGCGCCAGCATGGGAGCTAATTCTCTGACAATAAGCCTGCTGGGGTGTGTTTGGGTCTCTGTTTGTTTGTTTTGATGTGTACAAAGACTACAGAACGGATAGCAGCATCACACGCCGCTCTGAATGAGAGGCGCAGGCTGGCACAACGGGGGAGGCTTGACGATATTTGGGAATCTGAGTAGTGAACAAACATGTACTTCAGGGAAAATGCAGGTAGGCACGTACTCTCCTGTGGGGAGACCCAGAAGAGCAGGGTCTTTTGAGATGAATAGGAGTTCCAGATTAAAACATGCTAGCCTGTCAAGATCGCTGGAGGAAACCCCAAAAGCCTCCGTGTGGGCAGGAAAGGCAGCATGCGTGCTGAGCTGAGCTGCAGGTGCTCCAGGGACCCTGGCTCAGGGCCCTGCACTCCATTCACACATCCAGCTGAGGGGGGCTGTGGTCCACAGTCTTCTGATGTCACCCTGCCTTAGTTGGCAATCTCGATGTCTTCAGTTCCAAATCCTCTCACCGCTAACTAACCTCATGTCAGCTGCAAACCTCAAGCATCATCTCTCGGATCTGTTCCACACGATATTCTCCCCAGTTCATGCCATGTGATGTCCACTGAGCACCACTTCTTTTCCATTCCTTCACCATGGTGTGGACCTTACTTCTTTCTCAACCAGCCAAGATCTCCTTGCTCCCTTCATATTCCCAAGACCTCAGTCTTGTAAATAATGTGGCCTATCAAATCCTAAGGTCAAGATTTCAACAATGGGCTACCACACAGTCATGCCGTTAGACTTCAGCTGGGCTTTTCACCTACAGCAGTGTATTTATATTGCTTTCTAACTGACAATCAAACTCCCCACAATGCTTGTTCCAAACATTTGTCTCTCTCTCTCTCTCATACTCCTACTTCATCCCCGTCTCCTTATTTGAGACATACCTTGACTGCTAAGGTTGCCCAAAAGCCTGAGAGCATAGGATAGGATTTCTTTGTTTCTCTCCTCCTCACTCAAAGTCTCTCTGCTCTCAGCTTCCCTTTGCCCTTGTTTCAGAGGAAGAGATAGTTCTCTTTTCTGCCAAGAATCATTCAACCGTATCCTATGATTAGATCTCATCTTCATAACTTCAACTACTATTTAGTTCTTCTTCCGTCCCCCTTCCACCAGGCCAAACTCTTCTTGCTGATATACAAGCTTAGCTCTTCCCTAAGTTTAAAAGTAAATTCTTCCCTTGACCTATAACCATCTTAAATTAGCACCATACTTTGGCATACTCCGGTCTTTCTTTAACAACCAAATTTATTGAGCGTTATCTCATCATCTGAGTTATCTCAAGATTTCTATGAATTTTCTTCTCTTATGAGTTATATGAGTTTCTCTTCTAACAAAAACTGCTCAGAGACTACCAATGAAAATAGCAAACCAAATGATCACTTCTCTCTTGGTGTCTGTGACCCTTCATCATCTGGATTCTTCTTTTTAAGTAGCTTATCTTCTATCTTCTCTTTCAATATAGTTTCACCCAAGGTTCTACCCTTGGTGCAACTCTCTTCTGTCTCTAGGATCTTCGTTGGAATTTTTATCTCCTTCCCTTGTTCCAGAAAACTCCTCAGACAAGCTCTAACCCTCCTTGCAAGTACCACTCCATAAATCGAACTGTTAGCTAAATCTGAGATCAATAACACTAATAATGATAATAGCCACAATTTATTCAGCATTGACTGTATTCCAGATACAGTACTACGCTTTTAAAAAAATCTTATTTAATTTCTTCCAGACCTCTACAAGTAGATACTATTGTATATGCTTTACAGAGAATACCAGGGTTAAGGGAGGATAAATACCTTGCTCAGGATTATACATTTTATGGTATTTGGATGCTGATCCAAGAGCACTGGATCAGAGCTGGAGGGCATTGATCAGAGGTCATTGGGCTAAAAGCTGGAGGATGTGAAATCCCAGAGTCTTGCTCTGATGTTTTTGAACACTTCATTAGCTGGTCACGGTTCTCTTATCCATAAGGTGAAGGTAGAAGATCCCACCTGTATTATGCAGCTCCTAATTCCCAAGTTTGTAAAATTCTAAAATTGTGACATATCTCTTAGGCATGTCAAATCCAGTAAGATTAAAAACAAACAGTTCCTTGGTCATATATTTTCCAACCTACCCAATTCAGGCTTATTCATTTCACAGTACTGGCAAGTGCCTCTACAGGGCTTTTTCCTTGATGGGTGTAGGCTATGCTGTCCTAGGGCCATTATTGCTATAAAAATAGAGTACAGTTGTCATTTTGTACTGGATAATCACTTCAACTGTCTGCAGATAGTGAGCTCAGAACATGTTAAATAGGATCTTTGAGGATGGTTCATTAGGGCTTTATAAAAAGTCATTTTAAAGATCTAGAGGTTTCAAAAAATTTCACCTTCAAGTCAGTCTGTGAGATGTCCTGGAAGACAAAATGACCATTAAAAATACATAAAATCATGCAGAGCATATCACTTCACAACCAATTAGGATCTACTAAATCAAATGACTGGGATTTTAAATAACTTCTACTTTTTTCTCTTTACAAACGTAATACAAATTTAAAATAAGAAGTATGAAAACTACAGATAAGAAAATTTAAAAATAAATATCCATATGCCTATATCCTGGGGACATCCACTATTACAATTTTTGTGTATAATTTCATCTTTTTCTTTCTACACAGGCTCTAAAAAAAGGTGGGATACTCTTCTAAATATTATTTTAGTCTTAATTTTAATTTTAAAATGTATCTTGAACATCTCCCTATGGTTGATTCATAGTTCTTTTCTTTAAGTGCTTTCTTAAGTAGATGCAAAAACTAGTAGTGAGGACATACCATAATGTATCTAATAAATCTTCTAATATTAGCAGTTGAGGACATTTTCACATTTTTAGTCTTCTAAACAATGTTCATTGAGTAGTCATGTAACTAAGCTTTTGCAGAAACACTTGAATATTTTCAATAAATTTCTAATATGGTATAGGAAGATCAAAGTGTTTGCAAGTTTCAGAAATCCTTGATATAATTATTACTAAACCATTGTCAAAAAGATTGTTTTAAGATGTTGTCCTCCACTTTCTCCTACTTTCACTAGTGCATTATATTATTAACTGCTGGAATTTTGTCAAATTAGGAGATGGTATAATTTGTATCAGAATTCATACTTAAGACCAAATTTATAACATAATACTTGGTTTTATAAAGTCATTTCCATAGCAAGTAAAACAACTTAGGAAAAGAGAAAAGTAAACTCAGAGTTGATAAAAGCATTCTGAACATGGGGTAATATTTAGTTCCTAAAGTAGTTGATGTAAAAGTAATCTGCCAAGGCTGATTGTTCAAAATCCAAGGAACTAATAGAGGAAAAGAAACGAGCAAAAAGCTCTGACAGACTTTTAAAAAAGAAGACAAGAAAGAAATGAGTTGATTAGTAGAGAAACTCGTTCTCTTAGGAAAAATATTTCTTTGTAATTTCATATGAAACTGGAGGCAATCACATTAAACATGATAATAGTTAATGAAGATAGTCTATGATACAGGAGGCAAGACATAAAGCACACATTCTACTGGAAATATTATAATACTTAAGCAGATAAACTTTCTGTAGTTTCAAGAAAACTCTAGGATTCATCGTTGGAAAAATATTTAGCTGTGTTAACAGAATGACCAAATCATCTAGTCCTGAACAGCCAAAAGTTTTATAGAATATCTCGATAATCTTAACCCTCACTAGAAAAGATACAAAGCAGTTTAATTAGCCTTTTGTTGCTGTGACCAAAAACCTGACATGTAAAGGTCAGGTTCCATTAAAGGAAGGAAGGATTTATTAGGCTCATGGTTTCAGAGGTTTCAGTCCATAGTGGGCTGGCTCCAAAACAGAAGCATCATGGTAGAAGGGTCTGGGTAGAGTAAAGTTGCTCACTTCATGGAGCCCAGGAAGCAGTGCACAGAGGAGGAGAACTAGGGAGAGATACACCTTCCAAAGGCACACCCACAGTGACCCGCCTCCTGCAATTGAGCCCCACCTCCTCATAGCACATTCAGCTTTGAACATCAGTGGATTAATTCACTGATGAGTTCGGTGCCCTTACAGCTCATTTCCTCTCCAGAGTCTCTTAATCCAGTCAGGTTGATAATCATAATTAGTGGTCACTGTGGGGTTTGAAAGGTCCCTGAACCTGATTTCAAATCCTTCCTAGTTGTGTGACCTCTACGAGGTAATCTATTCAGTATTTATTCCACTCTGGCAAAACAGGCATAATGCTATTTTTCTGTTTACCTCAACACCGTTATAAGGCTCCAACAGGTTTATCAAGGTGGAAAAAGATCATTGTAAATAGTTAACGATTTAGGACCATGAAGTTGAATACTATGTTGTGGGATATTAAAAGCCATAAATCTCACATGGCCACATTAAAAAGATATCCATATGATTTCTTAAATCCAAAATGAAGTCACAATCTTACATCTCAAAGCTTGGAAGAGGTGTAGGGCTCATTTTGACAAAATCTTGTAATAACTATCAAGATCAAATAAATTTACATCCTTCTGCTATCTGAGAAGCCTGGCTTTCTTAATCTTGCCTTGGCAAAGCCATATTACAATTTGAAAAATGTGTTGTTTTCAGATCACTTGACTCCATCCCCAGAGTACATCATGTCCTGCATTCTACCAGGTGCTCGGCCTACAGCTCCAGGTCCCTCGATGTTTTCTTTTCCGTATCTTCCCACTCTATATCAAATGAACTAAGGAAAAAATCCATTAGTGAAGATAAATATAAGTTTTTAAAACTTCTTAATTAAACTTATAACATTTGACCCAAAACTTAAAGTTTCAACTGAAGTTGATGAGCAGATATCTTCATGTGCTGTATTTTTCACTGAATGATACTTTTTTATAGGATATGTTTACTGATTTGTGAAACACAAAAATAATTTCAACCCAAGTTTTCTTCTTTTACATACCAGTTAACCACATTGGGTGGTTGAAATTGGCTATCTCTTATGAGTTGTCAGTTTCTTTTGTCCCATACTTGAGACTATATTTGAACAAGTACACACAAGTATATCAGAGGGGGTACTTTTCATAACTATGCTGAATGGTTGCACTATCAAAATGCTATCTGTGACACTGTGGTCTAAGGAGATTGTCTCATGTAAAACAAGAAAGGGGCCCTATTTACTTATGTATCTAGTACTTACTGTGTACAGGCACTGGACTATGGGTTTGAGTCAAACAATATTCTTGTTCTCCTGGACCTTTCATTCTAGTAAGGAGAATTATTATAAACAAGCAAATCAATCCCTATAAGTACTGTGGTGGTCAAATTTTTTATAACATCTTGGCTATGTGAGGTACTTGGCACCCAGGTAGTTGGTTTTGTGGATATGAACATAATTTGTAAGTGTGATTAACATCTACAATCAGTTGCTTTGAAATAAAAATTGCCCTCAATAACATGGGTGGATCTCATTCAATCAGGTGAAGGCATTAAGAACAAAAGCTGAGATTTCTTCAGAGAAAAAGGTATCCTGCTTCAATACTATAACATAGAGATTCTGCCTGAGCTTCCAGGCTGGGGCCTGCCCTACAAATTACAAAATTGCCAACCCCTTGATTGCATAAGACAATTCTTTAAAATAAATCTACATAGCCATATACTGATGTATCCTATTGGCTCTGTATCTCTGAAGATTCCTGACTAATACAAGTGCTATGAGGGAATTGAAGCAGGGGAAATGGAAGATGATTTGGAATGGGAATGGGAATGGGAATAGGGCCCAGTTTGGAAAAGCTATCAAGGAAGGCCTCCCTTGGGAAATGACCTTTCAGCAGAGGCCTGAAAAAAGTAATAGAATGAGCCAGACAAAGAGATAGAGATGAGACATTACAATCTGTACCAAAACACAGTTGGTTGTGTGTGTATGAGGGGAGGTAGTTCTAGTTTTATATAGCACAATAAGGCAACCATAGTCTGTACCAATTAATTATACATTTTAAAGTAACTAGAGAAGTGTTTGAAGATTCCCAATACAGAGAAATGAAAATATTTGAGGAGATGGAAATGCTAATTATCCTAATTTGATTATCACACATCACATACATGTATCGAATTACAACACTGTACTCTATAAATAAGTACACATATGTCAATTAAAAATAAAATAGTAAGGGCCGGTGAGATAGCTCAGTGGCATAAGTGCCTGCCTGGCAAGTGCGAGGTCTTGAGTTCAACTCCCGGCACCCACATATAAATAAATAAAATAAAATAAAATAAAATAAAATAAAACAATAAAAATGGAAGGGCAAGTGCTGGGGTGGAAGCAATCTTAGCGTGTTTGAGGAACAGGAAAACAAGAACAGGCAGAGCACGGCAAATGAGTACAGGGGTGACAGACAATGAGTTCAGGAAAATGGGCAGAGGAAACTCTTGTAGGATCCTGCAGATGTAACTGAGATAAAAAAGCACTGGGAAGTGTTGAGTAAGAGCACAGTATAATCTGATATACTGTATAAAACGATTGCCACCACAACTGCTGTGTGGAACATGGACGAAGACAGAGCAATGGGAGAGCAGAAAGATCAGTTGGCAGATCTTCCGAGCCAGCTGTGAGTTGATGGTGGCTTGGTATAGGGTGGAAGGAATGGCGGGATTGAGCAGTGCTTAGATTTGGAGTGGATTTGAAGGTAGAGCTGATGTCACCATATTCTTGCCCATCTCCTTAATAAAGTATTTGGTAAAAAGAGAATCCAGGATGAATCCCAATTTTGCAGTCTACACATCTTAGCAAAACTTGAAAAAACTGGAAGCCTAAGGTTGAATGAGTTTGGAGTGACAGAGAAATCAAGAATTCTGCCTTGGATATGACCTTTGAGTGACCTATTAAATACCCAAGTGAAGCTGAATTGCCCAACTCAAATTATTTGTTTATATCATGCAATTCCATTTTGCTTTCTGAGCATCATTGAGCAGCAAGTTGGTATTGTCTATCAACAGTCTCAGTCTAATAATATGCTTAAAAATGGCTGCTATCTTCATTAGATATTTAAGTATTAAAAACAGGCAGCTTAGTAAAAGTGATAAATTACTTTTTCCTAAGGCATATGTTTGAGGAGTTTTCACCTATCCTTTTGATGTGAAAAAAAGTTCTTGATAAGTGTGATTATCAAAAAAAAAGTTCTGGGGACCAGTGAGATGGCTCAGCGGCATAAGCGCCTGCCTAGCAAGCGTGAGGGCCCCAGTTCGACTCCCGGAACCCACATACGAAAAAAGGGCCGGTGATATCGCTCAGCAGCACAGGCGCCTGCTGGCGCATGAGGTCCTGAGGTCGACCCCCAGTACCCACAAAAGAAAAAAAAAATTCTTAGGTAAATAGTAGGGACAATATCTATTAACTTGTTAATTGCTGATAGATACAGATAATGCATATACCTATCCCTAAGCAGGTGACCCTTAAATCTCCATAAAGAAATATTAGACCAAGAGTCTAGGGGACTGTAATCAGAATTGATTCCAAGAAAGAGATACACTGCTAAGGTGCTATTCAAATGTTTGTTTCTGCCATAAGCTGGATCCAGCTTCATTTAAGCAATCATTTCCTTTACAAATAGTGGTCCCAAGAAAATTCCCAGTAAAGCAAGCTGCCTACCTAATTGGCGGAGCACTGAGATCCAGAAAAAGTTGAGCTTTAATTAAAAAAAAAAAAAAAAAAAACCACCATAAATTGTCTTTTCCATGTGCTTAGGAAACAAGGCCTGTTTCAAGCCTTGCTGCGTCTTTCCTGCCTGCTCTGGACAATGGGCCATCGTCTGAGCTTGTCCATGAAACCCAGCCAATTCCGTCACATGCTGCAGGAGTCTAGATCTCTCTCACTGCAGCCGCCTTTGGAGCCGCAGAGTGACAGTCAGCCCGGCTGTTACGGATGCTCAACACATGGCAGACCTGAAAATAAATGTTATGAAAAAGGCCACAGGGTCGTAATAGAGTTGCTATTAGAGCTGAGTTGAGTGCTGCAAAATGACTGAACATCCACTATCCAGAGAGGAACAGAGATTTCTGAGACTGTTTTGGGGTAGACAACTGTCAGAGCTGGCTGGTTCCAACTTCCATTTCTGCCACTGACACATAGAAGCTGAAAAAGCAGAATGTATTCAAACGCCTTTCAAAAACATGAAATTCCAAACAAAAGATGAACAGGGCTGGTTTCCAAACAGCAGAGCATGAAGAAGTGGTATTTTCCTGTTGTGTTCTGTCTCTCCTACTAGGAACCGAGAACTTATTACACTCAGAACCTTGAGAGCAGGTAATGGCGAGATCTAGTCTCAAATGACCTTATGGAGAGGAAGGAAGAGCCTATGACCCAAACTTTGAGGCTCAGATTGTGTAGAAAAAGTACTCCTCTTCTTCTCTTTAGCTCCTACTTTATACAAGTGTTAATTTTGAAAGAAATGTGCGGGTTGACTTTTTCTTTAAGGTTGACTATTCTCTGTCAAATGATGTAAAACATTTTTTAAAAATCTAAAATCCTAATCTGTACCATAGAATACTCTTCATAATGACTTATAGAATTCATTGTAATTTGCCCTTGGAGCGTAGATGTGTTCTTTTGCTGCTCTCCTTGGTAATTCAGGATCTAGTTTTCAAAATGAAGCCATGTCCTTTATCACAGATTTTATTAAATGTCCATCCAAATATCTAACTGCCACAAAAGTTTGGAGAAGTTAATTCTCTGACCATTCTTCTGGTGTTATTCTTAATTCTGTCACCTTGACCTCATGTTGACTCCTTCAGGAAGCTGTATTAAGAAGACGAAAATGTGTCAACAGTCAGTGTTGTGTGTGAATGTACTACTCTGAAGGCATTAAACTTTCATGGATGTGTTTATGTATTATACATGTACAAGTCAGCAAGTCTCTATTAGAAATAATCTGCAGAAACAATAAATTAATGTTGTATTATTAATATTTGCTTACATGTTCAACAAATAGCTCCATGTTGGTGGCCAAAATCCCCCTACCATGAGCTAACAAGACCATTGTGCCCTGGTGTCCACTCCTTTCTAGGCTAAAGCCAAGCTGTGCCCTTTGCAGCTCTGGAAACCTCAATTTGCATAAAGATTCTCAGCCTTCTGAGTTATCTTTGTTTCTGTGTGGAATTGTAAAGGTTGATGGTGAGGGCTTAAAGAATCCTCTTAAATAATTAACAGGAGTAAACAAAGTAATATCTTGAAGAGTAAGGTTTTTTTCCCTCCCCTTGGGAGAAAAACAGCAAATTCCTTAAGATAATAAATTAGATACAAAGGGACAGACATTCTTAAAGGGTAGAGGAGGAATGGGAGGAGGGCTGAAGAAGTAGCTGCTGGTAGTACCTGTAATGTTTTCTTTTCTTAGGTTAATTTTTATTGTTTTGCCCTACTTTAAAATTTTTGTTTACTATTTTTTTAACATTGGATTTTAGATATACATAACAATCACATCCATCATAGAGAATTTGCACCTGTACATGACATAACTTGTTTTTTTCCCATTCCCTTACTCTCTCTTCAACCCCTCCTCCCCTCCCCATTTACAAAGCTTTGTTCCATGTTTTCCTTCTTTTCTCATTTTTTCCCCTTCTTTCCTTTCCCCCTCCACTCTCTTTTGTTCCCCTCCCCATTTGAACATTTTCCTCCTATTTCAATATACATTTGGGTCCTTATTTACACTTTCGGTTTCTCACACCAGAGAAACAATGTGGTATTCACACGTCTGTCCAATTTATTTCACTTTAGAGTATGGAATCAAGGTGAATCCATTTCCCTAGTTTGTTTACTATTTAACTGGCACATAAAAATTGTATATATTTATGGGGTACCATGTGATGTTTTGATACATGTGTAATGTTCAAATCAGGGCAAGCATATATATCTCAACAGAACTGCTGAGGAGGTCTTAAACACTGAGCTTGATAAAGGTCTTTATCAATCAACATAGCAACAGGATCTATGAAAAGTGAGGATTTAAAATAATACATTGCTATAGGAGATACTAAAGATCATTAATGGCATAAGTGTGTGTGTGTGTGTGTGTGTGTGTGTGTGTGTGTGTGTGTATGGTGTGTGTGCATGTGTGTGTGTGTGTGTAGGAAAAAATAGTTACCCCTGTCAAGTGTTTAATTAGCAAAGAATCTAGGCATGAGGGATTTTCTGTGAGTGATTCTGCCCTGCCCACCACCTGATAAAAAAATACACATAATTTTCATGAAAGTTGAAATTTAACAAAAAATGAAAATGCAAACATTTTATGATGTCATTGATAATCTAATGAAAGTGTGAAGATATTTATGTGGCATAGAATTTTATTTCCAAGAGATGAAGAAGAAATATAGTTTTCCATAGCAGGTTTGGTTTTGACCTTAAACATACAACTTAGTGAGGTAACTGCAAAAGAAACCTAGACACCCGGGACTTCTTCATTCCTTTGTACTGCGGCCACAACTCTCCTGGGACTCAGGGGTTTGCAAGACAGTCTAGCATACTCTTGAGCTGACAACATACACAGCTGATGCAGACTCAGTGTGGTGCCAGCAGCTTTTCCTAACAACTAAGTTCCTTTGCATAGTGGCTTCAAACTGCACCAACTGCCCTCTCCATTATTTGGCTCCCCACTTCTGTTTATCTGAAAGTCAGACCTTAGATAATCAAACTGAAATGTCACCCTCTACAGACATCTCATTTACTTCCTCATTTCTACACAGAAATATAGCTCCTTACTGCAAACATTACATTCTTCAAAATTCTTTCTAAAACCCCTTTCTTCTATGAACTCCATCCAGTTTATTCCCATTTACTCTAGAATCCATTAAGCCTTCATTCATTCATTCACAAAACCTTTTTGGAGCTTTTGCTATATATATGCCAAACCATATAAAGGGGTGGGGTCACAGTGATAGACAAGGTGCATTCTCCACTCTCAGGGAATGTACCATGCAACTGGACAGATGGGCAATATACCGTGGACACTGCAACGAGACTCATAGGAACAGATGGGTGCACTAAGGGGCACCAGCAAAGGCACTAATGAACTTAGTGAAAATTCAGAGAGGAAGTGAGGGATGACTATGGAATTAAACAGTGTCCCCAGCCTTTCTGTTAGGAGCCCTTTGTTGATGTCACCAGACATTGACATTATTGTATAGACACTAACTCTGCTAGGGACTGAAGTGGGAGGGGAGCTGCAGAAGGGCACAGCAGCTGACTTCTTAAAAAAGGAAGGAAGGCGGGAGGGCAGCATGTGACGGGCAGGGTGGGAAGTGGTGGGAGAGATTGCTCTGATGATTGCTGGAACTCGGTAGGGCTTGCAATCATGATCTACTGATTTGGGAGCTTGAAACAAAATCTTTTAGTTGTTTTCTAAGTATTACTACCCCTGAATGTAGCTTTTTTTCCCTGGTTTAAATATGAAGCAAAATGACACATAGATACAATTTTTAAGTAATATGTTCTTAAGTCTTTATTTCATTTTAAGAAACTTAAAGTTTATTTCATCTTAACAATAACTGCATCACTAAAAGTGGTAGTAAAATAGATGTATATAATTTTTAATATAAATCTGTCTCTCCATCAGTTTCCACATGGCCTGCACATTTATATCAGCTCTCAGAAGCCCACTGAAAATTAGCAAAAAAGATGTGTGAAAAGACAGAAATAGTATCCAATCCTTGCCGAATGTCTCATTTAGTAGAATGGGGAAGCTGAGGGGAAGAAATTGTAATATTTCTTCTTCTATGTGGTCCTCTTGCATTTTCAAATGAATCCCACCTTTCATTTACTGTGACCTTGCAGCTGTTTTTGACAGATGGAAACAGAGACAGGCAGCAGCCAGTTAAGTAACACCCAAGCCATACTTCCTGTAGCTCCTGCTCCCAGCCTCAATTGTTTTCTCTGCCAAATCATCCTGCTTTCTTCACAATGAATGCAAGTGTCTGATCACACCTCAAAATAGCCAGCATGTTCCTCACTGTGGCTTTGTGACCAAGGTCAGGAGCCTAGAAAAGCTGTAGGCAGAAGTCCAATTCCAGCACTCACTGGGACCAGGGTGGTGGCTCGGGAGGGGGATGAGGGCAGGTGACATGGACTCTGAAGGGGTGGGAGCCCACAGGAAGACATGCTCTGTGCTGGAACCAGTGACATGGTCTCCGGAGGGTGGGCTGGGCACAGTTCTTCCCAAGTCCTCTCTCAGGGTTCTCACTGTGAAGCTAGGAACCGACCATTTATACCACAGAAATTGGCAAGCTTCAGAAATCATGGCTTCCGCCCCTCCTGCATCCCCAGAGAGTTGGCTGTTTAAACATTTACCTGCATACCGATGCCTAAGAACATTCAAATTCAATTTTTACTAATGGCGCAGGAGCCGAATAAAACACATTCTCTGCAGTATCCTGCCTGGAGGCTCCAAGTTGGAGACTCCAGTTCTAGGGGTGAGGCTGCCTTTGGCAGTGTGCTAAATTACAATGCTTATTCATTCCCTCCCCTCACTTTCTGTCTTCCAAAGGCGAAGACCAATGAAGTGGCTCTGTGACACACAAAGCAAACAAGGCAAAGAACACAACTTGCCAACAGGTGTTTGAGTAACTCATCTCAGAGTTACCTTCTCTTGCTCGAAACTCCTCAGCCCACCTCTATTGTTAACACCTGTGAAATTGTTCCATAAAACAATCCCACAAGCCCTGTTCTGTCTCTCCAATGTGTAGTCTGTTACGTTTCTTGTCAATGAGGCAGCACATAATTCATTTAGAGGGCCAAGTGAAATGTTTGTGAATAACAAATGAAGATTTAGTTCAAGCGTTCCTGGCAGGTCTTGATGCGCTTACCAGGTTTATGGATCTGTTTCATGGGAATGCACTTTACAAAGTTGCACTTGTGAGTTGTTTATTCAGTAAATAAGGGTATACATTATATTTTTGTCATTGTTGTAGACATGAATAAAAGGAAAGAAAATAATCACTGGAAAAAGCTATTCCTGATTTTTGCAAGTGGAAGTGCTGTGTTAAAAAAATATGTCTAGCATGAGATACTTTGTTGGATTAAATAATCATAAGTAGAGCTATATTTTTTTGTTTCCATTAAACAGTTTCCATCCAATATTAGAAAAGCTTAAAAAAAACAAAGCCCAGGAATAGTCTAAAATCGGGCTCTGAAACTGAGGCTCACAGGCCCTTGGAGGGTCGTGGGTAGAATTCAGGATATCTGTGAACTTGCGTGTGAAAACAGTTACACTATTTTCACTCAACTCCAACTGAAACTTAGTAGATCCTTCAATTATGAAACAATCAGTAGTACTATTAGCAGTATCTGTCTCTTTATCACTAAGAGAAATCACAGATATTTCCCTATCAAATTATAATCATTGTACATATCTGAAAACATTGTTTATATTCATTACTTCTTCTAAATTACAGTAATAATTTATAGTAATTATTAGATCCACTGCTGGGTTTTATTTTTTTAGAAGCATATGCATTATTACATCACACATTTGATTTTTATGTATTTTGATAACTATGATTCCATATAATTGGTTTTCTTTGTAAACCCTATAAATTTTATTTTATTCATTTAAAAATATTACCCTGAGAAGAAGTCTGTAGAATTTACCAGATTGCCAGAGAATAGGATCCAATGAACTAAAAACAAACAAACAAACAAACCCAAGAAACCCTTGTTCTAAAATATTGGCCCCAAATGTGTTCATTCAAATGGCAACATTTAAGTACCTTCAACATTTAAGTACCAATGGCAACAGTTAAGTACCTTCAACATTTTAGTATCTTCAACAGGTTCTGCACTGTCCTAGGAACTGGGACTATTAAGAACAAAACAAAATTCTTATTTTCAAGGACCTCATATTCTACCGAATTTATTTTTCCAGATGTAGTAATTATTTAAACATTCAGCTTCCAAACCAACAACTGAATCTCACAAGTAGCATAAATCTTTGCTACTCACAGTGTGGTCCGAGACAGCAACTTGGGCATCACCAGGGAACTCGTTAGAAATGCAGATTTCCAGGTGCCATTCTGGCATTTGAATTTTAGTAAGAACCCAAGGAATAAAGTTTGAGAAGTGTTGATTTAGCCCTTAGTCCCACATACTATCAACCTTACTACTTCCTTCTTCCCATTTGACCTGAACAATAATCTGAAATGATAATAAAAACATCAAGGAATCAGGAGACCACTAATAAAGTCAAGTCTAGACCAAATTGATTTTTACAAGGCTCATGAAAGAGAGGGTGGCTCATCTCAGAATTCTATTTCTAGTAGCGCAGAAGAGTAAAAATCCAAGCTGGGGGGAAAATTGGAATTGAAAATCTTATCACATTTTCACATGCTTTAATTTTGTCATTCCTTTGTATGAAATAAAACAACTCATCTTGTTTAGTGTTACCTCAATGGAGTGAAATTAGCTATACCGTTCTTTTACTCAGAGAACTATTCATAGATTCCTATTCTCAAGCATGTTATTTATATTCTGCCTAAAAGTAGGTTTCACAGTTATTTAGAATTATGCAGCATCAACAGAGTACTTCCTTAAATTTGATTTGAAGAGTGAAACATATTTGAATTTCCTCTTACAATATCTGGGGAGAACCCTAAAGTGAGAAGATTGAGAGAACAATGATACATAAGAAAAGAGATTAGAACCCAGTGATTACATAAAACTGATTGAAATCTATGTGTTGTGGATGCTTCTAAAATTATACGCAAACATCAGTAATGTGGGTTGATAAATTTTATTAACAGCCAAAGTCAGTGTTCCCTGCTCACTGCAATCTCTTATCTTACCTTTATTTAAAATTCAAATACGTTTTCCATAACTTTTGTGTAAATTTTTATTTTTATAAATATTACATTAAAGTATTTGTATTGATTGCTGAGTTTTGGGACACTCCTTAAATTTTGCATTTGAGGTCTTAGTCTGGACCCTGCTGCATATGTAAGATCAGTGATATGGAAACAATTACAATTAGAGTAAATTCTAGAAGTCAAAAAAAAAAGAAGTTTCCATTGTTTCCAAGCAGTTGTCTCACACGTAAAACACTATCAATAACATTAAAATAAATTAAAAACAATCATAATACTGTGTCATATTGCATATTTATATATACCACTCATAAACACAATTAAGATCTATTGTTTTCAGCATATTTTATAGTCAGAAACCTCTTCCATTTAATTAATAGGTAAACTGAGGCTTGGATCATTAACTTCTAGACTTGTGGTTCCTCCAAACTATTCCCAAGTAAAATGTTTACCAAAAGATAATCCACTGTAATGTAAGAAGCAGAGTTTTATGTTCATACATTGTGTGAAATGCTATTGTCATCAAAGTTAATCACCAGGAAAGCTAAGGCTAATAAATGGCTTAGAGGAATTGGAAAATTTGATTTTTGCTTGGATTTAAATTAATGAAATTATATGGTATCAAAGACAGCACCTCACTAGGGCAGTTTAAAGCTAACAACTTTCATAATAGTCTCAAAGGGCATTGTTAAAAAGAACTCCCTGAATTGCTTGATGAAAAATTGTACTGTACCAGTATTTTTGCAAACACAATGCAACATCAAATAGAAAGAGGTACATATGAAGACAAAGTGAAATTCTATCAAGTAAAGAACAAATAATCCCAAACATCTCCAATGGCACATAGCTGAATAAAAAATGCCTGGTGCTATATCACATAATTCCTCAAAGAAAAGAAATAAATAACTAAAACACTGTGATCGAGCCTGCCCCTTGCTGTTGTATTCATCTTGGTTTGGTTTTAAGGAGCAGAACCAGACTCAAGCTAGTCTGAGGTAAGAGAAATTTATTTTAAGGATAAACAGGGAGCAATAGGAGGACAGGGCCTATTGGAAGAATGACTAGCTTGAATCGAGATGTGCTATGGGTGTAAACCACATTGGATATCAAAAAAATTACCACAAAAACATGATGTAGAAATGTTTATACTGACATATTTATAATATTTTGTATATATTAGGTTATATAAAATATATTATTAAAATTAATTTCATGTATTTCTTTCTCCTTTTTTCTCCTTTTTCTTTTCTTACGGTACTAAGGGCCCAAGGCCTTCATACTGAGCTACAATTCCCACTGCTTTTTCTATTTTTTATTTTGAGACAGTGTTTGGTAAGTTTTTAAATTGCATAGGCTGGGGCCGGTGAGATAGCTCAGCAGCATAAGCACCTGCCTGGCAAGCACGAGGTCCTGAGTTCGACCCCCGGTACACACACACAAAAAAAAAAAAAATTGCACGGGCTGGCTTTGAGCTTACAATCTTCCTGCCTCAGCTTCCCAGAGTGCTGGAATTTCAGGGATGTATTAACATCTTTGGGTTCTTTTTAGTTTTCTTAAGGCAACTATTAGAATTATAAAGTTCATGTGTGGTTTACATTTTTGCCTCTTTTTCTTTCTTTTCTTTTGGGACAGGGTCTCACTATGTTGCCCAGACTGGCCTTGAATTCCTGAACTCAAGTGATCCTCCTGCATCTGACTTGTGAGTAGCTGGGACTATAGGCATGTGTCATTGCACCCAGCCTCAAGTTACATTTCTACTGGACAGCACCACTTTGGAGATACTGGTATTGGTGTGAATGTTAAGATAGGAGATTCTCTTTATACAAAACAAAGAGGGCAAAGCAGCTGAGAGTAGAAAGTTTTCTTAAAAAGGATTGTGGACCTACTTAGATATAATTTACTGCTGACCAACTAAAGGTGAGTGAAACCGTGAAAACTGTCTCTACAGATACAAGGTAACCCCCCGGGGTCAGGAGCTCCAGGAATAAACAATGGTGTGGTCCAGCAGCACTAGCCCCAAGAAAAATGCATGGCTGTTGTAAACTGCAAAAACAACATGGAGTTTTACGCAAAAAAAAGTGACTTCTTGCACACAGCAGGCTAGAGTTGGAGAAGAAATTCAGTGCAATGTCTGCCATGTTGCCAGAGAGTGTTTAATCAGGAGCCATTTTGGAAAGGGATTGATTGTTTAAGACTCACCCACAGAACAACTACAAAACAACTTCACTGCAGGGTTTCCAGTGTTACCTTTCCACAGTGACTGGGTTAGAGACAGTCATGGAAGATGGCTGTGGAGCAGGAGCAGGCTAGACAGAGACCATCTGAGAAGTTTAAGTCGGGGCCAGGAAAGAAACAGAGCCCTGCCCTCCTTGAGAAGCCAAGCCCGTGTGTGTAGCTTTCAGAGGCAGCATGGTCTGAAAGTGCTGGAATTAAGTCCAGTGGTCTGCTTGAACCCCAGGCCTGCTGCCCACATTCAGTACAGACCAGAGATCTGATTGCTTTTGCAACTACCAATGTGAGCAAGACACATCTTGGTTTGGATGTTTGCCACAGTCTCGGGTATACCAACAGAGGAGACTCTGCAACAGCGGGGTGGGGGGGCACCTTACAAACCCACAGATGATAAATCTATGTAGAGAAAACCATGACTTGACTCTAAGACTGTACATGTTAGAAAGAAACCACACATTCAAAAAGAGAGAAAAAAAATTTTTTTACTCAATTACTTTTTTTGCCTCTTCTTTGGTTTTCTGAAGTCTGGTTTTTTTTGTTTTGTTTTGTTTTGTTTTCCTTTAAATATTTTCTTTTTTTCCCTCTTTTTTTTCCCTTTTGTTTGTTCTTTTCAGTTACCTTTATCTAATTCTATTAATTCTATTAATTTCCTTTTACTCCTTAATAGGATTCTTTATCTCACTTTTCTCTACTCTTTCTCATCTTTCATTGCTTATTTTTTCAAATTTTTCTTCTTTCATTCACCCATTCCCCATGCCCTCTAACTTTACTAGAATAACCATAAAGATTTATTAATCTTTTGATAGTTAGGATTATGCTATTACTATTGAATTCTTTTCTGTTGTTAGTTGTTGCATTTAGTAGATATTTACTGTATATCAATATTTCCTGTTTTAGTTTTTATACTACAATTACAGATCTCTTTTTTATGCTTAAGGGTACATTCTTGGTTCAATAAGGTATGGTATGTCAGCATCCAGGCATGTCAATATCCAGTTTGACTCTGATACTAATATTGCTGCTGATTTAGTTGCTATTGCTAGGGAGGCATAGCTGTTGCTATTAATTGGTTTTTCTCTCTATGCCAATATCTGGAGTGCCTTTGTGTCATTAACAATACCACAGTTAATTCCTGGAGAACTGGGTTTTAGGCAAATTACACTGCATTTTCCCCTCCCAAATTAATGGAGGGGGGTCAGATCTTGGGACAGAGGCAAAGATCCATGTTTGGCCACACCCAGCGTGCATCACTGAAAAGTAGACACTAACTAAGGAGATATCCATTCTAACAACAAACTCTTTCCACTATAAGTAGCTGCAAACCTCAGCACATGCACACACACACACACACACACGAAACATGAGAAGACAAGGCAATGAAATGCTCTAAAACCTCTCAACTCCCCAAAGGTGACCCTGTGATATCAAGGGGGAAGAAATCAAAAGCCACACAGATGAATTATCCCAAATTATAAAAGAAAAAGTTAAAAAACAAATCAATGACATGCTTGGATCATAGTTGGTTCAAAGAAGATATAAAGAAACAGATAGTGGACTTAATAAACCAAAATAAAAAAAAAACAGATGAGCTAAATAAAACTATACAAAACATGAATGAACAGTTTAACATAGAATTTGAATCCATGAAAAGACCAAACAGAAATCCAGGGGATTTTAAAAACTCCATTGAAAGTATCAGGAGCACAAGTGACCAGTGTGAGGACAGAGTGTCAGAACTAGAAGACAGGGGTGATGTCAGAGACCAGTTATTTAGAGATATCTTGAAAACAAGAGATATGAAAAATGGATCCAAGAGCTTCTAGATGACATAAATAACATTGATCTAAGATTAATTGGAATTAGTGAAAAATCAGAAGACAGAACAAATGACATTAAAAAAAAAAACTGTTTATAGAACTAATAGCAAAAGTTTCCAAAATGGGGAAAGGATTTAGCATACAAAAATGTGAGTCATACAGGACCCCAAATAGCCACAATCAGAAAAGAACTTCTCCACGACACATCGTAGTCAAAATCCTAGAATTCCAACACAAGGATTGAGTCTTAAAGCTGTTAGAGAAATGTAATAAATCACTTTAAAGGTAAATCCATTAGAATTATATCAAACTTCTCAAAACAAATGTTAAAGCCCAGGAGAGTGTGAAGTGAAGGGTTCCAAGTCCTAAATGAAAACAACTTCCATCTCAGACTGATATATCTTAAAAAACTATCTTTCAGAATTTGTGGAGTAATAAGGTTTTTCCATGAAAAAGCACTTTAAAAAATCTATGACCACTAAACCAGCACTCCTAAAAATTCTTAAGGATAGCCTGGAACAGTGGTGGTGAACCTATGTCTTGCGTGCCACAGCAAGCTGTTTGTATCATTGAAAGCTCTAAAAGGTTTACCATCACTGTTTTAGAAAGAGACAATGAAGCCAACAATGTAAAAATGTCTAATAAAATAAATACACCAGTCAGGATGAACAGTTAAGCAGAAAGGAAAAAAAGAGAAAAAGAGGGCCGGTGAGATGGCTCAGCGGCTTAAGCGCCTGCCTGGCAAGTGCAAGGGCCCGAGTTCGACTCCCGGAACCCACATACGATAAAGGGGCCGGTGATATCGCTCAGCGGCACAGGCGCCTCCTGGCGCGTGAAGTCCTGAGGTCGACCCCCCGGTACCCACAAAAAAAAAAAAAAAGAGAAAAAGAAAGAAATCAGCAATAGGAAAATAATGCAGCAATAGGAATAAGTCAACAACTTTCAGCACTAACATTCAATGTGAATGGTCTCAATTCCCCAGTCAAAAGACACAGATTGGCAGAATGGAACAAGAAACAAAACCTAGTGACATGCTATATACAAGACACACATTTAATCCAAAAAGAAATTGATATACTAAAAATCAAAGGATGGAAAACAATATTCAATGCAACAGCAACCTGAAAACAAACAAGAATAGCTGTCCTATTCTTAGACAAGGAGGACTTCACACCTAAACTGATGAGAAGAAGCAAAGGTCACCATGGATGGTTAAGGGAACAATTCAACAGAAAGAGAAAACAATGATAAACATATACACACTGAACAATGGCACACCCATCTTTATAAAATAAACATTACTGGACATAAAAGATCAGATAAACATCAACACAGTTATAGTGGGGGACTTCCATACATTATCATCACAAATAGATCAGTGAGACAAAAAAATCAACAAAGAAACATCAGACTTGAACCAAACCTTTGAAGATATGAACTTAATAGATATCTACAGGTGTTTCACCCAACAACAGAACACACATTCTTCTCAGCAGTACTTGGAACGTTCTCCAAAAGAGACCACATCCTAGCCCACAAAGCATGCACAAGTAAATGCCAAGGAATAACAATTATCTCATGCATATTATCAGATCATAGCAAAATAAAACTAGAAATCAATGGAAAAAGAAACCACAGAAATTACACAACACATGGAAATTAAATAATATACTCTTGAATAATCAATGTGTCACAGAAAAAAGGAAAAAATTATATGGTTCCTAGAATCAAAAGACCATGCCAGTACAACATACCTGAATTTATGGGATACAATGAAAGCAATTCTAAGGGTGACATATATAGATGTGAATGCAACATGAAAAAAAAAAAAAAAAAAAACAGAGCAAGCTCAAATAAATAACCCAATGATGCATCTCAAGGTCCTAAACAAACAAGAACAATCCAAATCCAAAGCTAGTACATGGAAGGAAATTACAAAGATCAGAGCAGAAATAAATGAAATTGAGACTAAAATAATACAAAGAATCAATGAATTGAAGATCTGATTCTTTGAAAGAATAAACAAAATAGATAAACCCTTAGTCAATCTTACCAAAAAACGGAAAGAAAAGACTAAAATCAATACAATTAGAAATGAAAAAGTGAAATCAAAATGGTCATGACAAAATCAAAAAGATAATTAGTAACTACTTTGAAAACATGTACTCCAATAAATTTGAGAACTGAGAAGAAATAGATAGATTCCTAGATACATAGGAATTACCAAAACCAAATCAACAGTGTAGGAATATAAACTAGTATAACCCCTATGGAATTCAGGATGGAGATTTCTCAAAAAACTAAAACTACAAATTCCACTTGACCTAGCTATTCCCTAAGTATCTTCCTAAAAGCATTAAATTATATTACAGTGATACATGCATACCCATTTACAGCAGCACAATTAATAATAGCTAAATCTTGGAAGCAATCCATATGTTCATCAGCAGATAAATAGATAAAGCAAATGTGGTATTTATACACCATGGAGTACTACTCTGCCATAAAGAAGGATAGACTTCAGTCACTTGTAGGAAAATGGATGCACCTGGAGCCCATAATGTTAAGTGAAAAAATAAGCTTAAATATTGCATTGTTTAGCTTATATGAGAAACCCAGAGTAAAAATAAAGGTAGATAATAGGAAATAAGGAGACAGATTATTCTCAGTGGACAAAAAAATCAAGAGATGGAGGGAGAGGAGAGGGAAGGGATAAGGGATGAAAAAAAGGAATTGGGATGTGTTAGGTACATGTACCATCTTCCCACAAGGAATGTAAATATTATGTACTACACACATATACTAATAAACTAAAACAATAATGAAAAAAGAATCCTCCCCCAAAATAAAAAAGAACCATGAAGATATAAAAACCCTGATCAATCCAATAACTAGCAATGAAACTTAAGCAGTAATAAAAACCTACTAACTAAGAAAAGCTCGGGTCTTGATACATTCACTGTCAAATTCTACAAGAACTTCAGGGAAGATCTAAAGCCAATGTCAAACTCTTTGATGAAATCAAAAGGGAAGGAATACTCTAGAAGTCATTCCTGGAAGCTAGCATTACTTTGATACCAAAACTAGACAAGGATCCAACCAAAAGAGAGAAAGACAGGTCAATCTCTTTAGTGAACATACACACAGAAATTCCTCAACAAGATACTGACAAACAAAATGTAACAAATCATCAAAAAGATCATACATCATGACCAAGTAGGCTTCATTCCAGGGATGCAAGAATGATTGATTCAACATTCACAAATCAAAAAATGTAGTGCATCACATAAACAGAAGCAAGGATAAAAATCACATGATCATCTCAATAGATACAGAAAAAGCCTTTGACAAAATTCTTCATCCATTCATGAAGAAAATAGCTATAGAAGGACCTTATCTGAATCTGATAAAAGCCATTTATGACAAACATCGTACTAAATGGGCGAAGCTGAAAGCTTTTCCTCTAAAATCAGGAACAAGACAAATATGTCCACTATCATCATTCCTGTTCAATATAGTCCTCAAACCATTAGCCAGAGTAATCAGAGTAGAGAAAGAAATAAAAGGGACACACATAGGAAAGGAAGAAGTCAAATTATTATTATTTGCAGATGATATGATCCTCTACATAGACTCAAAAAAATCCACTGAAAGACTTCTAGAATTAATAACCAAATTCAGTAGCATAACAGGATATAAAAATCAACACACGAAAATCAAGAGCATTCCTGTATGCCAATAATGAACTCACTGAGAAATAAATTAGGAAAACAATATCCTTCAAAATAACATAAACGAATACTTAGGAATTAACCTAACCAAGAATGAGAAAGACCTCTACAATTAAAACTACAGTACACTAAAAAAACAAGAGAAAAAGACATGAGAAAATGGAAAGATATCCCCTGATCCTGGATAGGCAGAACCAATATAGTCAAAATGGCCATGCTGATATACAGATTTAATGCTATCCCAATCAAAATACCAATAGCATTCCTCACAGAACTAGAGGATACTTTACAATCCTAAAATTCTTATGGAACTGCAATGGCAAACAGAAACACCAAAACACCACCCAGGATTTGGAGGCAGATTTATTTTACGTCGACGGGCACTGATTGGGATCATTCCCAAAATATCAGGTCCTGATCTCTGGTGGTCTAGGGCTTATATGAGATAAGCAACCAGGAAGTACAGAGGCAGAATGGCTTGCTGACTGGGGATTGGTTTATACAATGTGCATTATAGTGACCAGCTATGCATCACAGTGACCAACCATTTCTAAGAGATAGAAGCAACCAGAACTGGAACAGGAACTATTACGTGGGCAACTAACAAACTGAAGTATACTGGCTGGGGAATTTTCTGCTATAGAACTAAAAGAGACCTGAAATTCCAAAAGCAATCCTGGGCAACAAGAGCAAAGCAGAACGCACCACAATCCCAAACTTCAAGTTATATTGCAAAGTTACAGTGATAAAAACAGCATAGTATTAGCACAAAACCAGACATGTGGGTCAATGCAATAGAACAGAGGTGGCAAAAGAAATAACATCAAGAATCAATAAATGAGCTGGGCGTGGTGGCACACGTCTGTAATCCCAGCACTCAGGAGGCTGAGGCAGGAGGATCACCTCGAGTTTAAGGCCAGCCTAGACTACATAGCAAGACTCTGTCTCAAAAAAAAAAAAAATCAATAAATGGGATATATCAAATTAAAAAGCTCCTGCACAGTACAGTAAACAAGAGTGAAGAGTAAAACCTGAGAACGAGAAAAAAATTTTGCTAGCTATTCCTCAGAGGACAAATATCTAGAATATATAAAGAACTCAAAATAATTAGACTCCCCCTAAACTAAAAGACCTAGTCAAAAAAGTGGGCAACTGAAGTGAATAGATGCTGAGAAGTACAAATGACCAAGAAATACATGAAAAAATGTTCAACACGTCTGGCCATTAGAGAAATGCAAATTAAAGCAACACTGAGATACCACCTTATCCCAGAAAGAATGACTATTATCAAGAAACCAAATAATAACAAATGTTGGCAAAGCTGTGGGGAAAAAAAGGATCTCTTCTACATTGTTAGTGGAAATGTAAACTATTACAACCACCATGGAAATCAGCACATAATTCCTCAAAAAACCTGAAGACAGAAATTCCATTTAACCCAGCTTTCCTCTATGAGGTATATTCCTGAAAGATTAAAAAACTTGCTATCACAGTGATACATGCATGCCTGTGTTTATAACAGCACAATTCATAATAGCTAAATCATGGAAGTGGTCTATATGCCAATCAACAGATGAGTGTATAAAGAAAATGTGGTATTTTTACACAATGGAGTACTACTCTTTCATAAATAAGGATAAACTGGAGTCATTTTAGGAAAATGGATGCACCTTGAGACCATAATGTTAAGTGAAAAAAATCAGGCACACCAGTTTAAATATTACATGGTTTCTCTTCTATGAGATACCTAAATCATAAAGAGCAAAATAAAAGATAGATGTTAGATAGTACATAGGGAGATAGATCTTTTGAAAAGGAAAGGGGATCAAGAGTTGAAGGGAAGATACAGAGGGAAGGGGAAAAGATGAAAAAGAATTCAGATGTGTTATGCGCAGGTACCAACTCCCCAAGAGGAATATAATCATTATGTAATGCAAAGATGTACCAATAAAAATAAAAGAGAGGGCCCGTGAGATAGCTCAGCGGCATAAGTGCCTACATGGCAAGCGCGAGGTCCTGAGTTCAACTGCCGATATCCACATAAAGGAAAAAAAAAGGCCAGTGATTTCGCTCAGCGGCACAAGCGCCTGCTGGCAAGGGTGAGGTCCTGAGGTTGACTCCTGGTACCCACATACAAAAAAAAAAAAAAAAAAAAAAAAAAATAAATAAATAAATAAATAAATAAATAAATAAAAATAAAAGAGAAACCAACAAGTAGATACCGTAGATACCACAAATCTATCCTGCAAAGCACCCTCTTTCCTTCTTCCTTCTCATTGCTTCTTCCTTTCCTCCTGTTTACTTAATCTTCCTTCCCCTCCTCTTTCCTTCTACTCTCTTCCTTCATTACAAACACACACACACACACACACACACACACACACGCACGCGCACACATCTCCTTTCAGCATATATATATATATATATATATATATATATATATATTTTTTTTTTTTTTTTATTTTATTTTTTTTTTTATGTGGGTACCGGGAATTGACCTCAGGAACTCGCCCTTGCCAGCAGGTGCTTGTACTGCTGAGCGATATCACCGGCCCTTTTTTTCCTTTATGTGGGTTCCAGGAGTTGAACTCAGGACCTCGCACTTGCCAGCAGGCACTTATGCCGCTGAGCCATCTCACCGGCCCATATATGTACATTTTTAAGAAAAGAAATCTTGATTATCCTGAGCAGATCAAACAAGAAAGGGAGTTATGATTAATCACTTAAAAAAATACTCCCCAGAAAACCCATGGAAAAAGGAGCAAAATCTAAAAGTTAAACATTTATTAAGCTAAAAGCTGAACCCAAGGCCCCATCTCCTAGCTGTGTGCTGGGAACACAGTGCTGGGTCTGCCGTGGCGCTGGCCGTGCCTCACTGAATTGCTCTTCCTGATCAGCCTGACAGAGTTAGAGGTGATTCTTCAAGTTTGTGGAGACCATCGCTTATGTGTATGTCAAACAGAGTGCGTTTGTAACATTTAATGCCCACAATAACAATAATAAAACACACTGGCGTGTGCTCTGTGTAAACACTTTCTTCTGAAGATAGAGCCAGTGAAATGTTTTAGGAACTTTGACATTTACAGCTGCATTTATAATCTTTTTTGGATCATTTCCTCACAGAGTCACATGTTTGTATATTTTAAATTCTCTGGAGAAATAAAAACGTTTAAACAGAACATAATGATATGATATGCATTTTATGAGCTTTTGCTCACCATCTAAGCACGAGCAAAGAGTGTTGTATGTTGAATCCTCAGGAGGGTTTCTCTGAAAATGTTGAATTTTCTAGGTACTGTATATGCCATGATGCCCATAATGCCAAAGATTAGAAAGGGAAGGGGGAGGGGACAATCAACTCAGCTCACTAAAGGTAGGAAGCTAGACATTGCACATTTGGGAATATGTGCTATGAGAGTTTTTTGGAAAGACATACACTTTTTGTATTTTCTAAGAAGGTGAAGGAGACCCAGAAATTTTATTGTCACTCTATTCATACAGATCATAGAAATTTACCTGCGGTTTATATCTTGAAATTTCCTAATCTATAGCACACAAGCCTAAGATGAATTCATCATGACCATGGGAAAGACTACTATGATTATGCAAATAAATGAACAACCTCTTTATTTTCAGCTAATGCAAGGATGTTAGCCTTTTCTAAACATGTAACGTGGTATCTTATGTGTGTTAATTTATTAAATGCTTATGAGTCTAAATAGTCAGAAAACAAAATGGTATTCAGCTCAGGAGATACCTCACGTAGAAAGCTTCTATACAGTACTCCGTCCAGGATCGAGAGGGTACAGCAATTTAAAAACATGTCTTCATATTCTTCGACATTCCTCCTAATGAGAGGTAAGGTTTTTATGTATTCCCCTTGAATCTGGACCAACTTTAGCAATTGGTTGACCGGCAGAATATGGCAGACACTACTCTGTTGGCTTTGGAGGCTAAGCCATGGTAGGTCACCCACTTTCCACCCTGTTCATTTGGGACACTCATCTTTTTTCCCTCTACATTTATATCAAACAGATAATTTGCCAATATCGTAACACAGTTTCAGGAAAGCACACCTTACACAATGCTGCAAAAAACCAATCATCACACTTATGAACCACAAAGGAGTTCAGAACACTCGCCCTGGCAGCCCTGAGAACCATTAGGCAGCCATATTGTGACAAGCTTAGATGAGTGTCAGGCCTTTTTTTTCTTAAGGAAAGTTTAAAAAATACAGTATCTGTACAGTTTTAAATTTTAAAAAAGTACTTCACAATTTTTAAATTCACATGAAATTCTTTCAGTAAATCTTATATAGTAGGCATCTAAAATTCATTTTCTTTTTGGTCCATTCATTAATTCTTACTTCCTAACCAATATCACACTCTAGTAGTTACTGTAGATTATAATTTGTTTTCATGTTTGGTTGGGAGTTCCTGCTCGGTGTTCTTTTTCAAAAAAGTCTTGGCTTTTCTTTTATTTTCTCTTTCAAAATTTGGAAGTGGGTTGTTGAGTTTCTGTAGGAAGTATTATTAATATTTAATTTAATTTATAAATAAGTTATAGGGAAGTGTTTTTCAATCCAGGAACATGGTCTCCTCTTCATTTATTCAGTGTTTCCATAAAGTTTTATGACATTTTTCATCTAGGTCTTGCATATTTCTCTTATTTCATTCCTAAGAATTTGTTTCGTTAAATTTGCGAATGGGACAATATTAAAGTTTTATTTAGTTATTGTTAGAACATGGAAAGCCATGGATTTCTGTGTACTGACCTTGGAGCTAATCTCTTTATTTATCTGTCTCAGTCTGCTGGATCTCCTATAACAAAATACAATAGAATAAGTGGCTTCAACAATGAACATTAATTTTTCACAGTCTGGAGACTGGAATTCTGAGATCAGGGTACCAGCATGGTGTGTTCTCCCGAGGGCTGATTTCCAGCAGCTGCCTCTTGCTCTTCCTTACTTGGTGAGGGAGAGAGAGGCAGCAAGCTATCTCCTGTCTCTTCTTGGGGCACCCGTGTCATCATGAACGTGCCACCCTTGTGACTTTATTCCTTCCCCAAGGCCTCATCTCTAAATACCGTCTCATCAGAGATTAAGGTTTCAACATGTAAATTTTAAGGGGACTCAAACATTTAGTCTATGGCGTTACCAGTTGTCATTTGTGCCTCTTTGCCTTTTCTGAGTACAGATGGTATTGTCTATGAGTAACTATCTTTGTCTCTTTCCTGAGATTCACAGTTCTTATTTATTTTATCTTTATTGTTTAATTGATTAGAAATTTCAGTAAAGTTTTAACAAGTCAAGGTGATAGGAAGCACATTTTCCTTGCTCCTGAATCTAACATTTCATTATTAAGTATAACATTAGTCGTGAGGTTGTGATAGAAATCTTTAATGGGATAAAAAAGGTTTATTGTATTTCTAGGTTTCTTGGGATCTGAGTAAAAGTGGATATTGGATCTATCAAAATTTTTGCCATCTCTAAAATATGGGATAAATTTCCTTCTTTAATCTGTTAATGTAGCAAAATAAAATGTTACTTTTTATTTTTTCAGGTAAAGCATATTTAGTGAACAACTATTGTGTTCCAAGAATGATAAATGCAGAGAATAAAAGAGCAAGACAGACAAGCTTTCTGCAAAGACTGATTAATATTTGCATTTTAGGATAAACTCTATTTGATTTAGAAGTGTTACTATTTTATATTCTGCTATCCTTGGGTTGATTTTATTTTACTTAGGATTTTTGCATCTGTGCTCAATACTGGTACTAGATTATGTTGCTCTAGGCTCCATTCAACACTGATAGCATTACAAGTTTCAGTAAACAACCTGGATCAATGTACAGCATTACTCTCCATTTATTCGTATCTTCTTAGTTAAACTTATAATAACTTTTTGTAATTTTCTTCCTGGGCTTATTAAACATTTCTTTTAAAATACATTTCTAGGTAATTTATCTATCTCATTATGAGTGGGTGTTTGAATTAAATCTAGTTAATTACTGCTGTTGTATATAAAGCTAGTTGAGTGGGCCTGGTGCTCACACCTATAATTCTAGCACTATAGGAAGCTGAGGCAGGAGTATTGCAAGTTCAAGCTCAGCCTGTGCAACTTTGTAGCTTAGTGAGATCCTGTCTAAAAAAAATTATATGTGTAATATACATATAATTATATATAAGTAATTATATATTATATATTTATGGAGTTATCTATAATCTATATCTATATTATATACATATATGGAGATGTAACTCAGGGCAAAAGGCCTAAGTTCAATGCTCAGTACTAAAAAAAGAAAAAAGAAAAGCTGGTTATTTTTGTATATTTGGTTTATAATTAGTTACCTAGATTAAATTTTACTAAGGCTATTAGTTTTTGAATAGCTTTTTTCCTGTTTGGGGGATTTTGAAATAGACAATCAAAATGCTAGTAAGTAATATTTGTCCTCATTTTCAATAACCGTGTTTTTCTGTTGTCTGATCTTTTTTCATGGGTTATAAATTGCATAGAAATGCTATACAATGCTCTATAATCAGAAATATTCTTATATTTTTTCTTTTAAAGTGAATGTTCCTAGAATTTTATTAGCAGATATCATGTGAGATAAATATTCTATATCAAGTTGAAAAAGAAGACTTCATTTCTGTCCAGTCCTAGTTATCAAGTATTATACTAGAAATTTTTGGCATATTGGAAATGATCACTTCCATTTTTCCTATGACACATGCATGTGAAAAATTATATTGATAAATTCACAATATTGAATTATATTTGTTGTTGTGAAACAAAACCTAAAGGAAGTTTCTTTGTATTCTCTCATAAATAGCTGGATAAATTTAGTACTGCACTTGAGATTTTGGCATCTATATTTATGAGATTATTTTGTCTTTTTCCCTTTTGAGTGAATTCTATTCATTTTTGGTGTTAGGATTTTGCCATTAATATTTGAATTGACCTTTGTCCCTTATATTTTAATGTCCTTAAAGAGTAAACAAAGTCAGAAAATTATTTTTAAAAATATGAAATTCTTTTTCTTTAAATGCTCTGAATAAGTAACTGTTTAAATTTGTTTTTCAGTATCTCTTTGAGAAAGTTGTTTCTTTACTAGTTAATAATTATATTTGTTGTGAATGGGAAAGATTCATTATATCAAGATTTTCAAATGTTTTTATGCCTGAGATAACACCTTTCTTATCCTTAATTTTTGTCTCTTATTTCCTTGATTAGAATGGAGGTTTTATTTTATTCTTTTTGTTCTATTTATTATTTACTTTTTTCCAAAGAACAGTTCTAAAATTTATCTATTCTACTCCTTTTTGTTTACTAAATTTTAATTTCTGTTTTCATCCATGATTATTTCTTCTCCTTTATTTTTGTTTCTGGTTAGCCTTGTCTTCTTGTTTTGCACTTAGTTTCTCAAGTTAATAGTTTAATTCACTTGTTTCTTTTATTTAAAAGTAATGAAAATATGTTTTCTGAATTTTCCCGATTACAGCTTTGACTATGCACACTAAGTTTAAATATGTAGTGTTGTTTATTATTATAGGTATTTTGCAATTACCCTTTAATCCCCTATTTGACACAGAGACACATAGAAGAATTGTTTTGTTTCGTCACTACCAAAAAAGAGTGTGGGGAAAATTTTAAAAGTTATTTTTGTTCCACTATAAATTTTATGCCATTTTGATCAAAGAATGTGGTTTGTATAGATCTTTAAGACAATTCTTGGTGAATATTTGTGATCTAATATACACAAAATTTTGACCATTTCACACATGTTTAAAGAAAACGTCATCTGTATCAGTTATTGAGTTTCTATATACATTCTAAATCAATGTATTATATTATCGGATACTCTCCTGCCTTGTTTATTTCCTACCTTAACCTCAAGAGCAGAAAAAAGCTTCATTTCTTGCTATGGATCCATTTCAGTTCAGTTCTAACAGTTTTTGCTTTATGCTTATTTTATACTCTGATATTTGGCACATAAAAATTGAATCTGGACAAATTTTTCATATGGGATCTTCCTACCAACAATAGGAAAAATATTATCAATGAGATATTAAATTAATCCTTGAAAATCTACTTCCTCTTATATAACAATAATCCCAACTTTTGAGGGAGAAGAGTGTGTAGCTCTTCTATGTTTTAATCCTATACTTCAAATTTTCCCAAGTTACATTTTCTTAGGTATCTTTGACAGACAACGATTGCCAATTATGACCTAATCTTTGCCTTTTAATATAACAAAATTATTACATTCTTCATGAATTGCAAGTATATATGCTTACTCAAATTGATTAATGTTTTAGTTTCTCTACTCTTTTCTTTAATATTCACCCCTGACTCTGTCATACATGTTTTCCTTTCCCTTTCCTCTCTCTAATGTAAAGATATATATTTACCTTTCATTTTGGTAAGGGTGATCTTTAAAAATGAACACCTCTAGTGCGTTTCTCTGTCTACATCAAGGGAATTGATTATCTCATACTTTGCTTGCACGTGTGATACCGACATTAGCAGGGGCTAATTCTTGTTCCTATACATCTTCCACCGCCTGGCCACTTAGACCTGAATAATTCTTGTTTGTTAAACATTGTTATCTACTTTTTATATTTTCTTGTCTAAGAATTATTGACCATTTTGCAAACTTCATTTTAGCTACAGTATATTTATAATTTAGATTTGATCTCATATGACAATATTTCCGTGCTTATTGCATCCTTTCATAGCATTTCATAGCATCCTTCCTGTTCATGCCGTTTTTTTACTATGCTCATTTCATGGTTGTGTGGAAAACTTTATTTTATTTTATTTTTGCATGAAGAGAACCTAATTGATTCACTTTCTGAGGTTTTATATCAAAGAATTATTTTTTATTGACTTCAAATGTGAATGACAAAATGTCCAGACCTAGCAGTCTTGGATCTTAATTTCCCCCCATTTGGACCTCTATAGATTTGCACTATTAACATCTGCTCCTAATTTTTTATCCCCTTCTTGCTAACCTGTTTATTTTTCTGTTTTACTTTATTTTGTTTTCTCCTGTCTTTCAGGACCCTCTTTTGAAATTAAAATTCCAAACTTCCAGACGAATTGTTTTTATTTGAATTTTGTCTGATATATATCAAGACTATTTGCTCTAAATATTTACATAATTATTATTTTCCTATTACAGTGTCTTCTTTGAGGACACACTTTTCTTCACATTGGAGTTCTACTCTCTGCCCTCTAAATCTATCACTTCCTTTCTCAGTGTTTTTATCCCATTTTAATTTTCCTTAATTCTGGCAGAGTGCCTCAAATTTGTCCTATTATTGATTTGATTTTAAGCTGCAGCAATTAAGTAATTTATTGATTCTAATGTATTTTCAATTTTGATGTTTCATACTTGGTTTTACAACATTTTTTTCTTCGTTCACCTTCCTCTCTACATTCTAGCTTCTCGACCAGTTTTCTCATCTCAATTTGTTTTCTTATCTCATTTTTCATCTCTTGCTTCATGGGGTCCTTGAATGTTATTTAAATCACAAAGCATATGCTGTTTGAAATTTATTCCCATTTCCTGTAGTAAATCTTTTTCAAACTATGCTCTTCCTCTGCCTCTTGAGTGCTATATTTTCATTTTTTAAAGTTACAAAAATTTTCACACACCTCATAATGAAGTTTTATTTTCCCTATTTGTTCATCCTTGAATGATGACTATTTTATCAGGCCTGTTATTTCTCTGCAAAATGGAATTAGTAGATTTTTCTTGGCTCCACATGGATTTTTTCTAATCCTTTCTTAGAGCTTATGCTATGTAACATTTTACCCATTCAGTGGTTAAACACCCGGATGGGAGGTTTACTTGGACTTTCCATGAGCTGAGACCATAACTTTCTCTGTAAGGCAAACCATTGTGCCAGGGGCCAGATCTGAAATGGTGAGGACCCAGTTTTTCTACCTCAAAACTGGTTAAAATAGCTTTACAAGTCTGCCAAACACCCTAAACTCTACACCACAACCTGTGGTCATATGGTACAGCCACAAGTGACGAACCTCCCTGTGGCTGCCCTGAGGTTCTGCAGGAATTTCAGGAGGAAGGAGCTACACTGACCTGGTACTTTAGGGTATTATTAAAATGCCTCTAGAATTTCCTCTACATTTTTTCTTTTCAAGGCCATATCACTTTTTCAGTAACTTAGCCCTTAGTGTCTTTCATAAAGTGTCCTTTTTACGAAATAGAGACATTTCTGCATGTCCTTATCTACCTTCTAGCACAGGTGCAAAATTTCCCAGTTCTTGTACTGCTTTTGACACTTTAAATGGCATTTGGAAGCTTTCTGTCTTCAAGATGGCACTTTCACCTGGAAATAAAGCAGAAATATCTAAACAAGAAGAGGTCTCAGAGGATGCTGTGTTTTTTATGAGATATTGGATGCAAGGCAGAGTCACCATGCCCAAGGCCAGCCGTAAGCCATGGATGCCCACGTGGTTCCCAGAGGTGCTTGCTACTAATCCCAGACAGTTTCCAGGGTTGCCACTAAGTTCCAGTGACTTTTTTCCTGTTTCAGAGATGGCCTGATCTTTCATATATCTGAATTTCTGCCATGGTTTTGTTTTTATTTTTAATAGCACACTCCCATCTCAGAATAAAAGACATCTTCCCTACCTCCCTGTATGCTCTAGATTTGCTTCCTTTTCTTCTCCTTTCATATTGTCTCTCTCTGTCTAACCCATCATCTCAGGGTATGAATATGTTCAGGTCTGTCCCATCTCCTCTAGTATCCTACTGTCCTCTAGTTACTCTTTATTTTGCCCTCCCCCAATGTCAAACTTTCCCTTTTGCTGTCAAAAGCAGTTTGGTCTATTTCCTTTTTGTTTCTCAATCAACTCCAATTTTCAGCCTTAACCACCCCACTAAGACACACAAGCCAAGAGGACCTCTGGCCTCCCAATCGTTAGATCACATCAATATGTTCTGACCTCCAATTTTCACTTTCTGCTGTACTAGGCAGCATTCACCACTTCATTTGCCAATGTTTCGTCTGCCTTGATTTCCATTACTTCATTTGTCTGCCCTCCTCCTGCCTCCTTGCTTGTTACTTTCCTTTTTTATCTTTTTTCTTCTACCCAAATGACAGGTCAAAGATCCCAACATTATGTTACCAGCCATCTTTTTTTTTTTTTTTTTTTTTTTTTTTTTTTTGTGGGTACCGGGGGTCGACCTCAGGACTTCGCGCGCAAGCAGGCGCCCGTGCCGCTGAGCGATATCACCGGCCCTTTTCTCGTATGTGGGTACCGGGAGTCGAACTCGGGCCCTCGCACTTGCGGGCAGGCGCTTATGCCGCTGAGCTATCTCACCGGCCCCAGCCATCATTTTTTATCTCTATCTTTTTCAAATATCATGAAACAATCTCATTTGTGGCCAGAGTTTCAAATAACATCTAAATGCTGATTGCTTTCACATCTATGTCCAGAATATAGCCCTTTCTCTTATGCTCTAAAACTATGCTTTTAGCTGAAAAAAACAGTCATATGAAAATATTTTATAGGCAACTCAATGATTTTATCTGTCCTCCATCCTCTATATTCCTAATTGGAGGCTCTAGTAACCCCATCCCCAAAATCTTCCTTCTTTATTCTCTTTCTCTGAAGTCTTGCATTCAGCCAGTCACCAAATTCTTCATTTTCTACCATTTTGTCTTTTTTTGTGTGTGTGTGTGGGTACCGGGGGGTCGACCTCAGGACCTCGCGCGCCAACAGGCACCCGTGCCGCTGAGCGATATCACCGGCCCCTTTTTCGTATGTGGTATCCGGGAGTTGAACTCGGGCCCTCGCGCTTGCAAGGCAGGCGCTTACGCCACTGAGCCATCTCACCGGCCCCTGTCATTTTTTAATTAATAACTTTTCCCTATGCATACACACTTCAGAGAATACCCAAGTATTTGTCTCCCACCCTGCCTTTGCACACGCTGCTCCTGAATCTGGAATTTATCCTTCTTTGCAAGCTTGTTTTTCAGAGAAATTCTAAGTCATTCATCAAGACGCAGCCCAAACATTATGTCGACTTTGAATTCTGACCTTACTGCCTAAAACTATTCAGCACATCATTTCCCGATGATCCAACAGCACCAGGTAAATACACCGTTATGTCCACATTCATCACCTGGCCTTAGTGGGTTTGTTCACTTCCCAATCTCCCACATGAGACTGTCCATTCTTTGAGGGCCAGGACACTGATTTTCAGCGGCCTGCCTGACTCTCCAGGTTCCAACCCTGCAGCTGGGCTACGCTTTGAGCTCTTAGGCCTTGTCATGAAGATCTTGAGCCACTTCCTAACTTCTTCCGTTGCCCAGTGCTGCTGTGAATAACCCATAATGCACAGTATCTTTGTCCAAATAATGTCACCACCAACCATTGGAGGAAGAAAAGAGAAAAGCTGCTACCATGTAGGACTTAACTACTAAATCATAAAGAGAATGAATTCTCTAATTGGTAGACATTTACAGCATGATACTATATAGCTACGGGAGGATATATAGTGTCAGGGGTAACTAAAATGCTTTAAAGGGAAACTTTCCGGAGCATAAGTCATAGATTTTCCAATTTGCCTCCATCTACTAAGTAAGAGTATGGGCTAAAGATATAAATAACTAAATAAATCTACCTCATGCCAATGAGGTATTGATATTTGATTAAATCTGGGGACTTCCATGAAAAACCTGCTGTGGTATTGATTTTTTTTTTTATCAAATTCTAAATTTATAACTGAGAACTGTCTCCATTTTCAAGGAGATTGTCCTTGTGTGCTTAGCTTCCTGTATTACCCACCCTGTTTTTATTAGTTTTCTTAGTTGTCATCTACATCTCTGGGGTCAGGCTTTCAATATTAAACAATTATACAGGCATTATTTGCTCATATTTAAACCTCAATGAAATTTGAATGCATAGTACCATTACTAACATTTCATAGTCATTGGTTAGCCAGAATCATTTGTGATACTGATGTCATTTTTGGTGCAAGTTCAGTCTTTATTGCTGGTAGCTGAATAATTGCAATCCCTTGTCCCAGAGGAGAATTTTCATGGTAGCCCCATGAGTGTGGCAGATAGCAAGTTTTCTGTGTAACTTCACTAGAGTAATCTGAACTCTTCACCTGTTGTCACAGAACTTCTTCGCCAGTGTTATAATCCCTACCAATCCTGAGATGTGGGCTGAGAAAAATGAGAGGGCCTGTCCAGTTTAGCACTATCTCAGTATGAAGTCAGATATCTCCCTATGCAAATGAAAGGACAGCCAACCTTACAGTTCTTCTGTAGCAGAGAGATAAGGAGCAGATGCCTCTGTATTTTACCAAGATGATACAAATGTCAGCCTCCCCATGTTCCAGTGTCCCTAGATGTGTCTGGAGGAAAAGACTTCACTCGTGGTGACCTCCCAAAACAGCACTTGGTGTCTTCTCTTCTTCTCTGGCTGCTTCTGCCTATTACTTCAACTCTACCACTGGTATATCTGTTAGGGTTCTTTCAGGAAAATATACATATTTAGGATATTCAGAGTGGATTTAATACAAGTAGTTGATTACACAGTTACCGAAGACTAAAATGGCAAAAAGAAAATCTGAAAATCATCATAACTACAGGAAGCAGCTACCATCCCTAGGGATGAGGGAATCAAAGGGAAAACTTAGGAGTGAAAAGAAAAGCCCTATGTGCCTAGCACTCAGATATAGGGGTACCATGGCTGGTACTTGGATCTCTGGGGGTAGTATGGTAAAACTGGTCCTCTTATCACAAAGGGGGGGTGCAGCTATGGGACTGGTGATTGTACCTCTAAGACCATGCCAAAGGCTGGTCTAGAGGTGTTTTGTTTGTTTGTTTGTTTTCTTTTTGGGTTTTTTTTTTTGCTACCGGGAATCAAACTCAGGACCTTGCACTTGCCAGGCAGGTGCTTGTGCCTCTGAGCTACATCCTCGGCCCCTAGAGGTGTTTTTCTAAAGCTGGAGGCTGTAGCTGTATCTTCCTGGGTGTTAGAGAGATGTGCCAGGAGCTGGAAATAAAAAAGCAATCATTCCTTCCATCTTTCTACCCTCCGGTCTCCTGTCAGTGCCTTTCAAAGGCAGAACCTAATGGAAATCTATCCAGCAGAGGAATCTTGGAAAGGTAGTTGTAGACTCCTATGAGAATTTAGAGAAAAGGTAGGTTTGGGGGCTCAGAGACAATGAAGAATTAAATGGCACTGTTGCCCACTGAGTTCTCTGCAGCTGATCACTTCTTGGAACCATGGACTTATTAATCTTCTCAATATGATATTTCTATCAAGGAATAGACCTCAGTGGAGGGTGTATGAGAAAGACTTTATTTCCCTTTGCTATCTCTTCCTGACCCTCTTCTATAGTATTATAACCATAAGACAACATATGCAAAACACTTTACTGATCGGTTGACAATTAAACCATAAAGGAAAGAATTTAAATCAGGACACATAATATGGCTATGCTTAGTCAAAGGTAGAATTTTTCAACCTTTCAACCACTACTGACATTTGAGGCTAGATAATCCTTCGGTATAAAGGAGAGGACACTCTAGTATGCTTAGCAGCATCCCTGGTGTCTACTCACTAGACATCAGCTGCACCTTGCCCCAAGTTGTGACAACAAAAAATGCCTTCAAGTACTGCCCAACACTCCCTAAAGGCAAAATCGCCCATGGCTGAGCATTATTAATGTCAGGGTAAAGAACGAAAGCTTAAACCTTTTACAGAGTCTCCCTGTGAATATTCCCTAATTCCCAGATTTTCTTTCCCTTATAAAGAGAGAGAACCCTTCTAGTTCTTCCTATTTCCACTGCATCCCCATTTCTGGAATATTCCATCCATAGCTTTTCCACAGTGGTTCCACATATCATGAGTAAGTGGTGGTGAATATTATAACTCATAACTTATTTTTCCCAAAGCCTGAATTATCACATCTAAAATAACTTCAAGAAGGCTTCATTGGCTCATTTCAGAGCACATTATGGCACTCGGTGCTTGGCCCACTTCAAGGTCTCTGCATCCATCTGTAGTGGTAATGTCATCTCACCACTTATTATTCAGAAAGTGACTGCCTCCATCTCACATGTACCCACCCAAGATGAAACTGTACTGCTCAGAAATGGTGCAGTTCACACTCATATGATAATGGAGGGAAAGTTCCACATATAATCACAACCTTTCTTTTACTGTGGCACAAATAATGCTTCTCTTTGTGTGTTCGTCCTGTCTCCCTTTATTCACTCTAGGAATAATAGCCCATGTCTACAGGTGGGCTGGTGGACCTGTGTCTCTTCAAGCAACAGTCTCTTAGCCTTCTATAGCTACAAACACTCTGAAATGACATCTTTCTTACAATGTATGAAACTGCGTGTTTAGTTAGGCTAGTCACTACAACTGTAAGGAAAAAGTGACGAGAATAAAGCCGTACCTTCATCTTATTTAGAATTGAGAACTGAGGAGGACAGATGAAAGACTGCACTCTCAATCACACTCAGTTGGCCTAAGGATTGAGCTTTCTTTACAGTAGTGCCCCAGATGTTCATATGGACATTCTAGAGAACAAGCTTTTGGTGATACTTATATATATACTTATATATATATACTAGCAAGAACGAAGGCTTGTTTATTAACAGTATTGATTTGGTTCATCTTTACCCAATCTGGGTGAGATTATGAATATAAGAGAAATCAAGTAAAAACTGAGAGCTGACATCCTTGCCCATTTTGAAAAAAAAAAAAAAAGCCCTATTTAGTATCGGCACAGTGGTGTACACCTGTAATCTCAGCTATTTGAGAGGCTGAGGCAGGAAGATCACAAGTTTTGAGCCCAGCCTGGGCATTTTAAGGAGACCCTGTATCAAAATAAAAATAAAAAGGGCTAGGATATAAAGTACAGTGCTCCGGAGTTCAATTCCCATTACTGAAATAAAGCCCTATGTTTCATATATAATTTGAGCACTATGACATATTTTAAGTAGCACATCTATGTCAGAAACCAATGTTATAATGTTTATTTTAGGGTAATAGGTAGGCCTAATTATAATCTTTCATAGCATGGTGCAGTAAAAAAGGATACTAGGTATGAAATTACAAGGCGTGAATTCTAGACAATTCTCTGCCATTAGCTCAACATGTTCATTTAATCTCTCTGACCAGGGTTTTCTCATTCATCATAACAAAGGCATGGATGAGGTATTCTCTAAGTTTGTTTTCCAGTTCTTGAGTCTATAAACCAAAGATCACCTTCTATGAAACATGTATAAGATAAAAAAATGCTTCCTTTAAGATAGGGACAGCATTAGTCACTGTCAACATTCAAAGAGAAGTCGACTCATTGTGGCGAACCATATAAATCTTTGTCAGTGGCTCTGGTGCAAGAGTTCCCCAAATCCACTTTCATTTCAGACAATACATTCTCATGAATAGTCAGACAGTAAACAGAACCTGGACATTTCTCTCCTTTTTTAGGCTTATTCATTCATGAAGAGATTTATACAGCACAATATTTCCCTTCAAATAAGCTGTTTTGTTGTGGTGGTAAAAATAAGAGATGAGATGAAGCAGTAATCTAACACTTTAGTGGAATACACTTTTTTCCAAATCAGTGAGAAATTTTTATTACAAAGTATTCTTTTTTGGTATGAATAAAAGCTGATCAATATGTAAACACTGAGATTTTTTTCCACACATTGTGGATTTTGCAGAAATAATTGGTACACGCCTAAGTAGTATTTGTTACTCTAGCTCATAATTACACTATTTATTTCCTCATTCTTTCTTTTTTTTTTTTTTTTTTTTTTTTGTGGGTACCGGGGGGTCGACCTCAGGACCTCACGCGCCCGCAGGCGCCCGTGCCGCTGAGCGATATCACCGGCCCCTTTTTCGTATGTGGGATCCGGGAGTCGAACTCGGGCCCTCGCGCTTGCCAGGCAGGCGCTTATGCTGCTGAGCCATCTCACCGGCCCTCCTCATTCTTTCTTCATCAGTTTGATCATTTTTTTTTCTCTTTGGAGGGCCCCAAATACAGAAAGAGTTAGAGCGAATTTGTGAAAACAGCTTTTACATGAAGGAATGATTATATTTTCAATTACCAACAAAGATCTAAACCAAGGACTTGAGTGCTGAAAAAGCCACCATGCATCACTAATTCAGTATCTACTTGCAAAATCAGTTATTTCCTAAAATTGAGTGACCTTAAGTTTAATGTTTTGCCTCTGACTCTTAAGCACTGAATTATTCCAAATGTGCCACAATGTTAATTACAATCAAACGATTGTATACATAATGACAGATACTAGAAACTCATAGCACCCATAAACTTGTTGTCCTTTGCATATCCAACAATATTAAATTTGAACTATTGTTGGTTGAGTTCTCCAGACAACAGAGGTCACATTTTATATCAAATGTGACATACCTATTCAGGGCACATAAAGGTAACGTTTAGTAACCAATTTTGCAATTCTTAGTTGACCACTTACTTTTATCCTAGGAAAGGGATGGAGAAGGTAAGGGGGAAAAGATCAAATAAGAAGATAATATTTTGAGATGGCTGTTGAAGGGCTCAAAGTGGAGGCCAAGAAGGGCAGGGGACAGGTTGTAGAAAAACCACTTGGAGAGCTTAACATGAATCCTTTGAGCCTGGTGTGACAGTAGCTTTGCGTCTTCCTCATCCCTGAAAAAAACTAATAGACCAAAAGCTGGCTGACAATAGGGTACAGAAAGATGGGTGTGTTGGAATTAACCTGCATGCCCAGAGATTTTGTTTGTTTTGTTACTTAAAATTCATAATTTTCTATAAACCAGAAATGGGTTCTTTTGCAAAGAAAGATGGCTAGAATAAAGATCATCTTAGACACTGTTCAAGAAGTCCCCACCAGAAACACAAATATTTGAGCAGAAAAAAGTTGGAAGTACACTAGTGGATGCCAAGTGGCTAAAGAGGCAGTTAGGGATCAATTAGGAAGATGTATTTACTCATCCCAAGGGAAATGTAAATAAGTCTATGTCAAGGGTACTGATGATATGAATTTCTATGGATTATCCCTAGAACCCAGACCCTGAGACAAGGATTTGCACACAAGTAGCTTATTTTCGAAAGTGAATGCAAAGAAGAAGAGTGGAGAAGAGATGAAAAAGAACAGGAAAGAAGGGAAGCTTACCCCAGTGTGTTACTGAGCTGCACTGCAGCAGGTGGGACACAGGTCCTCTATGACCTCTTGTGAGCAAGTAGAATGTGTCTGAGACTTGTATACATGAGGGATAAACAAAAAAGAATTCATCCAAGATGCATCAACTCCTTCACACTTGCATGCATTTCGGGTGGGTTTTCGGAGGCATCATACAGAGCAGCATCAGAAAATCCCTACCAAACAAATGCACTGTGTACCGGGGGTAGGATGCCACCAGGTTAATCCTGAATTTTGTGGTTTCTGTACCATGACTGAAACAAAAGGCATTAAGAAGTTGTGAGATAATGCACAAGAAATGTCTGAAACACAGGGCCTCTCCAATGAACCCATAAAAGCATTGTCAAAGAAAGGGGAAATTTTAAACTTGGCAAATCCAAACAGTGTGGAAACTAGCTTATCATCACTTTGTCAAGTTAAAAATTCTGCTGCGTTTCTCTTAGCCATTCTTTCTCCCCACAGCTCTGCTATTATTATTATTATTATTATTATTCCAGGCTGCACATGTTAATTATAAACCTAAGTGTGCATTTTGTGACTTGGAGGGACCAGTGGACATTTGATTGCCTAAGATGAAAAGTCATGGGGCTTGTCCTAGACATCATTTAAGAGCAAGATAAGATTTGGCACTATGGAATATATTTAAAGGAAGAGCAGGTTAAAAAATTAAGTAGCTTTATGATTATATCCAACATGACATACTTGTTCAACAAATAGTTGTATATGTAATAAGGTTTTGGCTTTGGCCCTGACCATTTTTAACTATATCCTTCTGTGAATGTTGGCTTTTGTGTAGAGGATAAATTAGAAGAATCCTTCTTGAATTTTATGCAGTTACTTCAGCATAATGAACACCCAGAAACTTTCCAAAGCTTGGCCTCATGCTGCTATGAAAACAGCTATTCTGGTAATGAAGAGTATTCCCATAGAGCCTCAATAGCTCTAGTCCCAGAAGCTACCATTTAGTAGAGCAAAATGTTAGGGATTAGTCCTAGGAACACTTGCTATCGTCCTCTAGGATCTACCCCAACTCTGCTTTATGTCCTTTTTACTGCAGTGACTACCAAATTCCAAGATGCTGTGAACATCCATCACAGTCCAGCCACTCCTCCTTGTGTGGCTTCAGTGAAGTCCCCATCTTGACCCACCCCACATGCCTTTCTCTTTCCCTGTCCCTTCTACTGGTGCTACCTGAAGCTCCAGTTAGGGCTCTGCTAATGTCAAGCTTTCTCTTTTCCTGACCACTTTTGAATTTTTTCTTGCCCTCATCCCTCTTATCCAATCCACTAGCAATTTGTACCAGTTCTGCCATGTTTCTTAGAATGTCTTTCCTTATAGCAGGTTGCAGTTGATCATGAGAGAGGTATGCAAGATTTGGAAGGCACGAATAAAGCATCCAGTAAGCTTAGAGGCGAGTGTAGAGTTTCAGGCACTCTTACAGCTCGTACACGATGCCTCTGGACTCCTGGCTCATCTTGTTGGGCCATCTGAATGGCATCTCCCCAAACAGCGGAACCTCATCTCATTTGCCTCTCCCTGGATCTTCTCCTTCAGGTTCTGAGTCTGAGGGTGGACGCTCATGGGACTCTGCAATGCACTGGCTTCTGCTACAGACCAACCATTCTATCGTGGAGGTTGGGGGTGGTGAGAGACAGACAAAGGTTTCCTTTTTTCACAGTGGGTTCCAGTCTGTCCTTGTGGATTCTGCTGTGTCCTCATGCATTCCAGTTCGTCACTGCCTCTCCCTCTTCACGTCCAACTTTCCATTTTTCTTTCCCAACTATTACTCCTGTTGATCTAAAATGATTTCAGGCCTAATACCAGACACAAATGGCTTGTGTGAACTCGGCACTCACCACCACAATTGTGTAAGAGCTAATCACTGTAATAAAGCCCTATTTTATACCACCCATAGTGATTCTGCCTCTTTAATTGAACACCAACTGATAAACACATTGTCTTTCCACCCTCCCCACATCAACAAGCTGGCATTAAAATTAATCCTTACACTCCTAACAAATATAACCTACCGTTAGCTCTTGGCTAGTCTTCACATTTCATTGCAAAACTAAAAGCCTTTGGAGATGCAGATGCCATTATCCTCTGTAACCACATTCATAATCCTAGCAGGATTTACGCTCACCTCTTGTTCTTCTCTCTTGTATAATGAGGAGTTGCTCTGTTCCTCTCAAAGGCTGATCCCTCCACACTTCATGTCCTCTCTCCACTCTCATGTCCTCTCTCTTTTAATTCCTCCTACATCACTAACATTTTTCCCCCCACTGGATCACTACAATCAGCTCTAGCACCTCCTATCTTTAATAAAACTGCTCTTGACCACACATTCTCCTCCATATCCCCTTTTCCCTGATTCCTTCATTGAAAAACTACTCCAAAAGCTTTCTACATACACTTTATCTACTTCTTTCTGGTTTAGACACCCTTGAATCCAGTCTGATGTGGCTTCTCCCCACCCAACCCTCCAGTTCTTCCTGAAACTAATCTTGAGAGGTCACCAATAATTTTTCTTTTTCTCTTATTTGAATTTTAAGCCATATTTCATGGAATTACCCACTCCCTACATTTTAGAAACCTGATTTTATTTTCTTGTTTTCTTTCTTTCTTTCTTTTTTTTTTTTTTTCTTCCACAGGCTGCTCCTTCTGTTTCATTTCTGGCTTCTCTGCCTTCATTCCATCATTAAATACTGAAATCTGTAGTTCTTCTGGGTTCTTTTCTATATTTATTCACCATTCTGAGATGACTTCAACTACTCCTCTGTCACTATGCTGTGAATTACCCCAGCTCTATTTCCTTGCTAAACTTTGCCTGTTCACTGAAGAGGCACACAGTATATACAACAATCTACTTTTCATTTTTGCCTGATGTTTCATCAGAACTATTGATCTTCCCCCATAAACCAGTTCTTCACCAAGTCTTCCCTACTCCAGGAATGGCATTATTTTTTATCCAATTACTAAATCTAGAAAATAAGCCACTATTAAATGTGATATACTACTTTAAAATATAAAGTAGATCATGTCATTCCTCTGCACAATATTCATCAGCTGCTTTTACCAACCATAGAATAAAATCTAAACAAAAGCCCCATGTAGTCTAGTTTCTATCATGTCTCCAACTTCATCTTGGACTCTTCTTCCCAGTACTACACTTCTATTAGGTCCAAATTTTATTTCCAGTTTAAATATTGCCTATTTAGAAAGGATATTCCTGATCACTTACTCTAAATAAGTCCTGACATTTCAATATAACAAGACCCTCGTCATTTCTTTCCTAGACTTATAGAAAAATGTATTTATTTTGTGAAATAAGCTTATTTGAAATACAATTGTTGATGTGTTTATTCTTGACCTCACCCATTAGAATGTAAGCTCCGTGAAGACACTCTCAGCATCACCCTATGGTAATCAAGTCACCTTACATAATGCCTGGTGCTAGTTAACACATAATAAATATCAAATTAGAGAAGAGATAGCACATCTCATTTTAAAAGGCACTGGGTTGTAGCTGCACAGATGGGACTTCTTGGAGCCCTTAAAAGGTCTTTTAAGTTTTTGTGATAAAACCAGAGTAGAAATGATAGACTAAATATAGAGTCCTTTTTTGCAAGCATCTCAGAAGGATAATGATTTGTGTGACATCCTTATGCTCTTTCAACATTCTAAATCAGTTTAATCATTTATCAAATGACCAACACTTTTCTCACTGAAAAATTGAGATTAATATATCCATTTTGAGGTCTCTCCCAGTACATGTTTGTTTTTTCCTTATGAGTTGGAAGCTCCTTCAACACCACAATCAACTTACCACCCTGGACGCACCATGGAACTGTTGGGAGAAGACTTGCTTTTCTGAAATAGATCATTTTCATAAAGTTGGATTTTCTTTTTTAATGTAATGAGTCCCTTAATTTTCAGTTTACTATATAGGGGAGTATTTGTAATCATAGCCCATTCACTTTGGTCCTTGCCATTATTTTTCAACCATCTGATGGTGTGGTCAAACATGTGCTTCAGCTAGTGAATTTCAACCCACTTTGAATGTAATCTCCATAAGAAGAATAAACAAAATAGCTAAAGGATATACACAAGAGAAAATGAGAAAGAAATTTAAACATTATGCTACCAAAAGTCAGCTAAATAAAAAGGAAGACAGTGATGCAGGATATGAGGGATAAAAGATATAAGAAATATAGAAAACAAGTAGGAGAGTGACAGAAATAAGTCTTTTTATTAATAATCATTTAAGATATAAATGTATTAAACTCTCCAATCTAAAGAGCTTGGAAGGATGGATTAAAAATAAGTATGATCCCACTATATGCTTCTACAAAAGACTCACTTTAGATCCAAAAATGCAAATAGATTGAAAATGATATGAAAGGAAAGAAGTACTTCATAAATAGTAGATAAAAAGGTGATTGTACTATTAGACAAAATCAAAACCAATGACCAGATATAAAAAAAGGACATTATAGATTGATACTGGGATAGAACAACAAGACCAAAGATATATAAGGATATAGAGGACTTGAACAATACAATAAACCAACCACATTTAACACATATCAAAACACTTTACCCACAATGATAGAATGAACATTTTTCAAAAGTACACCTGGGTCATTTCCCAGTAAAGGCCATATGAAATTTCAATGGATTTAAAATGATAGATACCACACAAAATATCCTCTCTAACCATGATGGGATAAAGTTAGAAATTACTAATAGGAAGAAAACTGATAAATCTGTGGATTAATTTGACTTTACTATTTAATAAACTAGAAAAAAGCAGAACAATCTAAACCCAAAGTTAGCAGAAGAAAAATAGTAAAGATTAGAACAGAGATAAATAAAATGGCAAATAGAAAAAAATACAGAAAATAATGAAGCTGAAATTTGTTTGAAATGATCAAAAAAATTGACAAAACTTTGGCTACATTGAAGAGAGAGAGAGGAGAGCAGAGAAGAGAAGTGAGAAGAGGAAAAGAGAAGAGAGAAGAGGAGAGGAGAGGAGAGGAGAGGAGAGGAGAGGAGAGGAGAGGAGAGGAAAGACTGAGAAGACTGTAAATTACAAAAAGTAGATATGACGCTGCCTATATTATTACCAGTTCTACAGAAATAAAAAGTATTATAGGAGAGCACTATGGATAATCATGTGCCAACAATTTGAATAACCTAAATGAAATGGACAATTCCTAGAAATACCAAGCTACCAATACTAAACCACAAAGAAATTTAAATAAAATCTGAATAGGCCTCTACAGTATCTAGTATAGATATTGAATCACTAATTTAAAATCCTCCAAGGAAGAAAATGTCTAGATCTGATGGATTTACTGGGAAATTCTATCAAACATTTAAAAAAGAACCAACACCTTCTCAAACTTTCCAAAAAAATTGAAAAGGGAGGAACATTCCCTAACTTATTCTATATGGCCAAGATTACCCTGATACCAAAGTCAAAGACATTATAAAAAAAAAGGAAAACAATAGAAAAATATCCCTTATGAAGATTGATATATAAATCCTCAAAAAAAACATTAAACAAGTTAGTAGCATATTAAAAGGATTAAACAGTATGGCCAAGGTTAAATCCAGGATTTATTCCTGAAACACAAGGCTCGCTCAACATATGAAAATCAATGTAATATGCTACATTAACCAAATGAAAGAAACAATTGCATGATCATCTCAATTGATACCAAAAAATCATTTGATAAAACTTTGCACCCTTTCATGATAAAAACTGAAGTAGAAATAGAAACTCCCTCAACATGATAAAAAGGCACATATGAAATACCCAAAGTGAATATTAAAATCAGTAGGTGAAAGACTGAAACTTTTCCTCTGAGATCAAGAAGGCAAAAATTCCTGCTATCACAACTTCTATTCAATATTGTACTTGAAGTCCTAGCCGGAAGTAAGAAATAAAAGGCATCCAAATTAGAAAGGAAGGAGCAAAATTATCTCTGTTTACAGACAATAGGATTTTTTTATGTAGACAATTCTAAAGATTCAACCAAAATCCTAGTAGAATAAATAAACATAGCAATCTAGCAAGATAAAAGTCAACAAAAACAGTTGAATTTCTATACACTAACAATGAACAAAACAAAAATGAAATTAAAGCAATTTTATTTACAACATAATAAAAAAGAATAAAATATTTAGAAACAAACTTAACCAACAAGATAAAAGACTTGTACAATGAAAGCTACAAAACACTGCTAAAAAAAAAGAGAGAGAGAGAGAGAGAGAGAGAGAGAGAGAGAAGATATAAATAGGTGACAAGACATCCCATACTCATGAATCAAAACATCTGATTTTGTTAGGATGTTGATACTACCCAAAACAATCTATAGGTTTACAGTAATCCCTATCAAAATCCTAATAATATTGTTTGCAGTAGAGGATGCTATCCTAAAATTCATATGGAATCTCAAGGGATCCAGAGTAGCCAAAACAATCCTGAGAAAAGAACGAAGCTGAAAGATTCATATTTCCTGATTTCAAATCTTACTACAGAGCTAAGTAATCCAAACAGTGAGGTTGTGGCAAAGGTACAGACGCATAAACCAAGCAGACTCAAATAGTTAAAAGAAAACTTGCATAGAGGGTCAAATGATCTTCAATAAGGATGTCAACATCATTCAACGGGCAAAACAATCTTTTCAATAAATGAGGGGCCGGTGAGATGGCTCAGCGGCTTAAGCGCCTGCCCGGCAAGCGCGAGGGCCCGAGTTCGACTCCCGGAACCCACATACGAAAAAGGGGCCGGTGATATCGCTCAGCGGCACGGGCGCCTGCTGGCGCGCGAGGTCCTGAGGTCGACCCCCCGGTACCCACAAAAAAAAAAAAAAAAAATGATGATGAGAAGACTACACGAAAAAAATGAGGTTGGAACCTTACCTAATACCACTGACAAAAATTAATTCACACTGAATTTCTGACCTAAATGTAAGACCTGAAACTACAAACTTTGGAAGAAAATATAGGGCAAAAACTTCATGATTTCAGATTTGGCACTGATTTCTTGGATATGATAACAGAAGCACAGGCAACAAAAGAAAAAAATTGACTTACCAAAACTTTAAATTTTTGAGCATTAAGAAACAGAGTAAAAAGGCAACACACAGAAGGGGAAAAAATATTTGTAAACTACATTTACTACTCGGCTTAATATATAGAATATATAAGTAACTTATAAAGCTGAAAAATAATTTAAAAATGGGCCAAAGACTGAAATAAACATTTCTCCAAGGAAATTTCAAAAATCACCTATGCTTGGTGCTGGGGGCAGAAATAAATTTTTCAGGGAGATTTTATCAGATGAAATTTGAATCAAATTTCTTTAAAAACCTTAAAGAAAAGCTGTAAACTATGAGTAAGCATATCTATCTGAATGGGCTCTTAGCTGCTTTATAATGGCTAAAAACTTAAAAATTTAAAAATCTAAATCTTAATAATAGAGTGTTTGAGTATTATTTCCACATAGTGAAATATTATAGTCATCCTAAATCATATTAGCAACCTCATTTATCTACTTAAGAAACTAATTATGGTATATTGTTAAGTTTTAAAACATAATAAAATGGTATATACCATATTTCTACCCCACACAAGTCTAAGAGTCATAGCCTGCTGGGTATACATACACTGTGACAACATTCTGCTAGGTTGAAGTCCTAAGTGTGTAGAAAGGAGTAAACTCTGGATATTTGGATTATAGCTGAATTTTATTTCCTTGTATGTTTACGAACTTTCCAGAAAAAAAAAGTATCTTTCAAACATTCAAAGTCTTCAGCATTTAGAATGAATTGTTTTGTAGTAAGAAACTATATATATATATATATATATATATAAAAATATATAAATTATAGACAGAAAGTTATTCCTGCACTTAAACTATGTTGACACGTTGAAAGTGATTTGATAAAGTAAAATGAAGAAGTGCTTTATTTTTATCCAATAAACTTTTTAAAAAATACCTAAGACATGTGAAGTGAAGTTTAACCGAAATTTCTATTTGTTTTTAAACAGACAAAAGTGCATCCTGGAAGTGTCGTCAACACAGATTCTTGGCTTTGGTGCACAGTTGTGTATCCATATCTATATTCGCAAGCTAGACATACAGTGCACACATGCTAAACATATTTCAAAATATTGATTTGTAAAGACTTTGTAAAATAACTACTCCTAAAGCCATTACTGAATCATGCTTCTTAGAATTAAGCCATAAATTACTGTAAGTCAAGAACAGGGTTAGAAACCCTTGGCAATAAAAGTCCATAGACTTTTCTAACATTATTGGTCACCTACCCAGTAGCCATTTTCTGCTTTTCCTCACTGACAGAATCCCACCTCTGTTCAGGTATCGGACAGTCTCGTACTCCAGGAAGGATAGATCCCGCCCCAGGCCCAGGAGATGAATACCGACTCATCTAAGCCAATCATGGTAACTTTATTCACTGTTTCAGGAATGAACTGGAAAATATTCTTGTCGGAATCACGTGAGTGAAGCTTGCTGAGGGAGCTTCTGGGAAATTTTGTTTGTTCTTCAAGATGGACCCAAGAAAAACCATGCCCCTTTCTCCTCTTCTAGCCTTTTAATGCCGTTGCCTGTGCTGGCAGTACATGTGGTGTGACTTCACGAAATGCAGCTTATATTGAAGGTGAAGGAATGAAAAAACAGAAGAAAGCTAGGTCCTCGATGACATCATTGAATGATTGAATTATCAAGCTCCAGAATTTTCCTGCCTGTAGACTTCTTATCAACTGAGATAATATTTTCTTTATCGTTTAAAACACATTGGTTTGAATTGACTATAAAGTGCAGTACAGGGCACTCTCACTGACACTGCCTCTAACAATACCTACATCTCACCTAACAACTTTAGGTTTTCTTAGGGCCACATTGTGGTTTGAAAGTATTTAAATAAAATAATACTTTTATTAATTTTAATGAGGAAAATGATGAGTCAAAATGAGCCCACTTTGACTCAGGAGATTCAAATAATTTCACAGCTTGAAAAAAATCTATTAATCATTGAAAATAAGTCCATATAAATAACAATAGAATAGCAAATAAATACAATTTGTACACAAAATGTAAGATAATGAAGTGAAGGTTTATTATACACACTAAAGGTGATAAAGGTAGTTATAGTTGGAAAAGGGATTCAAAAGTGTTGCAGATAAGGTCTCCTTCCAAGGAAAGAGATTCTGAAATAGATCAGCAAGCCAAAGTTTTGTCAAGGAGTTACTGTAAGATCGATAGTCTGTGAAAGGGAAGGAAAGGAAGCAAGTTGGGCACAGGGGTCTCAAAGAATTCCTGAGCCAACTCCATTGGTAGCTCTGGAATTGGGGTGGCCCTTCCACATGCCCTGCTGGAATGAAGGGGCTAGAATTTTACCCCATCCTAACTTTACCAGTCATGCTCCCCTTGGAGCATACAGTAACTACCTTGATCAAGGTAACGCTCTTCAACTTGGGACAATTCCTGGAGAGCACCATACATTGAGAGCTGTCAGTAGATTTCACTCCCAAATATTAGGTAATAATCCTTCAGTACCAAAGCGAAACCCAGTTTGTACATCGCAATGTGCATGATAGTGGAGATTTTTTGGAAGGTGGTGAAATGTCAGGTGGCTGATTTCCATGTACATATTTGACATCAGAATCATACAGTTTTATTTGAAACTTTGACCAAAAAAATAAAAAAAGCAAAGTTGAGTTTGGAACATGTGGAATTGGTATAATAGAAAATGTTACATCTTCTTCCCTTTTTGTTGTCTTACATGCACAGAGTAAAATTTAGGGATTTGTCCAAACATGACATGAAGTTCAAGTTTGTCCTACTCTTCATTCTTTGACTAGACATTATTATGTTGAGTAAATTAGTAAATATGACTTTACCTAAAAAAAAAAAGTCAAAAAAATAATTCCATAGCATGTTTATCTAGGGGTTTGGGAGTTAAAAGTTGTTACCCAAAAAGAGGAATTGTTTGATAAATAGGATAGGCTTTCAAGTGTTCTTATGGTGAAAATTCTCTAACTGAACTATTGTTGCATGTAATAAGTTTGTATACAATGTATCCTAACCATTCATTCATGAAGCACACCTTCAAATTTTAAGATAATTAAATTTTCTTCCATCTTCTATAGCTGTCCTTAAATCATCCTTCACGTCCCTGCTGATGGTATTGAAAGCATGGAGTAAAGCGCTATCTTGGAAGCAGTCACTTTAATTGACCATTTAGCATGTTGTTCTTCTATGGGATTTGTAAGCAGCAAAGACACATTCAAATATAACATCACTAGGTTTAGTTTGTGACAAAAAACAGTATCACCTGACAATGTTAACTTGACCCTGAACATTGTAAAAACTAAATTATGCAAAAAGAGGACCATGCAAAGCCAAATAAAAGATGAAAAAAATACTAGGGTCACTCACCTAACCACAAACATCTCCCTTGCCATCGACTCAAGCTCTGATGACCCACTACGCACAATGGTCCGCTTGCTGGTGACTTACCCCCTTAGACATAGATCAAATTCTAAGTACCCTTATAAAAGGGGGGCTGGACACTAAGACTACAAGGGGAGAATACTGGAAAGAGAATTACATAGTAGCCCTCCACCCAAAAGATCCTGTCTCTCTTTCCCAAGACTTAGTCAAGCTCACTGTGGAAGCGACCTCCAGCAGCTAATTGGTATTGCAGTGCTTCTCAGCTGTGACTTGAAAGTGGGGGAGGGTGTTAAAGCCAAATAAAGTGACATAAAGAAATTCCCATCCCGGTCCTACAGTTGTCTGGTGAGCATTTTCTATACTGCATGCACACAAACAGCTCTTCTTGGGTGGTGGTTTAATGTCTCTATACCTTCAATTGCAATTACACTGAATGGAGCCGCAACAAATCTTCGTAATGCCAATCTCATCTTTCCACCTCATTGACAGCTCAGGAAATGCATCTGAAATTCATAGTAGCCTCATAGCCTATGGCAAGAGAAATCCATGCTGCTAAAATTTTATTTTAGAATTCAAGCTGGTTTTCCTCAGTTTAGGATGCTCTGTTTTTTAATCTTTTGCTGCCTACCACACTGTATCAAAATACCCAGCCAATATTGTTCAACTGTCAGGGGCCTCAGCTGCCTCTGAATTTTATCAGTACAAATAAACACTGGACCATGTTACAAATAATCCCAATAGACTGAAGCTAACATTAATAGAATTAAGAGCAGAGCATGGGGGACATGTGTATGAACTTTGACTTGACTACTTCCCTTTCCTTTGCTGACTTAAAAAAAAATGGTTGAATAGATACTCAGACAGATTTAATGTTTAGACTGATAGGGATGCTAGGCTGGGTCCCAAATTTGTGTGTGTGTGTGAGAGAGAGAGAGATTTTAAAATCCCAGAAAAAGAGAAATTTCCAAATTAATGTCATTGCCCGAATGCCTTGGCTCCCTGCACCCCACCAGGAAGGTTTATTATTTTCTGGTAAAATGTTGCTCGGATGGGGAGTGGTAGTCAGCGATGCGTCAGAGCTGCTCTTTGAACACATTAAAAAGCTGAATGCACAACAAAGAACAGATGTTCCAGCATGCCTTATTTATGCACCCATCAGCAATCTTCCAGTGACCACAAAACACAGCCTTTTTCTCCCTTCTCCTCTCCATCATATTATTTTCTGATAAACTCACCCCGTTTGTTAATTTATTTATTTTTGGCCCCAACTGAACTCTTAGGTAATTGTCCATGTGTGTGTGCACAAGTGTGCTTGCGTGTGTGTGTGTGATTTGAAAGTCTGCCTCCATCAAAGCTGAATTCTATTGAACTGTGGAACAGGTGTGGATTCTGCAATTAGATCACATTTCAGAGAGAGAGATACTGAGGGTAATAATGGCGGTGAATTCTTCACAGTCGAATGCAGCACCATAGCGACCAGCAACAATGAAGGAGAAGAGATATTAGTATTAGGGGTGATTATTTTTAGTTTGTGGGATCATCTGATCGAACACAGCCATAAGGCACTATGAACGTGTGTTTGGGACTCACCAGCTGTAAGGCAAACTTGTTTTACTGGCACTTATCTGAAATGCCCCAATTGCCCACCCTCTCTGCTCTCAATTGGAATGGAAACAGTGATTAGGAAGTGAGATATAATGCAGATTAAATGTTATGATGGACCAAGATCCTGGTGGGTTATTAAAACTCATTTGCTGTTGCTGGTTTTAAAGGGATAGCACCTTCATTTAAGCCTGGGGCTTTAGATGTCTTAGCTTTAAAGATGGGAGGTAAAGGACTGAGGAGGAAGGTTAGGTAGAGAAAAAGAATTTAGAATCTAAAAAAACAAACAAGCAAACAAACAAAATATTCCCTCTTCCTACATAAGAAAGCTTCATTTTTCAGTGAGTGAACCTAATCTGTAACCTCAATTTGAGCTTCAGAAAAATATGATACATTATTACAGAAAATACCCCACAACTGGATTTAATAGATTGAAAGCAAATAGTACAAACAATTCTCACAATATCTGGTCAGTTTTGGTACTTCTGGCTCTAAGTAGCAATGCCTTAAATATATTTTCCACAAAGTAGGAAATATTTGGGACTAAACCCAGTAGTGTAAAATCAGCCTTTGGGAGAGTTCCGGCTGTTCCCTGGGGCGTCTCTGAATGGTGCTGCAGAATGGCTGGCGGCAGCTGCCTTCCCTACAAGAATAAAGGAAGCCAGACAACGGAGGAAGAGGTTTGCACAAAATTAAGTCAGAGGCATCCTATGAACATACCAGGGATCTGGGCTCAACAGAAAGAGATGTGGGTAGCTTAGTAGGGTACAGAGTTCCCCATTCCATGGGCTCAGGGCACGGAGCTCAGAGGGAGAACTTCCATTCTTTGTCCAAGAGTCTTGGAGCCCCGGATGGTTCGTGCTCTGGGATCAGCACCATGGGATCTGGAATCACAGCCAACATATTGCCAAGGCCAGAATTCTTTTTCTGGTGCCAAAATGAGCTCTTCTGATAAAAAGTCTAAGTGATGGGAAATGGTTTTGTTGTCCACGGCGCTATTTCATGCTGAGAAATCTATTACAAGAAGTTTCTCTTTTGTATAGGTAGCCTAACCAAGATTCCTGGCAGAAAAACCAGATATTCTGGATAAGAAACAGTAAAACAAAAGAGATGGCAAATGAATACCAATCAAAAACTATAGCTTTTCTGCTACTAACCAACTCATTAATTCTCTAGCCACCAAATTCTGTTTGTTATTTCTCTGTCAATTAAGCAAAATAGTTCCCATCTTATTAATTACCTGAATCTAGCCACATGGCCCTGAACTGGTAAATCACTTCCCCTCTCTAGTTTATTTAGGTTTCTGTGAAATGAGGAGTGGAATTGGAATTGCATTTCATAACCATATGCAGAAGAACCCTTTTACAAATAAAATGTTAGTTAAGAACTGGAGGAGCTGTATTCAAATGTGGGAGGGGGGCATGACAAACCCCAAGCTCAGCTAGCACTCTTCTCCTTTAGGTAGTGCACATGCGCAGCCTATCCTGAATTACAAAGCTGCTCAGAAGCAGACATAACATGTCCACAACTCAACATTATTGAGCATCCCTTTCAATAGAAAAGGTGACTGAATTTCTGAGTCTATCCATACATGGGGAGTGAGTGGGCCAGTGGTGAGGAAATGCTAAGCTAGCAGCATGCAAGATGGTGGCTGCAGGTTCTAGGAGGCTGAAATCACAGTCTCAGCTGAGAGGAAACCTTATCTCCATGAGGCCAGGCACTATCTGGATAGCTCTTTTTCACTGTATTGTTTGAAATGATTATTTAGTGTCTTGGTGTCTCAGAGTTTGCTTCATCTTTTCACTCTCTAATGGGCAGTGGAACCAAGGTTTTCAATGAGATATAACCCTTTCATTGGTTTTGACTGGCATTTATTATTACTTATTTAAATGGCCATATCAAGATCCTAAAAATTAAATGGGGTTTTTATACAGTGTTAGTCTTATTGTTTTATCATTTTGCTTATCCAAGTTTCATACAAGTTCAATTCTATTCTGGGTCTTATCCAACAACCATATTGAGTGTTTACCTTTAAATCTTTTAAAATGTACTTTCTTATATTTTCTTTTGTTTTTGAAAATAGCCTTTTACCAAAAAATATAGTCAAATCTTTCCCATATTGGCTCTATAACAATGTCTTTCTTAGCTGAAGCAACGGGAGAGAAATGGCAGCATTACTTATTGTTATTGACATGGTGATGACTCCTTTGCAGATGTTACAATGTCAATGTTTTGCAGCAAATTTGCATTGTGGCTTTAACATGCATTGATACACCTTGTGATTTAGTCATCTGACAGAGCACTGACAAGAGACATGGGCACCCTATGTTGGCAGAATGTAGAAGCTACTGCCTGCAAGCTGTGGAAATGAAGAAATCACACCACATAATTCTGATTGAAAGCTAGATATCATGGAACCAAGTGATCCAAACAAGATATAAATCACAGCCTGAGAACCAGAAGAATTCAGTAGCTCTTTGGTAATTGGTGTGGCAACAAACTAGTGATGGAGTTAGCTTGGAATCATATTCTTTGCCTGGAAAAGGAAGTTGGATTTATAAAATAATAGTTTGACTAACAAGCAAAGAAATATCCTTTCCTAAAACAAAAATTTTCATCTAAATTTAACTTACCCTATTCACCCTTCCAAAAGACCAAACACATACTAATGATAAAGCAACAAAGTATGCTTCCAATGCTAACTTAATGCATAACAAAGTAAACAGCTGATTATTGGAAAATATCTTTCAAATGGATCCATACTGGAATTTCTGAAGGGTGCCTTTGACACTAAATTTCAGTTCCCTCAGGTATGGGAGAGGACCGCAGTTCAATATGCTCTGCATTAGCATAAATATACTAATCTAAGTATAAGGTATTAATAACATGTAATTAGGCTTTGGCTTTCAATTCTTAAATTATAGTAAAGCTATTTCACTCATTCACACTGAAATGAAATCAACAAAATAAGTGGTTAAGACATTTGGTCAAAAGGTATGTAAATAAATGCAGATTTTCCTCTGGCTAGTACTGTGTTTAATAAATTATATTGGTGACCCTGGTGGCAGAATGCTGACCAGATGGGTCATGCTTACTGTCAGCCATCACTCCAGACCTCATTTTCAGTCACTGACAATCTAGTTGCTAAGGAGCTATTTTTCTTTCAAAATATACGTAGAGGAAAAAAATGGGAAAATTCTATATTAATGACATGATAATGACATTGTGAAAATAAAATGGTGATGACATAGCCACTGTGGGAATAATACGCCCTCAGGCTAACAAAAGCAGCTTACCTATTTAACTTATTAGAGTATTCTATAAACATATTTGAAATGAGCAAGTCAGTTCATCCAGAAATAAAACAAGGCTACATTTTCTTTTATGCACATGAAAAGAGAAGATGCTAATTGCTCACCTAAAATATGCCGAAAAAACTGATAGAAATACATCTACAATAAAACTAGAACAATATAATTTTGGGTACCTGCATGATACTCATTCTAGTGAATCATCCCTAAAGACTTTTTAAAAGAAAATAGAGTTCTGATTCTATGTTTGACACTAATTTGCTACAGAGTTGGGCAACTACTTGGTTCCTTGGTTCCTTTTCATCAAAAAGAGTCAAGACCAATTATTTGAGTGGAGTGTAAAGTGCATATGTGTGAGTTAAAGAACTTTGGAATCAAATAGATAAATGGTTTTCTTTCTTGGAATGCCATTATTATTAATATTATTGCCATCGTCATTATTTATGCTCCCAGCACACGTATTGTGAAAATGTGTTATTCACGTAACTGCTATGCCCTCACCATGTCATTTGCAAAATCACCATGTTCTTCTCACAGAAATGTCACTGAAATGTCATTTTTACAATAGCTGCATTATGAATCTGCTTTAACTTGAATTGCTTTACAATGAAAATGCAATTTCTTAGCAATTAAAATTATTCCACCCACCCCAGTCAAATAATAGAAAATCACCTTCCTGTCCAGTGTTGCTTATAGTGCACTACAGAATACTGAAAATTGAACAGAGATGACTTCTCACATGTCAGAGATGGTCTATGTCTTGGCCACACCAGTGGTTGTACTCTCCTCCATGTGACTGCCACCTACATCTGATCTGTACTAAAACTATCGTAAGACTGGAAGATTATACTCTGATTCTTTCTGAGTTCATCCAGAACCCAAACCACATCTAAGTTTACAGTCATAACAATACTAGATTAAGGTGTATAAGAAACAAATGTCAGTTTTTATCATGAAACTTATTTTTATAAATGCAAATCATCATCATTAAGTTTACTTAAATCACCTTCTGGTGTTAATTGTAAGTTTTTCCTTTCATATACTGTTCATCTGATGTGCATTAATAAGAATGTAGCATTGTTCAAAGCTTAACACACGTTATCAGCATGCTAGTCATACGAAGAAATAATTAATGGACATAGCATGATGTTTGAAGAGATTTTTTAAAGGCTCATTTCAAAGGCTCAGGCACTTATTTTCAAAAGAATTCCTGCATGGAAACTCAAGATGTAGAAGGCTGAAATGTAGGGCAGTAGGGGTTGCTTAGAATGAGAGTCTGGGAATAAATAATTAGAAATAAGAGAATATACATATTTATAACCTAATTGTAGCCAAGATATAGCCAGGAAAACATATGTGGGGCAGCATGGCATTTTTGCTTTTCTCCCAAACCATCACTTGAGTTAAGCAGCTGTGATTGGCACCAGCCTTCAAACAAAAGCAGACTATGTGAGTGCCTGGGGCAAAGCGTGAAAACAGTGCTTTGAACAGGTGAAGAATTGGGATACATGGGGCAGCATCCGTGCAGGAAACATAGTATCTGGTGTACCTCATCTGGAAGCACATCCAGCTGCTCAAAAACCATAGAAAATGTGGTCCTGTATCAAAGCGAGAATCTTCATAGAGGTAAAGAGGTATTTTTGAATAGAAAAAAAATGAGCAGATAATAAAAAATTCACAAATGTTTTAGAGATTCCAACATGATAAAAGAGATGAATGAACAGAACTCTTGAGGAAATAAAGCTAATAAAATACTCAAAAGGGGGAGATGGCTTTAAAATAAACACATTGGATATCCATTAGAGAGATTTCAAATACATTAAAAATATGAAAACTCTAAAAATAACACAGTATCAAAATTAAAACATCATTATATGAACTGAACAGTGTAATCAACACAGATGAAATGTAAATTAGTGATTAAAATTGAGATTAAAACTCAAGAAACAATTGAGACTTTAGACTAGACGGTCTCACTGAATGCCAAGCAGGATAGATAATAATAATTTTTTTAAAAGTTAAAAACAGAGAGTGAAACTCCTAGACAAACATTTCATGATCTCCTTTGTATGTAGAACCTAAGAACATCAAAATCCTAGAAGTAGAGAGAAGAGTATTTACTAGACACCTGGGGTGGGGGTGGAGTTGAGGAAAGGGGAAATGTTGACCAAAGGGTACAATGTTTCTGTTAGACAAGAGAAATAAGCTCTACTGATTTATTGCACAGCAAGGTAGCTATAGTTAATAACAACATATTGTCTGTTTCAAACTTACAGAACAGATTTTGAGTGTTCTTATAACAAAGAAATGATAGTACGTGAGGTGATAGATGTCTTAGTTAGCCCGATTTCCTCATTCCACAATCTCTACATGTATCAGTACATCACACTATATCCACAAATATGTAGAGTGGTTGTGCCTTGGTTCACGAACTTAATTCATTCTATGATTCTGGGGAAGATGGCCATGGTCATGTTTGTCACCCAATGTGGAGTTCTCAAAGGGAAGCAAAATTTTGCCAAATGTTTCTGTTTGTGAAACGAATTGTTTGTGAACAGAAGCATTCATGAACCGTGGTATTATTGTACAATTATATTTATCGAAAAAGAGGGTTGGGGAAATAAAAATGGAAACACAATCAGATTGAAGGTTTTTATTAGCAAAAGCAGGTACTAGAAGGGAGTATAAGATCAAAGTTTTGGGAGAAAATCGTTTTGTATATAAGTCCTATATCTAGCAAAACTAGCACTCAGTAGAAAGACAAAATAAAAGATTTTATCATCTAGATTTTATCATCTGTATTTTATCATCTATAAACAAAAACATTCTAACAAAGTAAAAAATGAACCCCTAGAAGAGCAAAATGGTAGGCATAAGAAATGCTAGTGAATAAAGAAAACATACCCCTACTTAAATCAAAAGACAATTTGATATATGTTGAAAAAGTAGTTAACAATTTGGAACTAAAATATCTCAGCATGTGAGGAATGGAAATAAACAGTCTGACTCCATTTTTGATATTTGATGGCTGATGGATTCTCTACTTCACCTTCTTTCCAACATCTAAGCGAGCTGATAAGAAGCTTCAGATCGTCCTTCCTTTAGTGCTAGCAGGAAGTTAAAACCACTTGGGCCTCTGCCAGGGTGCAAGTCTCACTCCTGAAGCAACTCTTGATTACCATAGAAATTCAGCCTGTATCTTCTCCCTATTCTCCAGCCGTGTTTGGACCAGCTAGAATCCATGCTTTCCCCAGAAAGCCTTATCATGTGAATAATAAACCTTTTCACATCATGTTGGTGGGTATGTGATATCTTCAGTCTTGATGTCCCAACCAAGTTTTGGGTGGATGATCCATACCACTTCTACGGGGTGATCATGATAAGAGGTAAGGAATGGGAATAAGTAAGGTGAGGGAAATTATACAGATAGCAGTTAACTCTAGAGATTGATATTTTTAAATGAGTACATATACATATTACTAAAATCCTAGTAACTAGAACATTTAAATTCAAAATCCTTAGATAAAAATTGGAACACAAACTGTTTAATTCAAAAAGAAAGCAAAAAGTAATAAAAATAAATCATTTTAAAACAAAAAAAATAAAAAACAAATCCATAAGGTAACAAATATAATGAATCAAAACCTCAATTAACAACTAAGGGGCTCTTAGATTGGAGTAAAAGGAAAATCTACTTCTGTGCTGACAGATACCAATAAGACCAAATTTTATTTAGAAGGACAAAGATAACCTAATGGAAATAGATGTTCTGTGGCAAATACTAACAACAAGAAAATGTGACAATATTAGGTAATATTAGATGAAATGCAATTTAATAGCAAAGAGCATGCCTTATTTTGACATAAGGTATAATATACCAAAAAATTATCTTTATGCATACAAAATCTTTATGCATACATACTGTGAACAACAAAGCTTCACAATAAATTCAAAAACAATTTTAAAAAGTAGCTATGTATATGTTTTAACTCCCCACAAAGAATATAATCATTATTTACTGAAAGCATATGCTAATAAAAATAAAAATGGAAAAAACAGTTCAAAGCACAAACACTGGAGCTGATATACCTGAGTTAAAATGCTAGTCCTGCCACTTAGTAGGGTGAGATTTGGTGGAAGTTGTTCCATCTACTGTGCCTCATTTTCTGTATCGCTAAATGAGGAGTGTAACAATAGAGTTGTGAGGGTTGAGTTAAATGTATTTAGTTAAAATATTTTAAGGGCATTAGCACTAGCTAGAAAATTACATCAAATTGTTATTGAAGATTACCCATATGGTAGGAAGTAGGCAGGAGCAATGAACAGGGGCATTTGCCTTTGTTATGTCACACACCTTTGCATTTTGTTTTCGAATGTACTTTTTATTTAGTTATTTTAAAAATACAGGGCCGGTGAGATGGCTCAGTGGTGTAAGCACCTGCCTGGCAAGAGTGAGGTCCTGAGTTCAACTCCAGGAACCCACATAAAGGAAAAAAAGGGCCGGTGATATCGCTCAGCGGCACAAGCGCTTGCTGGCAAGTGCAAGGTCCTGAGGTCGACTCCTGGTACCCACATAAAAAAAAAAATACAGATATACAAGAAATCATACACTACATAAATCATAGATCACGAAGAATAGACTCAAAAATCCCAACTCGGTTACTTCTTGCCTCTCCATATTCCTTTGTGGGAGTCCCAGTCCCTAGGTAAGTAAAAGAGAATTCAATACTTCTCTTCTGATGATTCTTAAGCCCTCTTAAGAACATAAGATTCCAAGGAGCAAAACAGTATTCTGCATAACTGGGACAAATTTTATTGCTGTTGTTTTAAGTATGTGCAGAATACAATGAAGAAAAATCAACTTTACTTATGGTTACATCTGCATCAGTGCTCTGGATAAAAGCTCTCCCCTGTCACTGATGCAAAACTTTTGCAGTGGTGATTACTAGATTTTGAGGAAAAGAGAGAAGTAAAATTGAAATTGTTTCATATGAAACAAAGAGAACTCAGTTTTGACAAGATACAAAGACTCTAACTCAAACATCTTCCTTTAAAATTAGGTAAGATCTGTGAAATAACAGAAGTGGAGGTGGAAGAAACTGCACTAAAGGAACTGAAAATCTGAAAGAAAATTCTCGTGTTTGTGGATTTAAGATTTCCATGGAAGCAAAAATAACTAGTCCAAAATCAATAGTGAAGGGCAATCCAACAACCAAGATTTGGGAGAATTTAAAAGCAGAAACAGAACGAACTGTGCAGGCTCCAAAATTTTTATAAAGGAAGATTTAGGATATTTAGGGATGACAATCTGGTTGAAAGGGGAGGCCAAGAGATTTATCGCGAAGCTGTGTTTGCAGAGCAAGCACATGGTTTTTAATTGGATTTTTGTTTATTTTTAGTGGCTGACGGGGTGGGTTGGATGGAAGGGGTTGTGTAATGGGGGTGGAGGGGAGGATAAGATAGTCTGCTTTTCCCAGCAACCTTTGGTTTTGCAAATGAGGTGGAAGGTAGAGTAAAAATAACATATTACTAATGTAAATGCTTTTGGTATTTTTTCATATATGCTATCACTGATATATAGTAAAGAAAACGAAATGAAGCCAGTGGTAGCAAGTTACCAAAGATGCCTAAATATGAGGCAATTTTCCTTAAAATTTAGAGAAAAGGGAAGCATTTGAAATTTAAATGATAATCAAGTTTCTCATGATAAAAGTGCCTATCGTTACACAACAAAGTTAGGTTTGTGAAAGAAAGGACATCATCCGTATAATACCTAAATCCAGAGAAGGGAGTTAGTGCATGGGCACTAATTTCCCCAGTGGTATTTGCCAATCCCTGGTGGCCCATTCCCTGGGCTTAATGGGCCAAGCACATAGCAGGCAGAAAACAAACTCTATAAGGTCACTCCAGAGAACACTACTTAAAGTTCAGACCCCCGAAGTTTAAAGTGAAAAAAATCTACCCTGTAATAGGAAACAGAGAAGATAATTGCCAATCTAGGCTTTGAATTTTTGCTAAATAGAAAAGATAAATGTTTCTCCTGAGAATAATCAACAATTATACATAATTGAGGCCATTTCTGACAACTTCATGCTGGAAACTTATTTTAAAGTTATATTATGTTAGTAGTACCCAAATGCATCAAACATAGGCAAGCACAAGTACTCCATGAAAATCATTTTAAACCCAAATGTCAAAAAATTCTCATGTTTCAAAGAACATGAAATGTAAAATACCAACAAAAGATGGCATAACCAGATACCCAAAGACCAAAGATCATAGACATTGGAATTATCACATGTACAGTACGTAATGTCTCCTTTATATATTTAAAGAAAATTTTAAAGGTAAGAAAAATATAACAAAATAATAAGCTTCTCCAAACTCAATCAAGCAGATTTCAACTACAAATTCTTAAAGTTAAAAATATAGTAATTTAAATAAGAAACCAAAAAAATTTTTTTTTCAATTTTTGAGACAAGGTCTTATTATGTATTCCAGGCTGACCATGAACTCATCATCCTCCTGCTTCAACCTCTCCAGTGCTGGAATTACAGGAGTGTGCCATCACACCCAGTCTAGAAACTCAATTTCTAATTGAGCTCATAGTTTAATAGTGGCTTAGGTACAGCCAAGAAGAGGCCAATAAGCTATAAAACTGTTTAGAAGATATTGTCCAGAATGTAGTAGAGACAAAGTAGAGAACAGAGTAGAAGAGTATCATAATATTTAATTAGAGTCCGAGAGAAGCTAATTTTGAAAATGAGGAGGGGTGGCATTCCAAAGAATTGTGGCTGAGAATTATCTAGAATGGATAACAGCAGAATCAGATTTGAAAGCCTATAGATTCTCAACAGAATAAATGAAAAAAATCTTCACTTAGATTTACCTACATTGAAGGTATAAAACACTAATGATAGAGAAAAAATTATAAAAGTAGCCAAATAGATTCTACAGAAGCACAGCAGTTAGGCTATCGGATGATTTCCCAACAATAACAATGGAATTCCAAAGACAGTTAAAAATACCTTCAAAGTGCTTAGTGTAAACCAACTGTTATCTCAAAACTGTATATCTAGTTAAATGAACTTCCAAAAGTAATGGCTTAAAAAAGACATTTACAGGCATGAAAAAGTGTATTTTCAGACATTAATAATGTATAAGCCTTACAAACCTTAAATGTTTGATTTTTTTTTTTTTTTTGTAGTATTGGGGATTAAACCCAGGACATTTGCATTGAGCTACTTTCTCAGCCCTTTTTATTAGTTGATTTTTAAATTTTGAGACAAGGTCTCCCTAAGCCACTAAGTTTCCTAGGCAGGGCTCAAATGCACTTTGAAAACTCCTTTCTCAACCTCCCGGTGTCGAGACACACCACACGCAATGTAAGCACGATGGCTTTTAACAACCACCGTGCCATGCCCAGCTTGTGTTCAATTTGACGAGTTTTGACAATTATATTTCCAACCCTTATCAAGATATGGAACATTACCATCTTACTAAAAAATTCTGTCATTCCGCTTCCTATCCCTACTCCCCAACACACACACACACCCCACGCCTGCTCCAGGGCAAATAGATTCTGATACTTTACCCATCATAAATTAGCTCTGTCAGTTGTAGAACTTCATAAATGGAACCTCGCTCATTTGCACAGTTTATGTACTCTTTTATGTAAGGTTGCTTTCAGCATAAAGTTTTTGCACTAATTATATGTCATTCTTTGTTATTGCTGAGTGTTAAATAGTGTTTCATTGTATGAATATTCTACCCATTTTCCTACTGATGGATACCTACTGGGCTGTTTCTAGTTTGAAGCAATTATGAGGAAAAAAGTAAATATTTTTATACAGGTCTTTTTTGGATGCTTATTCTTTATAAGCTCAAATGAAACACAAAAAAATAATTCTCTAGTTAGCTACAGATCAAGTTCAAAATAATTCAATGAATCAATATCAAACATACATATTCTCTGAATAATACAACTGAAATACAAACCAATAAAAAGATAATTTAAAATATATGTACATTTAAATATATGTCTAAATAATTGATAGGTAAAGGAGAAAACATAATGAAAATTACAAAAACTAAATGATCTTTTTAAAATGAACATTACAATATGAGATGCAGCAAAATGGTATTCAGAGGAAAATTTATAGGCTTACATGTATGTGTTAATAAAAGAGAAAGAGTGAAAAGAAGAAGCAAATTAAGAAGTAAAATTAAGCATAACAGAATTAATACAAATAAGAAAAGCAATTGTAACAATAAGCACAAAAATTAAGGTAATAGAAATAAACAATATACTAGTAAAGAAAAATAAAACGTGAAGCTAGTACTTAGGAATAATTAGGAAAAGTGACAGACTTCTAGCAACTAAAGAGAAAGAACATATATTGTTAGCAACAAAAAATGAGCATAATTAACACAGAAATTAAAATATATAAAAATAAATAAAATTTTATAAAAATAAACTTAAAACTTAAATAAACTCAACAAATTCCATACATAAACACATGTGAAACTTAAACCTGATCTAAATATCCTTCCTAGAGAAAGAACATACTTTGCCTCAAAACTTCATTCACTGTCCAACCTACAAATTTATTAGGTATATATCAGGTTTTGAAGTTATTAAAGGGAGGGAATAGAAGATAAAACTCCAGATCCCAGGAATTGAAGGGTAAAATTTGAAGCTATTGCTCATCTCCAGAAGATAAAACATTTTCTACTTTGCATTTCAAGGGCTAAGATTGTGGTCATTAAAGCAGAGCTTGGGAGCAAATACTCAATCAAAGCCTTGGGTGTCACACCCGCATTAAAGTCTCTGCTTGGATTAACATGGCTCCCTGTAGGCCCCTTTCAAATGGATGAAAAGGATCAAGAACTAAGACTAAGGAAGAATACAACAGAATTCAGATAAGCTCAAAGGGCCCATACTTATGTTTAATGTTAGGTCTCCAAAAGAAAATAGTGTACTCCATTTTGCACAATGAATGGAATCACTTTTTAAAAGTGTTGAACGAATTTTGTTTACAAAACTGCCTATAGCCTGAATTAAAAGAAACTGATTGCTTGTAACAGAAGAGACTACGTTTTTAATACAGTTGGACTGCAAATATTTTATTGGCAGGAAATAGAATGAAAAAGTTCCTCTAAAGATACAGCTGAGGAAAACAATGGAATATGAAGGATGACTTTTTTAAAAAGGTAAGAGTTAAGGAAAACAGTTGGCCAAGAAAAGACTCCTAGGAGCCATGACCACAGACTAATTAAAAAACACTTGCTATCCCAAGAGCAGGAGGCCCTGCTATGTTTTCCAGGGAAATTTCAGAATTTCCATAACTTAGTATCAGTGATGCACCTCCTGGTCTTCCCCTTTCCAGTGGAGGGTGTCTGGGTTCCAGTGACTCTATTCTAGAATTAAGACGAGGAGAGGGAGCATATAAATTGACCTTTTTGTGCTTAAGTTACAGAGGTTAAGAGAAATGAATCCATATGTGATATACGATCTTTAGATCCTGGAGTTAGAACCTAATGCCACAGGTAAATGGCATTATCAGATATTTTGGTGAGCAGGTGGAAGGCAGAAAATTTTTGTGACCAAGTGGGGTGATTATGGTAGACTGCAGCTTATAAAGAGGTGCTCATTCTCATTCTGTCACAGTTAAATTTTAAGCGTCATGTCCCGGGCTCACTGACTTTGAGTCTGACCATGAGACTTATTTTGGCCAATGAGAATACGTGATGCTGGCCACATTTGGGTTATATCTTGACTCTTATGTGCTCACCCTCAGTCATGAAAACTGCATGTGCCATATATAAGCAGTTCTTTTAGCCTAGATTCTAGAAAGAAAGGGAACATGGGGCAGAGCCCAACTATGCCCAGGCAAGACAATCAGAATTGTGATATAACATGTAACTACCAAAAACCAAATAATACCTCATATCATTGAGAAACTGGAGTTGTTACTATAGCAGTGCCTGAATAAAATGCTTCTGAACTTGAGACAAATATATGCTCATTATCGAAACCAAGAAAGAAAAGAAAATGAAAATACATAGATCTCACTCACAAACATCTATTTAAAAATCTAAGTAAAATATTATTGAACTAAATTTAGCATTATATTAAAGAGATATGTAATACCTCATGATTAAGTTTGGTTTATTCCAGGAATGCAAGGTTGGCTCAAAGGTAGAAAATATATTAATATAACTTATTATATTAAAAGAATACAGAATAAAAATCATATGATCTCCATAAATGTAGAAAAGTCATTTAATAATTACACAAAGATTTTAAAAAGAAAAGAATAAGGTTGAGGAGGAAGAAAAAATAGTCTACCTTATAGATATTACACTAAAGAGCCAATTAAGGAAAAGAAAGAATTCTGCATTCTTTCTAATTTTTATCTATTTCTATCTAAGAGTGTATACATAAAAACACAAGAAATCTTCAAAAACCAAATAAGGCTTTAAAAGATTAAGCAAGTTTGCTAAATAAAATATTAACAAACAAAAGCCATTTGCATCTTATATACCAATAACAATTTGAAAAAATAACATGCAAGAGATACAATTTAAGATCTCAACAAAAATGTAAGGTACAAAGAAATAAACTGAACACAATATGTATAGACTTTTATGTAGGTCAGTTTCAAAATTTGAAAGCCATAAAGGAAATCATGTTCATAGATAGAAAGATCATATTTTAAAGATGACAGTTTTCCACAAGTTAATTTCTATATTTAGTGTAGTTTTAATTGAGACCTCCAGAAGTTTCTTTGTAGAACTTGGCAAGTAAATCAAATATTTATAAGGGACAGCAAAAGGCCAATAATAATCAAGAAACTACTAAAGTAATCAGTTGTACCAGATAACAAAACTTTTGATAATGTTCTAGTGATGATGGTGATGTAGTGTTGGTGCACAGATAGATAGGTAATTGAACAAAAGAATAACGCCCATACACAGACGCTACACATACGGAGATCTAATCTTTGACAGAACTGCGGTATATATCGGGTCAGGGCGGGGGAGAACGAATTACTCATCAATACCATGATAACTGGCTGTCCATCAGAATACACCTTACATCATCACAACGTCAATTCCAATTGGCTTACTATGAAAAACAAAGCGTTACAACTTTTATGTGAAATATACTCATTGGTGTATATTTGGTGTAAAAATGATTTTACATATAAAATTTTACATATAAAATCATTTTGGTGTAAAATTTGGTGTAATTTGGTGTAAAAATGATTTTAAATATAAAAAGTACAAACTCTAAAAAAGGAGCAACAAATCATACAACATTAAAATTAAGAACTTTTGTTTATTAAAAAATAGAGAATGAGAAAAGGCAACTTATTTGAGTGAAATATTACAACACAAACTTACAAAATATTCGATTCATGTGAATGTGCTTTTGCTGAAGAAAATTTATGCCCTTCCCATTAACATGCAAAAAAAAATGATCAATATCCTTAATAATCAGAAAAATGTACTTTCAAATCTGGAGATAATATTCATACCCACCAGATTAATAGTAATAATAATAACAGACTCTCAATACCAAATTTTAACAGAAACATGAAGCAATGTTATCTCTTATACACCACTGGCTGGATTATTACATAGTGCATCTACCTTGAAATCCATTTGGAATAACCTGCACCATTGAAGATGTTCTTTATCTATGACCTAGTGATTGCACTCCCAGGTAAGTACCCCAGAAAAACTTACACAAGTACTCCAGGTGACATCATTTATAATAGCAAAAAATTAGAAATTATATGTTTGTCTATCAATAGTAAAATGCATAAGTAAATTGAAGTATATTCCTAAAATGGCATAGTATACTGTAGTGGAAATGCATAAAATTTGCCTACACATATCAGTGAGAATGGGTCTTAAAAGCCAATGTTGAACAACAAAAGCAAGCTATAGAAGAATCTGTTCTTCATAAATCCATTCATATAAGATCTTAAAATTAGCAAATTAAAAACATATTGTTTAGGAATACATCTATACACCATAATATTTTAGAGAAAAATGAAAGTATGATTAATGGAAGATCAGAAGCATCTGACTTTTGGAAGGGAGAAAGAAGATGCACATATGGAGAGGTACAGAGACTGTTCTAATTCTTACTCTCAGTCTGTGCAAGAATGTTCATTTTATTATTTGTTACTAGTCTTTAAATTGTATTTATATATTTTACATGAATATAGCATATATATATATATATATATATATATATATATATATATATATATCCTTTACTTGTATATTTTAAAAGCAAAAAGAAATGGCCAGCTTGTAGAGATCACAATTTATTCCAGTTGAGCAAATGAGGAAAACCATCTCTTGCAATGTGATCCAAATAAGTATTTGGAGTTTTGGCTTTAAAAAAATTTGGTGATAACATTATACACAAATTAGAAAAGTGCTTATCATTCTCATGGAGAGCTCTGGGACTGACATGATTTCTCATGGCATAATGAGAACTAATTGTTAAAATTAAGTTACTAATTGTAAAATAAAAGTTACTGATTGCATTATTTAGTATCCTTTTGGTTTTAAATATTAGAAATCTGATTGTCTTAAGCAAAAGAGTAAAATAGAGCTCTTCAGCTCTATGTGGTAGAAGGGTGTTCTTCAAGGCTGGCTGTACCTATTCTCAAGATAACATGAGTCTTCCAATAAATTTTACTCTTTTGCTTAAGAATGATAGGTTTTTAGGCTTCAAACTTAATACAAAGAATCCCAAATAACACAACTAGTAATTTTACTTTGAGCAAAATACTCTTGCTTCTGTTTAACTCTATATGTCTACTTTCCTCTTTCATATCAATGTTCTCTATAAAGGAAGAAGTTTACTGAGGATTATTCCAAGACCTCATATTTTGAAGCTTCACTATAGAGAGAAATGGAAACATTTTTCCTGGAAATAAAGTTTAAAACTTTCAAGGAAGGCCTCTGGTTGGCCCAGCCTAAATCATGTACCCATTCCTGGGCTAATCAACAGGCAGCAGAGGCAGGATCCAGAAGATGATGGCGGCACCCAAGTCAAGCCCCAGTGATTGAGGGAAGGTTCAGTGGTACCCTTCAGTGCTCAGCTTAAATACACTTCTCATAAGTGCCTCTCCTAAGTACTCATCTGACGCAGGTACTATACTCTCATTCTCTCTCACAGAACCTTCTTCAATTCTTTAGCAGCATGCATTACAATATGTAAAAATTTTGTTTTTATTTATTTATTTACCTGGTATTGGAGGCAGAATAATAGCACCCAGAAGATGTCCGTGGCCTAATCCTCAGAACCTGTGAATATATTCCCCTGTATGGCAAAGAGGAATTTTGTACATATGATTAAGACTACTGGACTTTGAGATGGGGAGAACATCGCAGTGGAACCACTTGTCTCACATACTTCCTTAAAAGCAGAATACCTTTCTCTGCTGTCGTCCGGGACAGATGTGGTGATGAAGAAAGGTCAGAAAAATGAAACATGAGAAGGACTTGCCCTGCTATGTCTGGCTTTGAAGATATAAGAATAGGTCATTGGCCAAGGAATGCATGCAGTCACTAAAGTGGGAGAAGGAAAGGAAATGGGTTTGCCTTTATTCCCTCTTCTATCCCAAAGGAAGAAACTGATTCTTTTATTCAGGAAGAAACACACCTTGATTTTAGCCCAGTGATATGGTGTTGGACTTCTGACCTACAATATGGTAAGATAATAAACCTGTGTACTTTTAAGCCACTAAATTTTTGGTAATTCGCTACAGTGGCAATATGAAACCAATGACTCTGGTTATTGTCTTACTAGAAATAATCTTCAAGACAGACTATGTCTTCCTTTTTCATTGTATCTTCAGTTTGTAGCACAGTGCTTAGCAAATGTTTGTTGAGTAAGTAGAAGACTAAGGGAATAAATGAAAGAACTAAAAAACCTGTGACTGAAATCGAAAAGTTCAACTTGAAGTTTTCAAATGAAGTGTTCATTTTTCCTCTATCAGAGTCACAAATGCAGAGTCAAATAGAAAATGAAGCAAATAATCTCAAGTTTCTCTATATGGGTCAGAAGGGAAAACTTTAGCTGAGAGAATGTGAAAAATGAGCCCTCTTCTGCAAAAGGAGAAGAATTATGCCAAGCCAAGAGAACAGTCAAAGATGTTAGCAAATCATAGAGCTGGGACAGCACTTACTGTCTATGTGAGCCTTTAGACGGGATCTGTTCTCAGTCAGCTGACATTTTCTATTCTATTTCCAGAAAGATTCCACTGTCAAAAGCTTGGTAAAATACTGGGTCATCCACATCAACTCCAAAATGGCTTCTTTTCCGGTGCTGTTAGATTTTATGATTTACACCCATTAATGGGAACTAGTAACTTTTCCAGAAGAAAAATGATGGCATATTCTGAGGAATATGTCCTTTTTCAGGCAATTTGTTTTTTGAAGAGAAAGTTCAAATTACTCATCAGATAATTCAATCTGAGTTCAGTAATAGGATACCTTTAGTATTCAGAAACAAGTAGTTAAAAACTGGCAGTGATCTTTACTTGGAATAATAAAGTAAGAGTTGCACCAGAAAATAAACAAATTCCTTCAAGGAAAGGGTTAAGCAATATCATCTGAGATGGACTCAGAAACATGAAAATACTATGAAATATATGCAGAAAGAAAAGAAAAGAAAAAAGAAAAGAAAAGAAAAGAAAAGAAAAGAAAAGAAAAGAAAAAAGAAAAGAAAAAAGAAAAGAAAAAAGGAAAAGGAAAGAAAAGGCAAGACAAGAAAAGACATGGTAGTTTCTGGGAGGATAATGAAATTGTCCTTGACTATTTTCATTTAAAAAGTTGTTCTTCTTTTATATCATATCTTTCACCAGATTGTAGAGATAAATAGGAAAGTAGGTAGATATATGGCTAGACAGGTAGATAGATAAGTAGTAGCACATATATAAATTCTCACTTAAGACATACACATGTGGAATAATTTTGCATGGTGATCTGGCTAAGTCAAGCTCCAGGACAAAGAAACCATATCTTAAACCACAGACCAGAAGCATCCACTGGCTGTAAATTATTATCCCCATTTGCAGATGAACTCCACATCTGCACCTCAACCTTTACTCTCACTTTCTTTCCCTGCTCCCACCATATATTCTTAAATCTTTCTTCATGGTAACTGGAGGAAATTATTTTGATGGAATTAAGTGGGCACAGGTGGTACTATAACAATACTAGCTCCCAGCACAACATCTGCTTCATATTCTTCAGAGCATCTGATTTTTACAGCAGTCCTCTTTGTCTTTTCTTTCTTTTTTTGTAGTTGTATTAGATTTTTTATTTATATTTTAAGTCACTGGAAGAGCAAAAACGGGAGCAGAGAACAGAGGAATTTCCAATGTTTCATCAGACAACAACTTGTAGTTACGTCTGCTGGTACATAATGCTGAAGTGCTACACATTCTAGTTCAGCACTGTTCAGCAGAGGTTTTGGCCATGACTGAAATGTTCTACATATGGCCCAAATTTGTCCAGTACGGTAGCCACTAGCCTCATGTGTCTATTGGGTACTTAAAATGTGACTAATCTATTGACTCATTAAATTTTTAATTTCATTTAATTTTAATTATTGTAGATTTAAATAGCCACCTGTGGCTAGTAGCCACCATATTGGCAACACAACTCTAGATACTTGAGCATTAGAATCCTTGTTCACTTTTTCTCATATTTTGCATTGTACTCAATATACTTTTGAATATTAAAGTTTACACCTCAAAAAAGGATATGAATTTTTTCTAAGCATACTTATTCTCTCTTTCAAGTTAAATCTACCTTACTTCCTCTTTAACACTTTCCCTACAACTATATCCAATCACTTCACACGTACCCCTCCCCCACCCACACCCCAGAATACCAGGCATCACAGCGAGAAAGAGGTATCTATCATTCCTCTGTATGATGTTTGCTTTGGAAACAAAAATATAAGAAAATTGCAAAGGGGTAAAGATATGATGGCTAGTCTTATAACATTTTAAAATGTAAATATTAGAGGAAGTTTATAAATACAGTTTGATATGCGCATGCGGAGTTATGAGCTGCAGCCCATTACAAAGTACTTTCACAATGACAGTGTTTTGTCCAGGGTGAAGTGCTAGCAGCAGAAGGCAAAGCAAGAGAAGATTGGAGCTTTGTTTTTTGGTTTTTGTTTGTTTGTTTGTTTTTGCTTTTTAATACAGATAACATTGGAGATTTTTAAAAAATTTAGAGTTTAAACAACTTCGGACTTTCATGAAATTTTTTTTGTTTCCCACAAGATTATTTTTCTTCCCTTAAACCATGATTGGTCAAGTTAATGTTTAAACATTTACTTGCTTTTATTCCTAAGTGGAAGGCTAAAGATAGTGACATGGCATTTGGAATCCAACCAGATCCAGAATTCCCATCAGAAATTGTGGTTTGATTTCTAAATTTAATATACATAATTTCTCAAATGTCTCTACTAACAAGAAGAACAATTTTATTATGACAAAATGTTTTTTAGAGAGACATAAGAACTAGCATGCTGTCCCAGTGATCCCTTCCTATTGAATACCACCTTCCACAGCAAATAGCAACATGCAGAAAATACCTAAGAGGAACCATGGCGGGTATTCACCATGATCTTGAACAGTTGGATCATAATTGTAACATCCTTTTTAGTTCCCTGGAGAAGCAAATCTGATGTAGGTGCACGTGGTTTATTTTGGAGGCACAGGGACACTGGTATGCTAATAGGCAAGGAATATGGGGAAGGAAAGGCAGCCAATTGGAGTGAATTATTAAGCCAGCTACTATAGTAAGTGGCTGAAGCTTAATCAGATTAGGTAGGACAAACTGTAAAATATTGGTCAAGGGACAGGGAACTGCAATATTTGTGTCCCCATAGCTATTTGTCATTGGTAAAGAAATGTCCCAGAGAGAATGTTAATTGCAGACATTTCGCCTGGGTGCACTGGAGTTTACTGGCCCAAGGGTAGGCCTCTGAAAAGAGGCAGGTGGTAGCCATTAAAAGCAAGGCTGGCCCGTACTGTTACGGTGATCTGTTCTGAGGGCATAGGGGCAGGGCATTGACAGAACCCACTATATAAATATTACATGAGACAAAATCTTTCTTAGGATAAAAAAATGATAATTTTATGGAGTTCCTTTTAGTTATTGCAAGAATTCCATTTTCTAGCTGTAAGGAGAAATTTAGAATTTGGTATTCTTCTATATTCAGTACAGGATTTAATGAATTTCAAATACTGACCTCCCTGTATTGACAAAGTTAAAAAGGACTAGCTTTTGTGCATAAACCTTTATTGTTTTAGCAACACAATTTTTCATTTTCTTAAAGTTTTCTTCATATGGAATAGTCTAAATTTTTGAAATTTTTTTTGAAATAATGGCCAGGTTTAAAGCCACTAATGGATATGTCCTGTGTAGAAAAGGCACAGAACTCCATGGAGCTCCAGTTGTGAGTCTCCTAGATTACGGAGATGTATTAGGAAAAAGGACATAAAGAGCATGGAGCTTTGATCTAAGTTATGTGTATATCTGATTTAATGTAGTTAAAACATGAAATGATTAAACAGTAAAAACCCACATGGCTTCATTCAGCATGTGCAAAATTATGGTAGAATCTACCTGTCATGGATCACATTCAACAGAGAAGTTTCTTTCTCTCTTTCAAAGAAATTCAGGACTCTAGGCAGACATGGTAGTGCATGCCTGTAATCCCAGCACTGGTGAAGACCACTCACAGAACCGCAGAACAGAGGGACAACAGTGATTGAGAGGCACAGAGCAGAACCAAGACGAAAGACTATGAGACAAAACCAAACGTGCCAAGAGCATAGGCACAAGCATACTGAAGGCACAGTCAGGCACACAGGAAAGGAAGGGACCAGAGTAATGAGCACACAGGCAAAGAGAATAGGAAGGGAAGAACTAGAAGGTGTGTTCTGAGGAGAGTGGTTCAGTGTGGCTCAGGGTCCCCTCTGGGAATGCTGGCAGCTAGGAAGCCTCGTGGGCTTGGCACATCTTTCTAGCCAGAAGCTCTACTGAAGAACAGACTGGCACTTTGTAAACAGCACCTTGAAAGCTCACTCGACTTCTACTCTTTACTTATAGTTGGCATTTGGGGTTTAATAGATGTTTGGGCTTTTGCTCATTAGGTTAGTAATTTTTATTTATTGGCAAAAATATCACATGATCATTGTAGAAAGCTTGATGTATACAGGAAAAAATAAAAAAAGAAAATTACAGTATCAAAAAAATCTACCTACTCAAAAATGCTTATGTTTGTTATATAGTTTTAACAGTAACTCAAAGCATAATATAATATGTACTGTTCTGTAACTTTTTAACTTAATACTTCAGAAGGTAATCATACTTAATCTAGCTTTTGCTCATTTGTGAGAAATAGTTCCAAGACTATAGTATTTGTGGAGGCAAACATGTCACCTCCACCACTACATTATGCAGAAAACATACAAGAGAGCAAAATACTGCCTTGTGTTTGGAACATCACTTTGTACACTTCTAATTTACCGAGCACCTCTCACTGTTACTGCATCAACGTTTCAGCAAATGTCCCAGTAGGACACAGATTGCACACTGAAATGAGAGTGATTCCCGAGGGATTAGTAAAAGGTGTAGTAGGGAAACTACCAGTCCCCAGGAGATGGTAACAACAGAGTTAGCATCATTTCTAGAACCTAAAGAGAAAGGGGGAGGGAGCAGTTACCAGAACATGGAAGGAAAGTCATGCATATGAGCTACTGTGGCAGGAGTTGTGATTTGAATCGAGGGAGGTAGCCAGACCGAGGCAGCTCTTTAGAGAGGGGGCCAGAAGGAAATGATCACCAGCCCTACTCTTCTCGTCCTTTGACCTTCTGTCAGTGTTTCCACCCATTCTTGCTGAACCCACCCAGAAATCAGAGGTCAAGGAAGTCCTTTAGTGTAGTCCAAATAGGCCAGCACTATGTAGCAAGAATGAGAGAGAAGAAAAGGGAGAAAAATCATGAAACCAAATAAAAAATCAGGGTTGGGAGATCATCTAAATATGCAACAATAAGAGATTATTAAACAAATTGTGGGGTTACAAAGAATGAGTGTTCTCTGCAGTAGTAATAATGTGTGCTATCCATGTAATTATGTCAATTTTCTTTTTCATTTTGGTATCCATACATAGTCACATTTGACAGAAATTGATGTTATAAGGAATGAATTTAAAGCCTAAAGGTGGAATATATTTCATTCAGACTAGTGTATTTTCTAAGTGCCTGTGGCAATACATTGCTACCTTCTGTGTTTAGGGAATTTTTTTTTAGTTGATTAGTGAATCAACTAAAATGGTGTAATTTTAACCTTCTTTTGACTGTCAATACCCACATTTGATAACGGTAAAGAATATTTGAGTACAGATGTTAGAAACAAATATGTTATGGCTTGTGTCTAGATGTTCCCCCAAAGCCTCATGCAGTCATGGGGGGTGGGCTTTTCAGAGGTGGCTGAATCTAGAGTGTGTGATGCTGGGATTAAAGGTGTGTGATTAGTAAATCAGTCCACTGATTGGTTTGGCATAGTTCTGGCTAGGATTAAGGTTGTGAGTGCAATACCCGCCCAAGGGCAGGTAGCCTGCATACAGTATAAGGGACAGAAAGAGTCTTATCTCCTTTCTTGTTTGTTTTGCTATCTTCTGGCTGCCATGAACTGTTCTTGTCTGTGTAAGCCACCCTGCCTTGGAGCCAGCCGACTATGGACTGAAACTTCTACAAACTGTGAGCTAAATAAACCTTTCCCCATTTAACTTTGGGGGTCGGGTATTTTGTCTCAGCAACAAGAGAAAAGAAACTAAGACAAAATAGCTAGTAGACATAGGCATAAACCGATCATGCAGAATAAAGATAAAATCCAACTCGCTCTGCTCCCCTTGACTCGAGTGCATATGATCAAAATATACAGTGAATGCTTAAATTTGTTTTTTTAAATTTATTATAGTAAAAGACACACTGTCATAATCACCATCAAATTACTTACCTTCACTTCAAAAACATTTATCCCATTGTTCTTGAAAACTTCTGAAGCAGTTCCGGAAGTCCTCTTTCATGAGTGTCTTTAGTTGTGCAGTCATGGATATCTCAATGTCCTGAACTGATTCAAAACATCTACTTTTTGTGCTCATTTTGAGTTTGGTGAGGAACCAGAAGTTGCACAGTGCTAGATCCAGTGAATGAGGTGGATGAAGACACACTGTAATGTTTCCGAACTGCCTATTCATTAGATGGCAATTGGCAGCAGTATTCACCATATTTTTAATCACAACTCATAAAGATACTCAGGAAAGAGGACTTGTAGAACTGCTTCACAAAGTGGCAAGAATAATGGGATAAAGCATTTGAAGTGAGAGGGAGTACTTTGAGTGGAATTACTGAAATGTGTATTTTACTATGATAAATTTTTAAAAATTTAAACAGTCACAATCATAATGTGTATATGGTTGCTTTCTTCCTCCTATTTAAAATCCTTGATCAACTTTATGTCAACAACTAATGTCAAATTCCAAATTATTAGCCAAGTCTGAATACAACAAAGTGTACACTACATGCAAACAATATCCCTATGGTTGCACAAATGAAAATAACTGGGACGCCACTTAGTCACTTTTCAGGAAGAATAAAAATTATAGCCCTCTAGTCTAGGTCACGATGACCTTGAAGAGTCCCTAAATCAATACAGCTTCTCACTGTTTTTTGTGTCAACTGGAATTGATCAGCCATGCTACTTTTCTAACTAAATGCATTTTTCTGCAACTACCACAAGAATTAAACTCCTTACTCAATTCATGAGAGTCTTTAGTTGTTCCGTTATATGTTACAAAATGTTAGGACAAAATCTTACATTGTTGGTTTGAATAACTGGCACAAAACTATGACAAAATACTTGAGTTAGTGTATCTGAGACTAACATAAATGTCCTTCTCCTAGCTTAACACATTTTATTTACACTCCTGGTCATATAAATGAAAAGAGACAATATACAATAATAACAAAGAGATATTCACTATTGTGAACAATCTCTGAAAAACTGGCATTTGTTCTTTATGGGAATTATTCAATACACCTTCAACTGGCCTATTGGTTTTACTTTCTCAAGAGGAGAGAGAAGTCAGATCTTCCAGGGATTGTTTTTGTGGTAAGGTGCTTCTATTTTCTTAGCCCAGTGAAATGCTGTGACAAATTTTCTTCTGCAAGTGAAAATTGGCATTATGTATATGAAACCTTAGGTAATTTTGATTGCAAGTCATCCTTTCTTAGATATTAAGGTGCTATTTTGGGGTTATTCAAAAAGTGAGTTTACAGAATTATTTTTAAGAAATGTGTTATTACAAGAGAAGCAATCATAATAAGTATTTAAATAATGAATTGATACTTTCCAACATTATCCTCTAACTGATTCAAGTATCTTTCTGAGTTTGGGACAATTTACTTGCTAGCACTTGAATAATGGCTTCTTAAGTGCATACCTACAGGCTGCTGTGTATGTAGCATTATGAAAACTTTGGCCTGGTTTTACTCCCCTTTGTGTACCTTTAAAGAAGTTCAAGAAATTATCAGTAATCTCTATTTTTGATCCATAGAGGTGGGAGGATGGGAGAACACATTTAGGACCGTGGCCATTCTAAACTAAGAGGAAGCCAAATCCTAAAGTGTCGCGCAGCTGATCCACTTTGCAATGTTGTCACACACGCCTAACAAAATACTGTACTACTGACACAATTGCATTCTGCACCCGTAATTAACCTTGTAAAGTTATTTTAAACAAGCCTTGTGCATATGTCATAAACCAAATGACAAATTAAATGTTCAGATATGATTGCAGAAGCTATTTTCCTTTTGGATTTAATTCTTTTCCAAGCAGAGCTTCTGTTAAGTAGCATTTTACAGCACCATAATGCTGGAAAGAACACTAAAGACTCCACATATCCTTTGCTTTTCTTTTTGTTTTCTTTGTTTTGGGGTAGATTCCAGGGTCATGGATGAGTCATCCAAAGTCACATGGCTAGTTTGTGATAGAATCAGAAATAGATACTCCCCAACTCAGGGTTAATACTCTTTGTTCTGGTCTTTATCTTAATGGATTAAGCACATGGCCCAACTGAGAAAAGGAAATATTTGGCCTTATGGGTTAAAAACAAGCATATGTATCTGCCTCTGAAAAATGCCCAAGATTCACTCATGTTCTATTTCTTCTTTACATTTTTATTTACTACCATGTCAACCAGACCTTGTCTAGGAACCGTCCCAATTTTCCAAACTCATTAAAACGCTGAAATTCCTTTCATTCTTAACATACTCTGGCCTGTACTTCATACCTTCCTCAAGGTAAGAAAAACTGGAGGGATTTTTACAATGATTGAGATTTTCTAAATCTCTTTGCTCTGTAACTTTGGCTTAGGGTCTTTATTATTTTGTGAAGGTGTTTACCAGGCAGATGGTGCAGCCCAGTAACCTATTCCAGTGTTATTCAGCAGGTTGTAAGTGGATGTGAATGTCTGATAAATGTACCATAAAATAAATGTTCACCTTTTCTCCTGACCATAGTTGGCCACGAATAAGCCATATATGCACAACCCAAGATTCGTGGAAAGAGACTGCTCAACAAAAGCAGATAGAGTAACTCTATTTCTCTTCTTCATCATTTCTGAAATGGGGCAGTAGCGCGCTATCCCCTTGACTTACCTTACAAATTCTAAGTACATTTGATTTTATACTTACAGATATATGTGTAAATATACACACACATGTCCTCAAATGAAAGCACTTATTTAAGAAGCTCTCTTATTTGTTATTTCTACCTTCTTCTATGATGTTTACATTTTTGTAATTCATATCTGTGTTGCCAAGGGGAGTGTGAGAGTGACAAGCATTGAAGGCAGATGCTGTCATTGTCCCTCCCATATACCCTTCAAGCATACATGTCTATGTACACAGAAGGCTGCTTATTGCAAACACCTGTGACTCTCTACCTGAGGGCTCTTTTCTGGTCATAAGACTACAGTCAGCCCATATTCAGGTCAGGCCAGACTTGTGGGAGAGTTAATATCCCTGGAAGCAGCCCATAACTAATCACATATGGGAACTTAGAGGAAAAATACTCCAACTAATTCAGCCCAGAGTTCAGACAACCCTGAAGCATGTTCTATACTGTCCCTCAAAGTGCTGCGACAGGACAGAGCTCCAGCTGCTCACAGTTTAAACTTAGTAACTCACTCATTGTCAGTTCCATTCCCCCCCACCCGTTCACTTCTTCCCAAATCTACTGATGTTTACTAAGATCAACTTCAAAATAAACTGCTGAACTTGAATCCTTGCCTCAGGCCTCAGATCTAGAAAGACTGACACAGGCATAGTGGTTAGAAGTACAAGCTCTGGACTTCATTTCTGACTGTAGCTGCACCATATCCTACCTATACAACCACAAGCACGCTCTCAGAGTTTCTGTTTCCTGATATTTAAAATGAGGTTAAAATATTTAAAAGATTAGCTGAGGGAATAAAGTGTTATCACAGCAAATGGGACATAGTATTTAATATGTGTTAGCTATTTACTCTAGTTATCTACTGCTGCATGACAAATTACCCCAAAACTTATGACATAAAAAGAACCATTTTGTTTCGGTTACGATTTTGAGCAAAAAATCTACTGTTTAGATCTTCCTTCGAAACTCTCACATAGTTACAACTAGAAAGAGGCCAGAAGTCGTCCCAAGGCTCCCCTGGGCTAGACATCTTGATGGTTTATTTATAAGGCAGGCAGGTGACTTGGAGGCATCAATCTGATCCGCTACACATGACCATTTTCATGCATCTTGGGTTTCTCACAGCACAATGGCTAGGTTCTAGGAAGTGCAGCTCAGAAGTGAAGGTACCAAAAGATCTGTGTAGAAATTACATGCCTTTCTTCACATAATCTCTGAAGTCACATGGCTACGGTTACACCACATTCTACCGGCTATTACTGACACCCAAAGGCCAGCCCAGATCCAAGTAGGGGAAATGGACCTCAGCTCTTGATGGGGGACGTGTCTAGAAACTTACAAATTTTTGCTTTATTAATACTTTACCATCTCTTGCGATCATCTTCTGGCTCTGAAGTTTCACCAAATATTTATTGAATTAATGTAATTATGTATATAGGATTGCATCATCACTCCTATTCATTGAGTTACCAATTGTCTATTCTACCCACAAGCTCTCCTAATGCATGCACACCACCTTTGGAGCTATTTCACTTTCTCCCTTCTTATTGGCTCAGCTCTTGTGCCTACAGAATCTCGCACCTGCACTCGTGGTATAGACTCTAAGTAGTCTCCTGGTCTGCAGCCTCTCCTGTCCAATTCATCTTATCCTTGATGTCCAGATTAATCTTCCTAGGGCTCAAACCTAATCAAGTTGGAATCTTCAGTGTTTTCTCATTGCTCACTTAAAGATCCAATCCACTCTGCTTTGAAAGTCAACATCCTACCCAGTTTTTCATCACCACCTCCAATTATTTTCTTCCTGGACTTTTTGTTTCAACAAACCAGACGCCTCATTGTTCTCCATAGTTACAGAATGATTTCATTCTTTCATGTCTTTGTCCCTAAATACGTCATTTCATTTAAACATCATAAAAACCTATGAAGTCACTACTGTTTGCTTTTACAATGAGCATAACATGAAGTATATATCATCATCTCTTTTTATAGACAAGCCTTGTGAAGTTTCAAGAAATTCATGATGATAACAATAATAATAAATATGTAAAGTAAAACATTGTTCTAAGTGTTTTACATATATTGACTTGCTCAATCTTCATGACAACTCTATGAAGCATGATCTCATTCTACAATAAGGATGAACTTGCAGTTACTTGGTAGATCGAACTAACTGCTCTATCTCTACTCTGTTCCCATAGCTGCACCAAACACAGAGATATTGAATGAATAATAACAGCTTTCAAGTACAATAGCCAAAATTTAAAAGAAAGAAAAAATCACAGAGGGGCTAGAAAGGAAGAAGGTTCTAAAAGTCTAAATTTTTAAAGTCAGGTCATTGTTAGCCTAGGAAGTAACAGAATTCACTTGGTGATAGGATAAGTGGCCTTGAACTCATACAAATTGAGGACTTGTAACTGAGAAATTAGGAATGACTTCTTTGGTGAAAATTAAAACAAAATAAAAGAGATTTGAAAATTTCCATTTGCTGACCCAATAAATAATTTGTCATCTGCTCGGATATCATGATGGGGAAAAAATCATCCAAAGCAGAATTATAACCTCAAATACGTGGTGTATGCAAGTGTGGGGTATAAATTTAGCTATCATAAACGGTGACGAAATGCCAAAATGTACAATTGATACAAGCATTTATCCTAAAAGTGATGGCGGCTTCAGTCCTGACCTTCTTGATCCCTAGCGCATCTCCTGAGTTTTTGGTCAATCACTAAGCTGCATGTGTGTAGTGTGAGACTCATGAGAATGAGCAAGGAACAACTAGTGAGAAAAAGAAAAATTACCTAGGAGATTCAGCAGTTCATACAGGGGCTAGACAATGTTTTTGTTCCAACCAGCGGAGGAAGAAAGACAATTGAACACACCAGGAATTCAGGAAAGATCTTAGAGAGTGTACAACTTGGGAATAGGCTTATTTTTATACTAGAAGAAGGGCTTCTCTAAATCTTTCCTAACAAAATTTTAGAATAGCTCTGAATGGGTCAAGGTGAACTGCAAGTAAATTACCTGCTTTCCAGAAAGACAAGCAAATAAAACCCTTTGCACTGTTAAAAGAAAGATGACAGAATCCAAACACTCAGGAATGCTGGGTTGACTATGAAGTAAAATTTGACTCATAATTAGAAGAAAAATTGGTAACTAGAACAATTTGAGTCTAAATAGACTAAATTTTTAAAACGTATGGAATTTGCAGGCCTTTCAATACCTATTTCAAAGATTTTCAAAGATTTAAAGTAAAACATAAACACAATGAGGACTCAAATAGAGACTCTCAACAGGGATTTGAGACAATATAAAAATATAAAAACAACCAGAGAGAAATAACTAATATTTCCAAAGAGAAAATGTCATTCTGGCCACAATAATATACAGCAAAAATAACAGGACAATAATTCCAAAGGGCTAAGGAAAAAATAACTATCAACTTAGAATATTATGTACAGATAAATATTGTTAAAGTTTGAGAGAAAAATAAATACATCTGTAAAAAAGGTAGGAAAGTTAATATATAAAAATATACGAAAAACCTCAGACTCTCACTACAAATGCTACTGAGAAATCTACTACTTATCAAGAAAAGAAACAAAACTCAAAAGAAATAGTGCAGCATAGCAAGTAATAGAGAACCAGTAAATAATTAAATGTGACTAACTAAAAATAAGCATTGTCTGTAAGGGCAGCAACAAAATAAGTAACAATTATAGCAATAAAAATCAATAATAGTTTAAGTGTGGAAACAAAATCAGAAGACAATATTTTGGAAGCTAAGAGTGTGATTTACTTTAAAAGATTCTAAAGTTCCTGTGAATTCACTGTTTGAGAGAAGCATTGAGATATTATCCTCAGACATCAACAATACTTTCTCATTAAGGTATAAACTTTAACTGTTTAAAGTTAATTTTGGGGCCCGTGAGATGGCTCAGCGGCTTAAGTGCCTGCTCAGCAAGCGCGAGGGCCCGAGTTCGACTCCCGGATCCCACATACGAAAAAGGGGCCGGTGATATCGCTCAGCGGCACGGGCGCCTGCTGGCGCACGAGGTCCTGAGGTCGACCCCCCGGTACCCACAAAAAAAAAAAAAAGTTAATTTTGTATTGATTTTAAAAGTAAATTTTTAAAGGAAAAAGGAAATTTGATCAATTAAGTCAGCAAAGGTGTGGGAGGAAGAAGCAATGATAATATAAGGTAAATATAAAACAAAATACAAGCAGAAATACATCAAGGTGTATAAGTAAGATTGAATAAGTAAAAACAGAAAAACAAATACTGTCATTGGTTTATGAGAGACACGCCTAAAATACAGTCAGACCTACAGGTTGTGTCATGGTTGACTTTGAATGTCAGCTTTACCAGATTAAGGGGTGCTCAGATAGGTAGTAATTATTTATCTTCAGTGCTTCAGTAGGCTCTGAGTCCATCCTTCTACTGAGGTGGGTTTGTTTTTTATTAGGATCATTAGGCTGCCTCATGTGTATCTGTAAGGGTAATTCTGAAAGAGATTGGCACGTGAGTCAGTGGACTGAATGGGAGAAGATCCACCCTCAATATAGGTGGGCGCTGTCAACCACCTGGGGTCCCCTGATGGAATGAAAAGGTAGAAGAAGCATGAATTCTCATCCTCTCTCTTCTTCTGATAGGAGAGAAATTAAGAAACTTGCTAACTTTTTATAATGAGTGGTAGAATAAAGATTAGGCCAGGTGGTCTAAATCAAAACCTGAGTCCAGTACATGGATGTATTTTTTCCCTTCCCATCTCTGTATGTTCAAATCTCAAAGGGGGCTTTAAGTTCCAGCTTAAATGTGTCCTTTATGCATATTCCCTCTTTACTCTTTCTATAGTCTTAAGGCACCATGCTACTAATATTAACAGTGGTTAATACTGTTGCAAGTGCTTTATATATTAATTCATAGAGCAATCCGACGAGATAAGTACTACTATTGTCTCCTTTCTGGAGAAAAGTAAACTCACACACAGAGAGGACAACTCTTTCCTCTGCTCACCCCAGATCTTTGCCACTACTTCTCCGGTGGCATATACCTTCCTCTTTGACTCACTTTTACCCATTCCTGTGTGTTTTACTTTTTCTGATAGAGTTGAAACTCTTTAAGAGAATGGGACTATTACAGCATAGATATGAAATACCCCCCAAAATGCATGTGCGAAAGGCACGGTTACCAGCTGATGGGCTTTTGGGAAGTGATCAGATCATGAAGATGCCTACCTCATCAATGGATTAACCACTGATGTGTTCCCAGTTGAATGGGCTCTTAGGAGATGGGGCTAATACGTATACTAACTCAACTCTCTATGTTAGACATTATTGTTCTATACATTTATAGATAAGGAACTAAAGAACAGAGTGATTAAGTGATGTACTCAAAGTCACAAAGTTTGTAGTTGTTAGCGGTATGGGTTTTTTTTTTTATTTTAAAGAGAAAAAAATAGAACAAAATTTGAAAACAACATAATAGGAGGGTAACAATGGTTAATACATTGCATATTGTTATCTTTACATTAGTTACTCAGAGTAGAGGTATGGTTTTAACTATGGCAATCTAGCACTAGAAATTCTATTTAATAGGTATGGTTATGTGACTATCATTGTCATTAATTTAAAAAGAAAAGCCACAGCCATACCAGGACTCTGCCCCCTCATGACCAAAACAACAATTGTCTCCTGATGCAATTCATCCCAGGAGTACCAGTGTATGTTCCCCTGACCATCCATCATTCAGATGACCTCTGACGATATGATTTGTTTTAGCCAACAGAATGCAAATGGACATGACAATGTGCCAGTACATGCCTAGGCCTTACAATATTTTCTGTTTCCACTAATTTCTCTTGCACTTGTGCCATTGCCATGAGAAAGCCATGACTTGATTAACTATAAATTCAAAAATTATGAGAGACTCCTACAACAGAAATAGACCCAAACCACAGCATGTAGCCAAGCCAAAGCCCATCTGACCCACAGAAACTAGACTACATGATTTTAAGTAACTAAGCTACAGGGTTTGTTACACAGCATGATTGTGGCAATAGCTAACTGATACAGACTGGCACCAGGGTTGTAGCATCTCTTTTAACATCAATGACTATTGCCTTCTTCCTGTCTAACCAAAAAAAAAAATGTCTGGGACATTTGTGGGGTCCAAATTAGGAGAATAAATGTCAAAATCAGGAAAGATACATTTGGGAGTTTTTCTTTTCTGCCATGTTGGCATTTCACTCACATATTAAAAGTCCCTGAAATATCACTTGTTGGCTGTGCTGTCACGATCCATTCTATAGACATTTTGATGTACTTTATTACAAACTTTAAAATCATATTAGCAGCTGTTATTTTATATCACAATGGATTAATAAGATGCATTTTCACAAATAAGACACATTTTAGATAGTTTTGAAAAAATTTCAGTGTGAAAATCTTATGCCAGGATTCCACATTTTAAATGACACATTTCTGAATAGCCTAAAGTGAAAATGCTCAAGTAATATGCCTGTTTGTTCTATGCTTGAAACTATCAGCCCTGCGACAACCCAGCAAACACGTAACCTTCCCACATACTGTGATGTTTTCTATTGTAGCATATGACATTCAGAGAAAATATATCTCTTGGTTCTGTTGCAGGGGAGCTGAATAAGTAACACTGAAGCAAAATGACAAAAATGAAATAAATATTATTTCAGTTCTCATTTGCAATACTTGAATAATGTTCATACATGAGAACAATCAGAAGCATGTTTATTCCCCTTCAAATATTAGAAAAATGGAATGTTCTATTGCCTTTTCATGTGGAATAATTAGGAAAGATAAGGATTTTTTTTTTTTCTTGGAGGCAATCCTGCTTCCTATGGTGTTGCTAAGGAATAAGGAATTTTCCTTCCAACTGATCTTAAAAGAGATATCTAAGATCTATATCGCCTGTTTATGGATTACAGCTAACTTTATAGTTGTGCGTAAACTGTACATTTGAGTGCAGTAAGACACGTCCCCTGTCTCATAATAAAAATATTATGGAACATTATATTTCCATATAGTAATGGTACTCTTATTTTACTAGTAGAAAGGTACAGTACTAATTTAATTGACTAACATAAAAGTCTCTCAAGTAAGATCAATACTTTATTTTCTCCATAGTTTTCATGAACAAAGATTTAATTCCACCTGCATTCCCCAGTCCCCAAGACAGTGCTAAGGGGCAGGTCTGCTGACCACCTGCTCTCTGTGGTCCAGATGCAAAACCTGCCAAGCAATTTCAGAATGAACAGTGGATCTCAACTCCACTGCACATTAGAATCACCAGGGAAGCTTTTCAAAAACACCAATGCCCAAACAACTCCTCAGATCAATTAAATCAGAATCTCTGGGGATGGGTTTGGGGTATTATTATGTTTTTAAAGCTCCCCAGGTGATTCACTGTGCTGCCAGATTTGCCATCCATTGACTCAGGAATTTTAGGGGGACCAACAAATAGACAGGCTCACTTGGTGTCTACCCTGCATTCCTGCTTTGGTTGCTAAGGGTAGAAATTCCCCACTCAGTGCCGATGCTAAGCGGGATTTTTGTTGTTGGTGGTGGTCGTCATGTATTTTTTTTTTCCTTTGTACACTGTAGATCTTTATTGCCATTGCTTCAGTGCTTTTGAGGGTAGAACTCCCATTGACATCAGTGGGGGAGCTGCTCCCGGAACGAGTTTGGAATGCACAGTTGAGAGCTCCTTGATGCAGTTGGAGAGGGAATCTCGCCCTGAGCTTTTTACACACACCAGGGTTGAAGTTTCTTTCTTCCTTCCTTCCTTCCTTTACTTCCTTCATTTTAATTTTTCATCTTCATGTCTGTGCCTTGGAATCGTGAATTTTGACTTCAGAGTGGCTCCTTTACTTTCTGTAAACTTTGCATATCTTGTCATTTTCTATTTAGGTCTCATTGAGGTTCACCCTAGGGTAGCTTTTCTCCCGAGTTAGGGGAGAAGGGTGGCACGGGGAGAGACAGAACACAGACAGACTCAGGTTCACTGCTGGCCAGGTAGAGCTTGTGCCAGTGAAAGCAATGATTTAAAACTCCCATTCCTCCTTACTGCAATGGTCATACTGCTCAAAAGAACTTTTTGTCTTTTTGATTATAAGACTATAAATCTGGGTGAGCTCCTTACTGTCAAAGGACATTGCACAGATGTTTCATGATTACCTTGTGGTCTACAAGGAAAACAGTATTTCATAAACTCTTTTAGTAGAGGAAGGGGGAGTGGAGAAAGTTCTACACAGATTTCTGTAGTCTTCTATGGAGCGAGGTTTATTATGACAGGTCCTGAATGAGAAGCAGCCCATGCCAAGATATTCACAGTTCTGCCTTCTCCTCTCCTGCAAGGAAAGTACAGCGTCACTACTCCATCAGCCAAGGTAGTTAAACTAACAGTGGGACCTCTTTTCTCAGAAGCATCACTAGAACACTGTCATGTTATAAAGGACAATATGAAACATGGGCTGAGATAAGGCGCCTAGTGTTACAATATACAGTCCAAATCTGGCAGCCCTTAGATGACAGAGTGTGCACCTAATCTAGCGACAAAAGTGGCTTTGAGTGTGCAAAGTTATGCAGTGCCTCAACTGGTCCATAAATACCTATGGTGTCATAAGAGGCAGCCCTCCCCTCACTTTCTTAGGAAAAAATAAATGGAATTTTTTGATGGAGAACTTTTGATTTGCATCACTACCACTATCTTTGAATATTCTTCAAATCCTTTAATCTGGAAAACTCCAACATTTCACAACAGTTTTCATTATTGAAAATCCAAATTGCTGACTTCCTTTTCTTAAAGGAAAATGGATGTTTTCATGTAAAATCATATTGAGTTGATACATTGCTCCAAACTCTTGCCATTAAAACTGATGACAGAGTTCTCATTGGCATGGGATTAACTCCAATGATGGATCCCATAAAATCTGCCAGGAGATTCCACTATGTTGAAAGATTTATTTTTCCTTAATTAGTCATTTAGGAACTTATTGCAAATAAGATCTCTGAAATATTTGAGGAAATGGGGAAGGTGGAATTCAGAACTTAGTTGAATATTACTGTAGTTCGTTTTCTGCTGCTAATAACACAAAGCACTGTATTATTATTTCTGCTGCTAATTTCAAAGTCTGAGTGAGTTATGAAGGCATTTGTTTTGGATCACGGTCCTAGTCCAGGGTTGAGGGATTGTATCAAGTGATGCCACTTTACTGGTAGAGTCAGGAGGCAGTGCTGGGCATTACATAGTGAGAGATAGGGAGCACACAAAGAAGAAACCTAGCCAAACTGGATTTTATAGCAGATAACCCATTAGAGATATCTACAGAGTAACGCATTACCCTATTAGTCCATTCATGAGCACAGAGTCTTATCGACTCTTTTAAAAAGTCCCACTTGGTTTCCCCTCTTAATATCTCATATAAGTGTTAAATGTCAACATGAGTTTCAGGGATACTAAACATATTCAAACCACAGCAAATACCTATTTCTTCACTATCTTCAGCTGGATATCACATGTCAACAATATCTAGTGTATCTCTTCCAAAAGAAGCCTTGCAAAAGGTAATCAGCATTTTAAAATTAATATAAAAGCCTCCATATTGGGGCCGGTGAGATGGCTCAGTGGCGTAAGCGCCTGCCTTGCAAGCGCGAGGGCCCGAGTTCAACTCCCGGATCCCACATACGAAAAAGGGGCCGGTGATATCGCTCAGTGGCACGGGTGCCTGTTGGCACGCGAGGTCCTGAGGTCGACCCCCCGGTACCCACAAAAAAAAAAAAAAAAAAAAGCCTCCGTATTTCAATTGTTATTTTTTCTGCCTGCATCTAAAAAGGGATAAGTAGTGACCATCTTGTTTGGGCTGGTAAAACACTGAACTTAGACACAAAGTTGATGTAGAAAGTTTCTGATAATAAAAGAAAGGGAAGTCAAATTGCTGCAAACCACTGAGGTTTTCCCTTTATTTGTTGTTCTTTAATTCAATACTATTTGAAATAGAGAAGATCCTTGAAAAGTCATAAATTTTTGCTGTGAATTATTTAGCAAAACAAAGCAAAAAGACAGGTCCATCTCCTTTCTTAAATCTGATATATCACTGTTCTCATAGCAAAAATGATCAAACAATATGGGAAACTCAAAACAGAAAATTTAAAAATTCATATTTACATTTGGCTATAAGATTTTCTTACTCTGATCAGCTTTCAAAAATGGAAAGGTTGGGCTGGTGATATAGCTCAGCGGCATAAGCACCTGCCTGGCAAGCACAAGGTCCTGAGTTCGACTCCTGGTACCCACATACGAAAAAGGGCTGGTGATATCGCTCAGTGGCACAGATGCCTGCTGGCGCACAAGGTCCTGAGTTTGACCCCCCAGTACCCACAAAAAAAAAAATGGAAAGGTTAAAAGAAGGAAGGGAAAAGCAAAAAAAAAAAAAAAAAAAAAAAAAAAAAAAAAATATATATATATATATATATATAAAAGATAGTTAAGATAGATAAACTACTAATTTCTTTTAGTTCATTGAAAAGAAAGGTTTGTGCTAATATTGTTTGGACAATTGAATGCTGATATCTTGTACTCTGAGTAACTAATTTAAAGATAACAATACGTAATGTATTAACCATTGTTATCCTATTATGTTGTTTTGAAATTTTGTTCTTTTTTTTTCTCTTTAAAATAAAAAAAAATGGAAAGGTTGTGATAAAAGGCATGAAAAAACACTTAAAGGAAATCTGTGGAAAATTTACCTCCAGGGTTATATTTTTAAAGGGCCCCAAAACCAGTACATAAAATGTAGGTGAATACACTACCGCACACGCACATGTTGTGAGAAAACCAGCAAGGTATATCTGTCTCACAAGCCAGCTCCTCCATTCAGTACACAAAGCTTTGCACAAATAAGGAGAGAAAGGTAGTGAATGGGAAGAATGCAGGGCAAGGAACTCACTGGGCAGAATCTAAGCCTACTGCAAAATCCCACAACATGTTGAGTTTGGCATAAGGCTAGGAAGAGATATCTAAGTAAGCAGTAAGTAATGAAAGTATTGCTACATTTATATTAAAATAAATCAGTTGCAATGTTTAGGTATCAGAGTACTAAAGTAAAAAGGGGGCCTGAAGAATTCCCTGAGCCAGGAATGGTGGTGCACACCTATAGTCCTAGCACTCCAGAGGCTGAGGCAGGAGGATTGCCATGAGTTCAAGGCCAGCCTGAACTACATAGCAAGATCCTGTCTCAAAAAAACAAAAACCAAAACAAACAAACAAAAAAAGAATCTCCCAAAACATTTATTCAAACATTGGCTAAATCAGTGGCTTTCTTATAAACATGGCCAATTTGCTTTAGATGCACAGGGTGCAGTGGGGGCAGGGATGAAGAAATAGAAATGAATATGAAGAAAGAAAAAAAATCCAAGCTTATACTGTACGTAATTAGGAACGGAGAATTTATACATATTTGAGTAACAGAATAAAGAAGCTAGCTGGAACAGTTTCTCATCTATGAATGGGTTAAGTGCCCAACCTGTGCTGGCAAGTCATATTCTCTCCACATCTCAACTTGCCTACATCAGGACTCATTAAACATTCACACTGTTGAAGAGGAGTGAAATACATTTCCTGGAGGTTCTGAAGGGCAGAGCCTAGAGCAATCCTACACATCTGTGGTTTTCCATACAGCTTTTCCTTCCAATGTAGAGGGCCCAGGTCAATGCTCCTTGTTAATGGTACAGTTTTGCAAATCCCTTAGTCCACAGGATAGCCCTGAGCACACAGAATCTGGTCAGGAGATAGGGGAAGAGGAAATGGATTTCCAGCTATTAATAATGAGCCTTGCTAGGTGTGGTGGTGCACACCTGTAATCCCAGCACTCAGGAGGCTCAGGCAGGAGGATCACTATGAGTTCGAGGCCAGTCTGGGCTACATAGTGAGTTCAAGGCCAGCCTGAACTACATAGCGAGACCCCATCTCAAAAATAACAAGACAATAATGGGCCTTAGCCTACAGGGAAGACTGAATAACAAAAGCGTCAACACCTAGAGGAGCAAAGAGGTTTGGGATGCCCTGAACATTTCACCCTAAGTTCTGGGCCACCACAGACAGGACACTGATAAGCTAAAGCAAGTCAGTGCCTGAGAAGAACTGGGTGAGTAAATCTAAGCACACCCATAAAGAGAGTGAAGTGTTAACAGATTAATATTTTTAATCCAGTGCTTTCTTCCAGTCTCCACTCCTGATACCACTCAATCTAGCTACCAGACTGTAGACTACATCAGAATCCATGACGAGCTTGTCAAAACACAAATTCTTGGGCCCTACCCCCAGGGTTTCTGATTCACTGGCTCTGGCATGGAGCCTGGGAGGAGGGCGAGGAATAGAAGTCAAAAAGTCTCCCGGCAGAGGCCATGAGGAGGGCAAAAGGTATAACCACTTATAAGGAATCTAAATAATTCAGGTTCAAGTCGAGCTCTCTGTGTGGCCGTTCTAGGAAAACCAGCACCATGGGTGAATTTAAAAATCTAAATGTAACATTTCCCAAGTATTGCTCACTTTTAACAGTTTTCCAGAAAGAGATGAATAAAATAGTGTTATTAAGATAATTTACAATTAATTGATAATAAATAGAATAACTTGCTGTTCTCATATTTCTAAAGAAATAGCCATAATTCCTATGTATACCCCAGCACATTGTTTACACTTCACTTAGCATCTAAGGATAACATTGGAGGTTCTTTGGTTCACTCACCTAGACACTAGTGTCTTAGGCAGGCTCCTGTAGTTTGAGGCGCGCTGAGAGTCCTGCGGTGTGTTGAATGATATTTAGGTACATCATTCCTAGACCAGGGGGCTTGGAAGTTTAAGTAATGATCACATAATGGATCTGTAGAATTGGCCAAATCTGGAAACACAGTAAAGTGGAGTGAAGGCCACTGGTGGTCCTACTGGAACATTGCATTTGGGTGCTTATGAAAGAGACCATGCATTTCTGTGGAGTAGAACAGCTAACAAAGGTCACTTCCTCTTAACTTGTGCCAACATGGATAGTCATAGATTTCTGGATAAACATGAAAAAGCTACTTTATAAACCAGGAGAAAATATGTCGCTTAATGTTTTAAAAAATTAAATTTATGAGGTAATGATAGATTATCATGGATTTCGATTTGGGCCACACCTTCCCTGCCTCTCTGGGATCCGCACTGTCCTACCAAAAACCCTGCAAGACATATGCATCATTTAAATTTTTCTAAAAGCAATATTTACAAAAGTAAAAATAAATAAGTAAAAATTATATTTTTTATTTACCTCGTATATCAGAAGTATTATTATTTCAACATGTAATATGAAACATTGAGATAGTTTATATTTGTATACTAAGTCTTTGAAATCTGGTGCATATTTTAGACTCACAGCTCGTCACTGGCCGCGTTTCAAGTGTTCAGTAGTCACATGTTCAACAGCCATGGTCAGCGGCTACCACTCCGAACTTACTGCACCAGATACCCCGTGATCGCCGGAGAATAATGAGAAACGAGACCGCTTGCCAGGCACGGCGAGTTCTCTGTTCCCTGCAACCCGCACAAAGCTGCTTCACAAACTGAGTTTAGTGCAGTCAGCAAATTTCACCACATGAAGGCTCTTAACATCACTGATTTAAACGTGTGATGTGTGGAGACCCTGATGATTTCTACCTGCAGAACAGGAATAATGCTTAGCTGTTACGTGTCAAATAGCAAACGCCCAGCATGCAGCTCTAGCTGATCAGATATCCTCTTTTTTTTTCTTCTTCTTTCTTTCTTTTTTTTTTTTTTTTAGGAAATTGATATCCAAAAGTTATCTTAAAATTGCATTTTTTTATTCTTAAATTTGATACATAGTGTGTGTGTCAGAAAGTAGGGAGGGGAGGGAAGATGCTATTTTTATAGCTGACATGTCAACTGGGAAAAAAGTGCCAGGGAAAAATAAAAAGTCCTGCAGTGGAGGAGAAAGAAAATAATCTGTACTGCAGTCTCATATTGCCTACCTTGCTAGTGCTTCTTGCTGCGTGGATATACTGCCCAAAGTGGGGACCAGCACAGGTCAGAAACTATCAAACTGGTGAGTGACACTGACAGAAGTGATTGAAATCTGCCTTGAAAAACAAACAAACAAACAAAATATGAATTAGCCAGCATGCTAAAGGGGTTGATTTCTGTTGCTGGGGGAAGTGGGGGGTGGGTGGAGGCTGTAGTCCACAGGCAGCTGAGCTTTGCAATGCCCCAGGATTTCCCTGATACAACTCATAACTGCTCCCATCAACATATTCACAACAAAACAAATGAATTGCCAGACTTTTGGGGGATTTTTGGAGGGTCAGTGTGTCTTCCTGTTCTTCCACGGAAAGAACAAAGATGCAGGCCATTTGTGCTAGCCTGCCTGGTTTTAAAACATATTGAATAATCTCACAGAACATCCTCAAAGGAAGTCAAGCGCATGGGTGTGTCTAAGCCAAAATGGACCAGGCTGAAAATGTTTTGCCACCTGAATGAGCTGCTAGGCTGCCAAACTGGCTCCAGAAGGCACAACCAGGACCAGTGGGCAGAAGCTGCTGGAAGCAATTTCCAATCCATTATTTGGAAAGGGCCTCTAGAAATTCAGTCCAACGATGGTATGGATTCTGGGAGAACAGAGCTTCAGATCATTGAACCTGACCAAGCAGGGACTGTGTGGTCTCTTCTCAGGCAAGCTGCACTGAAAAACTATATCCTGCAAAGCCCTTTCATTCAGTTACCAACCACTGAGAAACTCCAAGTGCTGCTCAGCACTAGGATCACAGAAATGAAAAAGATGCAGTCTCCGGCCTCAGAGAACTCTAATGTTTGTGATTCCACCCATAGTTGATCTGTAAAATCACAGAGTTACCGTTTAAACTGGGTGGATTTAAAAGAGTTTGTTCCAAACCAGGCCCCAAACTCATATGTGGCAGCCTGCTCTAATAAGACAATGAAAACAATTAAAACACTAGAGATGATACAAGCCTTAGGTCACACTGATCTTCCTACTCAGAAGCTCCTCCTCTCCCACTTTGATTAATCTATTATCTTTCAGGTACCACGCAGGGCCTTGTTATTCCCAAAGTCTTCTCCGACACACTGAACTGAATTGATGTTCTCTTTATTCTTGGAAACTCTGTTACACATATAGTTAGCACCATGATGTTTCAATCATTCTATGTGTTTTTGTTGTTTCCGTAAGATTATAAAGGTCTTAGGGGCCAGTGAGATAGCTCAGTGGCATAAGTGCCTGCCTGGCAACCGTGAGGTCCTGAGTTCGACTCCCAGAACCTACATACGAAAAAAGGGCCGGTGATATCGCTCAGCGGCACGGGCACCTGCTGGTGCGCAAGGTCCTGAGTTCGACCCCCGGTACCCACAAAAGAAAAAAAAAAAGTTCTTAAAGGCAAGTACAGTCTGCATTTTCTGTATCTAGAACTATGACAGTTCTAGGTTTATTGCACAAACAGTGAAAAAATATGTACTGAATGAATGAACTGAAAATCCAAGAGTATTAAGAATGTTGACAAATCACTGTATTAAAAATTTATGACCAAGAAAACCAATAAGAAAATTACTTCTTGGTACTTAGGAAACTAGAATAAAAATGGGATGGCACAGAAAAACAGAGATCCATGCTATTGGAGTTCAAGTATTTATTGAATTACTAAATTAATTCATATTTGAAATTAATACATAAATTAACTAGTATGAAGCACCCTATACATAACTGATTTGGGTTGTATATGTGCAGCATAAAAGGTTTTACTGAATAATTTGCTTTTTTAAAAAATTCCCTAATCTCTTCCTTTCCTTATTTAATGCTTATTTAATATTCATATTGGAAGAATCTGGGTCTCACTGTGTCTATAATGAGAATGCTTCCAGGGTGCTCTACCTTGGATCTGTTTGAGACCTCCCGGAATATTTACACAGCCCAGTGGTCCACAACCCAATTATTATCTTTGTCTTGAAGAGAAAAAGTTAAAACCTTTGCTCAGTTACCTCCTCCCATCTTTTTAACTTTTAGTTATCGTGCCACACTCAGTGTCAGTTTTATTTCCAGTAGGACAATCTGCAGTGACTTTAAAGAGCCCTGCCTCTGACACCAGCAATCATTGAAATGACCCAGGGTCTCCATTTCTATCACGGGCCTCAAGTTCAAGGCTGAGGGTTAGAAATCTCTCCCAGGGAGTTACAATTTTCTATCATAGCTCAAGCCGCCATAGGCCTCAACTCCCTTGTTAAAGCCCATTACTTACACACTTTGTTCTGTAAACACACACACAGACACACACCCCATGCTATGGCATCATAGTTATCATATTTAAGGATTATCGTGCTAAAGACATCATCATTGATAGTATTTTCAATCTTCACAACAACTCTCTGAGGTGGATTCTACCATGAACTGTTTATAGGTGAAAAAACTGAGGCACATAAAGGATAAGCAACTTTCCCAATATCACACAACTGAAAACTGCAGAGCCAAGATGTAAACCAAGCAATATGATTCTAGAACATTCGGCTCTGTGCCCAGAACTGCCCACCATCTCCACCCCTGGTTTCCACATCCAAAACAACAAAACTGATGAAGACCTACTGACTTGCCCAAGGTCAATGAGCGATGGTGAGAAATTAGTTCATGTGGCATTTGTGTGAATCAACATTTGTAATGGGCAACATATGGTGATTTGTGCTGATTTTTTGGCAGAGATCTGGCAGAGAATACTCAGAGGACCCTGTCTCTCCAGGATATTCCTGGATGCACTCTGGAGAGTCTAGTGTATCACAAGCCACAGAAGGATCTTTCTTATCCATTTTCCATATTAGCAATCAGCATGCTTATCAAACCTTAAATTCCCTTTGTAAAGGAGCCAGCTCTGTCTTTCTTGCCCAGGTAAGAGGGTAAGAGGCTGCTCTCATTTTAGCCTAATGTCCCAGTGTTTTCTGGGCTATTTATTTTTTTCAGATGTCGGAATTATGGAAACCATTCTAGATGAACTTCTGGTAGTCTAGAGCAGGTCTGGAAACCGTATGGGACATAATAGCAATAGCTAAAATATCCTATAATATCTATTTGATCTAGAGAGTATATTTTGAAGCTGAAGCTTATGTATTTGTCTGTGCCATCTTGCAATTAAAAGTAGAAAGTAATTATGTAGTTCCAAAATGTGGATGAAATACAAATTATTGTAATATTTCCCCATAAGACTAAGGGAGTACCAGAACTACCCTGATTCTATTTATTTTTAATGCCCCTACCTCTCCCACCAAAGAAGATAGAATTTGTCATTTTGCAAAATACTGTCTGATGCATCTTGAACCTCAGTGAATCTAAAGCTTAATTCTATGTGACATTTCTGGTGGTGTGTTATATTTTTGCAAAAATAAATCCCTTTGATTAAAATTTCACACCTAGCTGAGGACCATGAAACACTGATTACCTGGTCCAGTCCTAGCCCAACATTGCCAAAAGGTTTACAAACCTCAGTACAACTTGAGGGGAACTTGGCCTAGACTTCAAGTTAGTGGAATCATTCAAAGCCCAAGGTGTTTTCCAGGTGGCCTGTTCCCTGCCCTGTGTCAACAGCTCTAAATTAGGCACAGGCTCTTTAAACCAGCCATGAAAACGATGGCCCATATAGCCAGAGCCCAAAGGAAATCTGAGCAGGTTGGCTATGACTAAGGCTGTGGACATAATGGAAGTTCAGCGTTCCCCTCCTCCTCTGTTCTCCATGGGTTTGAGGGAAGAAAGCAAAGCTCTGAAAGCAGTTGTTCAAGTTCCTGTGACACAGAAAGAAACAGAAATAGTTGCAAATGCCTAGATTTGCAAACGCTGGTGTTATGAAATAGAGGCAGGGGCAATCTTCAGGCTAATGCTATTATAAAACTGTCTGTAAAGCCTGGGGCTTAAACATCTCCAGCTTTATAACTAGCTACTGCTTTAAAAAGGACATTAGGTTCACATTCGCATCTTCAAGATAAAGATTTTATGTCACAAGTTCAGCCCTCTGGACAGCATAAAATTATAAGGAATGTTGTCTGTGTTACACCAGTTGTTCACAAATCCAGCATTTTGTCTTTGATGGTGGTTTGTGGCCCAGGCCCCATGTGACCTCACTACCCCCCAAAGATTAGGGATATGTGTTTAAAGTGTTATCCATAAGTTCAAACCCTTCTCAGAGCAGTTAATGTTTTCAGCTTGTATAACCTGGTTTATGCTACCTACATACTCTGTAAAATATTATTTTCTCACGTTTATTCTACAACACTTGCTAGTTTCAAGGAGGTTCATTACTTCTAACTACTAAATTTGGAGAATGAGTTCTATGTTCACTTCTTTTGATTAGATAGATTTTAATCGTCTCCAAGCTCACACTCTGGTGGCAATGTGAAAGATGAACTGACATGTAGCAAGACTGAAAGTAGGAAACTAGCAAGGAAATCCCAGAAGTGGTCCAGGAAAAACATGGAGAGGGGATGAACTGAGAGAATGGCATGGGTTTGAGAGAAAGCAGGTGGATTGGATATTACAGCCCTAAAATATTGGGAAATCACCCAATAACCTCAAAGTAGAACCAAAATCTTTCAATATCATTTAGAATTATTTAGAGATCCTTAGTAGAAATGATGAGTGTGGAAGAAGTAGTATCAAAAGGAAGAAATGAGTGGAGTATGGGACAGAAAGCCTGCTAGAGGGAAAAAATCTAGCATTTGGCAATCATGTGAAAAGATGTGGTAGAACCCCACAGCAAATGGAAGTGGCTCATTTAAAAATATTTGGAAGATCCTGATCTGAACAAGAACACAACCAAAACAGGGACATATAAAATTTAAATGAAAAGATGTGAAACAGTGGAGAGGATCCAGGGTCAAGGCTACACCAATTTTGGAGTATAAGTACTGGATGCTAAAGAAAGGCGCAGACTGGGTTCTTATGAATTAGGGACACATCTGACCACCTGACAGATGCATGAAGGTGTAGCTCATACAAGTCCCAAAAAGGAATAGAAGAAGCAAAAAAAAAAGCAACTGATGACTTTAAAATTAGAAAAACTAAATTTGAGCTTATTATGCCCAAGAGGAATATAGCCTGATGCACAATTTATGCAAATTGATAAAGCTGATTACACAAATTAGCCAAGGCTTTGGCTTGTTTTTTCTCTGGTCAGTAAGTCCCCCCACTCCCTGCACCCTTTCCTAAATTCAGTCTATTACTATTGGCATATACAACAAACCCTCATGGTAGTGGCCAATCATTTGAGAACTCTGACTGGAAATAACTTCTTATTTCAGGCATTAGGCTTGAACTTGTAAGACACTGGAGGAGCAAGACAGATAATAGCTGGTTCTCCTATGAGAATGACAGTTATTTCCCACAGTCCAAGACCATCCTTCAGGAGGTTTTTCATTCAGATAATCCTCACCCAACCCCACCCAGGTTTTACTCAACAGAATGAAACATATTTGTGAAGTATTATTAATATGCATCACAGCCAATCCTCACAGCCACCATGATGAAAAATCTGTGATCATCATTTAAATGTGAGAAACTCAGTTTTAGTACAATTTAATAACATTTCCATGGTCACAGAGTCAGAAGGCAATGGAAACAGGACTCAAATTCAATCCTATACTCCTTTAATCAAGCTCTGAATCAGCCTCGTAGGCTCAAGAAACAGGGCTAACATAGCTGAATTTTCTGGTTGGGGTGTTCACCCTGGAGCATGCAGTTTTAAGGAATAAAGGTACACTGCAGGCTGGGCAGGAAGGCTCCCCACAGGCTTCTGGAGGGAGTGGTGTGGTGTGTGGTCAGGAAGATGGGGTTGGAGGATTCTGCCACTTACCTATCTGTACTGACTTTGGGGAGAGAGTTAATATCTCTAAACCTACACTCACTCTTCTATACAATGAAGGTATTATATCACAGTACTTTTCTTATAAATTTTCTTATGAATTAAAGCATGTAAGACACAGTAAAATCTGTATCATTCACTCTTACGACATTCTTAGGAATAGATGGAACCCATGTATTAGTTAACAAAACATTCTCGTAGCGCTAGGTAGTAGCTACCATTCACAAGTTAGCTCACTGAATCCTTACAACCACTCTGTACAACATTGCACAATCAGCCCATTTTATGGTGGAGGAACTGGAGGTTCAAGTGAGTTACCTGTGGCCACCCACAGCAGCTTCTGACCACAGACTGCTGCTCCTTCTTCCTGGCTTGGCTGAGTTTCTACATGAATCAAGCAATTATTAGAAACCTAGCTGTCCACCAGAAAGGTACAGCCAAGTATAAATAAAATAGAAGCCATACTGTCATTGATCCCATTTCTCACACAGAAACAGACACTGTGAGCCTTAAAGAGATACACATTCTCAAACAGAAAGCCCTGATCTCCCAGTGACTCATCTTAACTTGACCTTCTTCTTCTATATTTAGAGCATTTTCCTTGATAAGGCACACCATTTCCCAAGAACAAAAAAGGATACAGTGGGCTGGTGAGATGGCTCAGCGGCTTAAGTGCCTGCCCGGCAAGCGCGAGGGCCCGAGTTCGACTCCCGGAACCCACATACGAAAAAGGGGCCGGTGATATCGCTCAGTGGCACGGGTGCCTGTTGGCGCGCGAGGTCCTGAGGTCGACCCCCCGGTACCCACAAAAAAAAAAAAAAAAGGATACAGTAACAAAGACAATGTTGTCCCCAAAGAAGCTCTGCTTCATTCTTTCGTTTTTAACCTGCCCACGAGCCAGCTGTGGGCTTTGGTGGCTTAATGAGATCTCCCTATGGCTAAAGAACCAAGAAACTGTCCATCCTTGTGATAGGACCGATATTTCCACCAAAGTGCAGATTTAATTCTTCTAGTTTGGTGACAGGTGACTGATGACAAGGTCACTAAAGCAAGAGAAAAAGTTGAGAGAGAAAACAAAACACCCTGTGTTTTAGCATAACATTTAAATAAAAATAAGTTTCCTTTTTGGGTTGTTCTTCACTAAATATTCTTAAACCATTTACTAAAGCATTTTTTAAATCCCCCTGGTAAATATTGATCACATATGTTTCTCAGTATCACTGTTCTTGGTAGTAACAATTTGTCCCAAGAAACAATTAGTGATATTTGGGATATATTTTAAAATTATGGAATACATGAGGAAATATAATACTGCTTATGTGAAAAACAAAGAGAACACTGAAAAAAACACAATGTCACTATGCTAATGGAAGCAGAGAAAGAACTCAAAAGTGGGAAAAGCAAAAGCTTGATAAGAATTTATCTCCATGCAAAGAGAAGAAGCTGAAATAAGAGAAAGTAGGAACAAGTTACTCTGGCACAAAATTATAGCTTTGGGGTGAAAGTGAGACACAGGAATTGCATGTTAATATTACCAGGACAATGGTTTTTCCTTCCTCTCAAGTATTGTATGGGAATAATGCAGAACCAGGTGACTGTACTTACAGTGACTCTGAGATCTGAAAAAGTTCACAGGAAGAGCAATAAAAAAAAGTTGAGGGGTTTTGGGTTCTAAATTACTAAGAAGCAAAATTAGTGAAAAAGTAGGACATCGTCTCACTTAGATGCTTACCTTAACCTTGGGTAGACACAGGAAAAGACATAAATTCCAGGTATTACCAAATGAATCAGTACTGGTGACATTCACTCTCACCTTACAAAATGTTTCATAGAATTTTTCATCCCATGCATACTAAGATGAAGGTATCAAATTTAATATCCTATGGAAGAGCTTGTTCTACCAAACTTAGAGGAAGATGGTAAGAAAAGTTACTGTAGGAGTTATATCCCAAAACGTCTATGAAGTTTTCAGAGATGGACCTTCTGCGACAAACTGCTAATGTGGTGTTTGGAAGGGTGTGTCTATTAATTTTTTTCTCTTCCTATGTCCTACTGCTTAGCTCCTATACTACTCTTAATGAAGCTGACAATGATTCCATGTCACTAAATCCAGGGGACCATTTCACTCGTCATTTTCTTTGAGCCTTCAGTAAATCAACAATGTGATCACTAGAAATGTCCATGTCCCCTGGCTTCCATGACACCATGCTGTCCTGATTTTCCTCTGACCTGTCATAATGCATCTCCCTAGTATAATCAGATCCTCTTCTGCCCAAATTTAAATTTCAGAGTTCTTAAGGCATCCTGAAACTCTTCCTTTTAACTGTCAATTGTCTTCTTGGAGGGATCTATCGCTGTCCAAGTCTTCTGCTACGCTCTACATACCTATGGCTCCCTAACTTAAGACTCCATCTCAGATGTCTTCTACAGTTTGCTGGTATGTCTTGAAAGCACTTAAAGTAAGCATATCCAAAGCCAAATGCATGATCTTTCCACTCATTCTGGACCTCCTACCATATTTCTCAATTCAGCCAATGACATCTCCATCTCCAGAGACCATAAACATGCCCCTTCCTCACTGACCATCAATTTCATTTTCTAAATAGACTAAGGTCTTCCTCTTATCTATCTCTACTGCCACAACCTTAGACACGTTTCTTCTGCAAATCTTCCTAATTCATCACCTCATATTTCTCTTTGCTTCACTCTCAACTATTCTCCCTATTTCAATCAGGACAATTGTATGAAAAAGGGAAATCTGATCTGGTCACTCTTATTTAAAGACTTGTCAATGTTTTCATTTGTCTGAGGATAAAAACTCCAGACTCTACCATAGCCTAAACACAAAAACCTACAAAACAGGCGCCAGATCTAACTTTACAGTACTATCTCTATTCCATTCTTCTCTGTTTTGAACACTCTGACTCCTTTTGGTTCCTCCAAAGGTCTATGTTCCTACTTGCCTAGAGGCCTTTGCACATGCATGGACCTTTTCACCTACTCACCCTTAAGAGCCCAATGTCACATTATATTTCAGAAAAATATTCTGTGACCCTTCAGCCTATGTCAAGTTCTTTTAGAAGATTATTTAGCTTCTGAACTTTTCCTTCACAACACTTACCATATACGTGACAAACCTGCACATATATATTACATGTACTTAATGTTTCCAACAAATGAGGGCTCATTCTAGTGAACATGACAGGGACTCAGAGTCTCTGACCAGGTAGTCTAAGTCATAAGAAGCACGAAGGGCATCTGTGATAACTGTTGCAGTAGACTGACTTCACTGACAGCTCAGTTGATAATTTTCCTGTATGTGCACCCTTCAAAATGTGGCTTTTAACTCACACCATCAATAGAGTTAATTTTCACACCTTTTTGAACTTGGGATGGCCTTGGTATTTCCTTTGGAAAAAGAATGAAGGGAGGAAGAAGTGATGACATGCCAATTCCAAGCCTAGGCTAAATCAAAAGCCAAATCAAAAGCCTTTGATGCTTCCATCCATTCCTTTGGAGCTCTGCTTCTGCCATGTGAACAGTCACAGGCTCACTTCTCAGAGGATGAGAGGACCTGTAAAGCAGATCTGGGCCTTCCTAAGATTTTCTTAGACCATGTGGCCAACACTCAACACGCCACGTGACCACAGACTCAGGAGCAAGCCCAGATGAGCTTGGCCACACGTGGCCCACATCAACTGAACCACCCAGGTAACCTATAGACTCACAAAAAGTAATGAGTGGTTGTTTTAAGCCACTGAGTTTGGGAGTTATTTGTCTACACATTAATGTGACAGACCTAGTTGCCAACTAAAGCTTTCTCCATACTATCTGGATAATATATTTGAATCCTCGAATATTTAGTGATCCGTGAATAATCTCATACCTTCTCCTTTCACTTTTCCTTCTCTCCCTAGATAATGCATATTTTATAGACCAGTAAAGTTATTGCAAAATATAGCCCTCTGAAAGAATTATAGGTGTGATCTACTCCATATTTATACAGATATTTCATCAGAAAAAAGCATCAACTGAAAAGACATGTTTAGTTTCTATTAATTATATAGCTGGATATTTTTGGCTGACCTGGGCTCAGGTCCACACTGGTCAATTCTTTCCCTATACAGTTCTAGGTATTTGGGTCTGAAAGCCACTGTTGAAGTCTGATTGTAAATCTCCTGCCTCATTTCTACTGTATCCTCAAGTCTACAGAGAAATGGAGGAATCTCCAGGCAGAAAGATTGAATACTGATGAAATCAGTAACAAAAAAAATATGTAAAGCACAAGTGTGGACCTACCCTTGATCAGATTGTGGTGGGAGGCAGCAGATCCTGAGGGAATTCTCATTCAGTCCTGTTGAAGGGTTAGAAGCAAGACTGGTTTCAAACACAGTCCTGAATATGCATCAGATCCCATTCTGATTGACTCATTCAACAATTGAAATGTGAACTAGGATAATATCCACTTTATTCCACTTGTAATTTGAATACAAAAAAGTAAAACACCAACAGTTAGAAGAAATTAAAGGGGAGTTTAGTTAGAATGTCATGTTAGGAGTCATTTCTTAAACAAAATGCAAAATTCATAAATCATAAAGGAAAAGATTTGCTATGGATTGGATATGATTTTCACACTTAAGAGTTCAGTTTTGGAAGCTTGTTAGCAGGGTGGATATGTTGAGCGGTGGTAATAGAATTTTCAAGAGGTAAGACCTGTGTGAGGCTCTTACGTTACTTGAGGCTGTCCTCAGAAGGGATTACAGTAGTTCTCAAGGGACCCCTGAGTTAGTTCTCACGAGAGGTTGTTATTTTAAAAAGCAAGCATGGCCCTACGCAGTGCTCTGGCTTCCTGCCTTTTGAGGTGATCTCTTGTTCCTGCATGCACTCTCTTCACTGTGATGCCATCCACTAGGAGGCTTCAACAGAGCTGAGCATGATGTGGGTGCCGTGCTTGAACCCCCAAAAGTGTGAGAATCTAAGGAGAATCTAAGTACATAGGAAAGTATCAGTACTCAAAATATACAAAGAATTCACTATAACTCAATAAGAAAAAGTCAAACAAACCAAGTAAAAAGTGTGCAGAGAATATTTACAAGAAATTCACAAGAGAAGAAATCTAAATAGTTAGTAAAAATAGGGGAAGATATTCAGTCTCACTGAATGAAGTATCCACTTTACTCATCTGTTGGCAAAATTTTAAGTCTGATATCAGGTGTTGAGCAGATTCTGGAAAAATACAAACTATCGTAAACCATTAATGTGTATATAACTCTTTTACCACATTCCAGAAATTCCACTTCTAGGTACATATTCTAGGGAAAAAAAAGTATTTCACAGATAAAGAACAAAAAATGCATTACATATTTTTTTCTAAAATCAGAAAGGAAATAATCTAACAAGTGCATCAATAAAGAATGAGCTAATTAAGTTGGTGCATATTTATAGATAGGTACATAGATCTAATGAAGTTCAATATGGCAGTTAAAATAAAAAGTTTATATTATACGCACAAATAGGACTAAATCTCTGAAAAAATAACGTGGAAGAAAAACACAAATTGTAGTTTCATGTTTTGTAAAACATATGATATGAAAAATATATAATGTCTAATTTAAATGTAACACATGTATGTGAATAATAAATACAGTACTCATGATCATAGCTGCCTTTAATATTAAGGAAGAAGCTAATGATGTCAGACTATAATTTAAAAGATTAATTGAGGGCCGGTGAGACGGCTCAGCGGCATAAGCGCCTGCCTTGCAAGCGCGAGGGCCCGAGTTCGACTCCCGGATCCCACATATGAAAAAAGGGCCGGTGATATCGCTCAGCGGCACGGGTGCCTGTTGGCGCGCGAGGCCCTGAGGTCGACCCCCCGGTACCCACCAAAA